>CP114495.1:8322500-9522500 GCA_027186245.1 Coriaria nepalensis | reverse complement strand
TGATATCCTCCGCAATAGCACAAAACCTTTTTCTAGCAAGCCATCGAGGCTTGTATTGATTGGGACATGATTTATGTCCCAATCAGCACTAAATTTCATGTACCATACAAGATTTGAATAATAGTTTCATGTAATTAATGCACCAGCACTAAAGTATTCATAAACAGCATTTCCTTCTCATCATTCAAATTACTAGTTTAGGATTGAATTAAGAACCCAACCTCCTCTAGTTTCGATCCCACAGGCTAATCAGCCGGTTAACAAAATCATGCAAAGTATATAAATAGGGAGGGAGAGAGAGAGTTGAAGAGAAGTAGAGAGAGAGCCACAATTGAAGAGCATGAAGCGAAAGACAGTACAACAATGGTTGGCCATGTTCTCTCTCTTTCTAATCCACCCATTGAACAAATCTTTTGACTATGGTGAAGCCCTCTCCAAGAGCCTCCTCTACTTCGAATCCCAAAGCTCCGACTGCTTACCCCACAGCCAACGTGTCCGGTGGCGCCACCATTCCACCCTCACAGATGGCTCGATCAAGGAGTAGGTCCCGCCCAAAAATCAATGCTGTTTAATTATTATTGCCTGAATATCAATCTTCTACATTCATAGTGGAAACTGCATTCATCTTATATGAAAGAGAATAACCTCCTGGGCCCCTTTTAGTTAAATTTCCTTAAACATAACATGTCTACTCATGCTGTAATGATATTATTATGTTTCAGATGGACTTGGGCGGAGGGTACTATGATGCCGGAGACAATGTGAAATTCGATCTTCCCATGGTTCACTATAACAATGCTTGCATGGACCGTCATTGAATATGGTCAACATTTTCCCGATCCCAATGAGTACTCCCAAGCTCTCAAGGGTATCAAGTGGGGCACTGACTCTTGATCAAAGCTCATGTTCATCCAAAAATTCTTTGCTCATATAATTACTTTTTTCTTTTCTTTTTTGAATGAGTCAAGAAAGAAACTGATATAAATAAAATAACTGATATAATGAGAAAAATCATGTCAAGTACTTATGAAAATAAAAAATATATCTCATAATTTGGACTCGACCAAAACACATTTAATTTCAATATGAAATCGTACCAAATGAATAGGTAAATGTATGTACATAATTAAATTGTTAATTAGGTGGGTGATGGAGGTACGGATCATTATTGTTGGCAAAGACCGCAAGACATGACAACATCTAGACAAGCCTACAAGGTCGACGAGAAAAATCTTGGGTCGGAAGTCATTGCTGAAATGGTGGCCGCAACGGCGGTTGCGTATCCTCATTACTCTCACCAACTATTACACCATGCACAACAGGTAAGTTAGTTGAACACCTGGACCAGGTTTGGTAAACTATTCTATAAGATAAATCTAATTCTTCTGAAGTTGTTTTATGGTTTTGTTTAGCTAATTCTCTCTGTCTCTCCTCTAATGTGGCAGTTGTCTGAGTTTGGAGACAAGTACAGGGAAGTACGATGAGAGTGTTGGAGTGGCGAAGGGGTATTATGCCTCTGTGAGTGGGTACATGGATGAGTTACTGTGGGCGGCTACACAAAAGGAATACTACTTGAATTATGTGTTGGATAATGCTCATGAATTCAACGGTGTTACTTGGGCCATCACTGAATTCAGTTGGGACATCAAGCTAGCAGGTGTTCAAATCCTTGCATCAAGCTTGCAGGTGTTGGACGAAATTCTTGGATAAACTCGTAATATGTATGCAGTCACATAAATTTTTTGTATTAATAGAAGTGTATGTAGAAAGTGAAAAAAAATGTATTTTTAATCTCAAAATAGTAACTAGCGGGTGACTCATCAAGTGAAACCAGATTTTATAATAACTTGAAAACTTTTTTTAAGGGGTTTGATTCATCCGTATGGATATGAACATGCCAAAACCGATGACCTGGATTTGATTTCATGGATCGTGCAGTTGAATAAGTGTGTATCATTTTTTCTCTCCTTTGCTGAACCGGTCGGACCATTTTATTTAATCAACTCAGGTGGTCTGACCATTTCATTGGGCTTGCTTCAACAGCCGCATGACATACAATCAAATCCGAACCGTCGGTCTAGATAAGTCCGGATTCGTAGAATGGAATCCAAAATCCAATTTTAAGCTCCAAATACTCTTGACTTATTCTTGAGATATAATACTCTTGACTTAACATGTTACTCTTGATTTAGCCGGTGATATAATGCGGCATACTGCACCCGGTTATTAATGGAAGAATATCAAACGCCGAAGAAAAACGAGCACAACATACTAAAACGATACCATTCCAAAGCGGCGCTTGCCTTAACAAAAACAGTTTTGCTAACGAAACGTACCCCAGGAGGCTTACTATACACACGCAAATGGAACAACATGCAGTATGTCTCAACCGCGACCTTTCTCCTCACAGTTTACTCTCATCATCTTCACAGGTTGACTACATCTTGGGGGCTAATCCAACGGGCATGAGTTACATGGTTGGATATGGGTCAAATTATCCTCAAATAATGCATCATAGAGGTGCATCTATTGAACCGTACGAGGGGGGAAAATCGGTGTTTTATTGGGTGTGTGTGCGAGGGTACGATAGTTGGTATGGTCGGGTTGATCCGAACCCGAATATACTCATCGGAGCGTTGGTCGGTGGCCCTGATATGATGGATTAGTTTAAAGACAAAAGATCAAACTCGGTGCAGACGAAGGCGTGCACCTATAATGTGGCACCATTAGTTGGTGTATTTGTTAAATTGTTTAGTTTAACCGATAATGATAATTCAGTAAGTGTATAATATAGATAAATAAGTAAATTATTAAAAATTTAGATTTCGATGAAAATAAGTACTCTAAAATTTATATTATATGATAATATATGAAATTATTAAATAATATAAAGAATTAATATTCGTGTAAAAAGCATTAAGAATAAGCTTGGCCACGATAATAATGAGTTGAAATTGATATTTTGACTAAACAAAAACGGCATGTCGCTTGGATCTATCTCTACACGCATTTTCGCGCTCAAGTCAGCGTCGGACTTCTACAGTCAAATCAGAATATAGCGAAAAGACAAAAAGGTCCCTTTTACTCGCCGCTCTAACTGCGCTATTTCCCCGCCACTGTTCCCACTTCTTAGGGTTCGTTAACTTCGTTTGCTGCATCATCCTTCTCTGCTCTGCTCTGATGGAGTCGAACAATAGTACTAAGGAGGCAAGTCGTATACTTCAAGAGCTCGAAACCTTGAAGTCAACCAAGTCCGACATAGAGCGGAAGATCTCAGCTCTCGAAACTCAGCTCCGCGAGATTGATCTTCGGAAGAACGGCGTTTCTAACGGCTCCGTCAATCCAGCCTCTTCCGACGGTTCTGCATTTCCCAACGGTTTGTCCCCTCAGGATATTTACAGATACAGTCGCCACCTCTTGCTCCCTTCCTTTGGCGTCAAAGGTAGTCAATTTGATATTGTGCTGGTGTTCTGGTCGATAAATTTGAAGTTCTAGTGTACTTCAATGAATACGGTTGTGTTCTGAACGATTCAAAATTTTCTTTTAGGGCAATCGAAGCTTTTGAATTCTTCGATTTTAGTGATTGGAGCAGGTGGACTCGGGTCGCCGGCTCTATTATATCTTGCAGCTTGTGGTGTTGGTAAGTGAATCAGTTCTCATGTTCTTTACAGTTAACGAGGGGACAGACAATGAGCTGATATTAGCTGTATATTCGAAACGTTTGGGTTTTATTCAATTTGGACCCAATTCATTTTGTATACTTATTTCCAGGTCGTTTGGGTATGGTCGATCATGATGTTGTTGAGCTTAACAACATGCACCGACAGGTAAAAGTCCCATGTTATGGTTATAAGGACACTGATGCATTGAATGTAAAAGGTGGCTAAATTCTTTTAATGATCTTCAATTTGTACAACTATGTGCTAAAAAGTTTTAATGTTATACCTTACATCCCAGATTATTCATACTGAAGCTTATATTGGTCAATCAAAAGTGAAATCGGCAGCAGCGACCTGTCACTCGTATGTTTCACTCATTTTTTTGAGTTCTGTACCTTTTTTATATTACTTCCTTATGTCAAACATATTCATTAGGAGTATTAAGTTTTCAATTTTACATCATTTGACAGTATTGTACTTGGTTTTGTGCCAGGATCAACTCTACCATTCAGATTGTTGAACACAAAGAAGCTCTACGGACATCAAATGCTTTAGAGATTTTGAGCAAGTATCCTTGTTTTGATCAATTCAAAGTTTCATTCTCTTTTTGTACTTTGGTAACTCTGTTGGAAGTCTCTTGAATGAGTAATGAATCTGTTTTTCATCTTGCATCATCTGTCTGATTACATTTATTCTTTTGTTCACTGCTGTTGAACATTAAAGTTTCCATGACTACTAGCTTTCCAAAGATATGATATCATAGTGGATGCAACAGATAACGCTCCCAGCCGCTATATGATTAGTGATTGCTGTGTGGTGTTAGGAAAGGTGATTGCTACTTCTGTTGAGGCATAGATTCTAATAGTGAGAATAAATCTTGGAATCGACTAACAATGTTGTCAGCTAAAGGGGTAGTGGTGCACACTTCTTTCTGCAATTCCCATGGGAGATAGTAGATTTTACCCTTCTGATGTAAAATATATAATATTTTTCATTTATCTAGGAGATTCGATTGTATGATTCTCCATGGGATAAGAGAAACTTTAGCTTGTGCTTTTTTCCCTTCAAGGCTAAAGACTTCAAAGTGCTAACTTGATTCTATGGTGCAGCCTCTTGTCTCTGGTGCAGCTCTGGGAATGGAGGGGCAGGTATGCTAAAACCAAATACATTCTGTATTTCTTGCATGTTTCATCTTCACTTATCTAATTGTTTTACCATGAATTTTCACCCGTGTTGTACATCATGAAATTTATCATCAAGCTCACAGTATACAACTACAAAGGGGGCCCATGCTATCGATGCCTATTTCCAACTCCGCCACCCACAACAGCATGTCAAAGATGTGCTGATAGTGGTGTCTTAGGAGTAGGTAAGTCAATGCAATCAATAAAGCCTATGTCATCATTGTGTATTATTTATCTGCTCTATTATAGCTTGAGCAGTTTATTATAATTTTTTCTTTTATACCTTACTATCATTGCAAACAGACCATGTTGCAATATGATGAAATTATTATCATGCGTGGTTTCATTATCTACTATAACAAATCTTGTAGTAAAAGGGGAAGAAGGGATATAAAGGCAAAATAGCATGGTGCATTACAAAATTTAATTGATACTCATGCAAAAGTGGAGTTCGTGAATAAACTCGCATACTGATGATGATGAAATCAACTTATTTCATGGGAAATTTATATGGAATTTGTCTTTCATATTAGGTTTTGTTCCATGTTTCTCACTTTGTATCATTATCCAGTTCCCGGTATCATTGGCTGCCTCCAAGCCCTGGAGGCTATTAAAATAGCAGGTGAAGTTGGTGAACCACTCTCTGGAAGGATGCTTTTGTTCGATGCATTATCAGCACGGATTCGTATTGTATGTTTATTTTTTTCTCCAACAATTTTCATCCTATTAACTGATGTCTTCCAGTAAACATATTTTTGTTTCACTAATTTGAACCTTGTTAGGGTGATTTAGTATAGATAGATCTTAACAAGTATTTCAGGATCATCTGATATTTACATATTAAAAATACAGGTCAAGATTCGAGGAAGGTCATTACAATGCAAAGTTTGTGGGGACAAATCTACATTCACTGCACAGAAATTTCAAGAATTTGATTATGAGAAGTTCACTCAATCTCCACTATCACCGGTATTCATAATATAAAATTTCTTAATGAATCTTTCTGCTTCTATACTCATTCATTATCTACTATTTCTACATACTAAAAGTACATCAGTTGAAAATCAATGAATCATCTTCTTATCTGAAATGTATGGTTCACTTTGACACAGTCACCGTTGAAGTTAAAGCTACTCGAGGCAGAATCAAGAATAACCAGCAAAGAGTACAACGAGAGAATTAACAACGGCCAAGCTCATATATTGGTGGATGTCCGTCCTGAGCACCACTTCAAGATTGTTTCTCTTCCCAATTCCATAAACGTTCCTCTGGCAAGTTTGGAAACTAGGCTGCCCGAAATATCTTCAGCTTTGAAGGAAGAAGAAGCGCGATCAGGCTTCGATTCCGATTATGAAGCACAGCTATATGTTATATGTAGGAGAGGGAATGATTCTCAGAGGGCTGTTCAGTATCTCCAGAAGTTGGGTTTCTCTTCAGCCAAAGATATTATTGGTGGGTTAGAAGGCTGGGCGAAGGATGTTGACCCAGGCTTCCCTACATACTAGTTGAGTCGGAAATTGCTGTAAGGTTGTACGACTCGGTTTAAATTAAGTTTTGTGAGCTCTTGTAGTGTACTTTAGTAATCTTATCGTTACGTATCACACCTGAAATAGGACTTCTCGTCTCTGTCGAAGCAGTATTGATCTTTGTTTGATCATTTATTTTTCTAAGTTTGTTAGCAAATTGCTGTTTTTGGAACTTGGATAAAAAAAAGTTTTTTAATACATACAAATTTTTGTGCTTCAAATTCTTAGGTAAATGATGGGAAAAGAACCAAAAGGTGTATGGGAGGTTAAGTCAATATGTAGTGAAGTATCACCCATAAGAGAGAGAGAGGGAGAGGTCATTTGGGTTCTAATCTTGTAATTCCCACAACTAGATTAGTATTCTTTTTGGCCGAGAACTAGCTCAGTCTGATCTCATAATATACCATATCCTTCTTAAGTTACCATAACTTCTCAACCATAGTTTGAAAAATCTGATAGGATAATGTAAAGATGAAAGATATATCGCTTCTACCACCCGCGAAGCAAAAGTTTCAGAAGAGCCATCCGAATATAGAGACCATTCTTTGCCTGTCTGAAATATGCAGCTCTAGGGTCCTCGTCAACATCTACCGTTATCTGTGAAATCAAAAACAACAATTTTAGCTTGTAGAAGAAACAGAGATCAAATTGCAGCTTATTTTGTGATAGAATGCTTCTTGCCTCATCTAGCCTTGGAAGTGGGTGCATAACCACAGCATGTTTCTGCATCACATTTAACACATTTCGATCCACAATGTACTTTCCCCGGGCTTTTTCGTAAAGTTCTATGTCTCCAAAGCGTTCACGTTGAATTCGGGTCTGATAGACCACATCACATTCAGCAGCTACTTCCTTTAAGTCAGCACTCTCTTCCCATTTAATCCCATTTGTTGTTAGATGGTCCTTTATATCATACTAACGAAAGAAAAAAAGAAAAAAAGAAAACAATATAGAAGTTGTAACATATCAATTTTTTGTTCATTTTTTCGTAATGCTATGATGTTTTGGTCTTTTCTTCTTTTTTGAAAATGTACCTTCATTTTAACAACATCTGGGGAGACAAAGTAGATCTTCACATCTCGATATTTAGAAAGCAAATAGGCAAGCGAGCGAACAGTTCTTCCATTAGCAAGATCTCCTACAAGCCCAACTTTAATTCCATCTAGTTTTCCGATCTCTCTTTCAATAGTATAAACATCTAACAAAGCCTGCATAGGGGAAAAAGAGAATGATAGCATTGGACTCTATTGCTATGGAAGTTAATAAGGATCACGTTAAGAACTAAATTGAAGTAAGGAGATAGATATGAGAATCAATCTAGTTGATCATAAGAACCAAGTGAATAGGTTCCAAAAAAATCACGTCATCCGCTGCATTGGGTGCTGACCTGAGTTGGGTGCTGACCTGGACCGTCCCCTGCATTGATGATAGGGATCGCAGCTGTCGTTGCTGCTCGTCTGGCAGCACCATTTTCAAAATGCCTCATCACTATTATGTCTGAATAACCCTCAACAGTCCTTATAGTATCTACAATTCAAAAACCGTTATAACCAAATTATTTGTAAGCCTTTATCCCAGCCCCTCAATATATCTTGTGATGTAACAGTGAAAGGATTCACCTTCAAGGGTTTCCCCCTTTGCAGCTGAGGAAAACTCCCTAGCATTTTCAGTTGTTAACACTTCTCCACCTAATCGTTTCATGGCAGACTCAAAGGAAAGCCTAGTCCTAGTAGAGGGCTCGTAAAAAAGAGTAGCCATTAGGTAACCCTTTAGAATTTGGCTGCCTGGTGAGTTCTTTTCTATCTTCTCCATATCACGAGCAACATCAAATATAGCACTCAGAATATCTCGATTGAATTGCTGAGAGTCAATCACATCATCCAATTGAAACTTATTCCCCACCAAAAATGGAGAAGAATTGTCAACTTCTAGTGCACGGCAAAGGGTTCCATTCCTTGGTGAAAAACTTGAGCTGATTGGGTCCTTCAGTTTAGAGTTATTGAAGATACCTAAATTGTTATTGCACATAAGATTTTTATAACTTCTTATTGACTTAGGAGATGACATGCTTCCTTGGAAGAGAAATGTAGAAGGAGAAAATGAAGTTGCCATTGCAAAAAGTAAAGTTCGGCTTATTTGAATCAAGTTGGGCAGCCAAGTAGTTAACACCCTGCAAAAAGAAAAAAAAAAAAAAGAGGATCAATCTTTCTTTAGTGAGAGATTCTTTTGAACAGACTTGTTGCTATGAGTAAACAACCATAGAAGCATATTATCATACAATTGGCATGCAAGGGAAATCACTCCGGCACCCGATAGTCAAAAAAATTCCGACAATTATTCTTTTTGTACATTTCTCTTACTCACGTCTTATCCTGTAAATTAAAACAAAATTTTTTAACTGAAATTCAAACAAGACATCAAACATATAAAAAGCATCAAGCCCACTAAAGTTAAGTGCATGCAATAAAATCAAATTCCCAAGATTGAAATTGAAGCAGAACTTGGCTGTGAGACGGAAGAAAAAGAGGAGAGAAATTATGATCGATAATACAGAGAGAACGAGAGAGAGAGTGTGTGTGCTGTCAAGAGAGAAAGTACGGTACCGAGAGGAGCGGAGATACGGTGACCGGCGGCGATATTGAGAGCGAGAGATAGAGACTGGAGGGGAGAGCTCTGCATATACATATATATATATATATATATATGAAGAGGAAAGCAAATGGAAGTTTTTGGCGGAAAAAGTAAATGAAATGATTTATTTTTATTGGATTAGAACAAAAACGGTAAAAATACAATTTGTCTTTTACTGTCCTTTTTTTTTTTTCTTTTTTCTTTTTTTTTTTTAAATAAAATATTTTGTCAAATTTTATTTTTTGTGATTTCATTTTACTTTTGATGAAAACCAATCGTATAATATAAACTCTAAACCCCCTTTATGATCGATTCTTACTAATGGTCAAATTACTTCAAACTCTAAAAAGAAGCCTAAAAATTGACACCTTTTTTAATTTACTATTTATTATTAGAAAAAAGGCCAAAAAATCAGGGAGCAACTTTCTAAGAGTATAATTTAGCTTTTCATTCAGAAAATTATTAATTACTGAAAGAATCAAACTAAATATCACCTAAATATCCCCAGGGGTGGGAATGATCTTGTCAACTGTCGTCGCACAGTTTTCTTTACCACTGTGAGAACTCGAACAATCGAATCTGTATTGAAAAATGCATCCATCGGTGTTCATGAGATGCAAATGCATATATTACAAGACAACAGAAATCAAACTGTTAACAATATTATAAGGAATCGGAACCTAGCGAGAAGATAATTAGTGGAACTCACCTATTTTAAAGATCTGGACTTGATTTTGTTAAATTTCAATCATCAATAATAATGAAGCAAAAAATTTGAAACGTAGACTCATAGCACTTACAGTAAACTCATTTAGAAGGGCCGCCCTCACCATCTTCAGGATTGAGCTTCTCGTAACGGCGATTGAATTTAGCAATCTGGCCCTCACTTTCTGCCCTCTGCCGTCTGGCCCGGAAATAGTAAACTTTACCAGCATTGTGTATTTTGGTCATCATAACATGCATCAATCTCCCGCTCTGGGTTACATAAGATATCCCACTGCATTTGAGGGTGAATTCCTTTCTTCATTTTTCAGTAAGACAGGATAGATTTATGTCGAGAGTTAGAAGTATATCTTGTTATTAGAAGAAATTGTTGAGTTCAGCAAGTAAAAAGCAGAAAGTTTGTATAGCTCAGCAAAGTAGCTGAACAAGTTAAGACTCGAACTTCAAGGGAGAAAATATTCAAGGGTAAAAATGCACTTTCAGGATTTTCATCATACAGTTGGTAGACTCTTTGAACAAGTTCATTAAACGGTAACATGATTCATAAATGGCCATCGTACAGGAATGATCATTATTATCATACACAAATCCAATAGTAAAATTAATACAAACACAAGTTGCTTACACAAACCAGCAAAAGCAAATTGCAGTGGATTGACATAAGTTTAGAGCTTCACTAATCAACAATATTATTATCATACACAACCCAATTCCTCACTGCAGCACTAGGCAGTGGGTCCCGGCCACAATGTTCGGGCCAGAGCTTTTGTTCATGGCTGCATCCATTTCATCATCGAGGGACCGTCCCCCCTCCCCCTCCTTCGCTTTAGTGTTCTCAATCAAGCCATGATCACTGTTGAAATTTCCACCACTACCGGGCATGAGAGATTCAAATATAAGAGCATTCACTTCCCAGAACCTCTCTTCAGAGAGGGAAACTTCTGCAAGGAGCCTCCATGCATTTTCCTCGGATGCTTCTTCATAATCCTTCTTCCTCTTCAAAACCATATGCCCACTAATTTCCCAGACAGCTGGGTTCACTTGAGTGTCAAGAAGCTCTGCACTCACTTCTCCAAGAGCTTGTTTCTCTGCATAACACTGTTTTTTTCCCCCGAGATATCAATAAACTAAATTAGTCATATAAATTCTTAAAAGGGAATTATTAAATGGGTTAAGAGAAATAGCGTCTGAACTGACCTGAGGGAAGAGAAAGATCCGTTTTCCACAATCAGAGATTAAGACATTGTAAGGGATGTTATTGTCTTGAAGGGAGATGCAGGCAATGGAAACAGTATTGGATAAAGCTTGGAGAGTATTTATTCCGCCCTCAAAGACAAGCCCTTTAACAGGATACTTCAACAGCTCAGAGATGACAACCCCATCATCCAAAGTGGCGAGTTTCTTCGTTGGAGCTTTCTCAACTGGAAAAGGAGCTGCCAAGTAGTAAGCCTGTGTCATTGATTTAGTTAGGTATTTCACTATCTGATATGGATTCAGCTCATCTGTATGAATTATTATAGAGGTAGTTACAAACCTGAAAATGGAGGTGATTTATGGTAGCGAATGCACCCAAGCTATTATAACCCAAACGGAAGTAAGGGGACCCTGCTTCAGCAGCCATGTGTAGAGCGAGCAATAAGCTTTCATGATCGATCCTTTGTGGCAAGCATTCAAGAATACGAGGGATCAAAAGCACATGTCCATATTCAATTGGGCTAACCTGTTTGTTCAATCATACAAAAGACCGTCTTATTAAAATCATGAACAAGTTGTTTCTTTTGAAAAAGAAAATACAGTAATAGGAAGGTGATAGTAAAGCATACATTAATGGCAATAACACTAGGCGAGTTTTCAATGTCGACAGGGGCAGTTGGGAAGAGTTGGGCTTCATCATCATTTTCATTTGCTTCGAAACGAAATAGAACTTCTTCTTGCCCAACTTTGGTGAAGTTGAACTTCTTGCCATCAAAGGGCTGTAAGACCTTATCGACACGGAATTCAGTAGGCCTCTTCTTAAGGTGGCGGCCCTCATTCAGCTGAGCAATGAAGCCATAATTACCAGGAATCACCTAAACCAAAAGAAAAAAAAAAAAAAAAGCTGCCCATCTTAGCTAGAAAACAGATTTACAAATACTAAAATTTATAAAACAAGCACAGAAGGAAAAATATAAAGTGAGAATTATACCTTTGTTTCACAGGCAGTAACATCATAACGAAAGAGTCCCCTTTGCATCCGGTCCTCCCACTACACAATTAAAGTTGTAAAGAGGTTAATCTCAAAATCAAAACTATGTTGACACACTGACACAAGATCACTATTTAAAAAAAAGAAAAAAAAAAAAGGAAAGAAACAGTCATCTTCACAAATTTACCTCTCCAAGAAGAAGTGAGTCGAGAAAAGGTAAAGGAGCGTCATTCTTCCCGTTTGCAGCCAAATCCTTGCCGTTAACATTCTTGTTCAGCTTGTTAAAAGCATATAAAGGTAGCTTTGCCCCTAAACAGAACAAAAATCCCAGCGACCATTTAAATCAATATACCAAAAATATGTCATACAAAACCACAGTTGATCTAATTCGTATAAGATTCATACTTGCGATTAACAATTCTAGAACAGACTCATAATCAGATTTAAACCCATTACCCAATTCGATCAGAGAACCTAAAGATAATTAGCTCTAGAAAAAAAGATAATTACCCTCAATGCAGCACTTGTTGAGGCAGTTGCGTCCACAGCCTCCACGACTAGCGGTGGAATCTTCCACTTCGTCCTTTTGGAAATTGGAAACGAGTGTTGGAACTCTCTTGATCCTTAACATCATCTTTCTCGAACTCCGAATGTAAACGTTCAATAAAACCTAATCAGGATACTAGAGCTAGTATCTTTCTACGAGATCTAACAAGTTCTTCAAAAAAATCGAACCAAAAACCCTTCCTCGCAGCTAATTTTCAAGACGTGAAATAAAGAATGACAACGAAAATGGAAAAACCCCTAAAACGAAGACGCAGAAAAGCAGGAACCACCGCCGGCAAGAAAAAGTAGGTCAGAAGGACTGCCGCCTTCAGACGGCAAAGCTCCACGCCCTCCGTGCGGCGAAGGATTGCTCTCAATTACACAACCCTTGCGTCCAACCGCTCGTCGGACATTAACGAGGACTCGATCAACTCCGCGTAAAGCCGTGATGTCTACAACTCGTCGAACTCTGGGTTTTACCCCCTCCCTACCACCTCCGCCTCAACCACAAATTGGAGACGATCGGAATCGGAACTTTCCGGGTCAAGATTATCCGGATTGTTTTCTGAAAAAGGCGCGAAATCAGGTGAGAGAAGTGAGAAGGAGGGGATGATTGGTGGTGATGGTTATATAGGGGATTTGAGAGGTAGTGAGCGAAAGGAGCAATTTGTGGTGGAGTGAGTCGGTCCTTGTGGATGTTCTGATTGCCGTGAATAATATTTGATTTTCTTAGTGGTTAGATTTATAGCAAGATTTTTTTTTTCTTTTTCTTTTTTTTTTCTTTTTCTTTTTCTTTTTCTTTTTCTTTTATACTCCAATAAATACTCTTCTAAACCGTTGAGATTATTTACTCTTAAACTACCTAATAATACTTGAAGGATGGAGAAGGGGAAGAAGAAGGTTGGGGTGGCGGCAATTTTAGTGAATTTGAAGAGGGAAAAATTTGAAGAAAAAACAAAGTGACTTTAAATTCTATGAATAAACATTACATGATCCCCCTTTTTGAACAAATCTCATTTTTAAAACAATGCATGGATATAAAATTAATGATTATCTAAATCATCGTCGGTCGGAAGTTATAACAAATCCTATTATATATATCAAATATAATAATCACACGATAAGTTATAACAAACTTATATTATGAGGCATTATAGAAAGTCTCATCATAAAAAACCAAATCATATCAAACACAAGATATGCCACAAGTCATCAAAATTATACAATACAATGGATCAGGACTTAAGTGGTGGCTCTCCTAATACTTTACTTTCATAACAGATCAAGGTACACTGAAACTATTAACACTGGTGATAGTTACAGTTATCCAAACAACTTTCAAACAATCAAATAATTTACACAAATTCATATTATATTTGTTTCCATAACTACAAATATATCTATTATTAACCATATAATTCATTAATGTCTTTATTAAGAACAGATATAAATACCATGAAATACAAATATATTTTAAAATCAATATATAAACCGAGTTTTATGACCGCTAATCCTCTCCAACAAATTAGTAGTTTCTTAGTATTAAAATAGGAAGAATATAGCTTAATATTTAATTTGTTCTTACCTTCTTTTGAAATGATGGAGACCGATTCTCAACGATAGCACCATTATTAAGAGATTGAGCATATTCAAGATGCTCGTTCTGCAAATCCAGAATTGAAGAAGAACTTGTTAGAGAGAGAAGTTAAGAGAGATACAGATATTTGATTATAATTCTTCTTTGAGAAAGTGTGAACTACAAGACCATTACACTTATACTATCCCAATAAAAAAAAAGAAATGAGTTGCATCAAGTTATTAAGCTCACAGTCGAATCTAACAAACTCTAACAAACTACATTGAAACGACATGTAGTTGAACACTCAAGTATTTTCACTGGGCTGCTCTTCAATCGATTTGGGCCTAGCTGATACCATTAGCTTGGACATTGTATAAAATAATCTCAGGAATCTTAAGTTCATGTGGCTCCTCCCGATAGCCTAGTACCCTGGGTTGCTCAGAGGATCATCCTCCGCTTAGCATCAAAGGAGACCATGAGACAAGGTTCCTTTAAGGTAACGAAGGAGGGCGCTTAGCAGCACTCCAGTGCTCATTGTGTAGGCTCTTCATGAATTAAGCCAGACGACTAACGGGAAAGGCAATGTCAGGCCGCGTAAGGGTTCAATGCTGGAGAGCGCCAATAAACTACCGGTAGGTAGTGGCATCAGGAAGGGGAGTGTCAGATGCCGCAGATAGTGGGTGTTTGGTTTGCATAGGCGTGTGTAAGGGCTGAGCACCATTCATCTGATGTCGTTCATATAGGTGAAGATGCTTATCCACTCATCCTCTCAATTATAGTGCATGATTAATAGCCTTATCCGTATGCCTCGATCTATCTATTGATTTAATTAAAAAATAAAATCTGAATGAATATTTTACAAATTACATTCCAAAGATTCTCTAATTATATGAACAAAAAAATCAATTTAAGTGTTTCATGTTTGTTTAAGAGTTACAATCACATTATATATTATACGATAAAGTCATATACTTATGCATTAATATTAATTCGAACTCAAATTATTTGGATCAAAATGTAAAAAATTAAGTGAAAAAAAAAAAAAAAAACTAAACATTGAGTAATGAGCCTCCTCTCTTACTATTCGCCGAGGAAGTTCCGCAAGGATCAGGCCGAATTCACAAGAGTATAGTATTTCAGGCCCAAACCATAAACAAAGCCCATTTTGCCCATCTTCAGAACATTAAAGCTGCCAAATAATATATTTTGTTTGGGCCAACAATATTTTAATGAATTGAAATCACATAACGTAAGGCTGGAATGAAAAACGCGAAAAATATTATGAGTTGGGCTTTGCAAGTCTTGGGCCTTTGAGTTTAGGTCCTTTTTAGGTTAGGATTACGCAAGCCCGTATGTGGTTCAATTGATAAAGCAACATGTCGCTTTATAGTTGGCCTAAAAGAAAATGAAAAAAAAAAAACAAGACAACATAAATATCACTAATTAAACTAATATATAATGCGAATGAGTTTAGCTCATGCAGTTTGCTGTTATTTGATAGGTTAGATGGCTAGTATGTTCATTAGTTGTATAAATAGGGATTTTACCAAACTTTGGAGTTAATCAAAGAAAAATACATAGTAAAATTTCATCTTTCTCCTAACTCTTCTCTATAATATTTTTCTAAATTAACCTTGCATTTCGGAAAATTAATGTGACTTGCTGATTTAGTAAGATCGATCGATAAGAAATTAATACTTGCACACTTCTTTAATACCAAATCAGCATATTAAGTCGACCGATCATATGACATATCCATAATACATCATGTATTTTTCTAAACTCAACCGACCGTCTTAAAATTACTAAACACAATCTCCTTTCTTCCCTTATCAAATATGAGAAGATAAATTTGTTGATAGAGTTATCCACCTAAAAATTGCGATTAACTTAATAAAAATCAACCATATAAAAAACCCTACACATTATATATTTGTAACTACTTTCTTTTGAATTGGTCTACGATTTTTAGTATAAATTAGGTCATTTTAAAACTCTTCATATGAGAAATTAGGCTGTGGGACCCACCACTCTCTGTCCTCCGATTTTACTACCATCCGAGCCAACACCAAATAGAGCGATACAAAGTATATACGCACTAGAGTTTGATGCGTGAATGTACTATAGGTAGTAGTGGGTGCTTGTCCAAGAAAACTAATCTAAATATCTTCAAATGAATCCAATGCCTTTCATACGTACGTGCATGGATAACGCAATTGAATACTAGGATTGTGTTTTCTTGTTATCCACTAGGGCTGATGTCTTAAAACCTTTTTGACTAGACAATATTATGGATAAACTCGAATAGAAAATGGCAAAAAGTGTACGTTAATAGCTCATTCATGACCACAAATTCAAGGACATTGTAGTCTTTTTCTTAATCCACTTTCTTATGGAATGTTTCTATAAAAAATAGACTTGATCGGCTTAGTAGCCATTCATATGAAAGTGGGAAACTTCCTTCGACCTTTTTGAATATTAGTCGGATTGACTAAAACATTCACACAATAAATTGAATTCCGAGTCTTTGTCACGGGCTCATGATTAATGGGTTCTATAAGTCACATTAAAGTTTGAGATCTTTTTAATATAAAAAATAATAATTACATATATAGTAAATTGTGTGAAAAAACTCACCAATAATTATTTAATTACTTTTCATTTTTTTAGACAATAATTTTTTTAACTTTTCAAATTTTAACATATTATAATATATATAATAATTATTTAGGACCCACATATTTGTAGGGCCCTAGCAGTGACCTCTCCTGTTTGAATGACAAAGTCGATCTTGATTATAAGTTTGAACACCAATATACCTTGATAATTATACTTATTATATATTAGATTTTTAATCTCGTTCGATGCACGCTCATTTTACAAAAATTCCATTTGTTGCCAAATTAATCATCGCACATTAAGTATTTAACCCCCCGAATGAATAAGATTCTCCTCGCCATTAACCTCCGAGTTGTGATGTCCAAAGCAGGCCCCCCTTACATGTATATCTCTATATTCGAGCGATACTCATCCTTATGCCACATGGCACAATGTTAACCTTTAAAATGTGACGCATGACAATAAAAGAAAACTAGTGTCCATGTATATATATATATATATATGGGGGGTGGGGAGGAATTCCTCCCCCTCTTCCAAATAGAAATGAGGAGGAGATTGAAAGCATGTAAGCCAAGTTGGCGCTTAGTGTTCAATAGAGTAAAGTCTCATTCATAAAATAGGAAGTTGAGGTATGGGTGTGTCGATCAGGTTTGCTCAGCATAAAGATGTCAAAGCTGGTCGGGCATCCATGCCTCATAAGTTAATCTTGAAAACCTTGTCAAAAGATAGCCCCGCCATGGTGGTCGCACTATTGGTTAACGTTGTAGTATTATTGGGTGGTAGTTGGATAAGGACTCCTGATATAGTTAGAAATTTAGTAAAGAGAAAATTTCTAACTATATCTAGGTATAATTAGGGAAGTTGCAGAAGTACTAGGGTACAATTAGCAAATTTATATATGGTCATACCACTTGCAAAGTCACGGCTGGTATGGTCCCCTGTTTGAGGTAGTATAAATATCTAAAATCTAAATAGGTTAAAGGCTAATTACTATTCATCACATAATAACCCTCTTTACTTTTCCTAATGGAAATAACTCTTATCCAAAAACTAACTTAATCATCAGAGGGAGTGTATTGGACACATCCCCGACATGCCCTTCCCTTTCGTGTATAGGAGCATAAACCAAGCTGAGGAATATATTGTTGTTGCTAGGACCAGATTCGTGCATCAACAGTTTGGCGTCGACTATGAGAACTTTCTTTGGTCTTCATTCTCAAAAGTTCTTTCAACTACGAGTTTTGAGTTGAGTGTGAAAAACGAGTCTAGAAAGATGGAGCAAGCTAGTGGGAATGTGCAAGGGGACCAACTTCTTCCCCCTCCGCCGAATGTGTATGGAATGAGGACAATGAGCTCCACTAGGAGTGTAAGAGAATGAGTCACGGAGGAGTCACTACCCCTGAAACTGGTGTGGAGGAGAATGAAGAAGTTTTGGTCGAATTAGTTCAAGATGTGAAGGTTATATAGAGGGTCATGACGAAAGGATCGAGGGAGTAATGTAGAGTATTTGAAGTGAGTCGGGAGCTCAGCAAGCACCTCCTCTTTCTCCTCCACCTCATTAACCTAAAGTGAAGAATAACCTTATGAATAGGGTGGAAAAAGTTGTTCACTAATTAGGGTTGAGTTCAGAAATAAGTTTAAAATTCTGGAGGCAGCCTTGAAAAGGGTGGTCATAAGCAAGCAAGGATGAGGAGAAGAGTCCATTTACTCAGAGAATTTTAGATTACCCTATACTCAGGAAGTT
Source organism: Coriaria nepalensis (assembly GCA_027186245.1). Classification (NCBI taxonomy): domain Eukaryota; kingdom Viridiplantae; phylum Streptophyta; class Magnoliopsida; order Cucurbitales; family Coriariaceae; genus Coriaria; species Coriaria nepalensis. The sequence continues at coordinate 9,504,104 of CP114495.1, read as the reverse complement.
TAAATCTCCTCCATTAAACTCTTACAAAAGACACTCTGATTTAAGAGACCACATTGAAGCTTACAAAACTATCATGAGATTTAACACTTTAAGTGATAAATTGATGTGTCGGGCCTTCCATATTACTCTGGCCAACCCAATAATGGATTGGTATAAAGCCTTGGCTCCCGGCTTAATAGACTCTTTCGTTGAATTAAAGACTCAGTTTATTACCAGTTTCTTATAAGCCAAGACACCTAAGAAATCATTGGTCAACCTTCACACAATTAACGAGGATTCAAGAGAAGGAACTAAATGTAGGGATGACAAGAAAAGAAAAGAAAGGAAAGTAAGATGGTAAGTCTAGATAGAAAGAAGTTGGTTGCCTCAATACGTGAAACTTTCACTCCTTTAATGGAAAGTATTAAAGGGATATAAGTTGTGCAGGCATCCGAACCCTATGCGGTCTGCACCTAGTCACTGTGATGGAAACTTATACTGCAATTATCATATCAATTATGGCCATAAGATTGATGATTGCATACACCATAATAGGGAGATTGAAAGATTGGTGCAAGAATGAAAAATTAATAATTTTGTTCAAAAGGGCGGACGAGGAAGAGATGAATGAGGTGGTAAAAGGGTTGAGAACTATGAAAGAGGTAGACAAATAAGGGTTGAAGTAAATCTTGAACACCAAAGTGTCCAAAGAGAAATTCATGTCATTGTTGGAGGACTGAAAAGAGATGATAGTGGACGTTAGAGGAAGAAATCAAGACTTAACTCAAGCATAAGTGTTCTCTATAAAGCCTTTATCAAAGGTTAAGGATAACCTAGATATAGTTTTTAATTAGGAGGATGAGGATGAAATATTATACACACATAATGAAGCTATGGTAGTCTCAATTAATATCTTCACTTTGATCATTCACCGAGTCTTGGTAGATAAGGGAAGTGCAGTAGACATGATATCCTTGTCTACTTTTAAAAAGATGGGGATAAATAACACAAAGCTAGAGCCAGTGCACACTCCCTTCACCAAATTTTTTGGGAGGTCATTGAAGCATGTAGGAATGATCTCTCTGGCCATTACCCTACGATATGGGGCATGCTGAACAACAATCATGGTGAAGTTTATGATAGTGAGTTTCATCTCTGGGTACAACGGTATCCTGGGTAGACCATTCACTTGATGATGAAGTTTCCTACTAAGAATGAAGTTGGTATACTTCGATGAGACTAACTAAAAGCAATGGAATGTTATCTAGCTTTAGTGAAGAGCTAAGAAGTTGAAGGGAGAGGTAAATGTTATAAAGGAATACATGAAGGAGAAGGAGAATGAGAATGCGTACGGAGGGAAGAATAAGAGGAAAGAAGAGAAGAGGAAGGCTAAGGCCTCCCTAACTAAACCACTTAGTTAGAGGCAATGAGACTGAATGTCGGAGTGGGTTTGGCCAAGACCGAGCTAGACAAAATCAGTCATTGCCTAAAGAAAAATTTAGAGTTTTTCACGTAGGACCCCTCTGAGCTAACATGAATTTCAGAAGAAGTGATTATCCACAAGTTGGGAGTGAAGTCAGGAGCTATGCCTATTTAGCAGAAAAGAAGAAAATTTAATGAAGAAATAAATAAAGCTACAGAAGGAGAGGTGAGGAAGTTACTTTCAACATGGGCAATTAGGGATGTGCAATACCATGAATGGTTGTCGAATATAGTATTGGTATCCAAGTCCAATGAGAAGTGAAAAATATGTGTGAATTGCACGAATTTGATTGATATATGTTTAAATAACAGCTTCCATTTATCAAGTATTGATATGATAGTCGATGCTACTGCGGGGTATGAACTGTTCAGTTTTATGAATGCCTACTTGGAGTATCAAGTTAAGTTGTTTGAGCCTGATCAAGAAAATAACTTTTTTATAACTAATGAGGAGTTGTACAGTTACAATGTAATGCCTTTTTGATTAAAAAATGCAAGGACTACTTTTTAAAGGTTGGTCAATAGAATATTCCAAGAGCAGTTAGGGCAGACCACAGCAGTTTATATGAACGAGAAAGAAAATCATTACTGCACGAAGATAGTTTTTTTTATCATGGCTTGGAAAGAATTTTTTATGTTTGTATAATAATTAAAATACATCATATATTTTATCAGTAAATTACAATTATCAAATAATGAGACTTCAGACTAACGTCCAATAATTTTGGAAGTTCATGCTAATCTTACCTTCCGCTATACAGGTTGATGGAAGAAAATAGTTTATAAACGGAATAATGGGCTTTAGTGATAAATCTGCTTATTGTTTATAAAGCCCAGCCCATCTATATGAGTAAATTTGTAGACTCTTAGTAGTGGGAACTGGGATGTGGGACCCCAACTCCACTAACACAAGTGGGACAATTGTAGGGGACTAAGGGGGGGGAGATTTCAGAAAACCCCAAATTCTCTTGTCTGGAACCACCCACTACAGGACCCACACATTATTAACGCACTGTTTGTTTTGAGGAATTTTATGTAGTCTGCTGATTTCAATTAGATCGGTCAGTGAAAAGATGATACATATTATGTTAAGAGAAAACAAAAAAACAGAAGTGTATACATATAGAGTATAAATCTCGTAAGAGTAGTAGACCCTGCTATGTATATCAAAATTATTTTTCACTTAAAAAGTCACCAGTTACTATCTGAATTATCTCCTCTATATTTCATCTTTGTTGAAAATGACATACACACCTACCAAAACCAAAGTTATAACACACGATAACCCTTTATACACGACAGCTAATTCATTCTCATGTCCCTCTCTCTCTCTCTCATCCTCACAACTCTATAAATATGTCTTCATACCCTCTATTTCTTTTCCACCATCCCCACTACTCTCCCCTCACTCCTACCTAACTCTTCTTTCTCCCAAAGGAAAACCATAGCTACATGATGATGATATGCTTCAAGAAATCTCAAATTATAATGGTGCTTCTTCTCCTTGCTCTTCTTATCATAACATCTCTTTTATCTTCATCCTTTTTAAGATCCACTTGCCTCTATTTTGTCTTCAACCTTCTTATCATTGCTCTTGGAGCTGAAGCTGGGCTTCTTTCAAATCTCTTCTCCAAGCCCAAGCCCAATAAGCCCAGTTCAGATGTTGCTCACAAAAAACATCACCACTTCATGAGCAATACTACTACTACCACTTCTCATGCACCCTTGGAAGCTAGTAATTCTCATCTTGATCAAAATCAAAACAGTATTGTACTAATGGATCGTCCCAAACCAGCTGTGAAAATTCTAGAATCTTCTAGTGATTCTGGTCAGAAGAAGAAGGTTACTAGGGTTATTGAAAAATCTGCGTCCGAGAAGGTTAATAATAGTGGCAAAGTGGTGAAGAAGGTGAAGAAGTGTCCTTCAACACCAAGTATTTTCTTCATAGGATCAGGTGGAGACGATCGTGATGATGATAATCAAGATCTGATGGCTGAGGATCGGTGCGAAGAGTTTGAAGAATATGATCATGATGATCATCATCAAGATCATGAACTATTCACAAAGGCAGAGACATTTATAGGGAATTTTTATAAGCAGTTGAAGATGCAGAGAGAAGATTCATGGAAGAAGATTCATGGGATTTATCAGAATATAATTAATTAATTAATTAATCTCTTTTTTTTTCTTTCAATTTAATATATATATATATACACTTCTTTTTTAGCTGCTAGTCATAGAGTATAGATATGTCTCTTAAAAGGTACAAAAACTACTTGAAGGCTTAAAAAGAACACGATCCAGCATTAAATTTAAAGGAATTGTGGGTAAAAATACCCGACTAATTAGGTATATCTTTTGATTTATGCTGATAGCCACTCATCTAACAGTAAAAGTTATTGATCCAGCAATCTCATTGGCAACACCAAAACAACCATTATCAACCAAGTTTTGCTGCACACAACCTCTCTGAAAATCCTACAAGAACCACCAACGGGAAAACAAAACTGCAAACAAACTAAAATCCAATACCAGATCTAAGACCTGGCATAAAATATAAAACCAAACAGGCAATCATAACTAAGATATGAAGCACCATAAAATCGCTTGTAGATTTAGTATACCACCAAGCTAAACTTAGACAAAATACTTCCTAGAGACAACAACTCTTAAAGACGAAGAAAAGAGGAGAAGAAGGAGGGAGACGGAGGAGGAGTGAGAGAGGAGAAAAAGGAGGAGAGAGAGGCGGACGCCTCCTCTTGCAACTATAATTTTGAAAAAAAAATAAAAAAATTTGTGTAAGATCGTACTATATATGATATCATGTTATAAACATATTTTTATCAAGTAATTATTTTCAAAGATCTTAATTCCCACTTGGATTAACAGTCAAAATTAAGATACTTTTAGTTGCATGAGAAGACACGTACTGATGATATCATTTGTGATGGTAATATTGTAATAATAATTTTATAAATATAATTAAAACACAAATAAAAGGCAACAAAAAGTAGATTCTTATTTTATTTTATTTTATTTTATTTTTATTTCTACTCCATTAGACTAAAATATCTCCCATATATCTATTATGTTATTGGCGTCCACTTGCTACCTGCCAATATATACCTAGCATGAAAGGATTTCGTACCAATTAGATTTTCACTTATAAAAGGATTTAAAGAGCTGTCATCCAATACGATGATGAGCTAAATATTTGGGTGATCACAATTTTGTTCTTCATGAATCGCGATATAAGATGTCTATTTTATCATAATTTTAACAAAGTCATATAAAAATGATGAAATGTCACATATTTATTATGAGCTCGGGTTGCCCGATCAGTGGACGAGTAATTTTTGTGTAGATAGTTTAAGAATTTTTCCTAAACTAATTCAATAGGCAAGTTACGTGTGAAAAGTGAGGAATCCATAGGGATTTGAGATTGTGTCTGGTAAGGATTGTTTCCGAATCCATGCCGTGCTGGTTTGATGAGTGCGGCTGACCCATCATGGCTTGCAGCCTTCGACTAACTTCACTGGCATTTGCTCTATCAAATATGTAAGTACACAAATTGTATGACAAGGAGTCGGGAAGCTTTGTTTCAAAAAGATGTATTAGCTCTTACGTTGAGCTTAAAATCTGGTTTATGCTTGTAGAATTAATTCGAATTTACAAAACCTAACTAAAATACATATGTTACTTTATGTTTAAAATATGTTACTCTCTTCCTTTTTTCTTTTTTTCTTTTTTTGTTTCCCTTAAGAGATTTAGATGATTCATCACTAAGTCAGCACATCTCGTTCTTAAGGCAACTCGAATATATGCGTATGGTGATGAGAGAAAAGTGAAGATTCTTTAACTTCTTTGCTTTGATCTAACAATACAAATTCCACTCCTGTCTTGTATATCTATGCACAGACAAGGGTCTATGGTCCAAGAAAGGCTACTTGTAGAGAAACTTATCTTGCTTTTCCTAGTTTCCCTACCAAAATATGCTTCAGAACATTATTCCTCATATAGTATAGACATATAATATAACCATACACGTAGTAGAATAGTTAGCTAATTGTACGAGTTTTTAAAATGTTGGATACTTTATAATAAGGTATTGAGTGTAAGTTTAGATCATACCATTATATAAATATATGACTCAACTATATAATAAGTGAGATACGGTAATTATCATACAAACTCAAAAGATTCTCCTCAGCATCCAATATTGGACGCATGACTTTTCGCTTTTAAAGTTGAAATGTATGAAGATGTACTCTTGTTAACCACACAAAATTACATGCATGAATCAAAACAATTTGTTGTAGAGGTTCTTTCTTCATGGTTTTGTTGAAGGGGGTGAGGTTCAATTATTGATAATTCAAGATTCAAAGATATTCAAATACCAAGTAATCGTTGCAATTACTAAAATTTAATTATTTAAAAGGATTAGATGCTTTGATAATATATGTATATACATAACGGCGGATCCAAGATTTTTCTAACGTGTCAGCTAATTATTTAAAATTAATTTATAATTTATAATTTTTTTAAACATTAGATTGACACAAAATCTAAAATCGTTAGGATTTAGGATTTGAGATTTATAGTTTAAACTTTAGATTTTAGGGTTTCAGAGTTTAAGATTTCTAGACTCGAAAAATCTAATATCTAAACCATATACTTTAAACAGTAACTTTAACAAGAATATTAACCCTAACCCTAAACACTAAACTCTAAACACTAAACCTTAAATTTTAAGTCCAAAACTTTAAACTTTAAATCATAAATTTTAAATTTAAACTTTGAACCCTAAATCTTAAATTCAAAATTCAAAACATTAAACCTTAACTTAAACTTCAAAAAAATTTATCTCGACTTATATAACTCCGATTGAAGAGTTTCTGCATTATATGAAAATTTTTATATCGAGGCTTATAAATAAAGATCTCCACCAAAAGTAAAAACACAACACAACGATAACCCATCTAATATGAAAAATAATACTACATCCACCATTATCAACAAATACCAATTTATCCTTCTTAACCCAAGCCTCAAAAAATCTCTTGTGTATTATTTTATGGCTCCATATTGTTCTGCAGTAACTGATACTTCTTCTATTTCTTCCTTTTTCTTTATCATTTTGTCTCCTTCTTTCATAACTTTCCAATGCTTGCGAGAATGTAGAAAGGTGGGTCAGCCGCTGCCTTTACCTAATTGAACGTAAAATAACAAATTGTGAAGGTATATTAATTCGAAGATGAGCTAAGCCACTAATTAATAAATAGAAGGGAAAAAAGAAAAAAAAAAAGTTCAATAAGAAATCACGAACGTACACGAGTCGAAAAGTTCGGATTGATAGGATTTGAAGATCCGAACCGGATTAAACGGGTTCTAAGACTTCAATTTAGAACCAGCTAGATACGTAATACGTATCTTTCATTTCAAGTGTCTAAGATTACGTGTTAACAAACGTGTATAATTATAAAACCAAAAGTCTATACGTACTCTCTATATAGTATACATAGTATATACATATTATAATAATATTAACAATTATATATAATAAGTTCGGACAATTAAAAAAACATACCGACATATTAATTAAGTTTCGAATAGAATAATCATTAACTTTTGATTACGTGTTTAGAATAGAAAATAATAATAATTAATTAATGAACTAATTGCTTTATATTATAATGTCTTCATGATTTAACTTAACACATGGTCAACTGGTCAGCTATAGCTAGCTAGCTAGCTAGCTGCTTTGTGTCCCCTTACAGCATGCCTAAAATATCTCAAGTCAATCATTTAAAAAATAAATAAAATTTGTTAGTACGTCGCCCCTTGACTTTCGTACTATATATGATTCTAATGCTTCTAAATATTGCAATTGCAAAGAACGTAAGAGGAACTTCATGGTTTAATCGTATAATATATAAATTATATAATATTTCTATGGTATAAATTATGATTTTACCATATAATAAAAAATAATTATACATTATTCTCTCTGTACAATATAAAAAAACCCCTGAGAATTCAACTACACCCTGTTCCATGCACCCAATTCTAAACTATCTTTTTACAACTTTTCAAGCGTCAACCCCCTACTATAAACCTCATCCTCCCCACTTGCTATCCCACCATCAAATCAACCAATCTCTCCCTCTCTCTTTCTCCCCCTCCAATCAAAACCCTCATTCTCCCTTCACAAAAGAAGAAAAAGAAGTAAGCGAAAGCCATGAAGCTCATCAACGTAGCCCTCATCTTCATTGCCCTAACCATGGCTTTATCTCTAACCCTGACTATCAAAAGGGCCCCCCAAGCCGATCGTGATCAGGAAAGCGATCGCAAGCAACATCAAAAGATGTCCGAGCCGGCATTGTTGCTACCTTCCAAAAGGGTCGGTCGGTTTCTGGCGGAAGACGCGAAGAACCCTAGAGCAGCCGATCACTGCAACAAGAACAACACGATATGCTTGGGGCAAAACTATGTCAACGGTGTCTTTCTTAATAAGTATCTCAAGTGTTGTAACAACAAGTGTATGGATTTGACAACGGACAAGCACAATTGTGGAGCCTGCAAGAACAAGTGCAAGTACACTCAAGAGTGCTGTAGAGGAAGCTGTGTCGACACAGCTTATGACAAGAGGCATTGTGGGAAGTGCAACAATCGTTGTTCGTCGGACCATCCTTGTGTATATGGATTGTGTGAGTATGCATGATCGGTATATATATATATATGTATGTATGTATTTATTATTACATTGATTTGAAGTTTTGTTAAAGAGATCTATAATGTTATATATATATATATATATAAACAGAAAGAAAGACATTACATGGTGCTGTAATCAAAATAACTGGGATAAAAATTGGACATTATGCTTTCCATAAAACAAAGCATAGAACAAAACAAGGCAAAGCAAAAGACATAAATAGTGAGAAACTTGTTGTGGACGAATCAACACACACAGCGAAGGCACAGAAAGGATTCGAAACAACTTATATTAACACTACACAGCCTGAAAATTAATCATTCCCTTTATATTCATACGTGTTGTTTAAACAATGCGCGCCAATAGATTGACGGATGATGCACACGCTACTTCTTCATCTTGCTGATCCTTTGGCAATGCAGGCAACGGACGGAGTGTTTTCAAGAGAACGCGCACCTACCCCGCGGGGCTAAGCTGTAACCTTCGTCGTAGCAGCAGGAAAAAGTATCAAACACACCATCTTTCTGTCCGACCACTTTCGCGTCATCATTTGGGATGAGACAGTTGCGATCTATTAAAACACCTTCGGGACAATCTGGAAAATTCCAAAGGAGAATAATTAGCTACTTAATTCAATGGAAGTGATAAGCAAATCATAAACGGAAATGTCATCATCATCAATCATCATCAATCATCATCAAATATTAGGAACCGGCCACTTATCATACATACGACTTACATATCAAAATAGTCAAAAAGAGTGTTTGATTTTCAGATGAAGGAAGTAAAGAAGGAAAGAAGAAGAGAAGTAATACCGACTGGGGACTTCTCGAAAAGAGTCTCAATCCTTAACCCCTCTAAGATCAGAGATAGCAGCAGTAGGATTTGAATAACGCCTAACGCCTACTGGGTCACCCATCACATCAAGTCTTGTATACACTATTGTGATTAATCGATTGACGAAATCCGGTATCAGGATTATTTGAATGATCCCAATTCGGCAACAATTTATCCTTATCAACAAAGACCGTTGCCATTATTGACATATGATGCTTACCCAAGTGAAGAATCTCAAATTCGTAGCATCATGTGAATTAGTGAGTAATTTGTTCAGTGTGTTTTGTTCATTTGTAATGAATTTAATTTCCGGTCTTTTTAAGAGGGAAAAAAAATAATAGTTTTGTTTTCACCAACAATTAAAAATATACATTATATATATATAATAATATTAAATTAAAATTCGGACAATAAATAAATATTAATTAATTGCTTCTTGGTGTAATATTAGTAACTTAACGCATGGTCAATATATAGAGGTCAGCTATAGCTAGCAAATTAGCTGCTTTGCTTCCCCTAACAGCATGCCTAAATTACCTTAAGTCAACCATTTATTTTGATTCATTAAATAATAAATAAAATAAGATTAAATGAAATAAAATTTGTTGGTACGTCGCCCCTTGACTTTCATACTTGAATCCGCCCCTGAGGGCTGAGAGTAAATTCATCCTTCTGGGAACAGCATGTTTATGAAGAAACAGAGTTGACATGAGTGTTCTTGTAAATAAGATGCAACATCAAGTCATCAATATACAATAACCATAAACAAATAAATAATAATAAATAAAACATATAATTTTTTGATAGTTATGTACAACACTTATAATTTTTTTATTATTTATTAAAAATATTTCAAAATATTAAAAATTATTTTAATTTTTATTATTTTGAATATATCAAAAAATACATCGAATATATATCGAATTGTGTCGAGTAAGTAGTACAATCGGTAACATGTCCTCTAGTTTGATACGACATATTCCTCTTGATTAAATCATATTGGTACTTTTCACTATTAAATATTGATGCGGCTTAATTATATCATAATAAATAGATTGAATTGATCAATTACGAATTACAAGTATAAATTAGAGGATTAGACACTAATAATCTTGGTATACAACATCAAATTTTTAATTGTATATGAATTAGAGTACTACTAATTGTGAACCTCAAGGAAACCAAAAAAAAGGTGTTCAAATCAAGGAGTTTCTTAAGGGTGATAATAATATTTTTTTTTAAACCCTAGAAAATTCAAGTACACTCTTTGTCATGCACCAGATTCTAAACTATCTTCTAACCACTTTTCACGCGTCAACCCCCTACTATAAACCCCATAGTCTTCCACCCCCACTTGCTATCCCACAATCAAATCAACCAATCCCTCCCCCTCTCTTCTTTCCAATCCAATCAAAACCCTTCCTTCTCCCTTCACAAAAGAAGAAAAGGAAGTAAGGAGAAAGCCATGAAGCTCATCAACATAGCCCTCGTCTTCATTGCCCTAACCATGGCTTTCTCTCTAACCCTAACCATCAATAGGGCCTCCCGAGCCAATCGTCAGGAAACCGATCACAAGCAAGATCATCAGATGTCCGGACCGGCATTGCTGCTACATTCCAAAAGGCTTGGTCGGTTTCTGGCGGAAGACGTGAAGAACCCTAGAGCAGCCGATCACTGCAACAAGAACAACACGATATGCTTGGGGCAAAACTATGTCAACGGTGTCTTTCTTAACAAGTATCTCAAGTGTTGCAACAACAAGTGTATGGATTTGACAACCGACAAGAACAATTGTGGAGCCTGCAAGAACAAGTGCAAGTACACTCAAGAGTGCTGTAGAGGAAGTTGTGTTGACACAGCTTATGACAAGAGGCATTGTGGGAAGTGCAACAATCGTTGTTCATTGGACCGTTCTTGTGTATATGGATTGTGTGAGTATGCTTGATCGGTATATATATATATATATGTATTTATTATTACATTGATTTGAAGTTTTGTTAAAAGAAACTTTAAGTTAATTATTTTGATACAATTAATTAAAAAAAAAAGAAAAAGATTAATATGTGATGATGTCAATAAAAAAAAAACCACATTTATGGTGGTTTTGTAAAAAAAAAAGTATAGTGAAATTGATTCTTATAATCATATATATATATATATATATATATATGGGTGTGGTTTACAGGTTTCTCTCTTTATTATTACTATGGTTTACCTTATATAATAATGTGCTATATATATTTGCATCAAATGCATCTAATAAGAAGTACTACATTATGTAATAAAGATTAATGGGTTTATAGTGAATAATATACATCCTTAATTATTATAATTACTGTCTCTTTCTATTTCCATAAACAAGTTTAAGTGAATGTCGAGATTAGCTGTTTCTCGATTATTACGAGTAAATATCAATAATTAGTGATCAAGATTAATTATTACGTGAAGATTTTGTAATTAGTGGTTTCAGTATAATACTTCGAACGGGATCAAAATCATGATGAATTGGAGTTCTTTGGTGATTAGCATATGGTTACACTGTGTGTTAATCGAACCCGAGTTTTCGATTACATCTGAGTTTAAATAAACTGAAGTTTTGTTAATTCGACATAAGAAATTCGGACAGAAACTCGAATTCAAAATAAGTAACTTGAAGCTCAAGATGTAATGATCCATCGATGAAGATACAGAAGAATATTAGAAGTTGACAGCAAAAAAGGGTTTGCTTGAAGAGAAACCGAGAAGCAATGTAATAAATAATTAATTGTTAATTATGTTAAAAAGCGTACTAATTCTTCATGCATAAAACTCTGATCACATGCGGTTTATATCTTCCCCAACAATATAGCCATGTAGGCCAGCCTCTATCACATGCATGCATACATGCATCAAATAGAGTGCCAAAATAAATTAAAGTATAACCAATCATATAATATCATCAGTGTTTGTTCCCTTTTTTTATTTATTTATTTTTTTAATGTTATGATATTAAAATTTAAGAAAGAATCTGTCTCTAAGAACTCACATCAATCTTCTTGTATAATTGAGGTGAGATGTGTCTTTCATTGGCAAAGGTGGGAGCCATAAAATTTGTTTAGGGCGGGTAAAAATTATATATATATATATATATATATATATAATGAATTTTGTAATTTGTAATCTTTTGGTGGAAAAAAATTGAATTTTGAGAAATTTATAGGTATTTAATAGGTGGTCAAAAATCTCATTAGGATCGAAATTAATAAGGGGTATTGATTTTGATTTTGACTTTTTTTGTACCGATACTAGACTTAGACCATTAGTATCGATTTGGTACCAATACTATCCGCATTAAGACAGTATCGAGACCTGGTATGTGGCATATGCGTATCATTGTTGGGACCCAGCCTCAATACTAAGACCACTAGTATTTTTTTTTCTTTAAATATTAACTAGTCTACGGAACGGGGACCAATTTGAAAACTAGTCTCAATTTTCATCCCAAACATCATTATCGGTACTTGTACCATAATTGATACTGATACCAGTACTCCCATCAGAATCGTAACTTTTATCCATCCCTAAGGAACTTGATTACAACAAAGATACCTTACATTAGAAATACTAATCCAATTGATAATGATGTACTAGAAAATACAAAAATTTTATTATCCGAGCAGCTCTCAACATAAAATTTGATCACCATAATAGGAGAATAATTGGAGGTGCCATGATTCAAAAATTAATTTTACCTTTACTATCATTCTATGAAATTGTACATGAGATTTTAATCTCAAAAGCTCCTTCTTCAAGTTTATAGAATTTTTCATTTCGACTCACTTTATTTATTATTATTAATTTTATCCACCTACAAAATATAAAATTAGAGAGATTATATCATTTTAAAAGTTTTTGGGTGTAATCCTAATATGTGTAAAGTCATGGGTATTCTTCACCATAAAAGGTTCATGTGATTACTTGGACTAAGATTCTATTATTAAATCCAAGAGACCCAAACCGACTCCAACGGTCCATCCTTACGAGCCTACCTCAATTACCTGATTTCCATTTTTCCGATGTGTCGGCTCACATTCCACCGTACAAGGAAACAAAACGCCGTTTCCAAGATACGAGGAACGAAATCCGCAAAATTCCGTTCCCCCCGCTGCACACTTAAACTTTCGCGTTCCAAGTGTTAACATACCCACGCGCGTGTCAACTACGTGGCTCTCACCCCCTTTTCACTCTCATTTAACCACCGTGCTCGGAAGGAACGAAACGAAACTGCAAGAAAAGCAAAGAAAGAAAAAGCGAGGATTTTTAATCTGTTAGCAATGGCGAATCTGCCACAATCGCTATCTATGAACGCTGCTTTCGGAGTAATGCCCACCGGTTTAGCTTCTACCGTAGCCGGAGCTCCGGGGAACAAGGATAGAAAAATGGCGTCGGCCGAGCAGTTGGTGCTTGACCTCAGCAATCCCGATCTCCGAGAGAATGCTCTTCTCGAACTTTCTAAGGTGAGAATCAGAAATAGATTGAGAAATTTGAGTTCGTGTGTTCTTGTTTTGTGCCAGTTTGATTCGGTGAGGTACCTGGATTCTTAGGTGAAAGGGAATAATTTCCTTTCTTATTTGGGGGAGAGGGGGGGAGTGTAATACAGATGTTATACTTAGTTCGAGTGTTGAACTTAAGGTTGTAATTGTTTGTGTTCGGATTTTATTTGGTTCTTAGAGCAAAATAGTTGCAGAAGGAGCTGACTCGATTAGACTCTTTGTGCCTTTGCAGAGGATCTCTAGGGCTGCCTAGAAAAATACTTTCTCTGCCGTCAGTTAAGTGATTGAACCTGAACGGGATACCTAGAAAAACAGTTTATATTGAGGGTTGGTGTGGATGCACTTATGTTACCAGAATTATTGTAATTTTTTGTTTTAAGGGTGTTTCACAACAAAGTGCGACAGAAAATGTTCATAACATAGGATTGTGCGAGCGGGTTGGGTAAATGGGTTCAATTGTATATTTGCACCCAAGTAAACGAAGAGGAAAGAAAGATTGTTTGTAATATTAAAGACGTATGTTTGAAATTTTCCTTTGTTGCCGTACCTGTTTAGTTGTTTGAGATTTGTTATGTACCTAAGCGATGCTGCTATAGCATTTATTCAATTATGCTTAATGAACTTATTTTTGCCTGTTTTTCATTTTCAGAAGAGGGAATTATTTCAGGATTTGGCTCCGTTATTGTGGAATTCATTTGGTACTATTGCTGCTTTGTTGCAGGTCCGTTGCTATATTAAATTGAGTCATTTATGTTTTTTTCATTATCTTTGCCATAAATTTGACCATCTCAGTATTTGGATTACTTGAGATTCTAACTCACATATTTATGAGACGTTGAGCAAAAAGGAAGATGAAGGTTGACCATAGATAACTGGAATGAGAGGGATGAGGAAGAATTGCTAAAGGCAATTCCTGTTTTGGTTTTTAACTTAAAAGGTGCTTGGCTGCAATGGAATTGCTTGCTGAGTGCTATATATAATGTTATCTGCTGGAATATGTATGTATTGATTATTTGCACTTAGCTTATTGTGCCTTTACCATTTTCATCTTTGCCTATGCCTGCCCTTACCATTGTGCCCTTGCACTTTGCAGGGTTGATTCTCAGCCTGAACATTCCATTAGTCATGGCTTCTTGTTTTCTTCTCCATTACAGTAACACTCATTACATTCCATCCTATGTTGTCAAATTTTTCTTTTTGCAGGAGATAATCTCGATATATCCAGTTTTGTCACCCCCAAACCTAAACCCTGCACAATCAAATCGAGTTTGCAATGCCCTTGCTCTTCTTCAGGTCAAAGCTCTTTCTTTTCTCGAGTTCTATGCTTTATTTAATTTGTCAATTTTGATTCCCAGTTGCCCGATTTTACCTTATGATTTGTTATGACCTTAATTAAATATTTCACGCATATATTCTTGCTGCTTTTTCTTCTGATGAATTATGAGTTTGGTTTAATTGTGCCCTTACCATGTTATTTATTTTACAACCATCGGATAACACTAGTTTCCTTTTTGTTTATTTTACAAAGGGCTGGCTGTGTAGATTTTTGTAATCTTCTTAATTAGCTGAGTTCTCACAACTTGATTCTGTGATATAAATTTTATTTACCCCTCCTCCTTTCCCCCCGCCTGGGGGGATCCCTTTCAAAGCTTGTCGAGTAATTTTATGGATTTATGGTCATTTCACCAAGTCTCACTAAATGACGAGCTAATGAATCTTGTTCTTTTAGCCACTGAACTTCCCAATCAAATTCATCTCACACTCATAATCATCAACTTTACGAAGATCCCATTGTATGTCGGGAGCTCACAGCATTGGTGAGGATAAACCTCATTTTATTACTTCTCCACCAATAATGCCTACTCTCTCAACTCATTCTATAAAATAGGATTTCTTGTAATATGTTTTTGATATTCAGCAACCCCTGTAAAAAAATAATTGCAGAAATCCTACAGTTATCTATCAAGCCATAAGGTAGATCAGCCGTGACTCCCCTGATGTGAAAATAATTTTGCAAGAAAAGGATAATTTGGAGCTTAGAGTTGTCAAGTATATCCTTTATGGCAATGGAAAACCTATTCAGGGAATTTCTGGCACAAGTATTCAATTAGTTTTGGAGAACTTATCGTGTCAATCTAATGTTTTTTCTTATTTTGTGTGTATTCGTGTATCTTGCAGTGTGTAGCATCTCACCCAGACACGAGGATGCTGTTCCTAAATGGTAACGTACCTAATCTTGCTAACATGTAAATGCTTTCCTTTATTGTTTTCTAATGTCCCCTCTTATGTCTATTCTTCTTTCATACATTGATTAGTTGCATAACCTAAAGAAATGATAAGTCTAGATAACTCTGCCTTTGCAGCTCATATACCTTTATATCTATATCCTTTTCTTAACACCACCAGCAAGTCCAGGCCTTTTGAGTACTTGCGGCTCACTAGCTTGGGTGTCATTGGTGCCCTTGTGAAGGTATTACATCCTTAATGCAAATGCTGACTCACATTGCTCTTCTTTATTTGTAGTCAGTATTGTCCTATCATTTAGCTCTTTTCCTTTTCTTTTACTATATCATCTTCTTATTTCTTTCCAATTTTCATTTATCAGGTTGATGACACTGAAGTTATTAGTTTCCTCCTCTCAACAGAAATAATTCCATTGTGCTTGCGAACTATGGAAATGGGTAGTGAACTGTCAAAAACAGTTGAGTTTCTGGATTCTATTTCTTCTTTTAGTGGAAGCTAATGCTTTTGAATTTGAACTTTATCAATATCTTCAACCAATAAAATTCACACTTGCACAATTTACTAGGGTTTCTACTACCACGATTTGACAACTTTGACTTAATGTTTAGATTTGTTGTGACTAAGGTTTTTCTTTCAACAGGTCGCAACCTTTATTGTGCAAAAAATCTTGTTGGATGATGTGGGCTTGGATTATATATGCACTACTGCAGAGCGATTCTTTGCCGTGGGTCGAGTTTTGGCCAATATGGTTGCAGCACTTGCTGAACAGCCCTCTTCACGTCTATTGAAGCATATTATTAGATGTTATCTGCGCTTGTCAGAAAACCCAAGGTGGATTGATTGGTCATTATAATGAATTGCTACACCTCCTAGTTTACACTACCTTTTTATGTGTCTAAATTTTTGATTGTTTGGTCCCTATCTTGCAGAGCTTGTGATGCACTAAGAAGCTGCCTCCCGGACATGTTAAGAGACGCTACCTTCAGTAGTTGCCTTCGTGTAAGTGCTTCTTCTGAGTAAATGTTTTTCAAATTGTTCTTCATTACTTGAAAGCTTGTGGATAAGATCGGTTAACACTCTACTTGGGTAAACGCTCATATGTTAAACTGACGTTTAGCAAAACTTGCATTTAGAGTAGTATGCTGTACTTATGATTTACGGGTCTAGACTTCGCTTCAAAACTGGATCTTTTCTACACTATTGACCGATTTTCTATGTTTATTTTACATATTGAACTGTTTGCAGGAGGATCTAACGACAAGGAGATGGCTGACACAATTGCTTAGTAATGTGGGAGTGAATCGGGTCCCAGCACTTCAAGCCGGTGGAGGATTTGATCATATGATGGTGAACTAAGATAAGAAACTACCATGGATGTTCCCGTTACTTATCGGTTTTTTTTTTTTTTGGTAACTTATCAAGCACAGTGTTATCTGTTCTTAACATTGTGACTTGTATTTGAGTAAGAAAGTGCGGTATGATCAATAGGTTGTCTCTTCTTATATTTAAGTAACATTATTATATGTTCTCTCTTCCTAAATTTCAGATATGAATAGACCCAAATAGTTTGTTTGTGAATAGAATGCAGGAACGAGTCTTTGTGGTGGTGCTCAATACCATCGCGCTATGGATGAGTTCTAATTTTTTGCCTCCCCGAGTTGGAAACCTTACCGAAATCGCCTGACCGATCTGCCCATACTTTGCAAGTCATTCAAATTTGAGGCTACCCAAATCTTGCAGAATTGACATTAGGGTTTGCTAATTTCAAGTCTCTTGAAAAGCTTAGCTTGTTGGTGTATTGTCTGGGATTTGACCATTTTAAGAGAATTGCATATTGTTGGCTGTTCAAAGCTAAGAAGAAGATGCGAGAAATGAGTCCTTGATGATTGGTGTAAGATTCCTCAAGTTCCAAAAGTTCATTATCTTAGACACTTGAAATGGAAGACTACATGTGTGTATATATATATATATATATCTAGTTGGCTCCAAATTGAAATTTTAGAAACCCGTATAATCCGGTTCGGGTCTTTACCTCCCAAAGTTCGAACTTTCCGATCCGTGTACACCCGTATCAAATACGAGAGAGATTTTCTTATTGAACCCCCTTTTTTTTTTCTCTTCTATTTTTTAATTATTGGCTTAGCTCCTATTTTAGGTTAAATTATGTACAGGATTTTTTTTATTATAAAATTTTGAAGAAAAAAGAAATTTTTAATTTTGTTTAGTTCTCCATATTTTCTTTTAGTCTCCATTTCTCAAATCTATCTTAATATAATAAAATAGAAATTTATTGATAAAGTTGGTTTATCAGCCCTAAATAAATTTTAATAATATATAATAAAGTTTTGACAAATTTATTTATGTATAAATTTTTTAATTTATTATTATTATTTTTTTTTTTTGGGGTCAAAATTTATGAATTGAGGATAGTTAAAATATATTATATTATTTAAAATGAATAATAAATAATTGAATAAAAGTTTAATTAATTTAGTAAAAATTAGTCAAGAACTATCTAGAACTTTTTATTGAAGTCTTATCGAGTAAGAAAAGAATAGTAACCACACCTGGCCTTACTATCACGCTCATCAGGGACACGTGTTAGTCACGCGTTCTTCTTGCTGCCTTAGAAAAAGAAAAAGAAAAAGAAAAAACCCCCACTTCTTGCCGTTCCCAGATTTTTTTTTTTTTTTTTTTTTATAAATTTCTTCTCGGTGTTAAAAAAATACGGTGAGTACCTACTTTGATCTTCCCATTTGACGCTTTTTTTTTTAAGGATTTAATTCCGACTGTTTCAGTTCGATATATAGGACGATCAGGTTCGAATTTCGCTAGAAAATCTTTGATTTGCTTGTTAGATTGTGCTTTCGGAGATTTCAACAGGCGGGTGTAGGGTTTTTATTTTTCCTGTTTGATTACTGAGAAGCGACAGGAAAGTAAGACTGTCTACTACTCCGAGGATAATTTGTTTAATTAATTATGTGATGTCGATTTTGTTCTACTGTAGGAAATGATTAAAGAAAACCTGAATAACTGAATGTTTCTTCTTCTCTTTTCCGAAACTCTTGATTGATAAATGTAGCTCTTTTTTTTTTGGTAAAGTATTTAATTGCTTTTTCGCCCTAAGGTTCTGTAATACGTGGTTAAACAATGGCTGATGTGATAAATTGTCTATTATGATTGATAGTAGCAGAATGGGTAGCAGAATCAAGCTTTCTCTGGCCATTATCTTCCTCTGCTTCCTTTTGTTTCCTCTGGTATTTTCTGCTTCCAATGATGGGTTGGTGAGAATTGGACTAAAAAAGAAGAAGTTTGATCAGAACGACCGGCTTGCTAGTCAGCTTGAGTCTAAGGCAGGGAACCCATCGAGGGGTCCTACTAGGAAATATCATCTTTCTGGTAACTCAGCAAACCAGGAGGACACTGATATTGTGGAGCTCAAGAATTACATGGATGCTCAATATTTTGGTGAGATTGGTGTTGGTACTCCCCCTCAGAAGTTTACAGTTATATTCGACACTGGTAGTTCTAATTTGTGGGTGCCCTCTTCCAAGTGTTATTTCTCGGTAAGACCCTATCCTCTCAATGATACTAATTGATGTATCATATACTCATATTAAGACAGAATGTGTAGTAATCTTGCTTCTGGTTCCAGGTAGCTTGCTTTTTCCACTCAAAGTACAAGAGCAGCAGTTCAAGCACCTACAAGAAGAATGGTATTAACTATTATGGATACTCACTTTTGCATCTCAGATGATTTGTGCTCGGTCGTGGCTAATGATAGATTGATATTCTGGCTTGTACAGGTAAACCTGCTGCTATCCATTATGGGACAGGAGCTATTTCTGGGTACTTTAGCCAAGACCATGTAACAGTTGGAGATCTAGTTGTCAAGGATCAGGTACTTTTCAGGTTTAGATAATTTTGTTTTTCCTTTTGGAACTGTTTTTGGCTCTTCACTGAAATAATTGAGCTTCTTTAGGAATTGATCGAGGCAACCAGAGAGCCCAGCCTTACATTCTTAATGGCGAAGTTTGATGGTATACTTGGGCTTGGTTTTCAAGAAATTTCAGTCGGAGACTCGGTGCCAGTATGGTATGTAGCTAGCACTCTTTTGTTACATATAACCTTAGTGGACTGTTTATCTCATTTGTTCATATAGAAGAGTTGGTGGCTTAGGTTGCTAATTTTAGAATTGGTGCAGGTACAACATGGTTGACCAAGGCCTTGTAAAAGAACCTGTTTTCTCCTTTTGGTTTAACAGAAATGCCGATGAGGAAGAAGGTGGTGAAATTGTTTTTGGTGGTGTGGATCCAGATCACTACAAGGGTCAGCATACCTATGTTCCAGTATCAAAGAAAGGCTACTGGCAGGTTGGTTATTATCATTTTAGGTCACCTCTATAAAGTCACTCTATGCATTATAACCATCTCACTGTTTGTTCTTCATTTCTGTGGGCAGTTTGATATGGGTGAGGTTTTGGTTGATGGTAAAACAACTGGTAAGTGAAAATTATTTTTTTTCGACATTTATCATCATCTTATGACATCTTCATCACTATTTTGGTGGGAGACGGATTATATTTTTCATTTTCTTAAACTTCTACTGAAACTGGGACACCCTCTGTTAGGCTTTTGTGCAAGGGGATGCTCTGCCATTGCTGATTCAGGAACGTCTTTGTTAGCTGGCCCAACAGTACGTGTATCTCTTCATGTGTTATGATACTGTTTCTGCATATATTTGGTTTCAGTTAATCAAAATAACATTCATATTTGTAGCTCCAAGTTTCATAACACCCAATTCATTCACCTGGTTTTTTAACTTTTAAAATTTTATCATGAAGTATTTATCATGTTTTTGCAGGCTATTATAACTGAAGTGAACCATGCCATTGGAGCCACTGGAGTTGTAAGTCAGGAATGCAAGTCTGTTGTTGCACAATATGGTGAAACCATCATCAAAATGCTTTTGGCTAAGGTACCTGTCACATTCTTGATCCTTCCGTTCCCTTTCAATAGAGTGTAAACAACATAGTGTCGAGTAGATTTTGTTTTTCCTTATTTGTAGCCTTTTTTTGCCCAAAACTAATACTATTATACCATGTCAGGACGAACCCCAAAAAATCTGCTCACAGATTGGTCTGTGCTCCTTTGATGGTAGCCGAGGTGTAAGGTTAGAATGTTCTTTTTCTCTTTTTTTTTTTTTTTTTTTTTTTTAGCATGGGCATTGAGAGTGCCCTCCTTTTTTTTTTCCTTTTTTTTTTCTGGGTTTTGTTCTGTGTCTGAAGTGTGATATATATAGCTGTTATATGACATATATATACAGTGGTGACTTCTTTTTTTTTTTTTTTTTTTCTGGATATGATTTTTTAGCATGGGCATTGAGAGTGTTGTGGATGAAAAGGCTCACAAAAACTCTGGTGGATTCCGTGATGCCATGTGCTCTACTTGTGAGATGACTGTCGTGTGGATGCAAAATCAGCTCAAGCAAAACCAGACTCTGGATTCCATTCTCAACTATGTAAATCAGGTAGTAAATATGTAACTCTTCATGACTTCAGAATTTTCTAGTCTCAGATCTTTTCCTTGCCTCATTAGGATTTTATTGGCATTGCAGCTCTGTGATCGGATTCCAAGCCCAATGGGAGAATCTGCAGTTGATTGTTCCAGCTTATCTTCCATGCCGGATGTTTCCTTCACGATTGGCGGCACCGTCTTTGACCTCACCCCTGATCAGGTAAGAGATATAACCCCTTTATCAACAAGTTTGCTTGGCTTTTTAACAACTCAATTAGGACCTGACCCACCTTGGTGTTTTTTTTTCCCCCCCTTCTTGGTGGCTTTATTAGTATATTCTCAAAGTTGGTGAGGGAGATGCTGCTCAATGTATTAGCGGTTTCACTGCTCTCGACGTCCCACCACCTAGAGGACCTCTCTGGTATAATATTATCTACTTAAATCTCTTCTTAACATATTGTCCAGTTAAAAAGCATTCTAGGAATGAGAGAGGTGTGTGAAATATCAAAAAGGCCCTTCACTAACATATAAGTTGGTGCGATGCAGGATTTTGGGAGATGTTTTCATGGGTCGTTACCATACAGTATTCGACTACGGAAACCAGAGAGTCGGATTTGCAGAAGCTGCCTAAAACGTACTTCTACGACCAACCTATCCTGTTAATAGTACTACTAATCTCCCTTTCTTGTGTTGAAAGTAATTCTCCGACACACGTAATGATACTGTCCTAGTGTTTTCGGCTTTTTAATCAAGAACTAGTTCCAAGGACTAAAGCTTGTTTGCGTGTGTGATCTTGAAAAAGGGATCAAATCCTAAAAACCCTAATATTTTATGTATAAAAAAGCTAAGAACTTTGCTTCAATGTCGATGGCTATACTCTTTTGCTATTGTTGCTTGAAGTGTTTGCATATATTGATGTATATATATAGTTTGGAGTAAAGATGAAGATAAGAATGTGCTTTGTGTGAACTTGCTAATTATGAAAAGGTCAAAAGGAAAAGATGCTGTTCGTGTTAGCTACGCGTGATAGTACCCCTACGCCAAACAGAACTAGAAGTCTAGAATAGGTGCGTCGAGATGAAATACTATTTGGTGTAGTAAATGAACGATAGAGTCAGATTATTTTTTATTCCGATTGACGTTAAAAGAATATGTTGTTGCATAGTAATTGATAAGAGCTTAAAAAATATTATATGGTCGTAAATATTTTATTAATAAATATAAAAATATTGAATTAATAATTATATTAATAATATAATAAATATATGTTAAAGTAAATTTTATATTATTAATTAAAAAATTAAATATAAATAATAAAATTGTATCTAACTGTTTTGTTGTTGGATAGGTGAAAGATTTTAGACTAATTTAGATATAATTTTTTAAATATATTTATTGCCATTAATAAAGATTTTTTGAAAGATTTTAAATATATGAAAGATTTTTTTAGATTAATCTATATTTATCCCTATTCATAAAATATGATGAATTAAAGGATGAACAAGAAAAGCAATGAAAACGTTTAATCTATGTACGACAAATTTAGACTTTCATTCGGATAAGAATTTAGGCTCTACTCATTATATTTAAGAATAGATCTTAAGGAGTTAGATATATTTTTCCAGAGAAAAATGACAAGTTTAAAAAAAATAGCCGAAGCATAAAAATTATAATGAGTGGTGTTCAATGAGTATTTGAGTGTGTTGGTAAATTTCGGTAATGAAGAAGATTGTTGATGATTGAACGGATTGGTGTTTGTTGGTGACTAAAGGATACTTTTTGTCTTCACCAAAGCTTGCTATTTATAAGTAAAATTTGTGATGACATATTCATAAATAACTCAAACCGAAGCCCAATTTCCATCTAAAATTTAGGCCACCTTCCCACTTTGTGAACCATAATCGCTTTTTTGGTGAGCTGACCTCTTCATTTCCATTTCCAACTAAATTCTGTCGAAATAGAGTTCAAGTTCGTCCAAATAAACTGTCTCACTCTTCTCTTCTTGTTTCGGCCAAACACCCCCCCTCCCCCTCCTCAAATTCCAACCACTTTCTCTAGTTGGTTGGACAGTATCTAATTTCCATCAGCTTTTTTGTAAAAAGCGAGATGTTTTCATTAAGGGAAATATTTTGTCTAAAATCTTTTCTGATTTTCCTCAAACAAACCGAAATCTCTCTCCCCCTCTCTCCCTCTCTGTATGGTGAGGGATGATTTTTGTCTTTTCATCGAACGTTCAAGATTGTGTCTCGAGTGATTATTATGCCTTTGATCAATGGTCATCCATGTACCAAATCATTAATCCATATGAGCTCAATATTTCCTTGATTATTTCATGATTAAATTGAATTTTATTCTTTCAAACTCATTCGGTTAACTAAAATTAATTATTAGACAGTTTAATTAACACAATTATTTTAACGGTCGTATTTAATTCTTCAATCTAAATTTAATCGGTCTTAAATATAACTAATTACTTATTATATTTATGAAACAATTCATTCAACGCGCGGGACACGTGTTCGATATTCTTCATGTATCAAAAATTCCCAATGAAATAAAAATTTTATTATTTCATTCTCACTTAAATAAGTAATTTTTTTTTGTGGGAATCAAAATAACCACTCATTTATATAAGAGTTTTTTTTTTTTTTCATATTTTTAAAAATCTACTATGATACTTGAATATATTTTTAAAATATTTCTTTAAATAGACTTTAAAAAATAATTATTTTCATTTTTATTTACACTCATTCCCTTTATAATTAAAAAAAAAATACTAAAAATTCAACATGATTATTTCTATTAAATTCTTATTTTCAGTTTCATAAAAAAATCGAATCAAATATATCTTTAGAAATAAACTTCAAAATACTTCAAAAATTTTCAAAATGATAGAATTAAACCTCAAAATTGTATTACCATAACTTGAATGGCACGTTGAGGTGTCACCACTACCCAAGATTGGTAGGAATCTGAAAAACCGCTTTAAAATGGGTTCACTCGTCCAAAATCAAACCCTCGAAGTAACAACTAAACATAGTTTAATGTATCCTTTTTTCTTACGCATCTTTTTCAACCGTGCTATCTAAATAGGGACGGCATATTTCCATATCTTGTACACTTTTGTAGGCTCAGCCGCTGTATGCTTTGATTCATCTCAAAATGCAATCCATCCCTTTACGTTTTGGTAACGCCATTGTTGAGCTTGAAATGATTGATAGATTAGTACCTACGTAGAACCGATAGAGAGTCGACATGACGATATCTACCCATCGGGGAAATTAACCCATTAATTCTTCCAAAGAGAAATATAAAGTAAATAAATAAATGATTACAGTTTGGTGCCAAAAAGGTCAAACGTCGGTGGTCATAATGATGTCAAATATGACTTTACGTTTCGGTAACGCCGTCTACATAGACCTATACTCATCGTAAAGCAAGAAATTGTATAGTTAAATTGAAAACACGTAAATAAATATTCAAATATCTAGATAATATATCTAATTAATTTATAAATTAAAATTTTTATTTTTTTTTTTAATAAAATTTTTAATAAAAAAAAATTATTAAAATTATTAATTTATTATAATATCATAACTATATATATATATATATATTATTAATATATATTTCTCACTTATTACATTATTTATTGAGTTTTTGAAATGATCAGTTCACAAGTGAAAGAGAGTGTTTAAAATTCTTTTTATATCATTTTAAAAAAATATCTTTAATTAATTTATAAATCAAGAGTTTTATTTTTTTTACAAAATTTTTTTAAAGAAAAAAATTATTTAATTTATTAATTGATCAATAAAATTGAATCTAAATATAAAATCCTTAGATATGATCACAAACATTTAAGCATGCAAATTGCAACATAAAAATATTATAATTATTGACTACGTAATTTTGGATAATCGTTACAAAAGATGAACTTATTATATACTCGATTTCAATTTAATAACCTCTAAGCATTTAAACACTCACTAAATAAAGTAATATTTAGAAAAAAGAAAATCATTTTCATCTAAATTTAAATTTTCAATTTGAAAGTCAATAAATTAAAAATAAAATAATTAATTTTAATTATATATCGAATTTTCAATAGTTTCATAGAATCATATTTTTGACGCCTCCAATGTAATTTGCTGATAGGGAAAATATATCCAATTCCGCCCGGACAAGAATGAATTCATTTTTCCTCCGATGAAAGCGCAAGCATGATGAGCTTGCATTCACGTGTCGCCATGTGGGCGGCGCTTTGTTCTACCCTCAAGCAACCGCCGCTATTAGACGGCCCACAAGCTCCTCCAAAATGAAGCCCCCCTCTCCACCTTCCACTTGTCCGCCTCTCACTCTAAATAATAACTTTTTCAACTTTTTGTCCTTTCTTCCAAGTCTCTTCTTCATTCACATTCATTCAATCATTATTATTATATTCTTCTCATCAAAGACTCCAAATCCAACGGAAAGGACAAGAAACAAGCCACCATTTCCCAATTACTACCTGTATATATGACTATACCTATGATTCTATTCTATATATATACACTATATGTAACTCTCTTTATCTATTCATTCTTGTAATATTATGTATTAAGCTCTAGCTAGCTATGGCATTGATGGGGTGGAGTAGAGACTCGGTTATTGGCCGTGGCTCTACGGCCACCATCTATGCCGCCACCTCTATCCCTTCTGGAAACAAATTTGCAGTCAAGTCCACATGTGATGATGGTTCTAATTGCTCTATGTTCTTGAAGAAAGAACATTCTTTTCTAGCCAAATTGAGCTCTCCATACATTATTAAGTGCTTGGGATTTGATGTGACAATTGAAAATTACAAACCCGTGTACAATATTTTCATGGAGTATGCACCCTTTGGCTCACTCTTTGATGCGATTCAAAAGAGTGGGGGGAAGTTGGATGAATTTCAAATTAAGGACTACACCAAGCAAATTCTATTAGGCCTTGATTATCTCCATTCAAATGGGTTGGTGCATTGTGATATCAAGAGCAAAAATATCTTGTTGGGGGAAGATCATGGTGTGAAAATTGCTGATCTGGGTTGTGCTAAATTTGTGGGAAACTTTGATGACAGTGCTGATTGTCATGCCACATCAGTATTTTCAGGTACACCCGCTTTTATGGCGCCAGAAGTTGCTCGTGGGGAAGAGCAAGGGTTTGAGGCAGACGTGTGGGCCCTGGGGTGCACGATGATCGAGATGGCCACTGGAAATAATCCGTGGTCTTTTTTGGAGATAAGTGATCCAGTTACAGCCCTTTATCGGATTGGATGTAGCGAGGATGTTCCGGACTATTCTTCACTCAGATTGTCGGTGAATGCTAAGGATTTTGTGAGCAAGTGTTTGGTCAGAGAGCAAAACAAGAGATGGACGGTTCGGGAATTACTCAAACATCCATTCATGGATATTGATGAGTTGACATTGAAGGAACAATGTAGCACAAATGTTTCTCCAAATAGTGTGCTGGATAAAGGCTTTTGGGAATCATTTGATCAAAATCCTACTGATATCACATTTCTTGAGGAGGGTTGTAGTAATTTCTTAAATTCTCCAGCCAATAGAATTAAGAAATTGGTTTTGAATTCAGAAGAACCCAATTGGGATTTTGATGAAGATTGGGTGACAATTAGAAGCAGCAGCAATTCCATTGAAGAAACCATTGAAATTTCAGAAAATTTCATAGAAGATGATGAGCTTCAAACTAGTGTAGATGATTTCAATGAGGATTTTGGGTTGTATAACTACAACTTAGTAGAAACTGTTGATGATATTGATATTAGTGTGGAAGAAACTAAGTTTGAAATGGAAATTGACCTTTTTTATGACAATATTGACAATTTTTGTTTAATACACTCTTTGTCTTGCAGTTTATCTTCTTTCCCCCTTCTTATTTATGCTGCAATTTTTGTTCCTGAACATATTTTTTGATTCTGAATATATTCTATCACTAGAAAAGAGAAGATCAAGAGATTTAGGAGAAGTCTACAACGAGATGGTAGCTCAATATCAGTATTCTGACTCTGGGATTTCGGGTTCGAGTGACCTAGCAGGGAAACCTCCGATGATCTACTTCTTTATTCACCTGATCTGAAATATTTTGTACCTTTTCGGCTATTCCTATGGATTTCTATTACTTCAGTCCAAGGAAAAGGGGACTAGAGGAAGGTGTGAAATCAAAACAACTAGATGTAAAAGAGACATTTGACTTTAACAAAGTCAACTTCTCTCCACTTAGCAGTCAACTTTCTGTTCTAAGCAACTTGCAAAAAAAATGTTGAGGTAAAAAGGAGTGCAAATTGCTACAAACTTGATAGCCAGTTCCAAAACCCCAATGGCAAAACAGAGATGTTGGTAAATTGGGACAAACACAACCTGTTTTTGTATTTTTGTCCGTTAAATCAATCTTATACGTATTAACAAAAATGCCCCCACAAAAAAAAAAAAAACTAGAATAGGACACTTCCAAACTTGATTTTGACATCCTCATGTTGTGAATTATTATTATTGTTGATAAATTCTTCAAGCTCTGACACATCTCTTCCCAACTCTAAAGCCACCTTAAGTTTAAGGCTGTCTCCATTTTCCCTCTTCTCAACCTGTGTCTCCTTCAAGTTTGTCTCAATTTCTTCTTCTATGAGCCTAAAAATACCAGCAGCGCTCCTATACATCTCGAACACCATCCCCACTTGACCACCATGTTCCAAACTATTAACCACCATGGCCAAGGCCCCAAATCCCACACCTAAAAACCCAGCCCAAGATCCACACAAAGAAGGCCCAATCAACATTGTTCCAATCCCAGCCAAGCCCAATAACACAGGCCCACAAATTGCAAGCACCTTGTTCACCTTCAATGCCACTTCACTCAGCCTCAAGTACTCTGCTTCATCTCTCCTCTTCAAAACCTTAGCTACACCTTTCATCTCCTCTTCAAGTTTCTCATTCCACCCATTGTTACTATTATTATTATTATTATTATTATTCCTCTTTCTCTTGTCATTTTCTTCGTGAAACTTTAATTTTCTCGGCCACCAAACAGCAGGCTTGACTGCTTGAGGGAACTTCTCAAGCATTGCTCCTCCAAGTAGAGGAAGCGGGTAAGCCTTATCTAAAGCGAGAACCTTTTCCATGAAAATCTCAACATCGTTTGAACTCACATTGTTGAACAAAACTGCAGTTCTGATCTCTTCATGAAGCTGCTTGAACAGCCTTGAAGCGTTCCTCTGTTCTTCAGCAAGTTGAGATGGTTGGATTTTATTTATCACTAGCAAAAATCCACAAGCTGAAAAGTAGAGCAGACTAGAGGAGAGCTTAAGAGCTAAAATGGGTTGTCCGCGTCCTCCTGCTCCTGCTCCTTCATTAATGGAAGCAAGACCTGCCAGTGTTGCTGCTGCCATTATCATGCCATTAACAGAGCTTAAAAACAGAGTGTTCCAGTTATCTCTTTGGACTCCTATGTTTTTGTGCATCTCTTCTCTATCTGCCACCATGTTCATGATTTCATGAAGCTCTTTCACTGCTTCTGAGTTGGTGATTTCAAGCTTTCTTGTCTGGTTTTGAGTTATGGGCTTGAATTGTGTGTTTTTTGATGTTAGATTTGATGACCCCGTTCTTTGATTTTGGTCATGAGGGTGGTGGAGTTTAGGGATGGAAAGAGATTTTCTTAAGCTGATTTTTGGAGCTTGAAAATTGGATTTGGGTTTTCTAACTGAGCAGAAAGAAGCTTGAAGAGTAGCCATGGATGATTTTGATAGAAAATGGTGAGAGATTCCCAAGGTCTTGTATTATATATATATATAAAAAGTGAAGAAGTAGAGACACGATTAAACATGCTTTATGATCATGCATTTTTCTGCTTCTAATATTATTATTTAGTGATAAAAAAATATATTATATATCTACCTACATACATAACAATACTACTACTCTAAATTAATATGTTCACGAGGTTCACATTAGTGAATAATGAGTAGTAATTTTAGATAGAATATTATGTGTGACAAAAATGTAATGACAAAATGGTGGGTGTTGTTTACATTTTTATAATAGAAATCGTATAAAATAATACCCAAAAAATAAAAATAAAAATAAAAAAAATGGAATCACAACATGTTGGGTGTTCTTTTTTTTTTTTTTTTTTACAAATTTTTGATATGATAGAATAAATTGATAATATTTATATAAATTATTTGATTAATAAGTCAACAAAGATTAACTTGTAATATTTTATTTAAATTTTATTTAAGTTTAACCTCCTTATTATTAATATAAATAAATAAAATAAACATACAAATTTTCCTAATAAGAAAATTAATAAAAAATAATAATGAATTTTTGTATATTTAAATCATAAATTAAATTTCAACATAATCTAAAATATCACGAGATTTATTTATGTTGTTAGAAACTATAACCATACAAAATGCATCATTTAATCATACCAGAAAACGAGGTGGTCTGTGTAAAGGAAAATCGTGCGGTGGTCTGTGTTGTCTTTAAACCGGCCTTTAAGTCTTGAGATTTAAAGACATTGCAGAAAACGAGGTTTGAAAATTGAAAGTGGGAAAGCGAGTCGTTCTTGCTCCAATGCAACGTTAAAAAAGGTGTAAGCTGTTGGAACGTAATAGATGGACTCCAATGCAACGCGACGCTGCAGAAGGTGTGTTAGGTAACGATGCTGAAAGTTTGAACATGGAATTACAAGTTTGATTTATAGAATAATATTTGACCCAAAAAAAAGTAAATCTCTAAATCCATACTTTTTGGACTCGACCGGAACTAGTACTCTGTACTCATAATTCAAATAATTTAATAATTCTTTCAAAGAATTTTTAAGATCTTTCACACAAAAAAGCCTTAAGACCAAAGGTGCTTATTTTTTTTTTCTTTTTAACTCAACAAAATCCAAGGGGTTTAGAGTCTTCTCGGAAATACCAGGAAAATACTGTCAAAAACAGAAGCCAGCTGAGCTTCTTTCTAATGGTGTCTTCAAATGTCGAGGAGAAGCCTTCTCGGATCTTCCACGACATCTTTGATGCGTCGTAAGAAGAAAACTGCCTCTCTTCCATCAATGAGCCTATGGTCGTATGTTAGAGCAATATACATCATTGGTCTTGGGATGACTTTTCCCTCAACGACCATCGGACGGCTCACAATTGAGTGCATACCCAAGATCGCAGACTGCCCGGAAGAAAATAAATGAATAACTGATTATATATTTACTTTGGAATAGAAGCAATTACACAGATGCAACTGTGTTTAGTAGTATACCTGGGGAGGGTTAATAATGGGAGTGCTCAAAAGGCTTCCGTAAACACCACCATTTGATATTGTAAATGAACCGCCTGCCATTTCATCGATAGATATAGATCCATCATTTGCCTTCTTTGCAAGAGAGTTAATCTCTTTCTCTATGTCAGCAAAATTCATCTTATCGGCATTGCGGATAACTGGCACAACAAGACCCTTCAGGAGGAAAGATAAATCATGTCTTCATGATTTTATGATTTCAGAATGTTCGAATTTGAGAGGAAAGGAAAAGAAAAAAAAAAAAAAGTTCTCACAATGGGAACAAACCTTTGGAGTACCAACAGCTATGCTAATGTCTACATAATCTCTGTATATGATATCATCTCCATCAATAACAGCATTTATGATAGGTTGATTCTGGAGCCCACTGACAACAGCCTGATATAAAATACAATTGTAAATCGATTGGTAAGAACACATAAAAGCAAATTTTATGCTCACTATGAACTATGATGCTTAAGCAATCAGCAAGCTCTACAATCTACATATTGCATACCTTCACGAATCCTGACATCAGTCCCAACTTGACTCCATGCTTTTCAACAAAAGCATCCTTGTAATCAGAACGGAGCTTCATCAGATTCGTCCTACATGAAAGAAAAACTTGTAAGGAAAAGAACACAGTCAAAAATAGTGATAAGAAGTTCAATGACACCCATGCACAAAGTTATTTTGGTTACGTATGATGACAGTATGCATGAATAATTAAAAGCACTTTTACAAGAACAGCCTCAAAACTGATTAACAAAAAAAAGTTCATAGTGATGACATCCAAAGCTAGATTTACATATAGAGACCAACTGAAGATACAATAAGGCATAAGCAGTTAAATATCCAAATATATTGAAATATACGAGTCACTAGTAACAACAAACACTAATTGATTACAACTCACATGTCAACTTCATTGAACGTTGTCAACAATGCAAATGTGTTTTGAGAATCTTTCAATCGTGTGGCAACCCGTTTACGAAGCCTTGTCATAGGAACCTGTACCACAAACATAATTTTATTAGGTTTAAGTATTAACATCCAACAGGCACTGAAAATGTAAATAGTACTAAAATGGAGATTATTGGAGACTATACAGTGTCATAAGAATAAGGATTACGTACTCGTCTTTCCCTTTCCTTCGGAGGAAGCTGGGGTTCTGCAGCAGATTGTTTAAGAGGTTTTGGGGTGGGTGCTTTGGGCTTCTCGGTGGTAACAGTAGTTTCAACTATAGGCTTTTCCTTCTCCTCAGTCTTTGCAGCATGAGAGAATGGCTGAGGATGAGCTTTCTCAGATGGAGCAACGTGAGTTACACCTTCACCAGATTTTGAAATAACAGCAATCTTGGTACCAGGTTCCACAGTATCCCCTTCCTTGGCTACAAACTGCCACCAATGCAATCAAAAGCAGAAGCGCTGATAACATTCAGAATTCTATTAAATTACCAAAAGAAATGGTAGTGAAATGAACTTGTTGAAGCACAAAAAAATTCAAATATAATAACATCACCTCCTGGAGGACACCTGCCTCTGGACTAGCAACATCAATTGTCACCTGATAGAAAATAATGGTACAAACATTAAAAAAACGCACCTAATTCAAGGAAGAAAACCATCCATCTGTCCAACCAAAGAAAGCTTCAAATACATATTAAAAAATATTCTTCAATACAGCACCTTATCTGTTTCAATTTGAGCAATTGGCTCATCAACTTCCACTCTATCACCAGGATCTGCCTCAAATTATCAGATGGCCAAACAATCAATAACTTGATATACTCAAAAAAATTTAGTATACCATAAATGAAAAAAACATAAAATAATTCTTTTAAAACATACTCTTGAGAAATTTTGCTAGAGTGCCATCAGTGATAGATTCACCCATAAAAGGGACAACAGCATCAACTAAATTGCCTTCATCACAAAAACCACCAGAGGTTAAACATCAGCATAAGTTGAGAACGAGTCATTATAAGAAGAATAAAAAGTTGAATAATAACACTTTTATGAAACAACAATTCGATGACACACCACTGTCTGAAGAAAATGGCCTGCTTTGCATTTGGATTGAAGCCCCCTCCTGTACTGCAGCTTCCCTGAGTACGGTTTATTAAGGGAAAAAAAAAAATAAAAGATTCCCACTTCTAAATTTTACTGAAAAGGATATCCTACAACTACTGAAAGTCCTTACATGATAGAGGACAGCTAAAATATACAATTGAATTATTAACCTGATCGATCCCAAACTAGCGGAGCAACCTGCATTAACAAGAACAATTTAAGCATGGGGGCATTGGAAACAATCATATATGATGATCAGAAAACTCCGACAGGATACAAGAATCACAACAAAATCTGAAAATTGATATTACCTGGTAACATAATTTGGCAGAAGTTTTTGACATGTCCAGCTCTTCTGGAGTGGCATACAATCTATTTACAAAGCATGTTAAAGCTTGTAAGAATAATGTTCACAAACAATTGAAAATAGTCGGGAAATTTCATTGAGAAGAAAATAAATAAATACGGACGGATAATATCTCAGACCTGGAATCATACACATAGGATTGATATACATAATACAAATATAATATGATCTCATCTCTAGTTTAACGCAATGAAGAACAAACATTGTTACCTCTTTCTCAGCAATGGAGGAAAATCCAGCTGAAGAAACAAAAGGTCGAACTGCCTGCAAGAACTGCACGAAAAGCCAAAACAAGCTACAATAAAAAATCCAGATAAACAACCCACTCACACCTAATTCATTCACACATTCCTGAAAAACACTTCAACTGGAGATGTGATTGAGGAATTCGAGCTTACAAGAAAAGACTGGCTTCCAGTAGCAACACGTCGCCTTATAACACCTAACATCATCGTTCTCGCCTCTGCTCTTAGCAAGTTAAACAAAAATCAAGATCAAATTACAAAGCATAGATTACAAAACAGAAAATCGACAGAACACGCAATCAGACAAGCGTAAGAAAAATAAACCGACATTAAACCGAGATATCAGATTTTTACTTTTTCAGCATAAATTATGGAAACAGACGAAAATGTAGAACTGATTCAGTTATAATTGAGCAGCAGCGTTTCGAATCAAAGAAACAGAGGTATATTTCTCAGAAGCCAAGCAGAAGTTTAAGAAAAGAATGCAACGAATGAATGAACGTAAGGTATTAACCTGATTTAAGAGCTGCTGATAAGCTTTGAAGCTTGAAACCAGTGAATCAAGATGAAGATCTTCTCCGCCAGCGATGGAGAGAGAGAGAGAGAGAGAATGTTCGTCACTGCGTGCACCTTTTTTATAAGTTAGAATGTGATTGGAGAAGATGAAAACGAAATCAGTCGAAGCTGTCTGCAAAACGAAAGGAAAGCGGCGTGGGACAAGCGTAACGACGTCGGTTCCATCATGCCCAATATTGGACCATTTCAATGGTTAGACGAAGACTAGGGTTTTATAGCCGCCAGGCTAAAGCCCAATCCGTTTTCTCAAGTTTGTACGCTGATTGGGCCTTAAAGCCTGATTATAACTGGATTGGGCCTTATTATTATTATTATTATTTTATATGGACTCATTAATCAGATCAAAAGTTAAAATGACTTATTAATTAATCGTGTTTAAGGAAATCCACCTCCAAACCCACCACCGGCTCCACCGCCAAAACCACCATTAAGTCCACCACCACCACTACCTCCACCTCCTCCACCAAATCCCCCCCACCACCACCACCTAGTATTCCGGTACTACTACCACCTCCAACTCCTCCGCCAAACCCAGATCCTCCACCAGCACCGCCCATCCCTCCACCTCCTCCAAACCCGCCTCCACCACGGGTGGTGCCAAAGAATGTCTTCTCATCCTTGAAAGAATCAATACCCTTTCCAAGCTTTCTAGCTCCACCACCAACGGCGGCATTAACGGTTGAAGTGATGGTGGTGAAAATGGTTGCACCGAGGTGCACAATAAAGAAAACTCTATAATCAATCATGTTGCTAGCTAATTAGTTATGGATGGCTTGTTTGGATGAGTGAATGGATTGGAAGTGGGGGCTTATATAGAGAATCATAGATGGGGTAGTACGTGTTGAAATTAAATGGATCAAGACTTGAAACACGTAACAGATACGTTTTTCAAAAAATGATATTTTCACCCTCCCAAATTGCTTTAGATTACTGTGAAAATATTTTCGGGATATGACAAGCTTTTACAAAAGATCACAAGCAACAGTGAAATTTTGTTATGGAATATATTCGGTTTCTGACAGTACGAAAACTGAGAAGAAGATTGGTATATTTGGTTCTTTTCAGGTTTCTCTTATTTATAGGCAAATTTTGGCACATGTTCGTGAAACAGTATACTGTTTCATAAATAGTCACACTTCTTTGTTTAAAATAGTTAACAGTCAGATATTTGAATTCCCGAAATTCTCGAAATTCACGCCTCACGCCTCACGCCCACACCGCACGTGCGAGTGCGAGTGCGAGTCTCAGCCAAACCTCAATACTTAGTTATTATTACAAATATTTATTATTTGCAATTATTTATAAATGCTTGAAAATGTTTCTCCCTTTCCAACGTGGGATGCATTTAATTACATTTATTAAATATTTTTTGGACTTTGGGTCTTTAATCCATTTTACTTTAATCAAAGGAAAAAATCCAACGGTACGGTTGGGAGAGAGGAAGAAAAAGTGGCGCGCGTGATTGAATTTGATCTTCATCTTCTCACCCATTAACTCGTGATTTATTGCATGTTCGATAATTTAAGCCCTACAAATAAACATTATAGAAAGTGGAATGTCAAATTGAAGTAAAGAAGTATTTATGAACAATTACTTTTTTACTTCCTAGGCCTTAGTTTAGCAGGCTGGCTACTAGCCTACTACAATAGGGCCTAAAAATTATTTTTGGGCCTCGTCACAAGGCTTTCCATTTGGGCCTAACTTTTCTCATCTGAATAAGCCCAAGTGATGAAGATATCAGCTTAAACATTATCCAAAAGAAATTAAGTTTGGCTGAAAAACAGAAGCTCACACAATGATGAGGTGCATCAAATCTTGCCACCACCACTCTCTTTTCTACCCACAGCTCAAAACCAAACAGAATCAGCATCAGCTAAGTAAACACAATGTGAATAGGCAGCTGATTCCTACTCCAAAGAAGCAACCATTTTCTTCATTGAAGACCAAGGCCATGCACAATACTTCCCTTCTTCTCGCCGTAGCCGAGAATACTCCGGCCAAGGGCGACTTATCGGTCATCCTTCAAGCCGGGTTTGTGTTTTTCTTGCCTTATACTTTTCTCAGCTCTCTTTTAAACTATATCATGAATTTTGATTATAATATATTTTCTTTTTAATTTTCAAAATATTGTAGTGGGGTCCTCTTCATTGTGTACTTTATCTCGAATTTCATCGTTCCGGAATTCATAGCCAAGTCATATGCATCGGAGGAAGCAAGTGAAGACAAGAAGGACAGTGATTAATATTGATCTTCTGCTTTTTTATTCTACGTCGTTTTATTTGTAGATGGTTTGATTTTGTTTTGGCCAAAGATGGTTTGGAATTCAGGCCATAATTTAAATATAAAAAAAAAAAATTTCCTCCTTAATAAAGAATTTTATTTTATTTTATTTTTCTAATCTCAGTATATAAATATATATGAGTAATCTATAAAATGGTGAGGTTGGTTTGATCCCAACGGGTGTGGTAGTAGCAGATGTTGATACCCGGGTTCAACTTGCGGGTACTCTTAACTTACCCGGTTCATACTACCGCTCCCCCGAAATTGTATTCCGATACCGAACGGAGGAGTTCCTATAAGTGAGGTTGGCATGAAAAGCAAATCTCATTTTCTTTGTACTTATTTGTTAAATACAATACATTTACAATTAAATAAAGGAAAATTACAAATCATGAATATAATCTAAAAAAGCTAACAAAAGAGGAAATTGGGATTTATAGTTTTGCCTAAATAACTGTCCATTCACTCTCGTCTGGACAAGAAGGCTTATTAGTGTTAGCAGGGGAAGATGTAGTTTCAGGCTTAGGAGGAGGAGGTTTCCTTGAAAATAAAGATGACTTGCTGTCGAAGAAATTCGAGAATGGTTGCTTAAAAGAATTCTCATTCGCGTTTTCTTCAGGACTTGGCATTCTTGGAAATTTTTCCTTCCCAAAGTTGAGGCTGAGCCCCTTGAAACGGCGTTTGGGACAAACAGCATTTCCTGGCTGCTTCAAGTTCTTCACTACTTCCTCAGAATTCACCATCATCGACTCCAATGATTCGTATACCTGT
The DNA here is from genome assembly GCA_027186245.1 of Coriaria nepalensis. Taxonomy (NCBI): domain Eukaryota; kingdom Viridiplantae; phylum Streptophyta; class Magnoliopsida; order Cucurbitales; family Coriariaceae; genus Coriaria; species Coriaria nepalensis. The sequence continues at coordinate 9,467,174 of CP114495.1, read as the reverse complement.
AATCAAGCATTCAAAATATAGACCCTTTGTGATTATTAATCATATCAGATTACATGATGTAATTGTGTTTTAAGCCTACCTTGCAAATATCATCAACTTTGTCAACCCAACAACCAGCTTGAAAAGTGGCAATAATGTAGTCCTTACATTCATAGAAGAGCTTGGACAAATCATTATTGTTAGCCAATTTTGCCTCGGCGATGACAAATCCTAAACCAACCTGAGCATATTGGACCAAAAGTCACTATTACCACAGTATTTTAAACGGTACTATAACTGTTTACTTCAGATGTAAACTATGTCTCGTTACCAAAATGTTTAGACATAATGAATGAATAACTTACCAAAGAAACAAATAGTTGTTTGAAGAGCTCGGAAGGTGAGATGTTCTCTAAATCATTATGGATGCCTTCCCTGCAGTTTCAATTTCCCATAGTATAATTCAGCATCTTACATACATAGGTAATTTCCAGTACTTGTAAAAGGGAGTCATCTAACTTACACAGCCAAATCCTCATCAAATAATGGTGCTTGTTTTACGGCAGGCACAGGTTTGGCTGTATCCCAAAGCTCAAGCCATAAATTTCCTGATATGTAGGCAAAGGACATGACTCAGAGCAGTTATGCAATGCATTAAATATTTTTCCCAACACGAGCAAGTCTTTCCCATTGTAAAAGAGACCACTGCTAGATTAAACAAAAATTGGACAAGCAAGAAACTAAGGTCTTCAATCTTCCATTCAAGATTAAGACCCTCTTCCTATAAAGTATAAAGGAAAGACATCATCTAAATTGTGGGGAAATAGATAAAGGGTAAACCTTCTTTTTGCATTCTACTGCTTAGTTGACCTCTTGAGTTCCCAGCCACAGGGGAATCTATTGCATGAGAACTTGGTTCACTTTCTGTCCAATCAGGAGGGGAGTGCCATCTTACAAAATCTGCCAAGATGCAACCCGGATTTGCAGCCTAGAAAACAAAATTTTTATAATATCCATTTTTACACTACTGGGAAGAAATTAGAGGATATGCATGAATGAAAAAAGAATTAATGATTGTTTACCTTGAAAGCCTGCATGTCTGAGAGCAGTTGAGAACATCCGGCCCCAACACTGACCATAAAAGTAGCACAGTTTGTCAAAGAAAGCCAAACATGATGAGAATACTAAATCTGAAAGAAATAGGTTTCCTCCCCCCCCTCTTCTTTAAAACTCATTTTTACTTTCATTTTTATTTAGTTTATGTTTCTTGTAGGGTAGACTACATGAGATCTTGCTTCCTACACCATCTATCATTTAACCACAGATAATATTAACAAATACTACATTTTTCTAATTGTATTATCTTTGTTGATATGAGAATAAATCAGTAAATAGGTCTATATGTTCAACAATAAAAACAGGGACTGAAAAATAAAAGAGTGTGAGATAACTGTCGAGGTCAGATATAGATTTGTCCTTATACTGACCTCCCTGTTTGTAGAACAAACTCCTCTGTCGCTTTAATAACATCTTCTGTCAGCAAAGGCTCTTCCTACAAGTATTTAGTGACAAGATATCAATTGGAGGGGGTTCGCATAAGTGATAAACAAGTATAACACACTATTGACCACACCTGCGTCACAGGAGAGTACACCAATTCACCAGTTTCCAACATTTTCACATCACTAAATGCACGATCAGCACCTAATCTAAGAACAAGTCCTCCAGTGCTTATTCTAGCATATAAAAGCGTGCTTGGGGGAACCGTACCATTCAGAACATTTGATTCAATTGAACTGGCTTCCCTCATTACAGATTCTAATGATTCAGTGGCTATTTCCTGGCGCCTTTTACGAGAAATACAACAATTGATAACCTGTAATTGTTGATACAGGAGACAGGAATTTAGATCTGGAATCTCATCAAATGGGATACCAGGTACATGTTGCTCTTCTAACCAAAGTCTTCTCATCTGCATGAGCAAAATAAATCAGATGATAACAGCAAATATGGATCCCATATGGATGTAACAGGGAATCATACATCTATTGATTTTTAGTAAGCGAAATCATGCCTCTACTGATTCTATAACAAATTCATATACTGGATCTCTATCTACAGTTACTCACTTCTTTAACAATCCTGCACCAGAAATGTGCCATTTTTCGGGTGGTTTTGAAAGTTCCTATGACTTCTGCTATTTTAACAACTAAGCTTTGAGGAGGAGCACCATGAATATCTTTAGGCAAGGATGTGACAATTGTGCCATTCTGAGCAGAGGTAAGCTCCCTTTTGAGAAATTCTCCCTCTGCGAATATCTTGCAGATATTACAACGAAAGTGAAAGATCCTCTATGGTAAACTTTAAAAGACATTACAGATAAAAGAATAGTTTAATTTAAGAAAGACCATCCCCAGATCACTCAGTTGAAGTGTACCTGCATTAAAGAGAGAATGAATCAAAGATTGAACTCTCTCATCACAACCAAACTCCGTTGTAATCTTCTCCTCCTTTTCACGGAGAACTAGAGATTTCACGGCAGCAAGACTCAACAGAGGTCTTTCCCTACCAGGTGAAGAAGTTCCAGATGGTGCCAGTAAATCTTTCACTGACTTACACTTCTTTCCAGCCCTACACAGAGAGTTTCGAATTTTGAAGAGTTATAAGCATCATTTTACAGCCCAAAATTTTTATACACATTTCGAACCACTTAAAATGCCATCTGATTACAATGTTCAAGATTACATATTGAAAAAAGATGGAATATTCCACCACAAATCGAAAACACTATTGTGAATACTGGACTGGTTCACTAGAAAAGTTAGACCAAACAAAAGCAGCATAAGAAGTAAAAGTTGATAGCATTTACGGAGGAAAAGAGCAGCAAAAGAGCAGGATAGGTACGCACTCAATAGCTAAAGCCAATTGCTTCACTACTGAAAAGGGAGGAATGCTATCACCATCAACAGTTATGAAACTTTCCACCGAAGGAATCTCTTCTGCAGCCTGGCAAATAATGAAACACTGGATAGTATGATGAAAATCTCATTGCAATCGGAAAATGAAAAGAAAAATGGTCCATTGCATATTGGAATCCAGTTTAGTATTAAGATTGGTCCTACTATGCTGACCGAAAAAGCTTGGTTCTCTAAATTAAAATACTCCTAATATAAGCTAGAATCACTATATAGAATATACAGGGCTTCACAATAAAAACAAGTATATAAAGGTTATATGAGTTGAGCCAAGTGTCCCTAACAGTTCCAAACCACTTGTGAACTGTACAAACACATGATAAAATATGAGATACAGCATCTTAAGCTTGAATTTGTAGTCCTTTACCTTTGCTTCCAGATCATTTTTCATGTTCAGTAGGTACAAGTTTTCATCATAAAATGCAACAGCCATGACTGGATTTTCAACTTTCTCAGTATCTCCAACCCCTTTCCTTCCTATTCTAATGTTCTTGAGTCTATCCTGCCAATCCTGTTTCGTCCCTTTACGTGCAGATCTCCACTTGGAAGGTTCACTGTGACTCTGAATCAACCCATTACGGTTTCAAGAAAAACAAGACAAGTGCAATAAATTCCAACTTGTTAGCATGCCTACCCCAAGAATGGTATACTAGCAATATTAGACATGTCACTTATGATATAATAAAAGAGTTCAAAATAAAAACTAAAAAAGCAGGCACTATTCTTTCATATTAGGAAAAACTATTTGAATGCTCTGCTAGGTTCACGTAATAAAGCAGGAAATGCAGAGCAGGGATGGAATCAGCACTATGAAGTCGAACTCTGGATTTTACTTTCTTTCCCAAATTTAAAACTACTAAGATTAAACCGAACTATAAAGTTTGTTTTATGTTTCTTTCTATCATTTTCTCCAGAAAGCTACTAAAAGTTCATGTAAATTCAGGTAAAAAAATGCTTATAAAAGAGAAGCTAAATCATACCGCAAAAAATCAAACAACGACAAATCTGAGAAATTATCTTATGAGACGGACTTATACACCCTGTGTGAGAGAGGGAGAAGTGGGACCCACACACCAAACCCACTACCTTCTCACATAGGGTGTATAAGCCCATCTCACAAGATCCAAAATCGACAGATCCACCTTGATAAATCAATTTGTGTTCTTGGCTGCCATGAAAAAGTAGTAAATTGAAGGAAGAGATTGAAGGTGATTTATTTAAAATTCATCTCCACGGAAAATGTTTGGTTTTAGCTTTTACTTTCCATACCAACTATACATATATTTATATATATGTATGTGAAATGTGAAACATGATATTGAACAGATTTCCACATAGGGTGTTCTGTTTTCGCTCTACCTTTCAATTAAACAGATATTAGTCACAAACTACTGCTTCTGTTTTATACAACTTTAAGGATAGATTTCCGGTCAGAATTTGACAGAATGATAGAGAACGTTTGGATTCGTGTTCATTATGTCAAATTCAACTTGAAAGCAAAACCAACAAATAAAAAAAAGGTTCCTACCAATTATCGAATCGATACATTCAAATTGCATACCTTTAACCGGCCTTCAATCCACGGAGACTCATCATCTGTTCGTTTCACCAAATCCTTAGACGATTGTTTATCGTAATCTACACAGATTCAATAAAATCCGATTAATTTATTCACAACTATCCAGAAAATAGAAAATTTCCAGTAAAAATATACGGTAAAGGAAATCCACTGCGAAACAATGTGGCGGCAAAAATAGCAAATGGTGTTGAAATTTCATTGAACGAGATTGAAATGGAGTTTACAATAAATAGATACGATCTAATCATTCTTTCTCTTCCATTTTTGGTATGTTTTGTCAAGTGAATTACCTGCTCGGTCGGGTTTGAAATCCGATAAAACTCGCTCCGCTTTAGCTGCCGCAGAATGGAAGGCCGTCCTCGCTTTGGATACAAATGAGGGAGCCTCCATTATCATGCGCCGGTGATGCGTGAGAATTGATGGAGATAATTACATGTGTGTTCGTAACTTTCAGAGAGAGAGATAGAGAGAGAGAGAGATAGAGAAGGAGGGGAGGGAGATAGAAACTGAAACCACTCAGCCAGATGAAGAAGTGTTGTTATGCTGGACAGCCCCACAACAGAAGTAAGTGAATTAAATTAAAATATTTTTTGTTTATTTAATTAAATAAAAAATAAAATAAAAAAAACAAATTAAATTAATAAATCTTTATTACTCTTAATGGACCGATTCATTTTTTGAATAAGAATTTGAATATGTCAAGCAATTAACAAACCCATTTGAATATTTGGTAAAATGTTATTAGTCCCCTTCAACTTTGAACTTCTCTTAAAAAGGACCCAATAAATTTTCAAAAAAGTTTCTCTTCGATAAGCACGGCGGAATTTAAGGACAATAAAATATATTATGAAATTTTTTTTTTATATTTTAATATTTGTAATTTGTAATTTTAATTTTTTTTAAAAAATTAACAATAAATATATATAATAAATATAATTTATTATAAATCAATTATTAATTATAATTACCAATACAAACTTCACATATTATATCAGATACTGTATATCGTTATGACCTTATAATTATATTAAAGTGTTCTATATAAATTTGAGTTTTAATGTTCGAATTTAATTATCGAATCTAAAAAATATGTAATAATAATTTAAAATTTTCATTTAATATGGGAATTTTATTCTAATTAAATAATTAAACATGATCCATTTATATGAGTTGAGTCTATTTATAGTGAATTGTTGATTATTTTTATTTTTTTTTATTTTATTTTATTTTTTTGTAGAATTGACAAGGTCCTAATGTTGTTCTTAATTGTTGACTAAAAAATTTTTTAAAAAAAGTTGAAGGGTGGTGGAAATCCTCTTTTGAATTTTCCATTAAATCTAACATTGGTCTTGGTCTTGGTCTTAAACTCTTAATCTCGTTGACTAATCACACTTTCACTTCTAACAAAAGGATGTTACAAATACAAGAATAGTATTATGACTCCTCTTCTTTCTCAACTACACAATATTGCTTTCCATTGCCGTCCTCACAAAAATCCTAGGTTGTGTTGGTCTCTATATTTGGTTTTACTAATATAAGATTTGTAGGTTCTTTTATTCTTAAATTAAATATAAATTTCTATTAAAATATAAAAGTTATAATAAAAAATATAAATGGACAAACACTAAATTTAGAAGCTTTATTTATTAAAAAAAATATATTTTTTATTTTAAAATATATTTAAAAAAATTAATACTAAATTATATTTTAAATTTAATATTAAATATAAATTATCTTTAGCCCATAATTGATTGCTTTATTGCTTATAATATAAGTTGTAGCACTCTCACTATAGCTTCGAAGTTAAGTTAGTAAGATTAGTGAAATCTTAAATATCATCGTCATTATTGTAAACAAATACTATATCTTTTTGTTTTCTGATTACTCGATTTGAAAAGGACAAACACACAAAGAGATACTAACAATGGCTATTAACTTTTAGTATTACTTGATTCTTACTTAGTTAAGCTTTCTTCCACTAATATGGTGTGGACCCAATTAACCCAATATCCATGTTTGCTAATTAAGCAATTACATACCTTTTAATTGGTAAATTTAAGGTCCATCACACTTTTTGAATCATCTTTTTCTTCCTCTTAATTTCTTCTTCACATGGTTATTATCATCATTGTACTTAGTTGATTTAATTATAAAACCGTGTTTTGGTTAGGGGGAGACTTCTTCTAGATTGGTAGGAGAGATTCTTATACAAATCAAGAATATATATCATGGTTAATTACTGTTCAAATCGAATGTTAATGTTGACTTGTTTTCTTAAGGTGAACTCTGAAATAGTTAATTAATTAATAAATTATGGTTGTTTGGGATTTTCATTTTCTGGTTAATTGAATATGATTCTTCGTCTCTCCTCTTCCTGCTCTTCCCCCTAACCTGTGTTGTTGACGTTTAGGATTGCTGACATATCATTCAACTTTATTGTCTTGTAGTTGGATGAGCTGAGGCAAATTTATGAGGAATTGCCGGAATTTTTGGAGGAGGTGCTTCCGATGTCGATCTTCATATATAAAATGAGAAATACTGAACTTGACCTACTGTAGAGTTTGATTTGAATTTTTCAGGGCTTGCTGGTGTGTCATCAATGGAAGTTGCACAACTTCCTCACCTGCGTAAAGACAAGCTTGTCCCATGTATTGTCTATATACATCAAATAGGTTTGTCTCCTTTCTCCCACTGCATTTTCATTAGGATTGCTTAGTTATGGATGATGCTACATATCGGTTTCTCGTATTGTGCTAAAGATATGGAGCGGGAAATTATAAGAGACTAGGTGTCCCACAGCCTTTCATTCTCAGTCCATCTGCTAAAGGCTGCAAATTTTGAATAGACCCAATTAACGATGCTGATAAGAGTTTTACACATAATATTTTGCGCAATGGGAAGCAAGCTCATGACTGCAGAACAGTCAACGTTTACGATTGATCTACAACAAGTAGGGTTGATGCTAAGGTACACTCAATACCATGTCTTGAATTGCATCAGAAATTTTCTTGATTAGTCACCTTTTTAGTGTGGTTTAGTCACAGAATTATCTTTGTAGATTGAAACTGCTAGCTTGTAGATTAAGATTTAGTATTTAGTAATTGTGTTGAAAGTTAATCAAATATTTGTGCTGATGTTGAGAGATTTATCAGGCAGGCGACATCTCAATCTTCATGTTTGTTAGATGAATTCGATACTCTTACAGAAGGTAAGTCTCACCAACATAGTACATCCTCAATCCAACCCATTAGCATTCTCCATATATTTCAGATGGCATCGGTTTGCTACTTGTAATGATTCGCCAAAGGTTTGTCTTCTTTCCTGGCATCAAAATTGCTAACTAAGTTTTCTCAACACTAGGAAGCATACATATATATTCTACATTTTCTTCTTTAGTACGCATAAAGAGAACTGTAGGTCTTAAGTAACAGATTTTTCTGTATTCAATTAGGTGTTGATATCCACTCATTTGACTGAGTTGCTTAATGATACCTACTTACCAAGGGTATGTGTCCTTGCTGTTGCATCTCTGTACAATGTACTTATGATAGCCTGTATATCATATGAATAAAGAAATTTTCACATATTTTTGTTACTTGTTTCAGTCTGAGAAGATAAACTTTTACACCATGAGTGTGATAAGGTCTAACAGTAAATCTACAGAAACTGAAGACATCGTATTCCTGTATCGGTGATATGCTAAATTCCCTCTTCATTTCTTCTTTCAAGAAATTAACACCCTATTCCAGAAAGGAGAAAACCTTAATCCATATACACTGGTGTCATGATGATCGATTTGGGTTGAGGACTTGATGTTTCTCAAGGAAAGCAGTTCCTTTCCACAATCCTAACAATGTTTCTATTATGATCTTTGATTCGTAATGTGAAACCTTTTTTTTTTTTTTTTTTCTGTAAGATTAAACTGTTTTATCTGCATCTATTGCAGATTGGTACCAACCAGAACAGACACTTATTTGCTATGGTGAGTACATTTTCTCATGTAAATTGGGAACTTTTTTTTAAGGGCCAAATCATGTCGATTCTGATGGCTACTGAAGATTTTTAATTGATCATAACATCAGTTACATCATGCAGGGATTGCATTGCGCACTTCTTGCTGGTATGTCTATAATGCAAACTCGATAAAATTGTTGTCATTCTCTTAATCTTAAACAAAATGGCTGATAATCCCATCCCAGTCATGAGTTGATACCCAAAAACATGGACACTCAAAGCTCACTATAGTATTACTCTATATAAGATTTTTTTTTACAATAGTGCTCTAGATATATTGTTGAGTTTCAAAGGGCTATTAGATTCTTCAAAGTTAACGGATATATGTATTGCGATGGACCATCAAAAATGTACTCTGAGAAAATGCGATGAGCCTCCTGGGTTGGATGATATATATCCCAGAATACGTGATTGCTTCTGTTTGAGCAATAGGTTGCAACTGGTAAGCATGGCGAATCAGCATTGAGTTTCCCTAACCCGCAACACGCTGCTTTAATTTCTGTGAATCCTTAATTCACAAAAAGGAAGGGTAAGTAAATAAATAATTTAAGCATGTTTTACATGAAAAGGACTAGGTTTTGCATATTTGAGACATATACCATAAGTAGATGGTGATTGAATGGCGTGGTGCATGACAGCATATGAATCAAAGTATGAGTAGTTTATGTCTTTGTTCTCTTCTTTAACTTTCTGCAACATTGACTTGAGTACTCCATTGTACTGCAAAGACCAGTTGTTTATCACTTCATTGCATTCTTCTGTGCCATTCTTTCTCCTTTGTGATGGGGTGCATCCAATTTCTCCCACTCCAACAATCAGAATTTTCCTTGCCCCATAATTGTAGAGACGCTGCCAAAAAAGGACTTCAAAATAAGATTTGTGTTTTGATAAGGTGATTGAAACTGAAGTTTGGACTTTAGGTAAACTTGAATTTAAATAAAATTCTATAAATAGAATGCATAGAATGTTGTGTTTGATAACGTTAGATTTACTATAATTTTTTTTTATAGATCGGGTTTATATATTTTACCGATTCATTTCAACCGTACACGTTACTTCATATAATTGAAATGTATCTACTCAATGAAGACATAGTCCACTTAGAAAATTCTCCAAACTAAGAGACATAAATTAGCTTATAGTATTAGAATATGTTAGCTTATAGATAGTATTTTAGTGGAAGGAATAAATCTTTTTAGCTTGATGAGTCATAGTTAACAAGAAAAAGTTCTCTTTTTTTGCCTCTGGGAAAAAGAAAAAAAGTTAGTCTTAAAGAAGACCCTTTTTTTTACCTTTAATTGGGACTCTAGTGAGATTGACATCAAGTCCACATACTGTCGTGGGGTGTACTTCTTTTGGAGATCAGACGATCCAGAGTACCCGTACAAGTCATTGCTTCCAATCTCTACAACAAAGAGAGATTTGGATACGTGTGCTTGTGCAGCAGAGGATCCTAGCCCTTCTTCCACCTTCTGATATACGACTGAGAAGTAGTCCACCTGTCGAGTCAACGCTATGGACTGGCGCTGTTGAATGAACCAAAAAAAAAAAAAAACACGTTTAAGATTATCAGTTGACTTTTAACATTTTCTCTATGATTCAATTAGAGTAGTGTTAATAAGTATATATATATATATATTCCAATTTTCACTTACGAATAGGTTGTTTGTTTCGTTAAAAATTCCAGCTCCTCCTGAAGCAAAGCTAACGCCAGTTTGGAAGAGTGTGGTGTTCTTAGTTGATACAAGCGACAGATACGGTGGTGAAACTGGTAAGCCCACTTTCTCGGCTGCTCAAAAATCCAACTTATCAGTCATCATATATATATATATATATATATGAGCAGATGTTCTTGATCTATATAGACATCATACTAGTAGTCTATCTTTAGTCCTTTACTATTACGTGAATAAGACATTAAAAATGGAAAATAAATTTAAAAGTCTGACATCAGAGAAATGGAGAATCTTACACGCATCAAACTAAAGTTTGTTTAGAGAAAGAAGAAAAAGTAAAAATAGTTGCATGAATGAAAAGCTTATAGATCTGTACTCAAGCCCCACGATTGATAAGGTTAATTTGTGAAGCTATTAAGCTCTAATTAATGTTTATGATTGTAATTAATCAGTTTATCATAAATAGAGTCTATAAGAATCTAAGAATTGGAATGTTAGAATATCCCATTCTATCTTATGAGTAATGAATGATACAATCTATAGTTTCAATCTGTGCTTATTTTGCTACATGCTTCATTAAACAGAAGAAAAAAAAACCCACAAAACTAGGTAGGTTTTGACATGATGTATATGTATGTTTCTGCCTCATAGATACATAGTTGGAAAAAAGGTACATACCAAGAAAATCAGCAGCATTTTTACCATTACAGAACCTGCCAGTGGGTTTTTTAGTAGGAAAATCGATGCCGTTGTGAGGGAAATTTGCTTTGGCAAGTGAAACAGATAAGTAATTGTTATTCCCAACATCCAATAAAGAGTCTCCAAACACATACATGGCTGGAACTAAAGCTGCAGTCTCCAAACATCTAACCCAAAACACAGAAATGAAGAAGAAATAGGTAAACAGCCTAATCGCCAGCATGTCATGACTACTACTAGACATTCTTTCCTTCTTCAGTTCTGTGTGTTTCTGAGTTTTTGGTATGGCAAGTTTCTTTTGCATAAGCGGTGGGTGGGATTTTATAGGGACAAATAAATGTGGGATATCAGCATTCCTCAGTGTGAAAAGAAGACCATTAAATTATACATTAATATGGGTGGGTGATGGGTCCCACACCTAAGTGATCTTTGAAGCTAGCTGGCCGGTCGGGTTTTTTTTTTTTTTTTTTTTTTTTTTTTTTTTTTTTTTAATTTTCCTATTATTCATGAAAACATGTCATTATCAATTAATTTACAAAAAACATTTGGCCCCTTTTTTCTTTCATTACATTCCGATGCTTGCTGGTCTAAGTACAAGAGGGTACTCACAACGCGAATGAGCCATGTTCTCCCAATGTGGAATGGAGTCGGAATATGGTGATTCGAATTCCCAACTTTTACTTTACGAGAAATATTTGATAGTCATTTATTAAATGTATTAAGAGTTTAAATAACTTATATTTAATTAGTTTAAATTTGTTTGGATTATATGATTCTAAATCGATTTAGACCTATAATTAAAATTAAATAATATTAATTTCAATGTTATATTTTTATTACTTGTCTAATCATTTTGTAAAAGAAATAAGAATAAAAAAATAATGTACAAATTGATTTTTATTTTATAAAAATGATGGGTCTGGATCTATCTATAAATCCAATTCCATTAAAATGTGCTTTTACATGCTTAGAGTGAGTCGGTAGAGACTGGATTAAATAAAATAATAATAAAAAAAATAAATATTCATATATAAGTGAAAAATAAAAGTGTAGATCGTCCGGAACTTCTTGAGTCATACATCTTTGCTCTTTTGTCCAAGCAGTTGAGTAAGAGTGGTTTTCTGAATTTGATTCCATTTTATATTTTCTTAATAATATTTAAAGTTATATTATAAATTAATTTAATAATATTATAAATCTAATTGTTACTCAAAATTTACAATTTATTATTGAAAGTATATGAAATTTTTTTTGAATTTTTTTTAAAAAAGGTAGTAGAATTTTAAGACACTAATTTTGTCTTTCCGTGCCTTGTAAAATGAAAAATCAACTATACATAGAATGAATCTAAAGTCAGATCTAATTGAGTGTTTGGACAGTCAGTTGTCTTGTTCTAGACCTTAATTTTGTTTTTTCATATTTTGTGGACGATATGGAAATTAGCAAAGTGAAACCACCATCCACCGTGTACGCTTAAGTAGCAACCTTCGACTTTTGAGAGCTAAATGGGCCCAGAAGTTTCTCACTTTCATGAATCACCAAAAACGAGTGGTTCATTCTTCATTTTTAATTTGAACGCAATCCTGACCATCTCTTTGTCTCTTTGAATGATATTGATTGCAAGCAACTTTGTTATTCATATTGTTCAAATCCATAATTATTAAGACTATTGTCATGTTCGTTTCTTGGTATCCATCAAATCTCCATTTTCAATTCTTTATATTATTTAAACAGTTCATTATTATTTCGGAGTCTCGGCCTCATCTTAGCTGCTTGGCTTTGGACGGATTGGAATCGGTGAAACTGCCTCAACCCGTGTCGGGCTGGGTCTACTTTATAGATGAAGCTTTTTCCAAATAATAACATGGCTTATATGTATCAAAGAAGAAGGAAAAGTTCAACCAAAATGGTTTATTTGATGCTAGCACTAACTACTAAACAAGCCGGGTCAAGTGAAACTAGAGAGCAACGAGCTGCCTGACATTAATTGGGTAAGTGTAAGTTAAGAGGCCGTCAAATAAAAAATCTGAGAAGATGCGATAAGCCTCTTGGGTTGGATGATATTGATCCCAAAACAGGTGCTCATTTCTGTTACTACAATATGATGCAACTGGTAAGCATGGAAGCCTCGCCTTCAATCTCCCAATCCCACAACAAGCTGCTTTAACCTCTGCAAATCCTGGATTTTAATAAAGCAAAAACAATCGTTTTCCTAGCGATTTAGTCATGCAAACAATAAGCTTTTTGATATTTTTAAGCTAAAATTTTTAATTTAAACAAATCTAAAAATATTACCATAAGAAGAAGGTTGATCAATGTAGTTGAGCATGACCAAGTATGTATCAAAATAGGAGTAGTTTATATCATCAAATTCTTGTTTCAGGTTGTCCAATATTGATTTGAGCCTTTGATTGTATTGATCGGACCAGTAATTCATCTCTTCATTGCATTCATCTGATTTATTCTTGTACCTCATTGCTGGGATGCACCCAATCACCCCTGTCCCAATCATCACCAATTTTCGTGCACCATTGTTGTACAATCTCTGCTCCCCCCCCCCCCCCCCCACAAAGATATTTGATAAATCAACAAATTAATATTTTCCTGAGATAATTTATATTAATAAATTAATTAAATATATATATTTATAAACCCGTGAGTTTAACTCAATCAATCATCTCATATTATTCTTAAAACGGAAATTAAGGATTCGAATCACCAATTATTTGTGATGACGTTGCTTCTCTGTCGTCACCGTTTGAAATATCTATTTTGACAGTAATTTAGAAATTCTCATTATTTTGTATGATTTTGAGAAATGAATTTCTGTAGTTACATTACCTTCAAATGTGTCTCTAAAGTGAGAGACATTAAGTCCACAAATTCCTGTGGGGTACTCTTCTTTTGGAGATCCGACGATTCAAAATAGCCCAACATGTCATTGCTTCCGATCTCAACGACGAACAGAGATTTTGATACTCGGGTCTGCGCAGCAGAAGATCCCAACTCTCGAACCAGTTCATCGTACACAGCTAAATAGTAGTCTACTTGCTGTATCAAATCTATTGATTGTTTCTGTGAATAATAAATATCATAGAACTAATTAATCACTTAATTATATATATATATATTTATCAAACTAATTAAGGTCTTAATTATTTTCACTTACCAAACGTGAATTTGTTCGATTAATGATAGAAGCTCCACCCGATGCAAAGTTGACACCCGCCGTATAGTTACCGTTAGAGACGGAAAGATACGGCGGCGAAGTTGCGAGACCCACCTTCTCAGCTGCTCAATATCTCACTCACTTAGTAATTATTAAAATTTGTTTTCTTAATTAGTATATAAATAAACATATATTGAAATAGTGAGGTGTTGTGAGATTGATAATTATATTTAAATAAAAATTAAATTACTAATTAGTTAACTAATTAATTAAATTAAATTAAATTAAATTACCGAGATAATCAGCAGAAATCTTGCCATTAGAAAACCTCCCAGTGTGTGAAGAATTAAGAAAGTCAATGCCATAGTGAGGGAAATCAGCTTTGGCAATGGAAAATGTCAAGTGGTTATTGTTTCCAACATCCATTAACGAGTCACCAAATATGTACACTGCTGGAACCAGTTGTGAACTGTCTGAAAACCCTAACTTGAAGATCAAGCAAGACAGGAAGAAGCAGATGAAGATGGAGATCAGAAGAGGAGTAGTTGTACCCATTAATGAAAATGAAGGAGATTATTAGCTTTTGGTAATATTATGTGATTAGTGATAATAGCCTTATCAAATATTGAGTTTTAACTTATATACATACACATATACGTATTGGAACTCGGTGAGCTGATGGGGTGTTTTCTTATAAAAATATAATAATAATAATATTGAAAATAGCCTTATCAAATTTTTTTTATTGGTCGAGTGAGGTATTTTGTTGAGATGAGGATCCATATTGACATAGAAGTGCCTCAATGGCACTCTATAAGGAAAAAAATGGTGACATCTTTTGAATTGGACCCAAAATAATGATTTTATTTGTCAATTTTAAAGATAGCTATTAAAATCAGACACAAATTTCATTCAAATATTAACACAAAAATTTTGTCCATTTTATTAAAAATGAATAAATATCTACACCTTATGATAACGAAAAAAAAAAAAAATCGACACCATTTATTCATTTTATATCATATAATAAAAATAATAATGATGTTACCAAAGAAAATTATATTTTGAAAATTAAAAAAAAAAAAAAGTTAAATTAATACATTTAATTAAAAAAATAAAAAAACTAGTGGGCTTAAGCAATAGGCCCAAAACATAAAATATTGGGCCGGACCTCATTTACCTTTCCGTTTAGTATTTTGAAGAGGGAACATCTCCTGCTCGGCTGCTCGCTCATATGATCCTATCTGTTTGGCTTTGGTATCTGGTGGATTGATTCTTCTACCCTCTACTCTTGACTGTAATTAAAACGCGTCATTTGTTTGACTTCTTTGTGCCTGTTGCGGGTCCCACAATGTGGCCTTCACTGTTCGGTGGGACCCAGTCAAAACCCCCAAGCGGTGCTGAATTTAACGAGTCAACTTTTTTTTTTTCCCCCCCTTAACTTTTTGCTTAGCTTTTTTATTTATTTATTTTTCTTTTAATTAAATTTTATTATAATTATAAATATTATTTTTTGTAATATTATATATATATATATATAAAGGAAAAATAATAATTAATAATTAAATTCTTTTGATCTTGTTTGTAAATCGTATATATATATAAAAAAATACTAATAATCAATATAGTCAATACAAGTGGTTAGCTATTTTCTAACTGATGTTGACCAGTAAATAATTATCCATATTGACTTTTTTGAAATTTGTTTTTTTATATTTATTTTTATTTAAATAAAAATACTTGAAAAAAAAAATTAAGAAATTTGAGAAATTTTGAGATTTACTGATTTAATTCAACGATTGAAATGTTTTTAGAATAACAAGAAACATGTTCTTACAGACCTTGTTGGGAAGTTTTCCTATTGAGTATGGACCGTTTTGGTAAGAGCGTGGGCCACACGCTCCAAAGCTCAGCCAAAGTATGAGAATAAGAATGAGATTAGGGTAAAGGGAAAATGACTTGAGGAAGGACGGGCAGGATGCAAAAGCAACACGCAAGCCTCGTCCGGGCAGAGCGGGCAGGGAAAAACACTTTTGTTTCTTCATCCCTTGGACGCCGTTTTGAGACAAAGAAAGAGGGAAGGAATCAAAAAAATAATTAGTCCTCAAAACTTTGTCAAATAATATTAAACCCCCAAAAATTCATAAAAAATTTATAATAGTCCCAAAATGTTAATTTTGAACCAGATAGCATGTAACTTTGAGTCGACCCCCAAAATGTTAATTAAGTAAAACTATATGATATATCAAAAAGGTAAGATGTCTTAATATGAGTGGATGGAGTACACATTTTTTTCTACTCTATAAATATGTTAAAAGATTTTTACTTTTATAATCTCCTTAACCAGCTTATCTCTCCTATCTAGAGCTTGAAGCTTCCAATCTATTTAGATCTATGACTTAAATCTCCATATCTAAATAAATTTAGAGTTTAAAAGCTTTAGACTAAATTGATCTAAAATTTTGAACTCTAGAGATCGATCTAGAACTTTAAAATTTAATATCGATTGAAATTTGGAGTTTTTAACCCAAATCTAAATTGATTTTCAGGTTCGAGGAGAAGAGGAGAATTATTAAATGAGTATAAAAAAATAATTATCAAATAAGTACACTCAAATAAAAGACAAAAATTATGTTAACAATTATTTCCTAAAAATTATTTATTTTTAATTTTTGAATTTCAAAAATTGAAATATGTCATCAAATCCGTTTAATTGATTTATAAGATAATTATGAAATAAAGGAGGGGGGGGGTCATTGACTTAAATTATTAATTGGGGGTTATTATTAATTTCTTTGAATTGTTAGAGGTTTAAATGTGTTTGGCACAGTCTTGAGCTCCAGTGCTATTTTGGTTTGTTTAACGATAAAATGATTTTGGGCCAAAAAAAGAAAAGAATGATTTATAATGCCCAATGGAAATCGAGCCTCAGCTTCGTCTTTTCCTAGCCTAGCTTCGGATCTAGGCTCGTATCTCACTAAGTGCCTTACGAAAAAAGCCAAGCCACCATTGACAATAATGGAACCAAAGCTAAAGAGAGAGAGAAGAGTGACCGAGTGTTTTGGAGAGAGAAAGTAGAGAGGGATAGAGAGACCGAGTGATTTTGGAGAGAGAAAGGATGGGCCAGATCGTAAAGAGGAAGAAGAAAGGCAGGCCATCCAAGGCAGATCTGGCTCGCCGGGCTGGAGAGTCGCCGCCGAAGTTCGAACCGGTCATGCGACGGAGTTTACGGCGCCGAAATGTGAGGTACAACATCGATATTGACGATTATATAGACGAGGACGAAGAAGAAGACGAAGAGGATGAGCGGAGGAGGTTGAAGAAGCTGAAGCTCGTGGTCAAGCTGAACCAAGTCAGAGATGGAGCTGAGCCGACGAATGGTCGAGCACGGACGAAGATGCGTGCGTCACACGCGCATGAGTATGGCGAGTCCGCTTCAGAAGAGGAGGATGATGAGTCCGAGAGGAGGCCATTGAAGAAGAGGATGATTGGCCGCAGTGGTGAAGAAGACGACGCGGAAGAAGAAGAAGAAGAACGAGCAGAAGAAGAAGATGATGACTACGATGACGAACATCGTGGTGAAGAGGATGGAGATGATGACGGTTTTGAGGTACGTTTCATGAATAATCGGTCTGATGGATTGTAATCAAAGAGGAAGCAGCTGAAGAGTGCATTTCTGTAGGAGAAGGAGAGATGGATTTTCGGAAGTTTAGGGTTTATCAGAAGAGAATTGTTTTTACTTTTCTTTATTTCATCTCTCTCTCTCTCTGCGTAATTTGAGAGGTAGTAACGGTTGGGGTCAACTGTCAAAAACTAACACTCTTCCCTACAGCACGCTCTCCCACCCTTTCTCTCTCCTCGCGTCTCTCTCTTCTTCCGCAATATTCTCTGCCTTATCTGTCTTTATCCATGTCTCTTTCTTACATCCTGCAGCCCGACTTTTGTTCTGAATTTGTGTTTTTCTTTTTTATTCATCTCTGTTTCTTCTGTGTTGCACTATGGACATTGACAGGAAAGGGGAGGAAGGAAGGTCGGCTCCAAAGGTTCCGACTCTGTTCCGGGTTTGTATAATTCACTTAATTCTCTCCAACATTTTTCTGATTGGCAAGTTTTGATTGAATTCTCGGATTTCTGCAGGAACACCATCCGATTCTCCAAATGGGACAATACCATTACCCGATAAGAGGACATTAGAGTTAATTCTCGACAAATTGCAGAAGTATGGAGGCTTGAATATCATTCTCAGATAGCAGCTTTCTTTTAGATTGTGATAGCAGTTTTTGATTTTATGATCTGTTACTGTGGCAGGAAAGACACATATGGTGTATATGCCGAACCAGTGGATCCTGAAGAGGTTTGCAAAATATATATATATATATATTTTTTTTTTTTGCCTCGTGAGAATGTTGAATTGTTGTCAAAATAAGTGATGGGTGGTAATTAAGTTTATGATTGGATGTTGTTTATTATAGCTTCCGGATTATCATGATGTGATTGAGCATCCAATGGACTTTGCTACAGTGAGGAAGAAGTTGTCCGCTGGTGCCTACTCAACTTTGGAAGACTTTGAGGTAGGCATGGAAAAAATAAAATAATTCATTGTTGGATATATTTAGTTGTTTTGAGGTATAGGAATTTTCTCTATGGGTGGAGCTAAATCTGGGGCTTCAATGGGGTATTAGTCTTTATTCTTTTTCGGCATTGGTAGTGCTGTGAGAGTTAGCAAAAGTGGCTGAGGAAGGGTGTTGATATGGTTGAAGATTGCACATGAGCCGTTTTGTAATTATTCTTCTCATTTAACCCTTGATTCTTTATGTTATTTATCAATTGACACAAAGCCATCTTAATAAATTTTAATGGGAATTTAGAATGGAGGTGAGGATCGACGAATAACAGGACTAGAGTTGTGGTGGAAAGCACTGGATAAAGTATTCTAGAAGAACTAAGTAATTCTTTTTGAGTCTGTTTTGATTGTTGTCCATGCTGCGTTATGAGTATATCTGTTCAGACATCATGGATGGTCAGAGTGCTTTATCTTTAAACGTAAGTTTTTCTTCTTAGAACCCAGAAGGTTGATGGGAGAGCCAATTAGTGATATGCACTTCTTCTCATGCTTATTTTGAATTTGAATGTCCTTTGCCAAGCAATAATGTGCTAGAAGCAAAGTTTATACAATCTTGTATTGGCTTGTAACACTGTTTCTTGGATGCAGAGTGATGTGTTCCTCATTTGCTCAAACGCAATGCAATATAATTCATCAGACACCATATATCATAAGCAGGTAAAACATTTAATTCAGTGCCCATAACTTTTACCTAAACTTTTCATACCGTATAATCTGGTTATTTGTGGTAAAGGCATTTGCAATACAAGAACTAGCAAGGAAGAAATTTGGAAGGTTAAGAACCAATTTTGAAAACTCTGAGAAAGAACTGAAGCTGGAGCAAAAAGTAAAACCCAATTTTTCCGACAAGAAGCAAACAAGGAGGCCATTGTGTAGGACCTCACAAGAACCCATTGGGTCCGATTTCTCCTCAGGTGCCACTCTTGCCACCACCATAGTTATACCGAACATTTCTAATGGAACGCCTTTGGGGGGTGGTTGTGAAAGACCAAACAACATTGATGGGTTCGTAGAGAGTAATTCTTCTCCATTTGATACCAACCTAGAGAAGACAGAGGAACAGTTATCAGGTATCCCATTTAATCTTAGCTAACGTTCTAATTATTGTTTTCGTGAATTACTCTGATTAAGTTAGACTGTCGAGTAACTTCAATCACCTAAATTTTAAACCGGAGTCTTAAGACTGGTTACAAACACAGCCCAAGTTAAAAAGCAAAATGGGGGAAAAAATAAAAACTAGAAAAGGAGAAGTTTGTGTTCTGTGCTAATTCCTTGGGCTACTTTCTTTTGAAGGTAAAAGTTTCCTACCTAGATTAGGCAGGAAGGTGATCCTTGATGAAAACCGTCGATCAACATACAATACTTCCAATCAACCAGTTATCCAATCAGACTCGATATTTGCAACATTTGAGGGTGAAATTAGGCAACTTGTTGCGGTATTATTCTGAAGAAACCGGTCTTGTTCTTTTATCACACAATTCGATTAAACACTTGGTTATATGATTTATATGAATTTTTTTTCTTTGATTTGTCAATCAGGTTGGGCTTCATGCTGAATATTCCTATGCACGGAGCCTGGCCCGCTTTTCTGCAACTTTGGGCCCTGTTGCTTGGAAAGTTGCCTCCAAGAGAATCGAGCAAGCCCTACCTTCTGGCTATAAATTCGGCCGTGGTTGGGTTGGAGAATACGAGCCACTCCCAACCCCGGTTTTGATGCTCGAAAACCATAACCAAAAGGAGACCAATTTATTTACCCACACTCCATCTCCTACTGAGTTGAAAAAGGATGATAAATCCGTAAAGAACCCTTTTCCTACCAAGAAAGATCATCTTCATCCAGTTAGTGGGCCAAATCCAGAATCAAGATCATCTTTATATAATTCCCCAAGGGGCCATACTTCAGATAGGAAACCACCCTTGTTTTCCTCTAATGGAACAAGATCCAATCCCCCAATTGATATACCTTCTAAGATTTTTACAGAGCCTGAGAAGATGAAAAAGCAAATCGAGTTAAACCTCTTGCCCTTGCCCAATCAGAATAGCCCACGTATGCCTTTTTCCAAATCCAATGATAGGCAGCCAACCATGAATTTCAATAAGCTGCCAGATTCTAATGGAGCTGTTATTACTACTACTACTACTACTACCACTACTAGAGGTTTGCCTAATGGTAAATTAGTCACTACCCCGTCTTCTAATAATGGTCCTAGTCACATTTTCCAAGAAAAACCTAGCTATCCCCATGGGCCGGAGCAAGGTAATGGTCTCTCTGACCCGGTTCAGTTAATGAGAATTTTAGCTGAAAAAGCTCAAAAGCAACAGCAAAAACCTTCAAACCAGTCTCCAATTGAAGCTCCTCATCCTCCTCCTCCGGTGGCACCTCAATTGATCTCACCAGCCCCACCACCAATGAGAAGGGATGATTCTGAAAATGCTGCAGCAGCAGCTGCCCGTGCATGGATGTCCATAGGAGCTGGAGGGCTCAAAAAAGGAACGGAAAATCACATTTCTGCAGATTCGCTATATAATCCAGCTAGAGAATTTCATCCTCAGAATACTCGTATATCTTCTTCATCTTCGGAAAATAAGAACAGTTTTCCATTACAGGCATATAATATACCACCACAGCCTACTCAGCCAACCCATTTGGAAAACCATAGACCAATGATCTTCCCTCATTTTGGCTCTTCTGCGGATTTGTCCAAGTTTCAGGTACAATCAACTTCTTCCCCTTCTTGGAGAGGGCTTAGCCCTCATACCCAGATGAGGCAGAAGCAAGATATGCTCCCTCCTGATTTGAATATCGGTTTTCAGTCACCTGGGTCTCCTCCTAGACAGTCTAATGGAGTTCTGGTTGATTCTCAGCAGCCGGACCTGGCTTTGCAACTTTGAATCAGGGTTGGGATTTTATTCTTTTCTCAAGATTTGGAAATTACTTTGGGCCAGAGAGATGACGTGAGATTTCCCACCTTTCTTGACATGAAATTGCCACCTTATGACAACTTTGCATTCGGTCAATGAAATTTTGCTCCTACTGGTGATAAATATATTGGATTTGATGGGTTCGAAGATGTTCTTCAGCTGACGAGTTTGCAAGAATGATAATGGGAATGGGAGGATGAGTTTGGTGAAATTTAGAGGGAAAGTAAATCAAATGGAGGGAGGAATCTGTTTTACTTGCTAATCCCTGACATGCACTTTACTTGCTTAAGACAGCATGAAATTTAAGTATTAGGAAGGTAGAACGTCAGATTAAGCTGCGGAATCGTTGCAAGAGAAGGGGAGAAAGGAAAGAAAGAAAGAAAGGTAGGTTTAGGTTATGTTCCTGTACATTAGTTTATAGATGAATGAGAGTTCAATGCCCTTTAGATTTCAGGTCATCCTTGATCCATTTGTATTTATTTGCATCTACTATCATCAATTCCACTTCCTTTTCTAAATCCATAAAATGGGAAAACTTACCCTCCATTTCATCTTCACTATTTATTGAGACCTTTCCATCTTATATTGTGATCTTTTCGACATTTTGCTGACAAAGAAGACAAATCTTAGATGGAAGAAATTTGATTATAATACACGGAAATTTTTACAATTTCAACGGGCCATACAAATTGAGCTGCTGACTATTGAACAACCGAAAACTTCCTTACAACCAAAATAAAAATTCTACAATTTTTAACTGTAAAACTATGGATTTGGATTTAATCCGACTGGTATACGGGTCGGGATCGATTTAGACAACCCATAAAGCTTGAACTGAATAAAGTCTGGATCAAATCTAAATTCGTAAATCATATAACACGTAATGGAGAAAATATTTTGTTTTTCCTTCGCCCATGTCCAATTTTTAAACCGAGAAATGATAAATATTGACAAAAAATCGAATCGGCCAACCTAAAATCGAAAAGAAACAGCACTTAGCATGCAGGCTTGTCGTGACGGGCCCCTGCCCGGCTGCCTGCCTATCGGGAACTGACAAATCATAATCGAACGCTCTTCTTTGGACCTGAAAAGCGGGAAAAGACAACCGGAAGAGTCTGTTTCCAGCTTCCGATCCCCGCTTTTTTGGAGCTGATCTGCGGAGAGGTCTTCATCTCATCATCTTCCGGTCTGATGATAACGCAAACGTCGCCGTTGCATACATGGCGTTTGGATTCCGGTGATGATTCAAGGCAGCAGCCGAACATGTTTGAGAACAAAGCCGTCTTCATCTTCTTCTCGTAATATGTATTCTTGTTTTCGTTAAAGACCATTTCTAAGATCTTTACAATAATGGCTTTATATATTTGGCAAGATTCAAACTAGTGATCCATATTTGCATGCTTTTTTTTTTTTTTTTTTTTTTTAAAATTTCTTAAAATATTATTTTATTTGTATTTTAATTTTGTTATTTTCTTTTTGTGTGTATGGTTCAAAGACACGTTTTTCCTCTTGTGATTTTTATTCATTTATTTATTCTTAAATTGTAATTTTATACTAATTTTACTCCTCAATTTTAAGTTTTGATCCATAAAAAAAAAATTCTTGCTTTTAAAAAAAATAATTAGGAGGCAATTTGTTTCAATTTTTTTTAAAAAGAAAGAAAAATGGGATAATTATTACTATATATATATATATTTGTTTGTTTGTTTGATTACATGAAAAATGAGAATAATAAATGATTTTGAATATTTAGGAATTTTTAAATAAAAATTTTTAATAAATTACCTAATTACGTAAAAAATAATATTTATTTTAATTTTATTCCACTAAAAAAATAAATTATAAATTTTGAATAAAAAATATTGACATACTCGAACATAAACGCCGACTCTTGTGAGAAGAGTAATCTAAAGGTCATAAAACGTGTAGGAGAATACTATTCACTCAATTGTACTTTTCTTGACCAAATTTCTTGCACATTTAGGATAGTGAAGCACGAAATTTTGACCATAACAATCCGATTTATAGGCAACAATTAGGGCTGTTAATGTTTTACTACAAGAATTTTCTATCCTTACAAGAATCTCTACTATAATTAGGACCAAATTTATCTTATAAATCTCCCAAAAAAACACAAAAGTCTAAAAAAGATGCATCATTTTACCTTTTAAGTCAAAGTAGTAGATAATATGTAATAACGTTTTTAAGTGTTGTCTATATATACCATGGAACACGCTTTAAATACATCAAAAATTTGTAGTCTTCTTTTTTAATATTACTACGTGTAGCGGCAACTCCAAAATTTTGTAAAAATCAAACCGTAAAATATTACATTATTTAATGAAAGATATTTATCTCGTTATTTAAAATAAGTGACAAAGTAAAATTTAATACTTGCAATACAAATATATACAACTCAAAAGCTATTGGACTTGTCGACTAGAAGAGATCTCTTGTAGGAGCTCAATTAGCACATTTCTTCTATCTGTTTGGGATTCTAGTCATTAAAATTTGGGTTAGTTTAAGGACCCGTATTTAAAAACTAATCTACTTAATTAAGTATAACTCATAAACAAAATTATTGTATTTTAAAGATTAAATATAACTTCAAACTCTAATTTGTAAATTACAGTCTTCAATTTTCGTTGAATTTTTTAACAAGCTCGAACTTAAACTCGACAAGCATACTAGAGCCCGAGCCTGAGCCTGAGCCCGAGCCGATCAATCAAAATGATACTCGGTTTAGTCTCAACTCAAATACTATGTTATAAGAAAATTGCAATTCTATAATGCAATTCTTTTGACAAAATTACGATCTCAACCCAATTATAATATCCCTAAAATATAAACAAATTCAATTATGTCTTAACTCGATAAAATTTTTGAGCAATTTTCTTAATCAAAATAACTCGAGATAATTTAATGTAATTTATGATATAAAATCTTATTATAAGAAAAATAATTTAATTTTAAACATTTGATTTCATTAAAAATAATAAATTAGACTAAATATTTGGTCAAATAACATCGTCATTCCTAACTGTATTGAGTAAAAAAAAAAAAAAAAAAACCGAATGTGATAATAAACTAACTAATGTCGAAAGAAAAGTCTCGAAAAGTCAAAGTAGTCAAACAAAACAAAACATGGAATCCCCAAAATACCCCTCACAGATCGATACGTACCAGTCAATAACCACCCGGGCACCCTGTCCTTCACTGTACGAACTAAAACTAAAATGCACAAAAACGAACTCTGTATCTATCCTCCAAAAACCAGCTGTAACCCTTCCCCTTCTTCGCCTAAAATGTCTACAGACTCACCATCTCCACCTCCCCTCCCCCTCTCTCTCTCTCTCTCTCTCTCTCTCTCTCTCTATTCCGTTATATCACCCCCACCTTCCTCTCCCTCCCATTTTCCTCTTTGTGGGATCTTTGTCTCTTTTCTTGTGGGGTCGACATCTCTTTTATCCTTTTTGCCACTTATCTTCTTCACCCCACCAAAACAGGGCGGCTTTGGTTCCACCTCCGCCGCCGTCAAACGCCTTGCAGAAAAAAAAGAAATCACCAACCCACACCTCCTCCTTTTTGATTGTTTTGTAATCCTTTGTCTCCTTCCTTTGATTCTGTAGACACCCATTTTTTGCAAATTCACATGTACATATGTAAATTTGTATGTATTTATATACATATAGAGAGAGAGAGAGTGGAGAGAGAGGGGAGAGAGAAAAAAGAAACAGGGGACCGGAATCTGGGGAGGTGTGTTAATTGGTGGTGGGACGGCTTTTTTCTTGCTAATACATTCGATGACACATAATAGCGGCATCGGATCAGTACAGAGCAGCCACGTGGGTGGTGGTTTTTCGGAGGTCGGTGGCGGAGGAAGGGCGGAGGGGGGGCTGAAGAAGGGGCCGTGGACGGCTGCAGAGGATACGATTTTGATGGAGTACGTGAGGAAACATGGGGAAGGGGATTGGAATGCAGTTAGGAGGAATTCTGGGCTGAATAGGTGTGGGAAAAGTTGTAGACTTCGTTGGGCCAATCATTTGAGGCCCAATTTGAAGAGAGGGGCCTTCTCCCCTGAAGAAGAGAGGCTCATCCTTGAGCTTCACGCTAAGTATGGCAACAAATGGGCCCGCATGGCTGCTCAGGTTCCCGCTCTTTTTTCCTTTTTAATTTTTTCCCTAATTTTTTAAGCTTTTAACCATTAAAACAAAACGAAAAAAAAAAAAAAACCATTTCTGTCATTTTGACTTTATTTGATAATATATTTTATTTTTAATATTTTAAAAATTAATTATCATAATAATAACAAATATTCGATATTTTAAAATAAGAAATCAGATTTTGAGTATTAAAAAAACCGTTTGATTCATTTTGATAAAAAATCAAAATTTTAATAGTATAAATACAAATTTTATTTTTTAAAATATAGAAAAATAGTAAATATTATTTTGTCATTTCAATTTTTCAAATCTAGTTTTCGTCCTTTCACAAAACCGGTTTTGATAAATTATGACACTAAAAATTAATGCCAAATAATTGTGTCTCTTCCCCAAAATTAAAAAGTTTTGAAAAAAACATTATCAAACAAAGCCTTTGTGTTTCTTACCATGTTTGAATTTTGATGTATTTATTTTTCCTTATTCTTACACTTCTGTAAAACTCAATATAGAACAGAGTTAAAATCATGTCTGTTTTGGAATTATGTATAATCTTGACATGTTTTTTTCTTGCTAGTGATTAGTTTTTTTTTTGTTCTTTTCTTTCTTCCAAGTTGCCGGGACGAACGGACAACGAGATAAAAAATTACTGGAACACGAGAGTAAAAAGGCGGCAACGCCAAGGCTTACCTCTATACCCGATCGACATTCAACAATATTCTTCTCAACCAACCATGCCTACGGTCCATAGTGCACCCACCACCCCAACCTCCCTAACGTCCCCCACCACCCAGATTTTCCACTTCCACAACCATAGTACCCACCATAGCCCGATCCACTCTCTCTCCTCAACTCCCACCCATCTCTCTCCTCTCAACTCACCTCACCAGGCCCGACCCTGCTTCAACTTTCTCTCCCCCACCGGCCCTTCCGCCAATGCTACCGCTACTGATCACGCCTCCTCTTTGGC
Organism: Coriaria nepalensis; assembly: GCA_027186245.1. Classification (NCBI taxonomy): domain Eukaryota; kingdom Viridiplantae; phylum Streptophyta; class Magnoliopsida; order Cucurbitales; family Coriariaceae; genus Coriaria; species Coriaria nepalensis. The sequence continues at coordinate 9,440,407 of CP114495.1, read as the reverse complement.
TGCTAACTCCTTCACATTCCACCGTCCTACTCCAATCCTCCAAAACCCGGTCAGATTCTTTAGGAACAACCAGAGTAACTCCGGTTTTCAGTTCTCGATCTCGCCGCCTCAGCTTTCCCCGGCCCCACTTTCTCCTAACCAACAATGTTCAAGCCCTGTTTTGGTCCAACAATATCAGCATCAACATCAACATCAGAATCAGCCTCAACTGCTGCCTTCCCAGTTGAATGATATCTCGTCGTCTTCATTTCAATTCCCTGTGAGTCAGACTATGGTAAGTTCAATGCAGATGCTTCCCCAGTTCAAGACCGAAGATGTAGTCCTATGTGGTTCGGTTAATTCTGGTGCAACACCCGAGCTCTCTTCAAACCAATTATCCCAGAACAACACAACATCTTTCTATATGACCCAATATGCGAAGCTTGGCTCGCCAGATACTCACAACACTGGCCGAGGGTTGTTGGAGGATCTGTTAGAGGAAGCTCAAGTTTTGGCATGTGAGAATACCTCGAGCCGAGAAAGTTGTTTGATATCTCAAGACGAAAGGGGTCTCATGAACAGTTACCATAAGCTTGAAAACTCAAACTCGCCACATTTCTTTCTAGGTAAAAACACTAGTTCAATCTGATTGTGAGGTTAATTGGATTTTCATAACAGGATCAGTGTTTGAGGCAAACAAATGGTTTTATGCATAATGCAGGCGAAAAACAAATGGAGGAAGTGTCAGTCTGCGTTAATTCCGCAGATGATGATTGGTCCAAGCTGTTGAATACGGTGCCTTCAACCGAGCAAGTCCCGAACTGGTATAATGACAGAGGGGAAATCTCGAACGGGCAATCTTCCGGGATAACCGATGATATGGGGCTTGATATGCAGCATATAGCTTCATTGTTTCCTACTAGTAACTCTAAAGGAGACCCTGCAGGGACCACTAGCTCTTGCTCTTGGGACAATCTCCCTGGAATATGCCAAGGAAGTGGTGGCTTTTAAGTTTATTTATAGTCTGATAACCGGGGGGGGAAAAAAAAAAGTTACACTGACGAAATAACTAAATAAAGAACTTTGAATTTTGTTTGTGTAATATTGTTTAGAGATTAACCATATTGTAAAGGATGTTATTTATATTCATAACATTTTCAGGTCATTTTGTATTCTTAATATCCGAATACAAAAATGGCCAATACGTATGTTTTATTCATTTATTTATTGATAAAGCCATCTTTTTTCTTTTCTGGTTGACTATTGTGTAGCTTAATTGCCATTAGGTGTGCCCATTTGGGTAATCTCCTATTAGGCATTTTTATATAATCCAAGAGTATTTACTCCGAATGGCTGTGAATAGCCGAAAGCTGTTTAACATCTGTGCTGATGAGGTTCCATCACGACCATTGAGAGTATATATTTCTGAAGTATATCAAAATACATCTAACTCCTATATCGGTTGCCTGGGGTCGGTGGGTCCCATTCGGTTGGTCCCATCTCCGCCCTATCACACATTCTCTGGTTGGATAATATTTCAAGGGAATTTTGTAGTAGGAGGTAAAACATAAGGGGGAATTATGCATACATTGCGATCTCGAAAATAAAGTTATATCAACAACCAGCATTCTTCCATTACAAGTGTACAAGAAAGTTTTCCTTCTTTTTTTTGCTTGTTTAGGGGTTGTCATGAAACTTAGGACTATTTACAAACTAACTTTCAGCTTGAGACACCACTTAAGAGTTTATTTTTTATCACTTACAGAGTTCCTTTCTTATCCGAAAGTGTTCTCACCACTGTATGTCATGTAAAGAAAACCATCCTCATCCTTGTTTTCTTCATAGATTGTAGACATCAATGCAGCTGAGGCAGACAAGGAAACATACAAGAACATGTTAACTAATAATTGAAGATAATATACAAACCAGGAATGCAAGTATGAAGCTTTTGTTTACCAGTGGGTGGTAAAATGTCCTTGACAAAGATGAATATGGCTTTCTCTGCACTAAGCTTTATCCTCTTACGGACAACATAAACAAACTGCCCAACTGTCAAATCAGCAGGAACAAGGTATCTGCAAAATAATTTGTCGCCAAGGTAAGACATAAGAATATAGATGAATTCAAAACAGATAATGTCATAAGATTCAACTCAAAATCAAGTCAAACATACTAATCACATAACAAAAACATTGTTTGATATAAAAACAGTGTCACAAACTGAGAAGCAATCAGCACACTAACTTTTTCTTGTCTATGTCTGGTATATAACTTCTTTCAGCTTTCTCCACAATGACCTATTTCGTATAGCACCAGAAAAAACCGATGAAAGACCGTAATGAACACAAATCGTACATATAAGATATTTCAACCATGTAATCAATGTTTTGAACAAGATTAGTAGACACAAGTTAATACCGGAATTCTATCCGGATACTTCTCCCTGATACGAGTAGCTTCTGCTTTCCTCCTTTCTAGAGCACAAAACAATAACACCAAAACATAAGAGTAAAAAAATTACATATTTTTAACAGACGTTCAGTAAGGAAATGAGCAAATCGAATCGAAATTGGAGTTTCATGCAGAATTTTCTGTATATATTGTTTATCTAAACATCAAACCAAAACAAATAAGAAAAAAATGTGAATTGATAATAAATGCCTAGAAAAACAATAATAGAATGTAAATCGAGAAAAACAGAGAGAGAGAGAGAGAGAGAGAGAGAGAAAGTTACCGAGGGGATGTTCGAGCTTGAAGGAGCTATTCTCCATGGGAGTAGGGGGGGAAAAAAAAAGCTTAATCTCTTCTTCTGTTTCTAGGGTTTGTGCTATCACTGCGCTTAGATCATGCCAAAAACGAAGCAAAATTCAACTATATCTGAGAATTAAATGCAGAAAATGTAAAGAAAACAGAAGAATGATTACCGTAAAATAAAATCGTAGAGGATCTAGAGGGGAGAAAGGGGGAAAACTGAAGAATTTCAAGCTAAGAAGAGAAAAATGTTCGAGATCTTTTTATTTTATTTTTTTCCTTTTTAGTTTTCTATTTTGCACTTTGCAGTGGAAGTTTTCTAGTCGGTCCTGCTCTGCTTTTCGCGCGACGCGACAACGACGTCGTGAAGGCGGGAAGTTAGCTCAAAGCCCGGAGTCTATTTCAGGCCCTATTCCGTTTGTATGGGCCTGGATTAGAGATCGTTCTGACATACTTGGGGTCGTTGTTCAAGCCCAGATTCAAGATTTGATAGCATTCTTAGGTGATCGATCACATAGATATTATATTTCGTATGATATAAAGTTAATATTTATAACTAATGTGATAAATTCAGTTTAATTAATAATAATTTTTTTAATTATGCTTTTTTAGTCAAGGGGTATAATAGGAAAATGAGCAACAAGTAGTGGTTGCTTTTAGAGGAGTAGTGGCCGGTGAGATGGACAAATTAAACAGGTAATTATGGGCTTTCTGAAAGTGAAAGGCCCACTACTTTTCTTGTCAAAAGTGGTCTCCCTTTGTATGTAGTAGTAGTAAGTACAACAACAATTTTCTCCATTTTGTTTTTTGCTTAAAAAAAAAAAAAAAAAACTATTTAATAGCACAATTTAATTCTGATTATGGTATTATAAATTATGAGAAATTTAAGGGGAAAGTATACATTATTAGTGACTTCTACCTAAAATAGCATAATAAGAACACAAATAAAGAGGATACATATAAGTGAACTAAATTTTTTTATATACATGGAATGTATAAAACTCGTGTTTTTGGAATACGATAAATTTTGCTCGGGAATCTACATCCAAGACTATAATAATTTAAAGAAAACATGTACTAATTAATATATATTAATATGAGCTTATATCAAATAATGCGAGATATATTTAATGGAAATCTTTAATCAAGCTCTCTCTTCTTGCTCAACCTCTTGAGAAGAAGAGAGAGGAGGATCAAAGATGCTAAAGGTTCTATAAGCTGAGAAAATTGCAAGAAGAAAGTAGAAGAAAATTGAGATGGCATGAAGAATTAAAGCAATCTTCATTCTAGAGCAAAACCTCCCATATGAAACACATGCTTCACTCCATGTAACTTCCCTATCACCGTTATACGCCAAGTATGTTATCTCTGTCACCGTAGCCATTGACGTCACCATTAAGTATGCTATAATCTGTCCCCCAAAAAAAAAGAAAAAATTAAATTCAAATATCAGTACAATGAAGCGGGCCGCCCTACATAGGGAACCCACATGGGCCCTGGGCCCATATACCTACCCTTCCCTTACTCATGTTTTTCTATATTGATAGAGGAAGGTCCGTCCCTTTTATGGGCCCCACATGGACACATATTCCCTTGTTGGTTGGGACACAAGATTGCTAAGAGCTTTTTTGAAAGTGTTTGAAAGTCAGTAATTAAATAATTTATAAGTAAAAATATGATTATAAATAAAAGTTAATTAAAATATGTTTATTTTAATAAGTATTAATTTTAAAAAATAAGTATGAAAAGTTCTTATTTAATTTTTTTTAAAAAATTAAGTATTAAGTAATTTTATTATCATAAAATAAGCAATTTAGAGTGTTTAAATTCACAAAACTTAAACCACTAAATCTCTATTACAATTGGTTGATAGTATGAAATTTTGTAGATCAAAACAGTTCATATCACTGTTAGAACATGATTGAACCTTATATTATATAATACTTTAAAATAAAAGAAGATAGAAAAAGAGAGGGAAAAAAAAAACTACATAGAACCTGGTCAGAGACAAAGAAAACCCAAGCTTTAGTTACAAAGCATTTAACCCATGAAGACAAAACAGCAAGAAGTGCATATCCAGCTGCAATACCACTTACACAAACCATGTACCTGTTAAAACACTAAGAAAATTTGAGATAAATCCAAAGGGATATATATATATATATATATATATATGTATATATATGAAAATGGATAGATATAGTTGTTACTTGAGAGCAGTGAAGTTGTAGAAGTGTAAGTTTCCATAGCTTATGTTGTCCTGCTTGTTGCTGAGTGTTAGCCAAATGGAAGCAACATTGAAAGGAATAAGAAACAGCCTAAAAGACAAGTCTAACAGCTTGAGATCATTTCCCATCTCTTACAACCCAAAACTTTTACAAAAAAACCCTTCTTAGTATTTTCAGACAGAAGAAAAGAGATGAAGAGGAAGATGATGACAAATTGTGCTGAGCTCAAATATGTATAGGAGAGAGAGAGAGAGAGAGTGTGTGTTCTTATTTATTTATATTTTTTTGAGGCAGCTTGAAAAGGAAATGCATGGAAGGGGAGTGGGGTGTGCTTTTTCTTATGCAGGGGGGGAGGGAGGGAGAATTTTTTTTAGTGGGGCTTGCCTTCTTTTGAGATTAGAAGTGTTGGAATCATCATTTTGTGTTGATAAAGCATGTTTTTTTCTAGAAGAATTCAAGAAATCCAGTCTAAGTACTTTTTTTGTTTTTTATTTTCCCAAATATAATAAAAAAAAATGTATTATATTTATAATAAATCGATTAATCATAATAATATTTTAAAAATAAAATAATATATATATTATTTTATTTACGATAGACTGAATTTATTAAATTTTTTTTTTTTGTATATATCCATTTTCAATCCATTTTTCTTTATCTTTTATGTGGTTTTTTAAAAATAAATTTCTTCACTATTATTATTATTATCGTTAGTAAATTGTGGGACTCTCTATTCTTTGACGTCACCTTGAGGTCACACAAGGGGAGAAAAACACAAATAGAAGAAAATAAAGGGGTCACATTAAATTAATGAATGATATATGAATTGCATTAATGAAAAGGGAGAAAACAAAATACAAATACGAAGGAAGAGAGTAGCCCATATACATTATTTAACGAGCCATCTACAAAGAATAGAAGTTTTCAAATTCAATGAAAGAGCTATTGAATCACTCACTAAAAGGAAAAACAAAACGTCACGAGTCAGAAAACGGCAGTCAACATTGCATTCTCGCCTTCGCCACATCTCTGGTGAACCTCCTTCATCCTCTCGGCAGATTTGCAAATCCCGCTACAACTCCAATCGAACGAAGCAACACATATGTTACCTGCTTGAGCCTTCCACTCACAATCTGTACTTGTATATAGTGACAATTAGCATTTACTAAATGAAACTTCATGAAAGAAAAAACTTTAAGAGAGGGATATGGAATCTTATGTGCTTCGGTCCGATTTTTCGGGACGGTATACTAGTTGAACTTAATAAGAAAACATAGTTTGTAGATGATGATTTAGGAGCCCCAAAAACCCGATTAAGGTTGCATTGAAGTACCCTCTAAAACAGACTTAGGTTTTCCCATATGGTTTTCTGATCTCAAAATCACGGTTAATCACTTAATCTGACAAAATCTGTGATGCAATTTAACCACCAAGGCATTCTACACCCTACATGTAGTAGAATGCTTCAATAGCTAAGATCAAGCCATACGAGAAACTTCTAACAGTAAAATTTTTTGTGTTGACGCAGATTGAATCTTGGCCGCATGAAAACTTACCCATGTGTAGTGTAGACTTCCTCCTCACCCAAAATCTGTTTTTCTAAAATTCTAGTTAAATAATTTTCCACAAGCTCGGGCAAATCTAAAGTGAGTAAGGAAATGAAAAGAGAAATCATAGGATTGGGACATTCTAAAACAACCAAAGGAACAATAATAGTTTTTGAAACCCTTAACTCCAAATATATTGAAAAAAATCAGCCGAAAAAGCTACTTAGATAAACAAGAATTTATGAAATTACCGGGTGGTGTGCCACAACATAATCTCCTATCATCAATCTGCTCCACATCCAACCCCAGAAACCACGAACCTAATGAGACATCCTCATTAGCATATTTGTGAAGAACGTGCCTACACAATTTGTCATAAAAAACATAAGTATGAGTCACTAAAATAGTATAAATAAAATTCAATCGAGCAAAAAAATTAAGACTTTCTTATCTATTTATTTATTCATTATAGTTTTTCAAGTTAGTGACTTACTGGTTAATTGATATATAAGCGGCTAAATCGTTTGATATAGCGTATAGCTGTCCTGTGGCATGACGGAAATACTTGTTCCCTGCTTCACCGAATTTCCAATGTTCGGGTTCATGGTATCTAACTCCCCTGTTTTTGATTAATAGTGATAAAGTGAGTATTTCTGGAGTCCTATTTAAGCTGATGAAGAAAATTAAAGAGGGTACTTAATTGGCCTACTTTTGAGCAAGGACAGGCCCGGATTTCATGCATCCAATATAGACACGGGGATTCTGCCTATGCCTTGCTAAGGTTTCTCCAAGTGTCACTGCAAAAAAGAAATGTGAGGCAAAAAAAAACACCGAGCATTAGAAATTAAAAGATATCTTCAATGGAAAATTTGTAATTTGTAATTTGTAATCTTGATGTTTTGCATACCAGAATGGGAGTTTTCTTTCAACTTACATAGAGAACGAGAAATTGCTATATAAGATGGTTTTTATCCTACCTATGTTAACATGAACATCATCATCAACTTTGACGTAGAAATCGGCATCCCACAATGAAATTGCAGTTGCAAAGTAAGTTTTCGTCTTGGCTGATAATTCGAGGTAACCTTCAATATGATCCTGGTTCAATCAAAAAAATAAAAATAAATAAAGCTTAGACATAATAAATCACCTCCGACCATTTTTCTTTCAACATAAAATATGAAGATATTCAAACATGTTCCTGTTAGGAAGAATTGGTAGAATCGTCAGCTTACCAGCCTCAAAAAATCGTTATGCATTTTGTCCTCAGCTTCAATAGCTTTGTCAAGGATACCGCCTGGTGAAGCACTAGCAATGGAGGAAACAAATTTGGGGATATACTTTATCAGATTTCACTGAAGAAGTTGAAAGAAATGCATAACTTGGACACTTTTAAATAAATACGCGACGTTAATTTGTGTTCCTTTACGTTCAAGAGAATCAGGATCGGAACTAAAAAGCATTGGTCAAGATTAATTTTTCATCTTTTCTCATTTGAATGAGGAACATAATTCTCATTCAATTTGAGCAAACATAAGAGATCAATCTTCCAAAATAAATAAAAAAATTCACACTCTCGATTGGTTACCTATGGCCTATTACAAATCGAATAATAATTCCTTTCTCTTCCTCAAGCTTCTTTCTTCTATCACCTAATCAAAAAATAAATAAATAAAACGAATACCTCAAAGACCATTCTATATCCAGAATCAAAATAAAAATTTGTAACAAAAAATCTTCAAACCTTGAGGCATCCAAGTGGCCCGAACAGAGTCTCTCCGTTTCCGGCTACTAAAAGCAGTGTTAATTCCTACCACCATCAAATATTTTCTTTTCACACTCGGTTTATCAGATACTTCAGTTCTTTCTGATGACGGAGAGCCGTTGAGTATAGAATCTTGAGCGGACCTTGCTGCAGCTAATTCCATCTCTAAACTCGATATGGTTTTATCCAACGATCTATAAATTTCGAATTAAATGTGAGTAAGAGTTTCTAAAAGTATAGTAACGAATCTTCAACCGAACAATGGAAACTTTGGTTTAACTTTGTCAGCTTACTCTATAGAATGATGGGTCTTGGACACTTCATGCTCTACGTCCTTCTAAACATGCACATAAAAGGATCCGGAAACTAAAAAAGAAAAACAAAAAGTATTTTTTGAAAAAAAAGTACTGATAAAGGAAAAACTTACAGCTGATGATGAATCACAGCCATCTGAAACCAGCTTTAGGTTTTCATCATATGCTTCTTCTCTTGTTCTTGATACACCTTTAATTTCAGGTACACCCCATAATCTATAAATAAAACCATATGAGACCAACATAGAAATCATAAACTAGAGAAGATTGAAAAAGTTATATATATATTTCAGGACCCAGAATGACCAAAAAAAAAACCCACACTTTTTCAAGCTTTCTCTGCCATCAATCATTATTACCCTATATAAGAAGGTGAAGTACTAATAGAATTTTCTAAGCTTTACTTACTGGAAAAGGAAACCCAGAGCATACATCTGAAAACAATCATTACTACTTGGTTTTAAAAACATTTTCTAATCAAACACACCTCATCAAAGATATATAATATGTACAGACTTATCAGACTAAATCATCATGTAAAATTACCTGCCGGAGAAGAGCATGCCAGCACAAAAGCAAGCGATGCAGAGAAGGAAATTCCATTTCCGAGACACCACACTTCCTGTTGCTCTTTCTACTCCTCTATTCCTCAAGTACATGATACAAAATTACAGAGTTGAATTCAAACAACTTCACCAGAATTCAGATCCCCCTTCGAAAGAAGAAACCCAATTCCTAAACAGGCCTCTTCCTTCCCCCCAAAAAAAAAAAAAAATCCCCCTTTTAAACAAGTCAAATCCTTGACTCAGTAAAGAAATCAAACTACAATCTGGGTTTCCCTCTTTCTCTCGCTGACTTTCTCGGAAGGGAAGAAAATGGCGATGTGTCGGTCGGATCGCGAGGTCTTTCTCAATATATTTCTTCTTTTTATATGTTTTTGTTTATTCTTCTTCTTCTCCTCTTTTGTCTGGTAGCGGAAACGACAGTTGCAGAGAAGGTGCTGTGCCGTAGTGGGGTCGAACTGTTGAAGAGAGATGCAGAGAAGAGCAACAACCAGATTGTATATTGGTGTCTAATCAGTAAATATTATTTATTTATCTAATTATTCTTTTTAGCACTAAAATTTCTTTTTACCTAAACGATCTTCAGAAGCAGAAGTACGATAATAATAATAATTTTAAAAAAAGAAAAAAAAAAACAAATAGAAGTCAAATTCTTTGTACTGTCTTGTTAGAAGTTGAAAACTTTTTACCGCCTTTTTTTTAAACAAAGCATTATTAAATTTATGTTTCCCGGGTTTCTTAAGGGGACATTAATATTGTCGGTTAATTATTTTTTACATTCTTTAGAGAGATTATTATTTGAAAATGGATCAAATTATTTAATAATATATCATGTTAACATAACTTAATCTAATTAGAATAAGATATTCTCGAAATGAAAAATAATATATCTTTTTTTTATTTATTAAATATATATAATTAGAAATTTATGATCTTTAATCTCACCGATTCATAACTCTCGAATTTTATACTTAATTAGAGTTTGATCGAAAATTTAATCCAAATTGAAGAGAAAAAGTATCATAATATCTTAATCTTCTCCCCCTTCCCCACTCTACAATAAAGAAGCTTCTTTCCTCTGTCTGAAAATGGGTTTGATTTCCTATGCGACTTCATGCCTGCCTTTATTACCTATATTACCTACCCGACTTCATTTGGACGGGTCGAATTATTGAGTCCGGAGCAAACATCGGCTTTGGATACAAACTTTGCTCACCCATATAATATCAAGAATGAAATTTTATTAGCCTCATAGTGATGTATAAGCATTTTCTGTTCACGAGTTTAATTGAGATTGGAGATGGAGTTGAGGACTAAAAAGGTACCAAATTAAACATTTTAGGGATGAAATTGAATAATAATAAAAGTACATGGACACAAATTATGATATTGTAAAGTATAAGGATGGAATGACAATTTAGCTAAATGACTAACTGTAGATTTAAAATTAACGGTCAAATTTATAATCTTCAATTAATCCACTGATAATCAACTTTCCGGAGAATTCACAAATAATCTACGAAAGCCGCGAAAAAAGAAAGAGAGAATTAGAAAACGGAAAATTTTCCCGAAATATTTACAGAAATGACACTGCTTCGTGTTTCCTTATAGAGTAACAGAGCCACCTGCTCATTTCTCGCGCTTTCGAGCTTCTTCTCCCCCTTCTTCCTCCTCTTCCTCTTCTTCTTCTTCAACAGAGTCAGGGTTTTAGCGAAACACTGCAACAGGCCATCTATATGACTGCTTATTGCGCTTCATCAGCTTCGTCTTTGCTCTGCAGAGCTACTCGAGTCCGCTTTTCTTCTTATTCTACTCTCTCTCGAGTTTCCTCGCTTTCGCTGTCGTTTTCTCAATCTTCCGTCTCGTTTTTCTGTCGAAAGCATCACGGGTCTTTGAGCTTTTTGTCGGCTCTCAGGAGGCTCACTTCTTCCACATGACTAGTTGGAGCCACCGCGTCGATTGGCGCTTCACCGCTAGTCTCCGAGCTCAGGCTAGTGTAACCTCTCCGGTGATAGAACAGTTCAAGAGGAGGATCTCCATCATGCGTATGACTAACTATATCTATAACTAAATCTTTTTAGTTTATTAGTTTGACATACTGTTTTTGGAGATTTCTTGGCCTGCTTGGTGCTTGCGATTCAACGAAATGGAACTTTTAACAACCAACGGGCTTCTAATTTTAGTAGAGGAGCCATTAATGTGATCGATATCACATATAATATTGAACCAATTTCCTTAAAGCAAATTTGTATATAGGCTATTACCCTGCAACAGAAGAAGCAAGTAATGGATAAGACTAAACGATGAAAAACCAGCAGCTATGGATGATGGTGATTACTTCTGGGCTTATAGTTGGTGGGCCGTTAGGGAATCATTGGGTTGTTCACTAAACAACGGGCCTGTAATGGGCCGATCGTATGAGAGTAAAGCCCGTCTAGCCCAACTTATTTGCTTCTGAAAACTTGGATTCTTCTCCTCTTCAATACTTCCATAGATCGGAGAACCTCGACGTCTCCTGCTTCATCGATCAACTCTGTTTCTCTAGGTAACGCCCGTATCATATTCACTCGCATCTCTTTAGTAATTGTTGCTTCAGATCTTCACAGATTTGCATCGATTTCTTAGTGAATTGAATAATCAGTTTCAATTAGTATAATCTGTCAGGCTCTATCTGAATTACGTTCGATTTTCCTTTTGCTTAATCCTCTGGACGTAATGAATGGCTGTTTCTGAAAATTTGAATGAGATTTTTTCTTTCTTTTCTTCATTTGCGGGGTTGCAGAATGCCTTCAGCTCAAGATCCGTTCTATGTCGTGAAAGAGGAAATTCAGGAATCGGTAAGCTGTTTTCTCCTTGTGCTGGGGAAAATTTTATGATTTTATGAACTAGTTTGGTAATCCTTTTAAATATTATGTTGTGATATACGATTCTCGTGTCAGATTGATAAGTTGCTATCGACCTTCCATCAATGGGAACGAATTCCTTCTGATGCTGGAGAGAGACTGCATCTCACTAAGGATCTGCTTGCTAGTTGTGAGAGCATTGAGTGGCAGGTATTCACCGTCTTAGATTTTTTATTTTTAATATTTATTGTGGAACTGTTTGTAAAATATATAGCTTTCGTTATACAATTTAGCTTATGTCTGCGAGTGCTGAAAAGATTACCTTCTTGATAGGAAGGTGGATGAGTTGGACAAAGCTGTTGCTGTAGCAGCAAGAGATCCTGCTTGGTATGGGATTGACGAAGTGGAACTTGAAAAACGAAGGAGGTGGACAAGCACCGCTCGTACTCAGGTACCATTTTTCCTTGATTTGGCTTTTTCTTTCGCCTCAAACAGTTTAGCCTCACTGATTGATTCAGTTATAGCTTTCTGATAGTTTAATATGACAAATCCATTCAATTATCACTATTACTTGTAAGTTGGATGTTAAGATGTGTTTATGTTTCATACTTTAAAAAGAATTGGCACATTGATTTATCTACGGTGATTCTTCTAAATGATTGTATTACTTTGTTAAGGTTGGAAATGTTAAGAAAGTGGTTGGTGCTGGTAAGGACTTGAGTGGTACTGGTACTACAAGTGCGAGTGGAATGCGCAGGGAGCTAATGAGACTGCCTAACACGAATCAAGGGGACCGGTCCCGCCAGTACTCTGATGACAATGATGATTTCATAGCATCCGAATCAGACCGACAAATGCTTCTCATAAAGTAGTGTTTCCTTTTCATTTTATCTCTACCCGTCTATATTTCTTGTGATTATATTTTTTCCATAATTTGAGGTCCTATTTTCGGATGGAAATTAATATTTTGGTAAAATCTAGTAATTAGTAACTTTAGAGAGACGATAATTACTATTGTAGTTGTAGTTTTCTTAAGTTGTTAGTACTGATGTAAATCCTCTACCTATAAATGTAGACTGATGATGGTAATTACTTCATAAGACTCTTGTTCTACAAACCTTCTTGGTTTTACATGTCTGAGTTATTGAGGAAAAATGCACTCTCTTACTTGAATTCCTTTTCTTCTTGCTGTGAGTGATTTTATATTCTTGATGAATCGTAGACAGCAGGATGAGGAGTTGGATGAGCTCAGTGCAAGTGTGCAGAGAATTGGAGGTGTTGGGCTTACTATACATGAAGAACTTCTAGCTCAGGTAAAAAAACATTTTGAAGCATTTTAGTCCTTTGGATTGTTGCAAGTCTTCTTCAATCTCTTCTTTTTTGGTGTTTCAGGATAAAATTATAGATGAATTAGGTATGGAATTGGAAAGTACATCAAACCGTCTCGATTTTGTTCAGGTGAGTATCCATCTATATTAAAAAAGCAATATTAATAAGTTGTTTGAGGTGATTACTAAATTGATAGATGAAGTGAGTCCTTGTTATTGTTTTCTTCTTGCAGAAAAAGGTCGGATTGTTGATGAAAAAGGCAGGTGCCAAGGGGCAGATAATGATGATATTGTTTTTGGTTGTTCTATTCATCATCCTATTTGTTTTGGTGTTCTTTACCTAATCTCACGAATCAAAAATACCAGTCTCAAATGTGAATATGAGAAACAGACCGAATCTTTCTGGAGATTTATCGGATTCTCTCTATTACAGGGCATAGATGAAGTGGGTCCATTGAAGATGTAGTGTCTGTAATTAAGAATATCTAGTCGAGAAAGAATCTCCAACCTCTTTTGTCTTAAAGTTCTCTATCATTTATGAAGTTGACCTTAATTTTTGTATTGAACTTGAAAGTTCCCAAGTACAATGTAAAGACAGTTATAATATTCATATATATTTTTTGGAGTAGTTTTTGCTTGCTGTGTGTTTGGATAAGCCGGTTAAAACTGCAGTTTGGGTAAATTGAGATCTAAGTCTTCCGTTCTCACAAAACGGTAGTCTACGAAGTTTATCGATTGGATTGTATTGCTATCAAATCAAGTTTGATGCTCTTATCTCATTCTAGAATTGTAATTATCTTTCAAATGGAGTTTTTCTTAAGGTCGAATATCTTCAGAACATTATTGAAGAGAATAAGTTCACAACTTTCTCCATTAATGGCAGACAAAGAAACGAAACTCATATTCTGATGCTCAATTGGATGGACCGCAAACGCTTAGAAAGTTAAAAAGAGCGTCTGGCATACGCTTGCTTGGAGTCCAAGAAATCATTCATTGTTATTTTCCATATAAAACTCGTTAGAGATATCTTTCAAACTGTAAAAGTTTGCTCTTCATTTTACAATTCTCTTCTTCTTTCAGGTACAATCTTGCTTTCCTTTTTTGGTTATCATCTTCATCCAGTCGCATGTTATCCACCTTTCCGGTTTTTCACCGGATAGCCTACGCGACTGAACCTTAATAACTACATGCAGAACAGATCACATGCACCATGTGTATCCAAGTATTTTCTCGATTTAGAATAATAACTAACTAGACAACAACTTTTTGTTTTCTTCAGCTAGAAAGGTCCGATTGATGGTCGAACAGGACGTTCAACTCCCAACTCCATTCGACCCATTTGCCGATGCAGAGGACACAGAAACCGGAACCAAAAAGGACAACAACGTACACGTCAGGGTTCAGCAGAGAAATGGAAAGAAATGTGTGACCACAGTTCAAGGGCTTAAGAAAGATATTGGGTACGAGAAAATCCTCAAGGATTTGAAGAAGAAATTCTGTTGTAATGGTAATGTTGTTCAAGATAAAGATCTTGGCAAAATCATACAGCTACAAGGAGATCAACGCAAGAATGTTTCTCACTTTCTTGCTCAATCTGGTATTGCCAAGAAAGAGTATATCAAGATCCATGGCTTCTAATTAAGCTCTATCTCCTCCCGGGAAGTATCTCGGCCACACTGCTGTATAACACGGGTGTTTACGAGACTTTTTGGGGTATTATTTGTCTCATGGATATTAGTAAGTTTAAATAAAATACTAAGGACTTGAATTGTGTACTTTCCATCCCCTTTACAACATCTTTTCTTTTTTCATAAGGACATAGCTTGTTTAGATATAGCAGCACTAGTTTATAAGCTCTCAAACTGGTTTAACCCGCAACAAAAAAGCAGAGATTTTTTTTTTTTTTTTACCGATCACGAGCATAAGGTCCCACACACATCGGTAAATTTTCGGCATCAAGGAGGCTACTGATCCACCAGCTTTCTCCGGAAAATCCACATGAATATCCCCAAAACTGGATTGAATGTCAAAATTCATCATCGAGCCGCAGCCTCGGTTAGTTGTCCATTCACTTCAATTAAGAGATATCCATCAAGCAAAGATTTTCTGGACACACATCCTTTGAAAGTGATAAAAAGGTTCATTATGAGAATATGAGGTAACAACTCTTAACCTCTTACGCAAAAGCTTATGGAAATTAGCATCCCTCTTCTCCTAAAGACACAAAGCAAGTATTATGAAAATTTAGGGGGAATACAACTTACAAACCATGGAAGCATGTACAAATCGTAACGACTTATTTCTCTTGATATCGTTTAGCATCATACACGAAGAAAAACAGACAAAATACAGGGAACAAGAAGAGGGAAAAAAAAAAAAAAGACAACACCGTTTCACAGGATAGATAGCCAGGATCCTTGCATTTCTAAATCCGAAAGCAACACAAGCTCCAATGGAAGATCTTAAACTCAATCCCGTACCAGAAAGCAAGATTTTTAGCCTGTTGAAGACAACTAATTCTAAATTCTTGAAACTGCCTGATAGAGCAACTAAAAGAGATTCCCAGGTTGTGTTCCGCTTCTCATCATCGTACAAAACTCCTCGTAGTTGATCCGACCATCCTATAGTATACCCATGAGAATTTTGATAAATATTTTCACAGAAAAATAGTTTATTTATTTATTTTTTGGTTATTGTAAATACACGCGAAATGCACTTACATTATCTGTATCGACCTCAGAGATTATTTCTTTGATTGTGGCTTCATCTCCCATTCCATATTCTTTCATCGCTGTTTCTAATTCATCTACAGTGATAAACCTGTGAACATAAACAATTATCCATAATAAAATCAATAGTCGGATCTGTTCTCTTGTGGAAGTTTTTGGCAAAATGAGAGCAAATGAAGAGGAACAACATGCATGTAGAATTAGTCCGTGGAGCAAATTGTATTCTGCTTAGACTATGCATTTGGGTAAGCGATTGAAATTGAAATCTGATGAAACTGGAATCTAGTGAACTTTATTTTGACTCTATGAGTCTTAACTGAATTTGGTCGCCCAAATTGAGCCTAAACTGCAGTTTTAAATGCCGACAGAAATGAACCCATATTTTAAGAAATGAAGAAAGATATTTTTCTATAAGAAATGATATTAAACACCAAAAAAAAAAAAGAGGAAAAGCAAAAAAATGCTAACCCGCTGTGATCCTTATCGAAATATTGGAAGGCTTTGAAAATATGCTCTTCCCGGTCTAACTTGTGTTTATGCATAGTAGCAGTTATAAACTCTATGTAGTCAATTGTGCCATTTTGATCCACATCAGCCTGAGAAGGCAGAAGCAAACAATTCATAATTGATCAATATAACATCAAAAAGAGACAGAAGGAAAGAAAAAAGAGAGACAAAATCAATTACAATATTGACATATAATAACATCTTACTTACCGCTTCCATGAGCTGTTTAACTTCTGCCTCAGTGAGTTTTGAGCCGAGCCGAGCTAAACCTGCCTTCAGTTCTTCATAGGTGATGGTCCCACTATTGTCCGTGTCCATGTTTGCAAACATTGCTTTCAGCCCTTGGATTTCTTCTTCAGACAGATTTTCAGCAATGACCTGTATAATTATTATTAGCCCGGGCTTAGGACAAATACCTGTATTTTGGATCCAGTCTAAAGCTTCTATTAAGTCTAAACTCTAGTTTACCCAAATGGCTTTACTAATGCGAAATCCTATTTACTTCACAGTCTGACTAAAATGCAAAAGTGCCCCATTTTTTAAGGTTCCCACAGAGTATGTAAGGAGACCCTCGGGGGTTTTCGGAATTACCCTATAGTTCAGGGTAATATAGTGCAACTAACTGAATTTCCAATATGAAAAGATTCACACAAATAACATATAAATAACTAGAATACTTGGAGGATCACCTTAAGAGCAAGTTTCTTGAGCTTGTTCATTGCTCGGAATTGCTTCATCCTAGAAAGCACTGCACTGTCCATTGGCTTGTCTGATGCTTCTCTAATCCATGGGTGCTCTGAATAAAAAAGAATGCAATATTTACTTCCATTTCAAAAATTAAACACGGGAAGGTTAAAGGCAGAACATATAAATCCTTAAATCTGCAAATAGATACATACCAAGAACCTGAGCAGATGTGATTCTTTTCTTTGGGTCCTGAGTCAACATCCTCCTCACAAGATCCTTAGCACTGCTCGAAATTGATGGCCATGGTTGACTTTCAAAGTCAATATGCCCTTGCAGTATAGCATCAAATATCCCTTTCTCATTTTCTGCACGAACATACATCTTAATCACTAATTTGACCGAAACTATATAAGATATTCCAGCAATATCTTATCTTATAGGTTGACCCAAAATATTATATAGGGACCCAAGTATGTATATATATTTTTAATGTCACCTGCCCAAAATGGAGGGACACCACTAAGTAAGATATATAACATAATGCCAGCGCTCCAAATATCAATTTCTTTGCCATATCTGCGGAGAAGTACTTCCGGGGCGACATAGTAAGCACTTCCAACCATATCTCTATAAACTTTTCCTGCAATGGTTAAGTAGCAAAGGAAAGAAAAATGTTTAATGACAAACTTTGATAAATAGATTTTTCCCCTACTCTAAAATCTAAGGAAGAGGGGGGAGGGGGGGTTCATACATGTTTTTCACATTGTGTACTTTTGCGGCTATGATCAAGCCACGTTAGCATATAAAGTTTTAAATTGACAAAAGGTGCTGGCATGGCTTGTGTCTCTTGGCTGTTGGAGTGTTCTATTCCATGTTTAGTCTAGAATTCCTATGATTTCAAACCCTCTACTTTGGGCCCCTAAAGTTCAAGTTATCCAAATACAAAATCCAATTTATCTCAAAATCTAGACAAAAAAAACCAAGAATGTCCAAACACCAGTTTCAAATGCTTTACCAAATCAACACCAAGATGGATGAAAACATTATATACCAATCTACATTATTAAAAAAATAGTAATAATAAAATAAAGTAAAAAAAGAAAGAAAAAGAAAACATGTAAACCTTGTCCTAGTCTTACCATCCTTTTTAGCCTTTAACAAACTTAACAAAGAGTATCACCATTAGGGAAACAGTCGAACAATGTGTCTATAATCAATTACCCAAGCTACCTAACAATGTATCAAATTCAGAACAGAAGTTACCAATCATTTTATTGTAAAAAGCAAAAGACAAGAAATGTAACCTTCTTCTATGAAAACGGACAACCCGAAATCGGTAGCTTTAAGCATAGCATTTTCATCCTTACTAGCAAGCAAGAAATTCTCCGGCTTAAGATCCCTATGCATAACCCCCATAAAATGGCAAATATGCACAACATTAACAATAGCTCTACATATAGAAGCAGCCGCTTTCTCACTATAATGTCCCTTTGCAATAATCCTATCAAATAACTCCCCTCCAGCACATAATTCCATTACTAAATGAACGGATTGCTTATCTTCATAAGCACCTTTAAATTCAACAATATTGGGCTGCCCACTTAAATGCTGCATAATCTGAATCTCCCTCTTAATATCCTCCTTATCATTCTTGCTCACTAGCTTCCTTTTCGATATAGATTTACAAGCATACTTCCTGCCAGTCGAATTCTCAGTGCATAGATAAGTCACCCCAAATTGACCCCTTCCCAATTCTTTCCCCATTGTGTAGTGTAACTTAACATCTTCAAATGGTTTTCCTACAATTGTATCTACTTCTCTTGGAGGGGGTTTAGGGTTTCTTACCGGAGTAGCTGGCTTGGCCGGTACATGGTACTCCGGCCTGGGACCCACGTGGGCGTTTTCAATTGGTTGGTGGGTTTGTTGAGGTGGGATCTTTGGTTGATTGTTACTATAACCAGAAGATTCATAGGGCTTTTGGTGAAGTAAATCAGAAGTTCCTCCTCCTCCTGATCTGTAGCCATTTTTGTTGTTATTATACTGTGAATCTAAGTGCTTGGATTTGCTAAAACAGCCACCCATTTGTTCTTAATTGCGTCTAAAGTCAGATCGGAATTGGAAAAGAAATATGGGTTTTGAATCTTTAAAGGAAAAGAAGGGAACCCAGATGAGGAAAGAAAACCTGAGATTAGGAAAGGGAGATCAGAGTTTTTAGGTTCAGAGAGATGGAGATTGGAAAACTTGATTTATGAAACACTGAAAATGTTTGAAGTCAACTATTTCAATCAGAAATGTTGAAGCTAAGCAGAAGTTCCAAGGAAAGAATAAAAGAAAAAGAGAATCCATAAATTATTATTATTATTATTATTATTATTATTATTATTATTATTATTAGATAGAGCCAGCAAGGAAGCCTCCTCCTTAAAATAAAAAATTTATTACAGACATGAAGTGATAGAATGGATGAAGATGTGAAGACATGTCACGCTTAAATTGTCTTTTTTTTTAATTATCAACTAATTTTGTATAATCAATCAATATTTTCCTTAAAAATTGCATAAGGTAATATTTAGTATTCATACCATACAAGTGATGATAATTAGACCGTCAATCTTGAGTTAGTATTTATTGACTCGTATAATATATGTTATTTTTTTTATTTTTTTATTTTTTTATTTTTAAATGAAAAAATAATTAATTGCAGTTAGCTCGAGGTAGGGTAATATACTGCCTTTCGAGAATATGTTTTGTTTGTGAAATGAAACAAAAAAATAATTATTATATAATTATTAATTAGATAAATTAATCATTATTATCTCATGCTTACGTAATACATTTGAATCTTTATCCACATTGTAATACATATGACGTAAATAATATTTTAATTTATGTATATAAAAAATTGAATCAAACATTATAGAAGTCAAAATTTATATTCATTTAAACGGAAATAAGTTCTTAAGTTTAATATTATATTCTTAAGTTTTTAAAAAGTACATATTTTATTTTTAGCATTATCGGTGGCCTAACATAAAATAAAAAATTAGTAAAATATTAAAAATAAATAATATTTAATTAATTATATATTAAAATTTTAATATATCGATAAAAATATATTATTTTATTTAAAATAAATAAAAATAATAATTATTTTATTTTATAAACTAAATTTATTAATCTAAATACATCATAAATTATATATATTATTAATATATACTAAATAATAATATGAAATAAAATAATTTAATATTATTTAAATATTTAATATATCATCTTATTTTATTAAAATCTATTCTAAATTTAATTCCTCTCCATTTTTCTCATATAAATTATATGGGGTAGTCTTTTATTTATTTATTTATTTATTTTATCAAAAATAAAAATTTCACATTTTCTTAGTACACATGGATATTTAAAAAAAATAGTATTTATTTTTAAAATTTTAACTAATTTCTTATATTTAAATTTTAAAATTATTTATTTTTATTATTATAATTTTATCTCTCCACTTTTATTTTATTATTACTTAAATTTTAAAAAATATAATATACTTATTAAAATTAAATTAAATATAAAAAAAATTAATAATTAACCGGATATAAATGCTTTTAATTAATATGTTAAAATTAAATTTTTTTTTTTTTTGGTCCAATAACAAACAAACAAACATGGTAAGGACGCGTTTGGTAGGATGTCAAGTGATTGCGTGCACAAACGATCAATCGTGTACTTGGCTCTTTGTCTTTTTTTCTTTTTTTTTTTTCCTTTTTACTTTTTTTGGTCAAAGTATATGCAAATGAATAATAAAGTTCATGTCCACTAATCTATATATGTTTTCCAAATACGCGTTCTGTAACTTAAGACCGTGTCAAGATATTACATGCAAGGTGTTTTTTTTTTTTTTTTTTTCATTTATTTATTATTATTATTAATTCTACTTAAATCGAATTTATATGAGGTTAATTCTAAATTAACATCCTAATCAAGATACTTAATAATCATCATGCGTTTGAATTCTAATTAGTTTGATTAAACAATGGCTTTGAAAAAGTATAATTCTACTTTTACTTTGAAAAATGCAAAAAATAATTAGTATTAAGACATGTAATTTTGATTTCTTCGAAATTTCAATAGCACATGTTTGTGCTCTTTTTGACCTCTAATCAATTTGAGAGAAAGATCCTAATTTTAATGGCAACAATGCATGTATAATTGTTGTATACGTACCTTATTGCCACTAGTTATGATTAAGTTATATGTCTTGTTTTAATATAAAGTGTTACGTAACTCGGTTTCATTCTTTCGGAAAAAAAATATTAGCTATATTTATACATTGTGATAAGTTATAAGTAAATTTTTAATTTTGAACTTCATATCATATTTATCATATTCCTTCTTACAAATATACATCAAGATCAAGAGTGAATTTGGCTCTCAATTTGGAGTGTTTTATACTCCAATGTGGAGTTTCCATGCTCTTGTCTTTTGTGTTGAATTCTCTCCATATGAAAAGTGGACTATATGTCTTCCCCGAGGATATTAAAATAACGAGCAATATAAATCATTTTCTTATTAACCTATCTTATCAAATCAATAGATCACGTAGAATCTCAAAAATATGTGATCAAATTGTCTACTCATTTATGAGAAATACCCCATTGAGAATGAGAGAGAACTAAGAAGGGAGGTGCCCAATTGTACGTATTAGTAGCACACGATATTAATAACAAGCCAGATCATTTTCTCATAAATGCGAATGCAAAATATAAACTAAGCATTCCACTTGCAATTTGTGTTCACTCCTTTTTGCCCATTAGGCCATATCATCCCCATTCATTTTTTAAGGCTTTTTCTGCCCACAGAAGCACTTAAACCACTACTCTAAAAGCACACGGTTTTGGGCTTCCAATGGGGGGGCCTTGTTGCCTTCTTGAGGCACAATCGGAGACAGAAAGTTGCTCTTTTGTTCAATAAAAACTTATGCCCTAATAAAGAGTAGGAGTGGAGAATGACAGATAAGATGATTTGCACTAATTTATCAATGACCCCAATTTCCCAATTATGTGATATGCCTTAAATGCTTATAGATATGTATGGAGAAGAGAGTAATTACATAAAACATCTTTGTTCTGTCTTTATACATGTGTTTGTGTCTACGTCTTTATATAACTTAGGAATAGCCCAATTTAATGTATGAATCGATATTATTTTTTAATTTGATAAATAAAAACGTATCAAGTATCTTACTAACATCTTTTTTTTTAGATTAATTGATGATCGACTTTAAAAAATAAATTTTTTTTTCGATTTCAAATATCAAATCTCGAGATGGATCTCATCTAAAATTTTACATATTTGACCATTAGACTAATGCATGGTGTATTAGATATTTTATTAAGAAATTAAAATAATATAATCTTTTTGAAATCAACAATGATAATATATATGTATTTTTTTTCTCATTTTAAAAAATATCCAACCTAATTTGAAATATTCATATATTATTAATACCCAGATAATCACTCGTCCACCTTCCAAATCACCACTAATGCTAGAAATTAATAGTTAATCTTAAAAAATAATATTTATAAAATACAAGATATCAAAATAAATCTTACTTAAAATAAAATCTTAGTTATGTTTCTACCGACTCATTCAACTTCAAACAATCTAGCAACCCTAGCAATCTTTTTCTCCTCATAACCTAGCTACTAATGACTAGATATCATCATAATCAACTTTTCAAATATTAGAATAGCGACGGTGATGAAGCCACATCATCATCATCTATCAAGACCGCCGGAGTAAATAGTCCCAACATATTTTAAAAATTTTCAATTAAAATATTGGTTAACGTGCAAATTTTGAATTAAGAAATGTTAGATTAGAGACCATTCATTAATTAATTACTTAACCGAATTCATTTCCATTACACAGCTCCCATGAAAGAAAGCATCGACCTGGTTTTCTGCACACTCCATTTTCTCGACAGACTGCAGAAAAAAAGCTGTACATGATGTCTGATCTCTTGAATGGTTGAATTGACTTTCAGTCTTAACACTACATAACTAACAAATTACTATGCTGTCACAAAAGTGAGGCCCACTTGAGATATTTATCTTCTTTCTCTTATGCCGCTCATAAATGCTATATATGCATTCTTTACCCCAATCTTTAAATACTTGCAAGTTGCATTGCATGCATGCATGCATTCTAGTTGTGCATGTACATGTCGCTAGCTAGCTAGCTCATGTTCATTTATAAGTAGATCTCTCTATATATAGAGAGAGAGAGCTAGAGTTGCTTAAAGGGATACTAAGAATTATAGTGGCGGTGAGTCGTAAGGTGAGGAAGGTTTCTATGGAGGCTTTGGGTCGATTTGCTTCTTCTCTAAGTGGGTTTCTTGTACAAGTTGTGAAGAGAGTAGCTTCTGCATCAATCATCTTTCTTCATGCCTTGGGTCTCTCTCTCTCTCTCTCTCTCTCTCTATATATATATATATATATATATCATTATACCAACATGAAATCTAAGTTTTAATGTAACATTATCAGTCATATCAGTATAGATGATTTCGGATTATCTAACATTATCCTATGTTATATTTGTATCTAGATATTGTTTTAGAACATGTCCAAAAGCAGTCTCTCATCTGAGACCTTTTTCCCACAAGGAGAAGGAATCGATGATCTCATGCAAATGCAAAAACATGGAGCTAGAATCTAAAAACATGATGTCGATCTTCTTCATTCTTCAAAGTGAAAAAGATAAAAGAAAGAAACTTATGGGTCCCAAGTAACCCTAACTATAATAAGACAAAAGAGAGAGACCCACCTATCATAATGCATGATAAATAAGGCAATGTTTAATGCCATGGATTAGGAAAATGTGTAGCTCATTAATCAGTAACCAATGCATTCAGGTTTCAAACACTTACATTATTTATAATAATAAAAAAAAAGTTAAGAGAATAGCTCAGGAGATACTAACGGACATTTATGAGATAATATTTTTAAAATTTTAATTTATATATAATGAAGTTAAATCATTTTTTTTAGAGATATAAAAGTACGTGAAGAAATTCATAATAATAATAATTAAATGGATTTGTGTGATTAATTAGGACACTTATTAAAGTAATGTAATAACAATTGATGGGATTTCTTTACTGATTGTAGGAGGTGCTATAGTGGGAACTATCTTTGGAGCCATTAAAGGACAGACTACAGAAATTGGGTTTCTCAGTGGCGCCGTAACTGGAGCCCTCACCGGAGCCATCGCCGCCATTCAGCTGCTGGAGTCTACCGTACACAGCGATCACTCCTTCGACAAAGTAATTATTCTTACCTAGTTTTCATTATTATTATTATTATTATTATTATTATTAAAAAAGATCATCCTAAAATATATATGATTAATGTTTTAATTTCAGTTACTTAAATTCCAGGTTTTAACTGCTTACTTAGTTATATTAACACGGTATTAACAATGATTTTTAACTCATAGATAACCTTTTTAGTTCGATTATTAATGGACGGGAAAGAGATTAGCGAATTGGTAAGTCCCTCATACTTAATTTAATTAATTAAAATTAATTTTTTGTTTTGTTTTATAGTTTGATATATAATTACTAATTACTAATTAGAGATATTGAAAATTTCAGATGAATGCAGCACTTGAAACAACGTTGTTGATAGAAGTCTCAAACATTAATTCCAATATTAATGTCTCTAAAGTTAAAGGATTGTCTAAGGATTGCATTCAAAAGCTTCCTTCATTTCAATATCACTCCAACTTACTAACTAGTTGTTCTATTTGCTTACAAGTAAGTAATTTGGTAATTTATTTCATTATTATTATTATTATTATCTTGAGTAATTGTGGGTAATTTTTTTTTTCTTGTTAGGAAATTGAGGATGGAGAATTGGCAAGGAGACTACCTAAATGTTGGCATTTGTACCATTTGCATTGCATTGATCAATGGCTATTGCTACATGGATCTTGCCCTATTTGTAGAAGTTTAGTTGTTTGTTTGTAGCATTTTGAGAATTACATAATCAAAAGGGTGGATGCTTTTCTCAATTATCATATTCTTCAAGAAATTATCTCATAATCTTATCACGAGAAATTGTAGCCTACTTCTCCAAATCAGCATTTAAAAGGAAAAAGTACTTAAGTGGTTTCATATGAATGCTTAAAAAATTATACAATGAGGAGGCTAAAATGTATCATTTTATCTTTAAGTAGTCCTAAACCTTTCGGCCAAAAGATTTGAGGAAAAAAAATAACATTAGCTTAGATTAGGGTGTGCGAAATTCATGTTGAGATTGGGATATCTTATTCCTAATATCTATAGTGAGATTGAGACTAGTATCTATATCAATATCTTATTAGTTTCTAAAATCAATATCGATCCCGGATCCGATATCCAAATTCCCTTTTGGACCATAAATTTTACCCAAGTCTACTTAGGATGTGTTGAATGAATACTAAAGTGTATTGATCTTGACATAATCTTAACCATAAAATAATGTAGAAAAAACGAACTATTTAAATATTAAAAAAAAAAAAAAAAACTTTGATTAGAAGAACCAAAAAAAAAATTAATTATGTCTTATTGCGAAAAAAAAAAAAAGCACATGTACGAAGTGTATTGGGCCGAAAAAGAACGACCGTCCTAAGTAAGCCCAAAGCAGGTCATCAAGTGCAGCGTTGAAGACAAGAGGCCCAAAGCAACACAACACTCTAAGCAAAGCCCATATCAAAGGATCTGTTTCTTATTTTTACAGCTCAATCAGGTTTCCTATTTTCTAGACGTCGAATCCGAGTAGAATTAATGAATCAGATTCGCTGTTTTTTTTTTCTTATAAATACTGCCTACTCCTTTCCTCAGAAGACATCGTCTTAAACACAAATCAACTTCCCTACTTCATAACCAGACGCTACAGAAAAATATTTAGCATTAGCCAAACAATGGCGATGGCATCAACTCCTTCCCTTCCCTCCAATGTTCTGTTCGAGATCCTGACCTGGACCGACTTGCAAACACTTGCTCGGTGTAGGGTTGTATCCAAAGAATTGAATAAGATGACATACGATTCACGCTTCAAGCTTCTTCACTCCGAAAAAACAAAAACGTTTTCCGGGTTCTTGATAAAAACTAGACGCGGTTATAATCAAGTTTCGTCGTTCGTTTCGACGAGGAATGAGAACGATCACATGTATATAAAAGAACATGAGCTGCCTGGCTTATTCCCCCCGGTTCGTAATATCAATTGCAAGGCGGTCACTACTCAAGGTATCATTCTATGTACAAGTTCCGAAAGGCGACGGGACCGATACTATGTTTGCGAACCGAGCACGAAGCAATGGGAGAAAATACCTAATCCAAAGACGCGATATGGTACGTTGAGTATAGCTATGGTCGTGCTTAACTCCGACCCTTTATCCTACAAAATTGTCCGGTTTTCGGAGTACAAGTATCCTTCCAATTCTAGGTTCTATGAATTCATTCGAGTGGAGGTTTTTGATTCGGAATCATGGAGATGGAAGAGACTAAACGATCTTAAATTTACTTACGGCGTATTCCCTATTATCATGCTTATTAACCGTGTTCCGGCGATACCGTCGCGTAGTGCAATCCATTGGCTTCTAAACGACAACCGGATATTAACTTTCTGTGCAATTACAGAAAATTTGACAATGTTCGATTTACCTAAGCCGTTGTGCAAGTATGACAGAAAGGATATGCAACTTTTAGAGTACGAAGGAGAGCTTGCTACGATACATACGTACCGGGAAGGAGGTTATGATCATTGGGAGGGTGATGATTCAAGCATTGAAGTTTGGACAATGAAAGATTACAAAAAGAAGACATGGGAGAAGAGACGTGAAATCAGTATTGATCGAGGATTGAAGAGGAAGTTCGGACATCTTGTTGACGATATTTTGTTATTCCGGAATGATTATAATTTATTCTTTTATAATTTTAATAACGGTCGATTTGATACGATTCAGTTAAAAAATTATTATTGATTTGAAATTCGAAATTTTTTTCCCTTTTACACAGAATTCAAGTAGACTTAGTTATAAGATTAGCTTTTTGGCTTAGTTTCTTAAGTATATTTTGTTTTGTATTTTTCCTCTAATATTTATTATTGGTTTTTTGCTCCTAGTATTTTCTGTTTAATTTAATTTACCCAAATTAAGGAATCTCCAGAAGGCCCACACTAGTGTCCAAAATGGGCCCCTACTCACTCCACCAACCCAAGCCCAAAATTAAAAATGGGCTAATAAGAGGCCCAGATAAGCAGTAGGAGTATGTAAAATTACAATTATGCCACTATGGCAGTTTGGTTTCATTACATTGACTGGATAGAACGTGTGAGAAAGAGTTCAGTTTAGAGACACAGAGGAAATGGCTTGGTTTGCATCGAGGACTTTTCATCTGCCGGCGATTGATGTTGTGTCACTCCGGTCTCGAACTCCGTTCGTTGTCGGATTAGGGTGCGCTTCAGTGGCCGGAACGACCGTGTGGCGATCTTCTTCTTCTTCTCAGAAGCGTTCGATTCCCTTTGCTTCTTTAAGCATTTCAACAGACGCTCGTAATCCTCCATTTCTCTGTTTTTCCTCTTTCCTCATTTACTCTCTATGTGTCTGCTAAGAATCTCTCTTCTTTGACCGATAAAATTTGTGTTGTTTTAATTGTCTTTTACATTGAGCTGTTTTGATTTTTCCAAGGCTCAATATGAGTTGCACTTAAATAACGTCTGAGCTAGGGATTTTGATTTTCTTCCCCTCGTTAATGCTATTGTTATTTATTTTATTGTTGAGTTTATGGACTGGTTTCATTTTCAAAGTTGTTTCTTTCTAGTGATTAGATGGTTCATTTTGATAGATTTTCACCCCTTCGTTGAGAACTCTGATTGATTCACCTTCTCAATATTATAACAAACATATTGTAGTTTTAGAATTCTGGGCTTTTGGAAGCCACATTTTTCAGGCAATTTTAGATGTTTTCTTTTTGGTTGAAAGAAAAGCAGAAAAATTGTAGTTTTTTTAAGGGTATGCTTAATGTTTTGTTTGTGTTTGCTTATAGGCATCAAGGAAGCTGTTCAGACAGAAAAAGCTCCAGCAGCATTAGGCCCGTATTCTCAAGCCATCAAAACCGACAAATTGCTCTTTGTTTCTGGCGTTCTTGGTCTAATTCCAGAGGTCCATTTTCTTCACTGTTTGATTGTTAGTTAAGTGTTGCTTCGTTCTTCCTATCAGGTATTTGGACTTGATGCATTCTCTGTGTTTAATTGCAGACAGGGAAGTTTGTTTCTGACAATGTTGAAGACCAGACTGAGCAGGTGAACTGAATATTAATATTTAGCTACATCTACATATTTTTTGCCTGGATGTAGGACGAAGGTGTACAACTCATTAGTAATAGAGAAAGATTACAGCTTAAATTATCACAAGAATAGGTCTTTCCAGTTTTACCTTTGTTCGAGTAACAAGTTATGACTTCCAAGTTCATTGGCTTAAAGCTTGCGCTCACAGAAGTTAGAGCATTATTCATTCCTTGATATGATATCTATCTTTTCTCTTTCAAGTCGAGGTTGGGGTTAAGAATTTTGGATAAGAAACTGAATGACTTATTCTGGAAAGAATCAAGTTATTTCAACCTAGAAAAACAACTTCACCTTCTAATTTGGGGAACTGGGAAGATTAGGCTATAGAAAATCTATTGCTTAAAGCAATCCTTTATCGTATTGTTAAAAGTGGTCAATACACTTCCTTGGTATAGACTTTTGCTGAATAAATCATCTCAAGTATTTTGTCTCTGACATATTCGAGCCAATGAGATGTGGCAGGTTCTGAAAAATATGGGAGAAATATTGAAAGCCGGTGGTGCAAGCTATTCCTCGGTAGTTAAAACGACGATTATGTATGTTTTTTCTTTGCCTACCTATGGTCCTGATCGTCAAAACATCGGGTTTTAGGAAATAATGCGATCATTGATCCTGCTCCCTAATTTGTCCCTTGCAGGTTGGCTGATTTGAAGGACTTCAAGAAAGTAAATGAGGTCTATGCAAAATGTAAGTTCTCATGCAAGTTGGGTAACCTCTAAACCTTAATTCGGGACTAAATTCTTGTTTGAGCTCACAAACTCTATGTTTAGGCTTATAGAATCGAAATCATGGATGCAAGATGGATACTGTTTAGGACACAACTTTCTCTTTTAGAATCATTTTTAACTTTTTAAACAATAATTTCATTTTGTAGACTGACTATTTTATTTTTTTACATCTTCCATAATTTCCAATAATAAATCTCTTTTTTTCGGTTTACTATTTCTTTCAAGACTTTTCTTCCCCAGCTCCAGCTCGTTCAACATATCAAGTAGCGGCTTTACCGTTGGATGCGAAGATCGAAATTGAGTGCATTGCAGCGCTTTGAGTGGATCATTCTGGCGAAATGGAATTCTCACAGCAGTAGCTCAGGTTATTAATAAGGTGGGGGGGTAAGAAGGGCTATATGTAACTCAAGGATTGAGAGATTTGGATTTTGCTTTTGCATACCCCTTTGACTTTTGTTGTTACTATGAATGTAACACTTTTCTGTATTAATTATGTGATTAATTTAGACAATGAGATAATAGTTCAGCGGTAGCACCTCATCGGAGACCTACCGAGTACCAACCGGGTTCGAGTCCTGAAAAATAGGAGAAACTAGTAAATTTTATAGTAATATTTAACTAAAATTTCTGTAGTTATATTTTATTAGCTTAAATTGAAATTCTCAAACTTAGAATGTATATTTTTGAAATTCACATTAACAAGCATTTGGATATCCAATTGAAATTTCAGTTGGGACCAAGTTTTAGCTCTATCCGAGGAATTCTTGAGTCTACGCAATTCACTGTAACTCGATCGATCAACGACGACTATTTGCGACTAACTAAACATGAGTTGATCTGTTTTGATTTTTCAACTTCGTTATCATAGGACTGACATTAATGAGTGATGACACGACAACTTAGTACACACTAAATTTTAGAATGCGGGAAAGTGGTAGTTGTCCATGCGACAAAATTAAAAAAAAAAAATAAATAAAAATGCTGCTAGATTGGTTACTGAAAATATCCCATCTCTTACCTATGAGGAATTCAATACAAAGACAATACGTATTTCCATGATAGATATTACAAATTACAGATACAAATGATAATCAGATAATGCCCTCATCTTATCTTATCTAGTCATCCTCTAGCATGAACTTTTTTCTCATTTTACTTATTGTGTATTTTGGAAGATGTTTTTGTAGTTTCTGGGCCAAAAAGATTCTCCGGAAAAGCAAGAAAATGCCTCAGAATAGAGTCAACAAACACCACTATGTCTTCTGCTTAAGAAGATGTCGAATTTGAACCTTTTGGCTTTCAAATCTTGCCTCCAATAGCTTCGCCTTTAAGCTATGCTTCTGTGAGCTTAAAGGAATACACCCTTTCTTCCCTCGGTCCGGAGAACTCCACTGAGACTCCAAGCCCAGGTTGCTAAGCCCACCCTCACCTCGGTCCAACTTCCGGTCCGGAGAAAAACCATTTCCATTGGACATTCTCCCATTTGAAACCCTACCGTTCATTCCATCAACCGAAATTATCTTATAGTTCTCACCATTATTCGACCTAGATTTCCATAGCTTTGCTAAGGAAGATGCCTTCTTCACTTGCTTCGTGGGTCCCAGACAAATCTCACTTATTTCATTAATTGGGGTTTCTCTCCCTTCGTTTTCTTCTCCCCATTCGGTCCCACTCACCGAGCAATTACTGACCCTGCAATTCTTATTCACAGATGGAACACTCCCTTCTGGAGAAATACTTGAGCCTTCTTGATCGATATTACTCACAGTTTCCCATCCACTTTCATCTTCTTCAATCTCATGATCACCGTTGATCCGATCAACAAATCCATCCTTGTAATTATTATTATTCATATCACCACATTGCTCAATCTCCCTCTCATTTCCTTCTACAAAATTAACATCTTCAAAAATGGCAAAAATATCATCTGGGTTAGGCGGTTCATAAGAAAACTCCTTGATATCTTGAATACTTAAAGCGGAAGCAGCTTCCTTCAGAGCCAAGGCTTCTCTTACCTCCTTTCCATCTAATTGGTTTTTTGCATTTTTTGAGATGAGGAAGTTTTCGAGATCCAAAACCAGTTTATTCATCTGAGAGTATTTCTCTTCAACTGCCACCTTGACATCTACTAGCTTCATCTGGACCCGTTCTTCACGCCATACCTCAGCCATTTGAAGCATCCTCCTTTCGTCTTCCACTTCTTCTCTAAGTTTCAGGGATTCTCTCTTTAACTCTTCTACTTCTCCCTTGTCTTCTCCAATTTCTTTTGCCAGTTCTTCACACACTTCCTCGATTAATTCCCTTTCCTTCCTTTCCTTTTCATAGTCCTGCATGAACCGTTTAGCAGATACCTTAATATCGGCCAGTTCATTGACCAATTTGGAATTCAAAATTTCAACCCTTTGCCGGATTTTCCTTTCCCGGTTTAACTCGGCTTTCATGTCATCAATAAATGCCCGGATTTTCTCATGCTCTCTGCTTCTCCATAAGGCCTTCTCTTCACTAACTTTCCTCAAGAACTGATCGAGTTTCTTTCTTGAGCTTTTGCGCTCGGTCTCGAGTTCTTGAATACGTAGCCGGGCTTGCTCTAAATCGGATTTCAGTGCAGATATAGTTGTATTAGCACTTACTTGTTGGTCTATAATCTTCATTTGGCTGTATATCTGGTGTACCTCATCAGATGGTTTTGTACA
The DNA here is from genome assembly GCA_027186245.1 of Coriaria nepalensis. Lineage (NCBI taxonomy): Eukaryota > Viridiplantae > Streptophyta > Magnoliopsida > Cucurbitales > Coriariaceae > Coriaria > Coriaria nepalensis. The sequence continues at coordinate 9,408,346 of CP114495.1, read as the reverse complement.
AAGAGGGTCCCACTTTGTCGCCCCCTCCAATGCTGAATTGGAATACTGAAAAGGAAATTTTGTCAATTCAAAGAGCGAAGAAAGAAATAAACATGAAGAGGAATATTTTACTTTAAGAAAAGAAAGATCTTTTCCCCAACCGAGTTTACAGAAGTTGCCATTAGCAGGCACGTACAGCTACTTGTTTTCCTTTTCAAACAGAACGAGCTGGTTTGAAAAGTGAGTATGAGGTATCCCGGGATAGAGATGGGACTGGTTGGACCCACCACCTGAGCTCATCCCCCCTCTCTATCCCGAGACACAAACCCGGGATCTAAGATGATTTTATGGATTACAACCTGTTTCTGTCATCATGCTTTCACTGAATGTTACAGCCATGCTTCTTCCTTCTATAGATTTCAATTTCTTTTTCCCTTAACTTTTCGGTGATGAGGCATTCCTTGGAAAGCTTTCCAGCTTAATTGGGAAAGTTTTGAATTCACTTTACTTAGTTGATCATATCAAGATTTTATAATGCTAATTCTTCATTTTCTTTTTCATTTTGAAGTGGATTTTATACTAGTATCTTTTAATGCCCAAAATGTTTAACTGGGAAATATTTTCACAACTTCATTTACAAACTAGAAAGTTATGATAAAGACGTGCCACATAAAATGATCCCTATTGGAGTGGACTAAAAAGCCACAAAATACAAGACAATATGACATATTATAATCAACTTATCCTCACTAAGCAATTTTCAAACTAATCATATTTCTAAAATTTTATTTCATTAAGATTCACATGCAGGCATCATACCTTGTAGAAGAATCCACTTTCAGGACCCGAGATTGAATGAGGGCTCCGTAAAAGATCCTTTGATTCGAAACCAGCCTGCAAGAATAAGGAAGCGTTGAAGTGAATCTGAAGATAATTAAAGCTCCATCAAAGAAGCTCAGCTAAATATGATGCCTAACAAAAATTCAGTAAGCAGAAATTTTCAGACGTGATAAAATGTTAAAACTGTAACTGTCATTATTGATCTCTTATCATTCACAGATTTTTATTTAAAATTTGTAAGTATTGGATTGATTATGAATGATGAATTCAAATATATTGAGAGGTTGAATTTATTACTCCTATCCAGCATTCAAATAAGCGGGAAACCAATTAAAGCTCGGCATTTCCCCAAAAATATGATAATGCTCAGCTACATTTTATTTTTCCTCCTTTTTTTATTTTAATATTATTTTAATATTTTTTAAATTCCAAAATTCAGATAAAAAGGGCAATAGTTGATTATCAATAAAAGTACATCGATTTGCAAAGCTATCTTGCACAGTAATCATGAATGGAAAAAGATAATTTCAGAAAACAAGTAGTTAAGAATGAAGCTTGAATTACCATTCTTCACATTTCAGATCAAAAAGGAAAAATCAAGTCGAGAAAAAAAAAAGTATACTAGAGATCAATTTATGGAACACATAATCTGAATCTAAGCAATACGAACGAAACAGAGAAAGAAAACTCTTAATCACAAATGAATTAATCAAAATTTGTTCCAATGCAAACCCTAAAAGTTCTCAGATCTTTCAAAACCAGAAAACTCAGAGCAAAATTTTACCTGAAATCTTGGCCGATCCTCTCTCTGCCGTAGACCATTCCTACCTCCGTCACCAAAACCACCTACCTCCGGAAAATGCAACCACCACAGTCCTGCAGCAAGCTTCCTCGCCGAAACCACAGCCACCTCCCTTCCTCTCCTCCCTCTCCGGCAACCTCTCCGACAACTCTTCTTCTCCTCCTCCTTCTCAAACTCTCCAGCTCTGCCTCTAACTCCACCATCATCACCATCACCTCCATCGCCGTCGCTTCTCTCCTTAGTATTCCACTTCAAAAGTGGAGTCTCAGGCCTGCTCCGCTTCCCGGCCGAAGTTCCGGTTCTCTTAACCCTGGCGGAAGGACCTTGGATTCTCCGCCTTGTCGTCTTGCGCGAGCTCGGCCTGTCTTGAAGATCTGAGCCTCCAGGTGGTGGATTCAGTAACTTGGAGGATAAAGTGATCGGTAATGTCGCCGGTTGAACCTTCCCTGATATCTTCGTCATCTCCAGCTACAATCAGCCATTAAGAGAGAGAGAGAGATCAGTGTGTGTTCTGTATGTGAAAATGGGGAAGTATTTCAGATGCTAAAGAAAACGACTGAGTTCGGAAATCAGAGTCAGATGTATATATATAAATTACGCGTATATATATATATATATATATATATTTAATATTAAAAAAAAATATACAAAACGATATTATTTATTATATCCTGTTTCCATGTCTGTATCCTCAGAGGATGGCATTGGATTCCGCGGTGGGTGTCTGTTGAGATAGAGACGATGTCGTTTTACATTTTGATATTAATATTTTATTTTAATCTTAAATAATAATAAAAAATTCACATATTAATAAAAATTCACTCTTTTTCCTTTGTTATTACTCGGAATTAGAATTTTTTTTAAAAAAGTATTTTATCAATTTTGAATTCTCGAGATATCTTGATAACATATTATATTTAATTTAATTTATAATAAAAAATATCAATAATTTTTTATAAATATATTTTTTAATAAATTAAAAATTATTTTTCTTGTTATTATTATGATGATGTAAGTTGTTTATAAATCTAATCACGCGCTTTGAAGCGAGAGTGGCTTTAATATTTTCCTATTTACCTCCAAAATTTGTGCAAAACGCAGCGTTTGCTAGATGTGGCCAATTCAGGCAGAGAGCTCTCAGCTCTCAGATCCAGTAAGCAGGTCCCCTTATTTTCATTCAGTAAGGGATCCGAGGAAATGCCACGTAGATTTAATAAAGATTTCCACGTGTACTCTGTCGGGTGTACCTAGGTCCGCTGTAAGAACATTTCAAGAATGAGACGAAAGGTACCCACCCATAGGCCACATGGGTGATGTCTAGTTTATTTGGGCTCTAAGCCCAATAACTATAAATTATATAATTTATTTATTCGATTAATATGATACATTAAATCTTGATTATAGATTATAATAATTTCTTCATTTTATTGTGACAATTGAGTGTGGCTTATAAGTTACTATGGGAAGAACAAAGCACGCTACAAAAGTTTATGAACTTACCTCCTCTAAAGTCTATAAAAACTACATTTTAGTCCCCTTTTATATATATATATATATATATTTATTTATTTATATATTTTTTTTTTGGTGAAAACCTTATTACTTTAATCTTTTACTTTTTTATAGCTTGTAATAACCTGAAGTAAGATTTGACGTTTGACCAAAAAAAAAGTAGAAATAATTAAGATTTGACCGTTCATAAAATTGTCTAATCTTTCTTTTCATAGTTCATGGCCCCCACCACACCTTTCATTGTGTTAGTCCACTTAGCCAGGTGGAAGAAGTATGGGTCTAAGGGACTTGATCCATTTGTGGGTCCCAATTGGTGGAGTTTCAAAATTGATTAAAATTCTAATGCAGTGTAATTAAACAGCAAACTAAATTAAGATCATTGGTGAAGAGTCCAGTCGTTTGAGAAATTTTCTCAGATGCATTACTGGCATATCCATACAACTCGACAATACGTAACATTGATCGAATATAATAGAGTAAAACGTCAACTAAATTTCTCACATTTATTACTATTTATAATATATTATAAGATAATATATTAATAAAATTCAATCGTATATAATATTAAGTGAATATGATAAAATAAAATAAAATATTTATAATTAAATTAATTAATTTATTATAAATTAAGATTATGGGTGAAAAGTGAAATTTTTTGAGAGAATATTTTAAGTATTCAAAGCGCGTAATAAAATATGAAATTAATATTTATGATTAAATAAATTAATTTACCCGAAAATTTCTAAAACATTTACAAAATATATCAGATTTTTTTTTTTTTTTCAATTCTAGAAGCTAAAAGAAGTCTCTTTCAATCCTGTGAATCAAAAGGAAATAAGATTTTAATCACACAAAAGTAATATTGTTCACATGATCATATTAGGTAAAAGAAGGAAAAGGGTAAAGATCAAACTCTGGCAAGAAACCTGTTTATTAACAAACTGTAGGATACTTTTAGCACAAACCAGGAATTCGTTAACATGGCCGACCATAAAATCCAGTTTAAGCTCTTACACAATTCTAACAAAATACACTAATTCAAATGGCAATTTCACTAAACATCAGTTTAATAAGTTTACTCGAATCGAGCTACTTTTCTTCGGGACGAAAAAATCTGAGTTACTTAAGTCAGGTTTGTTCTAACTTGATTATCATAATCAATCAAAATCTTTTTCCAGAGGAAACAATCTTTTGGTTATCAATCAAATTCTTTAGATGGATTCTTGCAAGTTATACAATTTTATTTCGACAATGAAAGGGACTCAGAAAAAAGCATTCATCAAGAAGACTAGTTATTACAAGCATTAGAAAAGGAGTATATAATAGGTATAACAGACTCATGAAGGCTGTGAGGAACAAACAACTTAGCTAAATCTAAAGAAGGAAAACGGTGGCGGGGGAGAAAACCAAGATCGAAAGATCTACTTTTTTCCGTCACAAAGTACGGTTTGTATGGTTATAATCTACTAAGAAATAATGCTGTTGATATAAATCAGGTGTACCGACCTATTAATGTGATTTGAAAATACCATTTTAGGTCCAGACCCCTCTTGTATTTCATTTGGAAGTTAATGAGAAGCCTTGGATCTCAAGATATGCTTGCATGCCCTGAAATATATAGTAAATATAAATTGGTTAGATATGTTTTTGAGATATCAATCCAGTTGGTTGAGAATCTGGAACTCTAGTTTGGATTTTAAAGTCCAATGAGTCCACAAAACGGCTAATTCAAAAGAATAATTCAATCAACTCACAACTTAACTAAGTTCCATTTGGATAAGACTTATTAAACTAATTTTCTAATGACATTCAAAATATTATACTTTATTATATCCCTCGGCAGCCTAAATTAAACATTATGAACTTAAACTGGACTTTGGATCAAAACTGGACAAGAAATAAGTGCTCCCAAATGGAGCCTAAGATATCGTTTGCACTTATTAGTCCGACTTACCTCACAATTATGATTTTTCTATGACAAAAAAGAAAAGAAAAGAAAAGAAGAAGAAAAAAAAGAAAAAGATTTAAATTTAAAATTTCTAAATAGTAAATCATAAAATAAAATAAGGGGGAAGAGCAATACGTGTCAAAATCCTCTTCCTTGCACTTGATATCAGTTGACCAGACGACAGGGTCATTGTTCTTTGGCATGGATTCTTGTAGTTGTGTTTTCTCTCTTAGCCACTGCTGTGCTTTATTGCACTCATCAATCATCTAAAACACAGGAAAACAATCATGGAAAAATAAATAAAATAATTATTAATACCCAATTAGTACCACAGTGATCTTGCCATATAATGATAAAAATATATTTTGAATCAAAACATACCATTTCCCGGTCCTTTGGTGAGAGTGAATCTACAGACATCTGATAATCTGCAATGCGCTTTAACAGATCCCTTGTAGCTTGTGCTCTTGCTTCTTCATCCTTATATCGGTTCTCAATAGGATTTAGCAACTATAAGAAACCAGAAAAACAAGTCAAGAAAGGAGAAAGGATAACTCGAAAGGTAAGAGTTTGGATTTTAATTGAGTTAAAATTTAACCTTCTTAAGATCCTCCAGCCTTGAAATATAAGCACTTTCAGTTTCATCATCCCCATCCTCATATAGCCAATCCTCTGTCTGCTGTAGGCTTGTAGAGATGCCTTCCTTCTCACAATCAGTAGCAAAACTTTGATAGGTGTTTAGAATCTATTCAAACAAAAAGAATATCTTAAGATACCCCTCTCAGTAAAATAAGTCAGATAAAAGCAAGAATTAACCAATGTACTGAGATGACAAGTCTAGTTAAGTTACTGTCATTACATAGAAGTATGAAATGTAGAATAGTAGTAAAAACTTCCATATAGTATATTTCAGGGCCACTAGTCACTACCAAAACACTTAATCAGTCTCTTCATGCTCTTCACGCTTATTAACTAAATTCCATAGTTTAGTTCTAACAGCTTATTAACTCTATTTCAAACTGTAAGTTTTTTTAGACAAAGTTTGAATCAGAAATTGATCCAAGCGTAAGGGAACTCAACTGAGCAGCAATGGCATTGAAGTCAATAAAAAGTGTACCTTATTTCGCATGTCATACACATATGACTCCAAGGCATTCTTCTTCTCTTTGGTTTGTTCCATGGTTATGTCCTGTTGGGCCAACTGAATCTCTTTCTCTTGGGCTTCTAAGAGCTCGGCCTTGCTCATTCCACCATATACATGCTCGCTAACTGGTATGGCCAGCTTCTTAGTGGTTTTGCCTTCTCTCATTCCATCAGCCTACAAAATTGTAAATGCCCAGGGGTAAACATGTCCACTCCAAAAATATCAATACTCAAGTAAAATCACAGGAAAAGTAGTAACAGTTTTATCCAAGTATAGAGCTGAATGAACTATAATCATGTAGAGCAACTAGTGGTATAATATCACGCCTTATAATCATATTGTTTTATATGATGGAAAGGTAATAGAATAAACTAACGAAACTATCTGTCGAGAATCTTACTGAAGAATGTGAAGCTTTTGACTTCTCTAGGGTACTATCTTCAACATCATTTGTATCAGAGTAACCAGAAACAGAAACACTCTCAGAGTCTACTTTTTCCCCTTTTGAATGAGCATTACCCCTTGAAATTGAATTCTCTACTTGATCATCTATCAACTGAAGGGGCAATATCATTAAAGCACATAACAAAATCCTAAATCTCTCGAATAATTATGCACTCAATAAGGTCATCCAAGATGGTAGAGATTGAGATTTATTACTTACTGTAGCAGATTCAATTGTAACAATGCCATGGAGATTTAATTGAACTCTAATTTTAACTCTCGATTTCTCGTTATGAGAACCTTGTAAAGGACCAATCTGCATTAACAATAACTCAGTTAGCTCAAATGAAATTCTAATCAATGAATGTCTAAAGATGATCAGCTGAATCGAGTAGCCAGAATTACTTTACAAAAATAAAAAAAATGTCAGAGATATAAAGTCCAGAATACGGGAAACAAACACATCAGCTAATAGTTTTCATTTAACATTCATCTTAAATGAAGGCCATCACCTAGTCTCAGGTATTCCCTCAAGTCACACAAGATGTGTGGGTCTTTTCACATTTGCGAGATGAATTTGACGTTTCACTAATAACCAAGCTATCAAAATCAAGAAAAGCTTCAATCATGTAGTATTGCTTTTAAATATCAGCTTACCGTGAAATAGCTAATCTTTAGGGGTACACCAGCAGGCAGTTCATCCGGATTAACATAAAATGCCTCTAGATAGAACAAATTGCTTCGTTGGAATGTGAGAACTTTAGCACTGGGAAAAGATTGGGCTCTGGGGAATAGAACACCATCTGAACCTTTGCTAATTGGGCCTCCATCTAAGGAAAATCCAATGGAGAAAGGAAGCGTATCCTGAACCTGGGTGCATCAAGCAAAAATGCTTATAATTGACACCCAAGGAAAAAGCTACCTCAGAATAATTAATACAAAATTAATAATCACCCTAGGGATAAAAGAAAGATGTTGAATAATTTTCTGACCAGTAACGGTATATATACTTCCAACTACAAACCTCATATTCTCTGACCCGGAATGTTGGACTTAGCATTGCACACTGCAGAGCACATCCGCGAGCTACACATTCACTTGCATTGAGTGTCCGGCTAGGCTCTCTCCCGAATAAAGAAGTTAACAATCTATTGATCGCTGGAATCCTAGACCCTGATCCCACGAGCTCAACTGAATGGATCCTTTCTACAGTCAATCCTGCATTAGCTAAAGCTTTTCTACAAGGAATTGTAATCCTCTCCAGTAATCCAGAAGAAAGTTTCTCAAAATCTTCTCTTTTGATAAATCCCTTAACATCTTTCTCATCCATCAAGCACTCAATATTCAGAGGTGCCTCAGCATTTGCACTCAGAACTTTCTTCAATTTCTCACATGCAGAATGCAGTCTGACACATGCTTTGATGTTAGAATATACATCAATATTGTACTGTTCCTTAAATTGTGCTGTAAAATAACTAAACAAAACCTCATCGAAGTCTCTGCCTCCTAAGTTTCTATCAAAAGTATGAGATAAAACCCACATATGTCCAGCCTCAAAAGACACGATGGAGACCTGAGTATCACAATGACCGATATCAACAAAGGCGACATGAGTGGGTCCTCCAATGGCCAAATCGTTTTTGTAAATCCCATAACTAAGTGCAATTGCGGTGCAGTCATGCATGAGTCTCAAAGGTCTCAACCCAGCAATTGCTGCAGCATTCAAATATGCACGTCTCTGAATATCAGTAAAGTATGATGGAATCCCAATAACGCAATCCGAAATGGGTGTTTCCACATTTTTCTCAGTTACATCTTTCAAATGTCCTAAGAGCATCCCCATTATCTGAACCGTGGTAAATGAATGAGTCTCACCCAAGTATTTCAAGTGAATCAAAATGCCACCATCTGGGGCTTCTGAAGTCTCAAAAGGGAACATCTTAAGATCTTTTTGAATATCAGGCTCCATATAGCTCCAGCCAATTAGTCTCTTCACCTGAGATATTGTGGATTTTGGGTTCATCATTGCAGACGCAGCACCTGCAGATCCTAGAAACCGCTGTTTTTCTCCAAAACAAACCATTGAAGGGGTTTCCCGTTTTGATTCATCATTCAACAAAACATCAATACCTCTCTGTTTCGCTATGGCAATAACACAGTTTTCATTTCCAACATCAAAGCCCACCACACTCATTTTAACTCGTTCAGTATACGCCTTCTTACAAAAATGTAATCAATCACACAGTAATAAGAACCGGAATCCTACTGTTTTCAGGCAATGAGGCTAACACTAAATCCAGAAAACTAAAAACAATTCACTGAAAACTTAAATAATGCTCCAGAAACGCCACATTACACATCTAGAAACTGCAGAAAGAAAAAAGGACAGTTCACCAATTTAAATTATACCTCAAGTCAAAACAATATATTCGAAGAAAAAATAATCATTCTCAGAATTCACATCAAAGCTTCGTAGAACGTCTTATAAAAACCTTAACAACAAAAAAATGCATGCAAAATTTCAACAGATTCCACCTCCGTATAAAATCGAACTCTACAATTAGGCGAGGCACAATCTAACCATCTTGCAAAGTCCAATTAACTACTCTTCTCAATTTCGTAAACCAAAAGGAAAACCAAAGGCACTCACGCTCTAACCTCCATTTTCTCATCAACCAAACAGACACCGCACTCAAGATACCATGAGAAATCCACACAGAAAAAAAAAAAAAAGGTTCGTCAAAATGAAAATACCTGATCGAGAAACAGTGCGCTTAGATCAGAGAAATCGACGAGCAGGAAATGAAACCCTAGAAATTGAATTAGTAGAATCGAAGGAAGCTCTAGTGGTGGTAGAGAGTGAAAATCTGCGACCGCGTCGCCGTGACGGAATTTAAACCGTACGCTCAAGAAAGAAAGAAAGAAAAAAAAAAAAGAAAGAAAAAAAAGAAAAGAAAAGGTGCTCAGATAACAAAATAACGTGATTTCAAGGACTTAATCGAAAATATTTATTTTTGCAGTTATACCCTTTCTTGCAATGTCAAATTTTTAACTATCTATTTTATTTCAACTTTCAAATGAGGTATGTAATTAGTAAGATATAATAAATTCATTATGAAAACATATTTTTCATCATTTATTTGTGTAAGTGCTGAAATGGTATTATGGTATATTCCTTACTCTTCTTCCTCGCATGAACATGCCGATTCCATGCATAAAACTAAAGATTCCTTTAGATTGGGCCGATCCATTCTCATGTTTATTAGCTTTATAAATAAATTTATTTATTACAATAATATATAGTTAATATATTCAATTATGATAAATCAACATTAATTATAATATATGTAAAAAGATCGATAGAATTAATATAATATATGATATATAAAATTAATATTTATAAATTAAATTTAATTAATAAAAATAATAATAAATTAAATTTTACCCAAAACTCCCTTAATTTTTCTTACTCACGATCCAATAAACACACGTCTAATATATATATGGTTGAACAAAGGAGTAGAACTGCCCCCGTGTTTGGACCTAGAACCATACTAAGAGGGGAGGACGGAGTATAGATCTCGATCATTTGGTTGGGGTGCATTGGGGTGGGGTGTCAATCTGGAGCTGCTAGTTGAAGTGAATGCACGAAAACACATGCTTTTCCCTCCGACAGTGGCTCAAGTTGGTCACCTGGTACAGGGAGTCATTTTCTCATAAACTTGTTATTATTTTCAAGCAATCTTCTCAATGTAAGAGTAAGATATGATATTATCTACTGTCAATTTCACCTGTTACATCTTTCTTAACAATGATATGATATACTCCAATGCAACACCAAAGAAAATAATAATCAAGTGCCCCAACAAAATATAAGGAGTAAAAAGATTCACAATGGCGACTTCTTTAAAAATCTTTGAAGAATGGTCTTAGCACTTGGATGAGCCCACTCCATTCCCTCCCAATCTTTTTCTGACATTGTGATTTGTTTAAGCGAAGGGAGAGGAGATGGTTGACCTTGGTTGTCCAGGGGCAGATTAATAGGCATCCTCTTTAGCTTGGGCGTATCTCTAACATGAAAGTCTTCAAGAGAGTTACAGAGCATGAGATTAGGAGTAGGACAGATGCTCTTCAATTCCGGTAGGCTCCACAACTGCAAAAACCGTAAGTTGGGAAGTGTGATATTGTTTGAAGTAATACTCGTACCCCCTACAATATTCTCCACTTTCTCACAAAGACTAACAGTAATCTGTTCCAAGGTTTGCAGGTATGGTATCAACCCAATAGGAAAGACCTCCTCTATCTGAGGACAAAAGGAAATGATAATTCGTTTGAGTGAAGAAAAAGTGGAAGGTGGGAGTGGTTTTAATTCAATCGTCTCTCTCCCAATCAACTCCCGTAACCTTGACAGACCGGTAATATGTAATTCTTCTAGACTCTTGAGAGGAAGCATAATAGAACAAGGAGAAGAAATGAGAACCTCTATCGCATCACACCTGAAGACAATACATTCTCTCAAGTCGGTTACATTGTCCAAGGAGGCAACATCGCATAAGCTTGAAATAGAAGTATTAGAGAAAATCATTAGGTACCGAATATCCTTTGGAAGCATGAGGAGGTCATCCAAGTCTCCGCTTTTACTAATGTTACACATTTCCCCCAAACTCACACATTTTTTACAATCTAATGGAACAAAACTGGTTCCCACAGCGATGTTATAATCGACAAGTCCTCCCTCAGGATCTATGTGATTGAAGTATTCATTGAAGCTTTTGATGTTAAGCAATCTCCCACCAAAGTATTCTAACTTTTTCAACCTCATTACCTCCTCCTTCATCACTATGCCTCCAGTAGTCACAAGATACTGAAGTTGGGAGAGTTTTGATAAAATACCATGGGGTATCTCCGACCTCACTTCATTAAGATCAAGGTATTTCAAGTTGGTCAACTCTTCCAAGCCTTGTGGTAGTTCAACTAATTTCATTGAATGTGAAAGATCGAGTTTCCTTAAATTCTTCATCATTGCTAGTGATGGCACATGACGCAATTCGTAGCACCTTCCAAGTATCAAAGCCTCAAGATTCACCAAATTAGATACCGAATTTGGTAAAATTTTAATGTAGGTAGATGATAAATTCAAGACTTTTAGCCCAAGCATATATTCGAAGAAGGAGTTAGGAATAACATTCAACAAATAATTATCCTGAAGAAGTAGGACGGAAAGCTTAGGACACTCTGGAGATACATTAGAAGGGAATTCCTTGATATTGTTTTTCATCAAAGACACCTCCATCAGATTCTTTGACCAATTTTTCTCCTTTGGTAGCTCATTCAATCCTAGACCAGCCTCTACCATGAACCGATCACTGGCAATTTGAAGAGCCATGTCTCTTACCAAATCATGCATCTTCGCAAACTTCTCAGATCCTTGACCCTCTAGAAAGCATACATTCTTAAGAGTAATGAACATGCAATGGGCCTCATCCGATTGGTCTTTCCTAGTCCCCACGTCTTCATCAATTATTCCCACATCAATCAATAACTCTATCACACTTTCAATAGGAATCTCATAGTCTTCAGGGTATAATGCACAATATAGAAGGCAATCTTGAAGCTTCCCACTTTTCAAACTCTCGTAACTATACCTTAGTTGTTCAATTACTTCCTGAGCATTGTTATAAGAATTTGACCCCAATTCCCTACGTGCCTTTTTCCACTCACATTCTTCCCTTTTTCCGGCCATATTACTTGCGACAATGACAATTGCAAGAGGCAAACATGCACATTTTCTTGAAACATCTTTCACAATTGGTTCTAAACCCTGTACATGCAAAATATCTCGTCCCACGTGATCCAAGAACAAGTTCAATGCCTCCTCTTCAGATAGGCAACCGACCTGAATATTTTTGTCTGCTTTCATAAAATTGCAAACATCAAGTGTTCGAGTCGTCAAAACTAATTTGCATTCATTTTCAACGGTAGGTTCAGGGATTCCTATTTTAGGAAGATGAATTCCTTCCCACATATCATCAAGGATCAATACATATCTCCTCCTCCCTTGTAAGGCATTGTACAACATCGACACACGTATTGTCATATCTTCATATTTTGAAAGATCAAAATCCAATTGCTGAGCGATATCATTTTGTAGTTTGACAATGTTGGGGGTCTTTGATACAGTCACCCAAATGACTTTATCAAATTTACCATTTTGATCTTCTAAAAGACAGTTATTAATATGTATCATGATCGTGGTTTTGCCGATTCCCCCCATTCCATAGACTCCAATCTTTCTAATATCATCGGCCATTAAGCAATCCCATATTTTTCTCAACGTCTTGCGAGCTGTAGTACCTCCAGCTAATTTTGTTGGCATAAGCAAGTAGCCTCTCTTTGAAGAGTTATCAACAACTTTACTTTTTCCTTGAAGAACAAGTTCTTTGACTTTCTCAGTTAGACCCTCCACATATCTCTCCAACTCATCAAGTGACAATATATTATCGCATTTGATTCTCTTAGATTCTCTTATGTCCTGGGTTTCTATTTGAGCACTCAGCTGCTTTACTCCTTCATAAGAACTGCATTTGAGGACTTCCTCCAAGATTCGAATTGCTTCGTGGGTGACCTGCATATTCCTAAATAATATGACAAAGATTAATATATGTTTGCTGTATCATGTTAATAATCTACTAAAAGAAAAAGAAAGAAAGAAAAACAGCTTTATATCTATCTGTAGAAACTTCAAATTATATTTTTTAACTCACAATTCATTTTACAAATTATGTTTAATAGCCGCAGTTAATTTGAATCTACACCCATAATGATGAAAAGGCCATAAGAATGTTCATTGTAAATATCAAGAAGCACCCACATGTCAAAAAAAGTCAAGATATGGTGCCATGATATGAAGTGATCTATTAGTGTATGTGAAAAATCTAGTCACCTGGAATCAATACAGAAAGTAAAGAGAATTGAAGAGAAGAATTGAATACATATGAATAAATGAATAGTGTTGAAAGGGGGAGTACCTGATCATAGATTGTCACAACCTCAATCTGGTTTGAAGAGACTCAAAACAAACAAACAAATTGAGAGAGAAGGAAAAGATTCAGAGCGCAGAGTTTTGTGTTGTTAGGGATGGAAATGGAGAAGTATTCAGATCAGATCAGATCTGAAGATAACAAAACTAAAAGTCAATGCAAGAAAAGTATTACACTTATTGGCTGCAACTTGCAATTAAATTATTCACAAAAATGAAGAAAAGAAAAGTAGCTTCAATTGTCTCACGAGATTTGCATACAAAACATTGAATCGGAATATAGAATAGAACTATAAGATGAAAGAGCAATGAACCCAGTTGGAATCTTTTTCCCTTGTTGAAGTAACAGAAAATGACTACAGAAACTGCAAAACCCGCACCGAATCACGTATCGATAAACTGGCAAGTGGGCATACTGTCTTTAAGCTTCAAACTTGTTAGCATTATTACTTCATAGGTCGGAACAGAGCTAATTATTGTCCCAAGAATGAAAAGATGGCAGTCTTTGTTTTGGCTGATACAAGTGGAGGATGGGCAGCAGCTTCAACTTCCTTCCCCAAATTGGATCACCTTTTGCTCCTCCATCTTTGCCATTAGCTTTCTATTCCTCTTTTGCTTTCTTTTTACTTTCATATTTGTTATAATGTCTTAAATTCGTTACTTCATTACAAATGGAATGCTAATAGATCATATCCCCATGCCAGAACTAATTAGTGGAATTGATCTTGTGAGGGTGCTGAAACTTGTTTGAGCATGGGCAGCAGCTTCAACCTCTGTGAGCATCCTTCCCTTGGGTAAAGTGTGCATCGCACAAAATTCTTTATCAGCTTAACCATAATTATATTTGACCAATTATACCCTTGGGTAACATAAATATTATACTCGATTCCAATTATACCCTGATTTGAGGTCTTATATATATTGGACAGTTGAAATCAAAGTACCAAATACTTCCTTAGAATTTATCATATGCTTTAATGGAATAATTAAAAATGGAACATCACCCACTAAATACCTGCAACAGATTCGCAAACATGTCAGCAACAGCTTTTACATAGAGTTGACTTGCTTTCCCATCAGCTTATGCCCACCTAAAAAACAAAATGGGTACTTTTTCTGACTCAAATCCAAGAGTGAGTTCAAATAATAGAGCAATTTGAGTGGTACTCTCTGCTGGTGTTTCAACATCTGAAATCTTTTCGAAATCTCTCCATCACGATAGCCAACAACGAACTTGCTTGAAATGAAAATGAAAATGCAACAAGCATGGTAATGAAAGGACATGCTGAAATCTTCTAACCTAACGCAAACAGTTTCTGCACATGCGCGGGAGTTATTGAAGTTATTCACATATCCTTAAACTACTTACATAATTCCAAGAGACGAGCCATCGTGGTGAGATGAGCGGATATTTCACATTTCTGCTTCTGCATCTTTCAAACTTCTTTTCTTAATGCCAAAAGGTTTAGGATAAAACACTCCTGGTGTTATTGTTCTCTAGAGATGTCAACTTTTCTGTTTTTGATACACCATATGACCTGGCATGTTGGGAAAGTATAACTGAAACCATGTATCGGGCTCATTTCACTGCAAATTATGTTCAACAACAATACTCAAACTCCCATTCCGCAAACGCTAAACCAAACTCATTGTCAGAATTTAGAACCAATACCAGTAATAGACACCCTGTGGAGACATAAAACATAATCAATAGTCATTCCTCGGAATACATACAATTTTCGGCCATCTTTTTGAATATCAGGCTCCATATAGCTCCGGCCAATTAGTCTCTTCACCTGAGATATTGTGGATTTTGGGTTCATCATCCTAGAAATCTCAGATTCATCTCACCTTGCAATCTCATAGTATATCACAGAACGTTTACAAAATTCTTACCCATAGCTAGTTTACATTTTCGCTTAAACCTGAAAGAAAGTATGAGTTTAAAAACTGACTGTCAACAAACCTTAACCAGGCTTTCTGTATCTCGGTCTCCTTAATAAGATTCATGCTCATGATGTCCATGTTCACCCTTACAAGAGTAGAGTGGTTGATAGATAATGTGGTCTTATCAGAAAAGCAAACGGTACTCCCCTCTCCACTCCAACAAAAGAACAATCTAAATAAATGGAGAGATAAAGCAAAGAGAATGGAAGAAGAATGGAGGGAGTGGGGTGACTGGACTTGATATGCGCTAGGAAAATATTAGAGATCAGAATAATTTGGAAACGAAACAATAAGACATAACTAATGAACACCAGTAGGGACGAATAGTGAGCATATAGGATAGTGCAGTGCATTACCTAACATCAGTTCCTTAAAGTAAAATGCGAATAGATTCCTGAAATTTGGAAACGAAACAACTATTGTGAAAGGGAGCACCCCAAGTACCAGCTAGAATATCAGCTTGTAGAGCACCCAAATGCACATAGGACATGAGATAGTTTAGAATTTACAAAGCTCAAAGTAAAAATAACATCATAAAAGTCCAACGTAGAGCACCTTTGTTTAATTATTTGGGCTGCCTTCTCCCATGAAGGTTTCTGAAACAAGACAGAACCCATGAGGAAAGAAAAAGCAAAAAAGGTTATAGAATTGGATAAGATTATAAATATTATGTAGTAAGCATATAGGATAGAGAACGCAGAACCCATGAGGAAAGAAAAAGCAAAAGAGGTTACCCAAAAAAGTTTGCAATGGCATCTAGCAATAAATGAAGCAAATAAATTTACCAGGCGGTTACTACAGTAGCACCAAGGAGCATAAAAGTTGGCAACTAGAATTGGATACCTCCTCTTGTGTTACAAGAGAAGTATATACGTGTTCTTTGTTATACAACAGAAGTAAAAGAAAGACGGAACTACTCCATATCATCACAGCTTTCCATCCGACGGTCTCTCAAGTCGATTACCTTGTACATGAAGTCAATTTCACCTAAACTTATTATTTTTCAACCAATCTATCTGAATAAAAAAGAGATATTATCTACTCCAGTAGATGTTCAGAAAGGAACCAACTTTCATGCCCTTGCTAAGTAAACCCAACTGTGGCATTTCGTGGAATACTTAGTGTGCACCGTACAGAATTGGTTACCTGCTAACCATAACATTTTGGGTAATTGAAAGAACCAGTTAACAGCAAAATTTTGGGTAAGTGTCTCTTACAGGTAAGATTGAAGAGAGATTGATCAGATGAATGGTAGAGAGATGAGAAAATGAATGATAGAAAAATAATGATTGGAGTTGAAGGCTATTGATAAATTTCATTTGATATGAAATAACATAAAGGACAAACTGAAGTGTTAGAATTTCGAAGTTGAGAGCAAAAAATATAACACATTTTGTTTTCTGATAAAATTTACTTACTTGCTAAAATGTAAGTTTTTCATTTCATTAATATTTAACAAGAAGATGATTACAAATTAGAATAATTACTAAAGTTAAAGTAAATTAAGACATCTCTAATCAACTAGGATTAGAAGTTACAATATTAGATTAGACATTACAAAAGTATTAAGTACAATCAAGCATATAAAAACAGCAAAAAAATTGTTTCTGTAAAAACAGTAAAGGACAAAAAGTTGTTACTGTAAAATCAGCTTTTGGCTTTGTGTTAAAACACCAAAAGTGAGATGATGGATTTTGGCATGCTTGATCTTGAAACTTGAGGTCCAACCAACTTAATACTTGTTTGAGGTTAAAGCAGCTCCATTTGAGGTAAAAAATGCACTAAAACAGAAAATTTCACAATGTCAAAATCAATAAAACAGTAAAAGCAATATTATGCCTCAAGTTGAGTTTTAATGATCTGATCACCTTCAAACCATTTACAACAAGTCATAAATGATGAGAGGAAGCTAATGGAATTGAAGTCAATGTATTTGGATTAGAGAGTCAAAAAAGTCAATATTTTTGATTAATTTCTAATTGTGAAGTCACTAATCAAATAAATAATTTTCAAATAAGAAGGTCGTCAAAATGGATACACTCAGACGCATCACCGCCAAAATAATAATCAAATGCCTTACCAAAAAATATAAGGAATAAAAAGATTCATCAATTCACATATTTTGGCTTTCATGAAATCTTTTAAGAATGGTCTTAGCAGTTGGATGAGCCCACTCCATTCTCTCCCAATCTTCTTCTGACATTCTGATTTCTCGAAGCGAAGGGAGAGGACATGGTTGACCTTGGTTGTCCAGAGGCAGACTAATAGGTATCCTCTTTAGCTTGGGCGTATCTCCAACATAAATCTCTTCAAGAGAATTACAGACCATGAGATGAGGACTAGGACAGATGCTCTTTAACTCCGGTAGGCTAAACAACATCAAAATCCGTAAGTTGGGAAGTGTGATATTGTTTGAAGTAATACTCGTCCCCCCTACAATATTCACCACTTTCTCACAATTTAAGATGCGAATCTCTTCCAAGCTTTGCAGGTATGGTATCAACCCAATAGGAAACACCTCCTCTATTTGAGAACAAAACCAAATGATAATTCGTTTGAGAGAAGAAAAAGTGGAAGTTGGGAGTGGTCTTAATTCAATCGTCTCTCTCTCAATCAACTCCCGTAACCTTGACATAAATTGAATATCTAAATCTTCTAGACTCTTGAGAGGAAGCATGACAGAACAAGGAGAAGAAATGAGAACCTCTATCTTATCGCATCCAGATATCCAACAGCTTCTCAAGTCGGTTACATTGTCCAAGGAGGCAACATCGCATAAGCTTGAAATAGAAGTATTAGAGTCAATAATTAGGCACTGAATATCCGTTGGAAGCATGAGGAGGTCATCCACGTCTCCCGTTTTACTAATGTTGCACTTTTCCACGTCTCCCCTTTTACTAAATTGAGACTCCACTAAAGTCACACGTTTTTGATACTCAGATTTGTTGAACCCGGGATAGTCCATTCCCACAGTGATGTAATACTCGACAAGTCCTCCCTGAAGATCTATGTGATTGAAGTATTCATTGAAGCTTTTGATGTTAAGCAATCTCCCACCAAAGTATTCTAACTTTTTCAACCTCATTACCTCATCCTTCATCACTATGCCTCCAGTAGTCACAAGATACTGAAGTTGGGAGAGTTTTGGTAAAATACCATGGGGTATCTCCAACTTCACTCTTGAAAGATCAAGGTATTTCAAGTCGGTCAACTCTTCCAAGCCATGTGGTAGTTCATCTAATTTATATGACTCTGCAAGATCAAGTCTCCTTAAATTCTTCATCATTGCTAGCGATGGCACATGACGCAATTCGATGCACTGACTAAGTATCAATGCCTCAAGATTCACCAAATTAGATACCGAATTTGGCAAAATTTCAATGTAGGTAGACGATAAATTCAAGACTTTTATCCCAAGCATATGTTTGAAGAAGGAGTTCGGAATATCTGTGAATATATTTTCCTGAAGAAGTAAGACCGAAAGCTTAGGACACTCTGGAGATACATTAGAAGGGAATTCCTCGATATTGTTTTCCATCAAAGACACCTCCATGAGATTCTTTGACCAATTTTTCTCCTTTGGTAGCTCTTTCAATCCTAAACCAGCCTCTACCATGAACCGATCCCTGGCAATTTGAAGAGCCATGTCTCTTACCAAATCATGCATCTTCACATACTTCTCAGACCCTTCACCCTCTAGAAAGCATACATTCTTAAGAGCAGTGAACATATTAAGGCCCTCATCCATTTGATCTTGCCTGGTCGGCATATCTTGATCAATTATTCCCACATCAATCAATAATTTTATCATCTCTTGAACAGGAATCTCATGATCTTCGGGGTATAACGCACAATATAGAAGGCAAAGTTGAAGCTCCCTACTTTCTAGAATCTCGTAACTAAAGATTAGTTGTTCAATTACGTCCTTAGCCTTGTCTTCAGGATACTTGGACTTTGACCTCAATTTTCTAAGTGCAGTTGTCCACTCATGTCTTTTCTTTTTTCCAGCCATACTCCTCGCAACGATAACAATTGCAAGAGGCAAACACGCACATTTTTTCGAAACATCTTCCACAATTGGTTTTAAACCATATATAAGCAAAATATCACGCCCCACATGATCCAAGAACAAGTTCAATGCCTCCTCTTCAGATAGGAAACCAACCTGAATACTTTCATCAGTTCTCATAAAATTGCAAACATCAAGTGTTCGAGTTGTCAGAACTAGTTTGCATTCATTTTTCTTGGTAGGATCGGGGATTCCTATTTCAGAAAGAGGAATTCCGTCCCACATATCATCAAGGATCATCACGTATCTTCTCATGTCTCGCAAGGCGTTGTACAATATCGACACACGTATTGTCATATCTTTATATTCTGAAAGATCAAAACCCAATCGTTGAGCGACATCATTTTGTAATTTGACAATGTTAGGTGTCTTTGATACAGTCACCCAAATGACTTTATCAAATTTCCCATTTTTATCTTCCAAAAGACAATTATTAATATGCTTCATGATCGTGGTTTTTCCGATTCCCCCCATTCCATAAACTCCAATCTTTCTAACATCATCATCCATTAAGCAATCCCAAATTTTCTCCAACGTCTTATGAGTTGTAGTTTCTCCAGCTAAATTTGTTGGCATAAGCAAGTAGCCTCTAGTTGAAGAGCTCTCAACAACTTTACTTTTTCCTTGATCAACAAGTTTTTTTACTTTCTCATTCAGACCCTCCACATTTCTCTCCAATTGATCAAGTGACAATACATTATCGTATTTGATTCTCTCAGATTCTCTTATGTCCTGGGTTTCTATTTGAGCACTCAGCTGCTTTACTCCTTCATAAGAACTGCATTTGAAGACGTCCTCCAAGATTCGAATGGCTCCCTCAGGGTTCTGCATGTTCCTCCTAATCACATGACAGAGATTAATATATGCTGTCTATATCATCTTCATCTACTGAAAGAAAAAGAAAGAAAGAAAGAACACACCATTCATGGTTCATAAATAGAGGTTGGTCGGTCTTATTACCGCCTTCTATTTTCTGATCAAGTGCTTCCACTACAGCTTTCTTCTTCCTTTGATGAAAAAACTGCAAATGAATCCATGCACCATAGATAAATATATTAAACACACAAACATACACACACAAAAAAAGGAAAAAAAAAAAAGAGAGAGTAGTAATCAATACCGTACATGTTCATTAACCATAAGAATCCCTTTCTGTAAGAGTATAGAGACGACGACGATGATGACCGTGCACACCATAGCGACGGCCCATGTCGGAGTCTGATATAGCTCCCAGGCCCCACCTCTTCCTCCCGCCATTTTCTAAAGGTTAAAAGGAAGATTTGTTTGTTATTTTATTTATATTTAAATATATAACCGAGCAAACCAATGGATTAACAAACAAGATCCGAAGCAAGGTAGGTAGCAAATTCATCTTTATTTAATCAATCTGTAAACGTAGTAACTACTCCGCTAGACAAATGATATGAAAAGCTGCGAGAATCAATACAGAAGGTAAAGAGAATGGAAGAGAAGGAATTGAATGTGCAATAAGATTGAGATTGAATACAAATCAATGAATAGTGTTCAAAGCTAGTACCTGCCCCGATCGAGATTCTGATCACAGCTTCAATCTGGTTCGAAGACAGTCAAAAGAAACAAATTAATGGTGAGCAATGAATATAAATACTTAAACAAATTATCTTCAACGCTGTAGTACTAGTAAGCTTCTCTTACTCAAAGCATTGAAACTTCAAAGAAGAAGATAAACAGCAATGAACCTAGTTTGAATCTTCTCCTCTAATGAGAACCACAAATACTTAAATAGACCTGGTCCACAAAAAAACTATGTGGACCAGTTCCAATCCCGTAGCAATAAACATGCAAGTGGGCATACTGTCTCTAAGCTTCAAAATTCTAGGCATTATTACTTCATCAGTCGGAGGAGAGCTAATTTATTGTCTCAAGAATGAAAACATGGCTGTCCTTGTTTGTTTGTTTTTTTTTCCAAATCATACTTTAACCCCTTTAAATTATTATTCTGTTAGAATGACCTCTCTAAACTACCGCATATGTCTTATAAGCTCCTTTTCAACCTTAGATTATTATTTATTATTATTATTTTTTTAACCTCAAAATTTTATTATTATACTATTTAACCCACTTTATTATTTTAAATTAAAATTTCATCAATCCACCACTTCACGACCATCTATGCGGCAGCCGCCTTTGATCACAGTCACTGAAATAATTTAAAATTATAAATTTTATCAAATAAATATTTTACATTTATTTTTATACTTTTAACTTTTATTTTTATATTTTCAAAATTACTTTTAATTATTTTTCATTTTTATTCATCATAAAAACAACCTTCTCTACCATTGAAAAATAACTCTCTCTCTTTCATCAGGTCTCGCTAGGATCATCTAAAAATCTAAAATTCATTTTTTTTTCTTTTTCTTTTAAAGAGAGAGTTATTTTCTAATGAAAAAGGGTCGTGACTGAGAAGGAAGGTGGAGGAGGTTGTTTTAGGAAATAAATCCTTTATTATAAATGAATAATAATTAAACTTAGATTTGGTGAAATTTAAAATATTTTGATTATTTCCGGTGACCGTGATCAAAGGCTATGGCGGCAACGGCAAAGGCAAAAGAAATATCCGATGAGAAATAGATTAATTGCGAGTGTCGTTGCTCTTTTCTTGAGGTACCTAGCTTAAACATTTTAACTCATGAGACTGACATATAACCAATACTCTGCTTATAACAACTTGTTGAATTGATTTTTGTTGTAGATATACAATGAAAAGGAAAAAAAAGAAGGGGATACGAGGATGTGTTTTACAAACGTGAAAAGGTGAAGCCAACAACACTCGGAGATTTTGCTTATAACAACTTGTTGATTTGATTTACTATTGTAGATATACAATGAAAAAGAAAAGGAAAAAACAGGGGGGTGGATACGAGTATATGATACAAATATGAAAAAGGTGAAGCAACAACACTATGAAGATTTTGCGATGTTGTAATACTTTTTCTTAAAGCAAAACAAAATAGATTTTTTGGTGGGAAAAAAATGCACTTGGTGGTTGATCAATGTTTCCTTTTGTTGGCACAGGCACTTGGTGGAAATAGGCCCCATTTTTGCTGATGATCAAGCATGGATTGAGAGCAGAATTTGGAGCCATTTATCAAACATCTTTTGAAAGATCAAAACCCAATTGTTGAGCGGTATCACTTTGTAATTTGATAATGTTGGGTGTCTTCGATACCGTCACTAAAATGACTTTATCAAAATTTTCATTTATATCTTCTATCAGACAATTATTAATATGCTTCATGATCGTGGTTTTTCAGATTCCCCCCATTCCATATAGACTCCAATCAGCCATTAAGCAATCCCAAATTTCCCTCAACGTCTCACGACTTGTAGTTTCTCCAGCTAATTTTGTTGGCACAAGCAAGTAGCCTCTCAATGAAGAGCTATCAGCAACTTTACTTTTTCCTTGATGAACAAGTTCTTTGACTCTCTCCTTCAGACCCTCCACATTATTCTCAAATTTATCAAGTGACAATACATCATCGCATTTGATTCTCTTAGATTCTCTTCTATCTGGGTTCTCAAATTGAGCAGTCAGCAGCTTTACTCCTTCATAAGAATTGCATTTGAAGACATCCTCCAAAATCCGAATTGTTTCGTTAGTGTCCTGCATATTCCTAATCACATGACAAAGATTAATATCCATATCATCTTCATCTACTCAAAGAAAAAAAGAAAGAAGAAAAAAAAAAAAAACACAGTTTTATATATATCTATATGCAGGTTCTTCAAAATATTGTTTTTTCATTCAAAATATTGATATAAAGAGATCTATTACTGTATATATATGAAAAGGCTTAGCTAGTCAGGTGGAATCAATACAGAAGGTAAAGAGAATTGAAGAAAATAATTGAATACAAATGAATGAAGAGTGATGAAAGGGTGGGTACCTGGCCCGAGTTCTCACGGCTTCAATCTGGTTCGAAGAAACTCAAAAGAAACAAACTGAAAGCAGATCAGAAAATGAAAGAAAATAATTGAGCAGGGTTCTGTGTTGTTGTGGGTGGAGCTGAAGAAGACTCAAAGAGTCGATGCAAGAAAAGGAAGGGAAGGCAGAAAAGGAAAGCATGCACGCAATTTCATAAAAGAAACACTGTTGTAGTAGTAAAGCAGCTTCTCATACTAAAGCATCTAACACGATGAAAGAGCTAGAGCGGGACCACTAAATCCGACAGAGAAAAAATTGCAATGTTCCCATTACTAGTTCACACTAAATTTTTTTGTCTTTTATAATTATTTACATAATCTCTCTCAAAAGGATGATCAATGAACTTATTCACCAATCCTCCATAGTGTATCAGAACAAGAATCATGGTGGAAAGCCAAGCCAGGTAAACTCACTTTCTTTTTTGCCACTTTTTATTTTATTTTTTCTGCAAATTATATTCTTTTTCTTATTCACTTTGATATACATATTTACATATAGCTCTTCAAGTGCCAAGCCTTCATTTTCTGAATATCTCGAGTACTCTGTGAATCCAAGACTAAAACAATTGAGGAAAGTTATGGCAGACATGGAAGAGATCGAAAGTATGCGGCCCAAGCAACATTTAGAGTCAAAGAAAGAGCGTCACCCAAGTTTTGAATGATAAATAATTGAGAAAATTATGTTGAACACTCATTTTTTATTTGAAAGTTTAATTTGAATGAATCCCATTTTTATTAAAATGGATGGATTCTATTAAACGAACCTGCTACACCAGCAACAAATTAAATAATGGAATCTGCAAATTTGACCCAATATAATTTTCTCATTGAGAAATACTTAAGTGACTATGATACATCAAAAAATATAAAAATGGCAGCCGCTGCCGAGAGATATAAGAAACTCTTGCCGACACCGGACTTAATATGCGCAAAGGAAAATATTAGAGATTAGAATATTTTGGAAACGAAACAATAAAGACAACTAATGAACAGAAAATTTCAAGACATAACTAATGAACATCAGTAGGGAAGAATAGTAAGCGTATAGGATAGTGAAGGTGCATTACCTAGCATCAGTTCCTAAAAGTAGAATGCGAATAGATGGATACTCTTGAATGTGATTCCTGAAATTTGGAAACGAAACAACTATTGGAAAAGGGGGCACCCCAAGTACTAGATATATTATCAGCTTGTAGAGCACCCCAACGCACATAGGACATGAGATAGCTAGCAAAGTTTGCAATGGCAACTAGCAATAAATGAAGCAAATAAATTTACCAGGCGGTTACTACAGTAGCACCAAGGAGCATAAAAGTTCGCAACTCGAATTGGATACCTCCTCTTTGTAAGGATCGATTTACTTGTGCTGCACGAGGGACCTACGATAAAGGGAGCTGTGTAAGGATTGATGTACAAGAGAAGGTCATCAAATGAAAATGCAACAAGCGTGGTAATATAAGAACATATTTAAAGCTAATTCAACATATCAATGACCCAGTTCCAGATTCTTTGATCTAAATATAAAAGTATACCTTTGGGAATGGAAAAAAGGGTTGAAGAATAGTTTCATCATTTGAGCAATTTCCGATCTTTTTCTGTCTTGAAGAGAGGGGGGAGGAGATGGTTGACCTTGCTTGTCCAAAGGAAAATAGAGAGGGAGTCTCTCGAACTGTTCACATCCCTCTATATAGACAAACATATTTCAGAGAATTACAAACCAATACTGTTGAACTAGGACAGATCCGCTTCAACTCTGAAGAGAATACAAGTGCAACTTCTGTAATTTGGGAAGAAGAACTTGTAGAGTGAATGTGACCGTACTCTCTTTTAGACTGGAAAATAGCTGACATAAATCATTCCCAAGCTCTCTGTGTTAATCAACTTTGGTGAATCTAAAAGAAGTAGAAGAAAGAAGGAACTACTCCATATCATCGCAGCTTTCAATCCAACAGTCTCTAAAGTCCGTTACCTGGTACAGGGAGTCAATTTCACAAAAACTTTCAACCAATCTATCTGAATAAAAAAAAAAAGAGATATGATCTACTCCAGTAGATGTTCAGAAAGGAACCAACTTTCATGCCCTTGCTAAGTAAACCCAACTGTGGCATTTCGTCGAACACTGAGTGTGCACCATACAGAATTGTTTACCTGCTAACCATAATTATAATACATTTTGGGTAATTGAAAGAACTAGTTAACAGCAAAATTTTGGGTAAGTGTCTCTTACAGGTAAGATTGAAGAGAGATTGATCAGATGAATGGTAGAGAGATGAGAAAATGAATGATAGAAAAATAATGATTGGAGTTTCAAGGCTATTGATAAACTTCATTTGATATGAAATACATGAATGACAAACAGAAGGTCGTCAAAATGGATACGCTCCAACGCATCACCACCAAAATAATAATCAAATGCCCGACCAAAAAATTTAAGGAATAAAAAGATTCATCAATTCAGACATAGGTATCTGCTGTCATGAAATCTTTTAAGAATGGTCTTAGCACTTGGATGAGCCCACTCCATTCTTTCCCAATCTTTTTCTGACATTGTGATTTGTTTAAGCGAAGGGAGAGGAGATGGTTGACATTGGTTGTCCAGGGGCAGACTAATAGGTATCCTCTTTAGCTTGGGCGTACCTCTAAACTCAGTCTGTTCAAGAGAGTTACAGAGCATGAGATTAGGACAGATGCTCTTCAATTCCGGTAGGTACTCCAACGTCAATCTCCGTAAGTTGGGAAGTGTGATATTGTTTGAAGTAATAGTCGTTCCCCCTACAATATTCACCAAATTGTCACAATAATTGATGTCAATCACTTCCAAGCTCTGCAGGTATGGTATGAACCCAACAGGAAAGAGCTCCTCTAATAATTCACAAAAGAAAATCTCAATTCGTTTGAGAGAAGAAAAAGTGGAAGGTGGGAGTGGTCTTAATTCAATCGTATCTCTTCCAATCAACTCCCGTAACCTTGACAGACCGTGAATATATAATTCTTCTAGAATCTTGAGAGGAAGCATAATAGAACAAGGAGAAGAAATGAGAACCTCTATCCCATGACACCTGAAGACAATACATTCTCTCTCTATCTCATCACACCTGAAGACAATACATTCTCGCATAAGCTTGAAATAGAATTATTAAACTGAATAGTTAGGTGCCGAATATCCTTTGGAAGCATGGGGAGGTCTCCGCTTTTACAAATGTTACACATATCCCCCAAACTCACACATTTATGATAATCTAATGGAATAAAACTGATTCCTACAGCGATGTTATAATCCACAAGTCCTCCCTCAAGATTTATGTGCTTGAAGAATTCATTGAAGCCTTTGATGTTAAGCAATCTCCCACGAAAGTATTCTAACTTTTTCAACCTCATTAGCTCCTCCTTCATCACCATGCCTCCAGTAGTCACAAGATACTGAAGTTGGGAGAGTTTTGATAAAATACCATGGGGTATCTCCAAATCCACTCCGTGAAGATCAAGGTATTTCAAGTTGGTCAACTCTTCCAAGCCTAGTGGTAGTTCATCTAATTTATATGAATGTGCAAGATCAAGTCTCCTTAAATTCTTCATCATTGCTAGTGATGGCACATGACGCAATTCGTAGCACCATCTAAGTATCAATGCCTTAAGATTCACCAAATTAGATACTGAATTTGGCAGAATATCAATTCTAGTACCTGATAAATTCAAGACTTTTAGCCCAAGCATATGTTCAAAGAAGGAGTTAGGAATAACTTTCGATAATGGGTTTTCCTGAAGAAGAAGGACCGAAAGCTTAGGACATTCTGGAGATACATTAGAAGGGAATTCCATGATCTTATTATTCATCAAAGACACCTCCATGAGATTCTTTGACCAATTTTTCTCCTTTGGTAGCTCATTCAATCGTAAACCAGCCTTTACCATAAACCGATCACCGGCAATTTGAAGAGCCATGTCTCTTACCAAATCATGCATCTTCACACACTTGTCACCAACCCACCTTTCTGCATCCTCTAGAAAGCATGCATTCTTAAGAGCAGTGAACATGTTAAGGCCCTCATCCACTTGATCCTGCTTCATCTGCATATCTTCAATTATTCCCACATCAATCAATAACTCTATCATCTCTTGAATAGGAATCACATGATCTTCGGGGTATAACGCACAATATAGAAGGCAAAGTCGAAGCTCCCTACTTTCCAGACTCTCGTAACTAAAAATTAGTTGTTCAATTACTTCCTTAGCCTTGTCTTCAGGATACTTGGACTTTGACCTCAATTTTCAAAGTGCAGTGCTCCACTCATGTCTTTTCTTTTTTCCAGCCATACTCCTCGCAACGATAACAATTGCAAGAGGCAAACACGCACATTTTTTCGAAACATCTTCCACAATTGGTTTTAAACCATATATAAGCAAAATATCACGCCCCACATGATCCAAGAACAAGTTCAATGCCTCCTCTTCAGATAGGAAACCAACCTGAATACTTTCATCAGTTCTCATAAAATTGCAAACATCAAGTGTTCGAGTTGTCAGAACTAGTTTGCATTCATTTTTCTTGGTAGGATCGGGGATTCCTATTTCAGAAAGAGGAATTCCGTCCCACATATCATCAAGGATCATCACGTATCTTCTCATGTCTCGCAAGGCGTTGTACAATATCGACACACGTATTGTCATATCTTTATATTCTGAAAGATCAAAACCCAATCGTTGAGCGACATCATTTTGTAATTTGACAATGTTAGGTGTCTTTGATACAGTCACCCAAATGACTTTATCAAATTTCCCATTTTTATCTTCTAAAATACAATTATTAATATGCTTCATGATCGTGGTCTTGCCGATTCCCCCCATTCCATAAACTCCAATCTTTCTAACACCATCAGCCATTAAGCAATCCCAAATTCTTCTCAACGTCTTATGAGTTGTAGTTTCTCCAGCTAAATTTGTTGGCATAAGCAAGTAGCCTCTAGTTGAAGAGCTATCAACAACTTTACTTTTTCCTTGAAGAACAAGTTCTTTGACTCTCTCAATTAGACCCTCCACATTTCTCTCCAACTCATCAAGTGACAATATATTATCGCATTTGATTCTCTTAGATTCTCTTATGTTCTGGGTTTCTATTTGAGCACTCAGCTGCTTTACTCCTTCATAAGAACTGCATTTGAGGACTTCCTCCAAGATTCGAATTGCTTCGTGGGTGACCTGCATATTCCTAAATAATATGACAAAGATTAATATATGTTTGCTGTATCATGTTAATAATCTACTAAAAGAAAAAGAAAGAAAGAAAAACAGCTTTATATCTATCTGTAGAAACTTCAAATTATATTTTTTAACTCACAATTCATTTTACAAATTATGTTTAATAGCCGCAGTTAATTTGAATCTACACCCATAATGATGAAAAGGCCATAAGAATGTTCATTGTAAATATCAAGAAGCACCCACATGTCAAAAAAAGTCAAGATATGGTGCCATGATATGAAGTGATCTATTAGTGTATGTGAAAAAGCTAGTCACCTGGAATCAATACAGAAAGTAAAGAGAATTGAAGAGAAGAATTGAATACATATGAATAAATGAATAGTGTTGAAAGGGGGAGAGTACCTGGCCATAGATTGTCACAACCTCAATCTGGTTTGAAGAGACTCAAAACAAACAAACAAATTGAGAGAGAAGGAAAAGATTCAGAGCGCAGAGTTTTGTGTTGTTAGGGATGGAAATGGAGAAGTATTCAGATCAGATCAGATCTGAAGATAACAAAACTAAAAGTCAACGCAAGAAAAGTTTTACACTTATTGGCTGCAACTTGCAATTAAAATATTCACAAAAATGAAGAAAAGAAAAGTAGCTTCAATTGCCTCACGCGCTTTGCATACAAAACATTGAATCTGAATATAGAATGGAACTATAAGATGAAAGAGCAATTGTTGAAGTAACAGAAAATGACTACAGAAACTGCAAAACCCGCACCGAATCACGTATCGATAAACTGGCAAGTGGGCATACTCTCTTTGAGCTTCAAACTTGTTAGCATTATTACTTCATAGGTCGGAACAGAGCTAATTATTGTCCCAAGAATGGAAAGATGGCAGTCTTTGTTTTGGCTGATACAAGTGGAGGATGGGCAGCAGCTTCAACCTCTGTGAGCATCCTTCCCCAAATTGGATCACCTTTTGCTGCTCTATCTTTGCCATTAGCTTTCTATTCCTCTTTTGCTTTGTTTTTACTTTCATATTTGTTATAATGTCTTTAATTCGTTATTTCATTACAAATGGAATGCTAATAGATCATAATTTTTCTTGCTACACTTGAAGAACAGGCCTATGTATCAAAATTTTTTGCCTAGTTCGACTTTTTTCATCAGTCTTATAGTGTTGTGAAGAATCAATCGACTCAATTATTCCAGCAAACTGAAAACCCGGCACAAATAATAACTAACATTACTGTTCATGTAGAGTAGAATAAGAAAGTAAGAAACCGGGACTATAAAATACTAACCGTAAAAAAACACCTCCAATAATGGCACACAAATTGGTGACGAAATGCCAAAAAGACTTCTGATTTTTGGTTATTATGACCTAGATATGAAAACCAAAACAGTAAGTCAAGTATTTGATATGATCAATTGTAGTTAAATTTAAAAAGATGGAGTCATATTTAAGAAAAATTTACTAAAACCTGCATTGGAGAGAGCTCGAAATGGAATTTTGCAACAGGAATGTGCATACTCTGAACCCAATTGATATGAGCTGTGTATTCAAGCTCCTCGAGTATTGGTATCTTGTGATCACTTCTGTTTTAACAATTTGAAAATGCTCTATCTGCAAGTTAAAGGCAATGACTATCAATGACTGCAACCCAATTAAGTGGGTCGTCGCATCACACTGTTTGAAATTTAACGATAAGCAGAAAATATAAAGACATAAGTAATGAACATGAGTAAGGAAGAATAATAATAAGCATATACATTACCTAACATCAGTTCCTTTACGGAAAATTCGAATAGATGGATGTGTGATTCCTGAAATTCGAAAGAACAACTTGAGGGGAAAAGAAACGATTTGAGGTGAAACCAAACAACACAATGTCAATCTCAGGCCCATCATTTTGTCATACTGCAATTTTTGTACAACATCGGTATGAGCAGAAGTAGCGAAAACGAAAGTCACTATCGAAATAAAATTTAATCATCAACCATTTATAGGCAAGTAATAACTAAGAGTATCGATCATATTAAAATAAATATAACAAGGAAACACAAGGAACAAACAGAAAGGGAAAAGAAGATCGCCATTCTCACATTTCTTTAGTATGCTTCTTTAAGAGAAGCTAGCTAGTATTATACAGCTTTATAGAGGTGAGTTTTTGTATGTATTCCGAGGAATGAATAATTGATCATGTTTTATGTCTCCATAGGGTGTCTATTACAAGTACTGGTTCTAACTTCTGAAAATGAATTTGGTTTAGCATTTGCGGAATGGGAGTTTGGGTATTGTTGTTGAACATAATATGCAATGAAATGAGCCCAATACATGCTTTCAGTTCTACTTTTTCAACAGGTCAGGTCATTTTGGTGTATCGAAAACTGAAAAGTTGACATCTCTAAAGAACAATAACACCTGGAGTGTTTTATCGAGTTTATCCTAAACCTTTTGGCATTTGGTAAAGAAGTTTGGAAGAAATAGAGGGAGAACTGTGAAACATCCGCTTGGCTCACCACGATGACTCTTCTTTTAGAATTGTGTAAGTAGTTTAAGGATCTGTGAATAACTTCAATAACTCCCGCGCATGTACAGAACCTGTTTGTGGTAGGTTAGAAGATTACAGCATGTCCTGTCATTACCATGCTTCTTGCATTTTCATTTTCATTTCAATAAAGTTCGTTGTTGGCTATGGCAATGGAGAGATTTCGAAATGGAGCATCCAGATGTTGAAGCACCAGCAGAGAGTACCACTCAAACTGCTCTATTGTTTAAACTCAATCTTGGATATGAGTCAAAAAAGCAAGTAGACTCTTTGTTACAGCCGTCGCTGACGTTTGCCAATTCGTTGCAGGTATTCAGCGAGTGATGTTCCATTCTTAATAATGCCATTAAAGAATATGATAACATTTTGAGGGAGTATTTTGGTACTTTGATTTCAACTTCCAATATATATAAGACCTCAAATCATGGCATAATTTGAATCAAGTACTTTTTTTTTTTCTCTTGCCAAGAAGGTAATCTTATTGAACGAGCATACCGATCTCACACAGTAAAGTTGGGGCTTCACAGTTGCCTGAGCAGTGTATTGACATGGAAACCAAAGCCCTAGTGATCAAAAATAGATCGCCTCAGTTCCCTTTCTTTCCCAGTGCACAAGAAAGGACACGGTGGGAATCAGCCCTAGCCTCTGTTCAGCCGATCATTCTGCTGGCAACATGCATTCACACCTCCGTTTGACTGCTGCTCAGGGATGTAGTTGTAGATACGTTAGTCTAAGTGGGTGGTTGGCTCCACCTGATATCTTCTTCTACGACATGCTGTTGTCGTCACCATATTCCATATGTCACTTAATCATCTCTGCCTCGCTGTGGGTCAGCCCCTCCGAAAGAAACGGAGGACTTCATTCAGTGATCCTCCGCAATCGCCCTCTGAATGATCAGAATAAGCAAGCATAAGCAAGATGTTTTTGCTTTTGCTTGGCAAATCAGGACAAGTGTACGCTTATGATGATTGCTTGATTGAAAAATATCTCCTGCAACCCCAATCCAGATCTCCATTCTCACTCCCATGCATAACGAGTTGTCAATTTTTTGACATTTTAAAAATAATAATATAATATAGGTAGATTAATAAATTGATCATAATCTATAAGTAAGAAATTTCTAGGATCATTGGTTTATTATAGGTATATTAATTATATAATTATAGGTTAATTCATTTTTAAGTTTATAGGTAGATTGTTTTATATAAATTTATCTTATTTGATTAATTTTTTAGTTCATAAATAATTTAAATAAAGTTTTTGAATCTATATGATCGGATTTCAATCAATAGTATTAATGAAGTATGTTGACATAATTTATCACTTCAATAAAATATATATTTAATTTTTAATATTTTATTATTATTTTATTTTATTTTATTTTATAGTTTAAATTTTCTTTTGAAGAAAATATAAAATTTAAGGGGAAAAAAAATCTGATCCAATTTTTAGAAAAAATCATTTAGATTTTTATAAGAAAAATTGATCGGATTGATTTGACTTTTCGTAAATAATTCGATTGAATCGATTTTATACTTCATAAAAAATGAAACCCGATGGATTCATCTTCCTCTTTACGAAGAATCGAATTGATTCAAATAATTTTTCTTGTAAAAATTATATAATTTTTCATGAAAAATTAGACTGAATTTTTATTTTATCTTTTTTAAGTTTTTTTCATTTTCTTAAAAGAAAATTTGAATTATAAAATAAAATAATAAATATTAAAAATTAAAAATTAAAGAATAATAAATATATTTGTAATGATGATGGGACTTTCACAAAATTGTATCATACATGGAGAACACTAGCACTAGCTCCTTTCTTCGAAACAGAAGGTTCGAGAACTACTTCAATACTTAGCACCGAACCAAGCCTTTCCGAAACCCGAAAAACTTCTTTAGCCAACAAAGAAGAAGTTGAACCACAAAGGCCCAACCCTGGTTGCTATGTAGATGATGATGGATGGGTTTCCTTCTTTATATCTTGTATTAGAATCATAAAATGTTTCTTGACAATGATGATTACTACATTCATATGGACATTGATCATGCTTTTGCTCCTACCTTGGCCTTATCAGAGGATTAGACAAGGCAATGTTTTATGGCCATGTTACGGGTAGATTAATGGTAAGCTGGGTAGCTATACCTCTTACTCCTTAGTATCATTATACATTTTCAAAATTGCCATCTCCTTTATATCTTGAAAATGTGTTAGCATTTGAAACTGGCATTTCGATAATTGGAATTTTGATTATTGCTGCGATATAAACTGAATTTTCGCTTCAGATGAATAACTGTGGCTGATTGACACTCTGTGGGACTCAAGCTAAGTCTCCCTTCATCATTCTAATCACTGTCTTACTTTATAGGTTTATGTCAACCAGTGTATACCATCAATATGAGAGGATATGGTGGATGTCATGTGATAGGGCTCGCCGTAACTCTTTCACGTCAATAATACACCTGACGCCGGAGATACTTTCTCGTTAACTCTGAAGTGTGCTTATTTGGTACCTTTACTGACAGTTTATATAGTTTTTAAGACAACTAGTGACCTTAGGAGAAAGAATATAGCTATAGTAACATAAAGAGAAGGAGTGAGGAGTAAGATTCAGTGAAAATTATATTTTTTGAAGTTGATTTATAGCACTGTTTTTATGTGAAAATTTCTGATAATTGATTTCTGATATGGATACTTGGGGAATCCAGTAAAGATTGAAGGGGCTGAGTTTTTATAATTATAATTTAAAATTAAATATTTATTATAATTTAAAATAATTATTATAATATTTAAAAAATATAATTTATATTAAATTTTAAGATTATATTCTTAATATATATATAATAAATCAAGCGGTTGAATATCAATTATTTTTTAATACGGGAAGATATTGACCGTAAAGCACCGCATCGGTAGTATGAAATAGTATAATTATTTCCAATTACCAACACTTCTGTCGCTTCCAGCTTCTCACCAAAACCCCAAACACAGAGAGTGTTCCTTCCAATTTTGCTTCATGATTTCTTCTCCGATAACCCCAAAATTTTATACGATTCCGCCGTCGTAACTGCCACAGAAAGGTACGATTTTCTTCCTTCTCTTTTTTTGTTTTTTTTTTTGTTTTTTGTTTTTTGATTCTCTCTCGCTTGTTAGCTCTGCCTCCTAGCTCGTTAGGCAATTTAGGGTTTTTGCGTAGGATTTCCCCACTTTTCTTAGATACTGCAGATTTTGTAGCTTTCGGTTTGATTATTTTAGACAGAGCTGTGTTGGATAGCTTCTCGGAGTAATAAAAATCGTGCATTTCTGGTGTTCTTTCTTCTTCTTCCTTGCTCAGTTGTTCAAATTTGTGGTCCGGTAATGAAATTAAGTGTATTTTGATTATTTCTCTTTTTTCTTTTCCATCCTGATTTTCTAAGTTTTTCTACATTTTCTAAGTGACCCATCAATTATTAGGGTTTTAGTTTTATCTACATCATGCATTATATTACGTTATTGCTTCCAATAATTTTATCCTTTTTTCTGGTTCGTGTTGATGTTCCAGTAAGTCCAGTATTAGTATTTGGTGATCTTTTTATTTTTGGTAAATTTTACATTTAGCCATTTCGGATAAATAGACAAGAAGTTGGTAGAGAAAGTGGCATATATACATATGTATATATATGTCG
Source organism: Coriaria nepalensis (assembly GCA_027186245.1). NCBI lineage: Eukaryota > Viridiplantae > Streptophyta > Magnoliopsida > Cucurbitales > Coriariaceae > Coriaria > Coriaria nepalensis. The sequence continues at coordinate 9,373,245 of CP114495.1, read as the reverse complement.
TCACTTATGAACTTGAAATGGATTGAATTTCTATTGCAGGGAAGAAGAAGTAATTGAAATACTAATTATCAAATATGGATCAAACCGACCAGGGGAACGACCCAAATGCTTCATCAGATCTTCCATTTAAGCGAAAACGTGGCCGCCCACGTAAATACCCAAAACCAAATCTTCAAGAAAATTTCCGGGTTGTAAAAGGTCATCATCATTACCATCATCATGATATGAACTATATAGATTCTGCTCCTACTCCACCTGGTTTCAAACCCATAAATGGTAGTCAACCCCGTCAAGTTGATTCAGTTGATAATAACAATAGTAACAATACATATGATCCAATGCTCGGGCAGAAAGTATCTGGTGTTATAGAAGCAGTTTTTGATGCTGGCTATCTCCTTTGCGTTAAGGTTGGAAATACCGGAACGATTCTAAGAGGGGTTGTTTTCAAACCCGGAAATTATATGCCTGTTTCGGCTGAAAATGATGTGGTTCCAGACCTTCAAATGATTAGAAGAACTGAAAAGTATGCTCAAGCCCATACCTGTAATTCCCCTCACTATAGAAATGGAAATGTTTCTTCTAATCAGATTATCTCAAAGCGTAAACAAGCGAATTTAGTTGCAGCTCAACCTTCTCTTCCCATAATTTCGGAAGGGAATTTAGTCCCTGTCGTGCTCCAACCTAATTCAAATTTGACAAATGGAGGAGTTTTACCGGTTTCTAGTGAACCATCTCATGTTTCACAACCTGCTCATCTTGTAAATTCTAAAGGAAAAAAGGTTGTAGTTGAATCAGGTCTTCTCTCCTCAATACCAGATAATAATAATAATATGCCCTATGAAAATGGTCCTTGTAATCGATCTGGATTGGAGTCAAGTAGCATGCCATTTGAGAATCTGATGAGTGAAGTTCTGAAGAGGATTGAAGTGCCTGTATATGAATCTAGGGCTCATAAATTGCCAGCTGGCAAGATTCCGGGTGAAGAATCTGTACATGGTTCGGAGGGTGGAGATAATAAAATTGATGGGGCTCTTGTAATAGAGCCCTTGCAAGCTGTAGACCCTGTATTTCATAAAAACTTAGGCACTCTGCCCAAACCCTTGGAGCAGAATAGAACTGGGAAAATGACTGAGTTGTTACAGGTAAAACCCAAGGCGCTTCAATTGTTAGTGCATTTTTCATCTTTTATTGGGATGCCATTTTGATTGAGTGTTTGAAATTATAATTTGGGTTTGTTCAGTTTAGGGTCACTAAGCTTTAGAGGATTCAGTTCAGAATACTTATTGAACTGTTTTGTAACAAAACTGGTGGTTTTTTAGAGTAGTTTATTGTAGTTATATTTTGTGACCTAAACTAGATAGTGTGGGCACTGAACTTTAGTCTCTCTTGATCCTATGCAAAATCCAGTTTACCGTGCACAAACTCTAGTTTACTGAAACTGTGGCCTAAAACCATGGACCATTGCACACCAAATATTGAATGGTATGCCTAAATTATTGGGATATTTGAACTGACGAGCCAAATCTTTTATCAAGGTAATGCAGGACAATATGATGCAGAATCAAGTGACCCGGGCGGAAGACTAAAAGTAAGGAAACTACGAGCTGTGAGGATGAGAAACTGAGCTTCCTTTAAGATGAAGAATTTTTGGGTCGTCAAGTTCCGGAATTTGGAAAATTTTCGGAACTAGAATGGGTAGTAAGTATGTTGTACCTGCAGTTTTCATGCTAATCTAGCGAGCATGTAATCATCCTAAGCAATGTGGATTTCATCTGGATGATGTAGAAAGTATAAATTTCTAATTGAATAGAGGTAGTCGGTACTGGACAAATTCTTGTCTTAAGGATCATCATATTAGTCATGGTATGGTTTATAAAATTTTTATGTACTGATTTTCTATTCATTCTGTTTCAAGGCTTATGAGATTGTGATAAGAGGATATATACTAACTTAAAGTTGGGACCAAACTGAATCACAAACTGTAAGTTGATTCCAATGAAAATTACCAGTTTTCAAGAGTCAAAATACAATAAATTAAACTTCCAAGTAAAGACTGTATGTACCCTTTCTCTAAAACACTAGACATTTCAAAATAAAAATGAAGAAAAAAAAAAAAATTCCTCTCCTAACAAACAAGAATGGAAAGACACCCGGAAAAACTGAAATCGGTGTGATGAATGGGAAAAATGTTAATCCTTGCTGATTGACTATGACAAAAAAGGAAAACCATATTTATGAGAATCTGGTGCTGAATATGTTATTAGATCCTGAAACTTGAATCGGATGATGAACGGGAAAAGGGGGTGGATGCAAAACTGGGATATTGCTGGGAAGAGCGAGTGGTTGGTTTGCTCCGGCCATAAAAGGAAGAGGCACATACATCTGCAATGATTGGTTTGCTGTGATTCCTACATAAGAAAGAACATATACTTCAATGGAAAAAAAAAATGATTTTAACAAAGAAGAGTAGTAGAATACTGACTATCATCTCTCAGTGACCAAAAAAATCTAATTCTTTTACCTTGATACTTTGGAATCTGAGGCTGTTGGGAAGTCGAAGGAGAACGAGTATACACGGGCGACATAGTTGCTGGAGCATGAACCAAGTCCTTCAATATGAGAAAAATGAGATTAAAATCTATCAATTAGGAAATTAAAAAAAAAAAAAATTGAACGAAAGGAAAGAAGAAATAGTAAGATTCATGTACTCTATATTTTCGCTGAGCTTTAAAGAGAAAGCTTACATGAGAAACAGGGTGCTCGTAGACAAGCTGCCCAAGTCGTCCAATCATAACCTGAAGAGGGAGAGAGAGAGAGAGAGTTATATAACAAATGGCATACCAATGAGCAAATACATTCACAACAAGAAACGTAAAGTTCCAACCGATTGGTTTTCATAATATCACTCGTGCTTTGCTTTTCAAGAAGGGGGGGAAAAAAGGAGAAAAATTGAAGTTGAAATAGTCTGTCTCACTCACAGCTTGAGAATTCGGAGCCACATATGAAGGTGTGGTCTGAACAGAAGGATACTGAATGGTGTATTTATGGGGCTGTGTCCGGCTTGCCACGTGTCCAATAATCTGTGGCCAAGATAAGGTGGAATCCACAAAGCATTAGGCTAAGTATTCTTTAGTACAGATGCTCAATATCAAATATTAGAGAGAAGATTGTTTAGGGGGTCAGTTTGCCTTGGGGAGTTTAGAACTCGACTTCTGAATTTTAAAACAAAACTAGATAGAAATTGATGTAACATATTTATTTAAAAGTTAGGAAGTTTATTAAATTAAATCCAAATGGGTCCTGAAAATGCTTAGGCAAACTGCCGCAGAAGACAGTAAAATTTTTCTGAAGATACATACTGGTTGGGGAAATTGAGCACCATTGACACCATTTCCGCCTGTTAAAGAACCCCAAGGTACAAACTTGGCGGGCATGGGTGAACGAGAGGGATTAGGGATAAATCCAACTTCTGGTTGAGGAGCAGGAATGGGACCCACAATTGAGTTGCTTGGGATGTAAGACATGCTTGAAACCATTGGCATAGAAGGAGTCTCTAATTTGAGATTTGCAACTGAGGGAGAGAATATTTTCGCTTCTGGGTTGAGCTTAAATTCCTGTAGAAATACATATGCACAAAAGTTTTTCATTTTCAAAGTGGTAGAAAATGGGAGAAAGCTTATGTATAGGTAGATATATTGAACTGACGCTTAGAATAGTACATACACATCATATGAGGCTAAACTGTAATTTGAGTCCAACTTTGACAAAAAATGATAATTCAAATCCAGTTTTGGGTCTCCTTTGGACTCTTACAATTCCAATTTTTGTCTCAAATGATAATTCAAATGCAAAATTCAATTTACTGGATAATCTAACTAAAATACAGTTTGCATGAACTCAATGACAAACCTTAGCATTTCTATTAGAATCAGAGGGAAAGGCAGGTTTAGTTGTTATAGCCACAGAGCTATGAGATGACTCTGTGATCAAATCCACAGATTGATTGGGCGGAGAAGGCACACCTAGAGAAACAGCATCCGATGAAGTGATTGCAGATGTCATCTTTTCGTTCAAATCGTTCCTCTCTTCAACAATTTCTGGGGTAACTTGATTCTCCCCTACATATAAAGTAGTGAACTGTTCGTAAGTAAAATGATGGTATGAACTATGAACTTCACTGTAGCAGCCGCAAAAGTAAGGTACTAATTTCTAATAAACTATGTGGAACAAAACCAGATGCTAAGATATTTGCTAGATTATTATTTTTTTAATCCACTACCATGATTTACATCAACTTTGCTTGAACTTAAGACCTGAACTTCATCAGCCTGAAAAGGACGAGAAAAGAAAAAAGGAATATTTAAAAAAAAGAATGATAATGACTGATTTTCAACAAACCCCAAATCATAGAATTAGCAACATAAACATACCGATTTTTTGGCTTGAAACTCATATTTCTGACCATGATCATCACGTTCCCCTAGTATTTGATCATCTCTGACCTGTCTGTCAAAACCATTAACATGAACCCAAGAATGAGAACGAAAATAAAATAAAAAGAGAAGACAAAAAACCATATTTGATTGAACTCCATGATCCTGATAAGAGTTTCGTCTATCAATGTATATTACTACCTTGTTCGATTATTTCTACTTTTTTCCTTCAAGGCAGTTTTCCTTGATTTCTTTGCCTCGATCATGGGTGCCGCAGCTGGAAGCAGAACTCCCTGTGTAGTATAGTTCAATAAATAAACCAAAGTTTTAAGAGAAAGAGTAGACTACATGATTCTGAAACACCTTCCAAGAGAATCAGAGATGGTGCTAATTAAAAAATAAATACCTTGGAAACAACTTGCACGAGGTCACGAGAAAGAATTATTAGGGTTTCTATTACATCTCCTTTTGCTACTTTTGCACTCATTTTTCCTTTTCTTGTCATCTTTGCGTTCTTCAAAACAACACCTAATTAAGAAGATCAATTTCAGCTCTTGCTCAATTTGGTTTCACATTATAGTTATACATACATATATGTATGGATGTATCTGAAAATACATCCAAGATGATTCAAATCTCAGGCTTGTATGTATGCTCTGATTTGCCTTCACAATCTAAATCACTCAATCAGGATCAACCATAATCCTACAATACAATCTAAATCCTGGATGCTCTTCGCATAAAATCAAAACAAGATTTTTTTTTTTTGGGGAGCAATTCAATATACTTTTCCAATCAATGGCTGCAAGTAAATCCTCGAAGCTTAAAAGAACTGGAAAGAGGGGGGGGGGGGGGGGAACGCACCATACTCGTTTTCCATAGAAGCAGTGTGGAAAATTCCAGAATAGACAGAGCCGTCTTTCACATGAACATCAACAGGGAGACCGACGATGTACACTGTTGCGAGCAGCAGAGCTTCGCTTAGCGATGAAGAAGGAGGAGGAGGAGGAGGAGGAGGAGGAGGAGGAGAATGAATCTCGGAATCTGAGAACCCTCTGTTTCTGCGACCCATTTTCTGATTCCTGAAATTGTTCTCTGATTCTATTTCTCTCTGATCCGACTCCCTCTCCGTTTTGGGAGTTCCCTGTGTTTCTGGAAGGGAAGGAGAAGAGAACTAGAGAAGTCTACGTCGCATTTTAAGTTTAGTCCTTATAATTCATTTATTTTTAAATTAACCCTCATAAGTCTTATATGTTCCACTTAAATCCCAGATTTCTTAACCTCCCAACCCCCTCCAAAAATATTGATAATTTTATTATTGTTTTTTAAGAAATTTAAACATTTTTATTACTAAATTTTATCTTTAAAGTGATTTTTCCAGTAATTTTTAGGGATCACATGTGCTATTTGATTGTTTAAGGGGTACATAAACTAAAACTCGATAGTTTAGGGGATCTTTTACCCTGTACATTCACGCTTCCTTGTTCTTCTGTAAACGAGGAAAAAACAAAAAAGGGAGGGAAAAGTGGGACATTTTTGTCAATAATCCTAAATTAAGCGGCAAACTTACAGATATAAAATTATATAATATTCCAATCAAAAACCCTAAACCCCCTTCTCGCCTTCAGCTCTCTCTCATTCTCTTCCTACACTCTCAAAACCTTTCATTCTCAAGCATCTGCAAAAATCTCTCGAATCGAAACCCTAAATTAGACCTCCACCATGAAAAGGAAATCGAAATCAAGGAACTTTACGAAGCAAAAGAGGCTCTCAGAAGGACAAGAAATCGAACTCCTAAACGCATGGATCGAGTCTCAGAAACCTGAATCAAGCTCCAATCCAATGTCTCTCCCTCCTCTTCTGGAGAATGCACCAATCGGTCACCTCGGTTCGGGTACCTACTCGCGCTATTCCGGTTCTACCACGTTCGATCAGTTGCCGATATCGAAGAAGACCAAGGATGGATTACGGACATCGAAGTATATTGAAATGACGGATATTCAGAGAGCGTCTCTACCTCACGCACTTTGCGGTAGAGATATTCTTGGCGCAGCCAAAACTGGGTCCGGAAAGACTCTGGCTTTTCTTATACCTGTGAGTTGGATATCTTAGATTTCTGACCAATTTTTTCCGAGAAATATAGCTGTATGGAGAATTTTAGTAGTAAGAGATATGGTTCTGAGAGAATTTAAGTTTCTGAGTAAATTCGAGAAATGGGGGTTATATATATATATTAGTAGTTTTAAGTTCTCTGGTTCTGATAGAATTTAAAGTTTCTGCTTGAATTTGGAAATTGGGTTGATCTTTTTGGTTGAATTTGAGTTCCACTATAATAAATGGTTTATTTATTTTTAGATTCGTGTGCTTATTAGTTATATGATGATTTCAGATTTTAGAGAAGCTATATAGAGAGAGGTGGGGTCCAGAGGATGGGGTGGGGTGTATAATTCTATCTCCCACAAGGGAATTTGCAGGGCAACTGTTTGATGTGTTAAAACTAGTCGGAACATTTCATAATTTTAGTGCCGGCCTTTTAATTGGTGGTCGTGAAGATGTAGACGATGAGAAGCAGCGTGTCAATGAACTTAACATTCTTGTTTGTACACCTGGTCTCATAATTTTAGTGCCAGCCTTTTAATTGGTGGTCGTGAAGATGTAGACGATGAGAAGCAGCGTGTCAATGAACTTAACATTCTCGTTTGTACGCCTGGTCTCATAATTTTAGTGCCGGCCTTTTAATTGGTGGTCGTGAAGATGTAGACGATGAGAAGCAGCGTGTCAATGAACTTAACATTCTCGTTTGTACGCCTGGTCGTCTTCTTCAGCACATGGATGAGACTCCAAATTTTGATTGTTCTCAGCTTCAGGTCAACATAATATCTCTTTTTTATATCTCCTTTTTAGTTAAATAGATGATAGATCATAATTTTTTTCACCTGTTTCTATTAGCTACTGCCTTAAGATATATATTATAAGAACAAGTTGCCCTGAATAATTTGTATTGTGACTTATTAATGTATTTACAAGCATACAAATATTTTAGAATTAGTTATACAATAGCATGGGTGTGTCACAAAAATTATAACAAAAGGGACAATCTTACCATTTGTGGGAATACTTATTTGTATATGAATTTTCTTAAAAGTTAAGGTTATTTGTGTCATTGTATTTCTTATGCCTTCTGAGATGAAAATGCTCGAAATGCTCAAAGATGCAAAAGTGCCCATACATTTTAAGAAGGTAAGACTTATTTTCCTCTGTAAGATATAAATCTTTTGTTTTCTGGTAGTGAATAGCCAATTTTTTTATGTAATATGGGAGGACAGCCTTATTTTTTATTTATGCTGTCAAACTTCTCTCTGAGAAGACAGACATTACCTTTTTTTACCCCCTTGTTCTTATTTTTTAGCTCACATAGTCTGATTTAATTTAGTTGTCTTTGCCATAAATTGCTCCTGTTTATATTGAAACCATTTCTTTTTCAGTTATTTTATTGTTACTTGTTTTTGGCAGGCAAACACCGAAAGGCTTGAACCCATTTCTGGAATGCTGTCAGCTTTACTAGTTCAGTATCCTGATTTTAAGCATACAGCTCTGAGAGCCTTTATCACATATGTCAAATCCATTTACATTAAGAAGAACAAGGAAATATTTGATGTGACAAAACTTCCCATAGAGGAATATTCGGCTACGCTCGGGCTGCCAACGACCCCAAAACTTCGTTTTCTGAACAAGAATACAAAGGCAAATAATTCAGCAAAGAAATCTTTCCGTGTTGAATTAGAAATTTCTGAGCCAAATGGTTTTAATATTTCAAGTGGGAATCTGGATTATGGCGACCCTAAGGAAGAAGAATTGGCGGAGGAATTACTTGGACCGAAGGATGCTGTAAATGACGGCAAAAGGAAAGCTATTGAAATAGAAGATGTGATGTGAGTTGATTTCCTTTTGTCTCTATTGTTTGTTTTCATTGTTGATGTATTTTGAGGGGCCATCTTTTTTCAGGCCTGCTGCTGCCATTACAAAGAAACAGAAGTTAAGGATCAATTTTCGTAGACCACTTAGAAGTAAAATTGTATTTGATGAGGATGAAGATGAAGATGACAGGACACTCTCTCTTCCTCCTCTTGCGAGGGTGGCCAACACAGATTTTGGCGGCAATTCATTTCAACTTGACAAAGGTACTCTTTTCACTCTTAATTTGGAAATTTGCAAATTATTATGTAAGTATTGTTTTAGAAGTGATTTCAACACTCTAAACAACAATATTTATTAATTTTAATTGTGAGTGACCGAATTCTGAAAACTGAAACTTTAATATAATTTTTTGGTCAATTCAGTTTGAATTAATTAGTCAAATGAATGGATTGAATATCATAATTTTTTTGTTTTTGCAGAAGCAAGAGAAGAGTATTTATAAGAAGATGTTGGAAGAGCATAAGATAGCAGATAGGGAAGCCAAGCTCCTAGACCGAGAGCGTCGACGAGAGATGAGTGTCAAGAAGAAGATAAAATTGAAGGGTAAGGGCAGGGAAGAGGAAGAAGATGATCTCTCTGGATCTGGTGAAGAAGAAGGTACCCAAAACCGGCGCGATAAGAAATCTAAGAAAACACGATTTGATAGTGAGAGTGAAGATGATAATGAAAAGAAAGATATAAAGACCGGATTTGCTGGTGACTCCATTTCTGTAGAAGAGCAAGAAGAGTTGGCTCTCAAGCTGTTAAATTCCATGCACTCATAGATCAAAGGTAGGTCAGTTTTATACCAGTTGAACTAATCAAATGTGTTGCTGTAGAGAATGCTTTTTGTTTCGAAGTTTATAAGATTTTTTGTTTTCACATGATAATATGCTGTGTATGATTTGAGCTGTTTTGGCGTTTTGAAGGCTCAAATGGTAGCAAAATTCTAGCCCTAGTATGGGTATTATTTGACATTTTACTCTGGTTATTGGTTATTTTTTATGTTTTGAAGTTACGCCTTGTTTCCCGTACCACCACACCGTGAATGCCTAACGTAGTCGGGCATTAACTTGAATACTAACACTGGACATAAAAAGACATAATAACATAGAAATATTATTATCATAAAGACAAGGTAAGAAAGTAAATACATATTATAGAACTGCTACTAGTTCCTTGCTTCATTCAATTCACTCCATGTCTCAGAACAAACATCCCAGCAGGAAAAAAAAAGATTCTAATCAAAAAAGAAAGAAAGACTAAAACGTAATCAAGCTCCCCATTGCAATTTCTACTGCAAGTAAACAAACCCATAACTTCATGCGATAATATACAGTAAGCTTAGAAACCAGCATTTCGAATCACTGCACAGAAGAAGTCATGTAAATCATTAGAGGGTCAGTTTTGCACTGACAAACAAAATGCTCGGAAGAACACACTGAATATTCCAAGGAAATGCAGATAAACTGAATTTAGTGGGCTCAAAATGGATTTAGTTACGAATTGACATTTAACAATCATAGCGAAATGGAGTAAACGGTGCATTCCTAATCTTTTAATAAACTATAGGTTAAATTCTATTGCCTGAGCAAGTTTATTTTTAATTAGATTCAGTGGGTCTTAAGTTAGATTCTATGTGCCAAACTGGATTTTAGTATCAAATGGACGCTTAATGGGGTACCAGGATGTGAACCAAGTACACCTCTACAATATCTTTTAATCTCATAACGCAGAAAGGGCTGGTAGACCATAGGTCTCACTAACTTGTTAGCCGAATGGGGGCAGCAAGATATGAGCCAAGGAAGCACTGCCCTATGATTTGTTCTGCTCAAATCTTTATCTCTTAACAAAAAGGACTAGTGAAGTTAATATAATATTACCTGCTGTGGCTGTTGGTAAGCCCCTGGTTGCTGGTAATTTCCATAGCCGGGGTAACCTCCATAGTACATGTTTGGGTCTTGTGGATTTGCAGCATATCCATATGTGTCATACCCTTGTGGATATCCATAATACCCACCAGCCCCTCCTCCGACATTCCATTGAGCCTGATCTGGTTGAGCCTAAATATCCCAATAAAATGGATCAACTTTGTTCTCAACTAATAAAGGAGAGAGGTCACGAGGAAACAAAAAGATGAAAAAAAAAAAGTAAAGTAGAGATATTTCAAGTGTATATATTGGGTCCACCTGTTTGTTTGGGCTGCGCCCCCATGAAAGGCGAACACTTTGTCCTCCTAGTTGTGTTCCATTCAAGATTAACAAAGCTTGCTCTGCACAATTTCTAAACATGCAAAGATAATAATGTTAAATAACTTGAGGAGAGTAAGGATTAGCTTCTTGGATGCACCAATTACCTATTAGCAAACTGAACAAAGCCACAGCGCTTGCCTGCTGGTATTTTGACATGAACGAGTTCCCCAAATTGGCCGAAGACCTGTCTTAAATGGTCATCAGAGACACTAGAGTCTAGGCCCCCAACAAAGATCTGCAATCAAAGTGTAAGAAAATCATTTTTCATATAGAAACATATATAAAATCATCAGTAAGAATAAATACACACTGTTGTATTATCTGGATCACTCTCCCCTTGATTTCCTGGAGAAGTCTGGTAGGCAGCTGGTAGAAAAAATAAAATAAAATAATAATTAAAAAAAACCAGGTGAACAAAATTACAAATGAAAGAGGGAAACAGAATATTGTTAGAATATATATAATTTATAAGGAACTAGTCTATAACCATCTACTTGTACACCCTGCATGCAAGCTTGAGAACACCAAAAATGATTATTTTTACTAAAATATCCTGTTATGGTGTTCCCCCCAAGAGGAGCATGATCAGCTGGAAAGAACCATCAGGTTTCCACAATGACGCTTCTTATTCTGGAAACAATGAATTTACTAACCATAGACAAGAGTTATTTGAGCTCAAGTATCTATAGTTCTATCACCATTCGCCGGAGAAAGAAAAAAGCTCCATGAAACCAATGTAATGACTGCTATTACAGTATGAGAACCATCTACTCTCTGCATATCTAATGAAACCTCAGCAACCCGTACTATAGCAACAAATATTCCATCACGAAATAGAAAATAGGAAATAAGAAATATTTCACAAAAACATGTGTCTTATTTGATGATCCACAGCATGTAGCATCACACTATTGCTTGATGCTAAACAGCTTAAGCAAGTTCATTGACTAGCAAAAGTCCAAAATATTTCCTTAGAACAATATTACAACTCACAAGCAACTTATAAAAATAAGAACTGGGAAAACAGAAACGGAACATTCAACAAAAGCTGACCAAATAAAACAAATTGTTTTGACAACTATCATAGTACTATGAATAGAAAAACGCAAACCTTAAAAACTAATAGCTGAATGCGAACCACAATACTTATGGGCTAGCAAATTGGACCAAGTCAATTAGGAAAACCTTAAAAAATAAAAGCTGAAATGTTAAAATCACAATACTAATTGACTAGATAATTGGAATGCACTTCTAATTGAATCAATGAGAAGAAAACATAAGAGTGGAACTGACCGAGCAACAAAAAAGAGGGAAGGGTACTTCTGAATTAAATGAAATAAAAGAACAGGAAGGAAATAAATAAACTCGGATGAAATGGAAAAGTAATTTAAACTTGACTGGTAAAGAACTGGAAAGTAATTCTTGAACGCAGCATAACAAATGCCACAAGAAAAATGAAGGAAGAAGCTTATGACATAAACAAAATAACTGACCTAAAATGAGCCACGCATTTAAGTGGAACATTTCAGCTGAAATCATTTCCAGGCCCCCCCAAATAGAGAGCCTCTCGATGTCCTGCTTTAAGACAACATGAGGTTTACATAAGTTTTCATGTGCCCAAGTTTACAATGGTAAGTACTGGAAGGTTACAAAGGTAAGTACTGGAAGGCAAGTGCTAGACAAGTCGAGACAATTTTAACACCCATGCAGTCATCCTTCTAACACTTCAGGGCATACTAGACCGTAAAGTATGAAATATAAAACAAACATGCAAACCAAACATTAGTAACAGCCAAACAAAAATTATAATCATTACAACAGAGTCAAGCATTGTGTTCACTGTACAACATACCTTTCTGATACTGTTGAACTCCAATCGGCTTCTTTGAAGCAGCAGCTCCAATTCGCATGGGCCGAGAGGAACAATACATGCCATTCATCTCAGTGAGGGCCCGCAATTGTTCATTTTCATCACCAAATCTAACAAAACCGTAACCTTTAGTACGCCCAGTGACCCTATCAGTAACAACTTTAGCGCCTTTCACAGAATGGTATGCAGATCTAAATGTCTCCTGGAGGGTATAATCAGTAACATCACCGGCCAAATCTCCCACGAAAATGGTGTAGTCAGGACCATCATCCTGACGCCTCTCACCAGCACCAAGAGTAGCCCAATTCAGTCGGAAATTTTGCTCAGTGTTTGGCATCAATGTGCCATTATAAGTTTGTAAAATCCTCTCTGCAGCAGCACGAGAAACAAACTCAATGAAACCATATCCATCTGGTATTCCCGTTTGCTTATTTCGAATAACCTTTGCAGAGACAACCTGAAATTCAATCATAATTTTGATCAGAACAAGGGGAAAAATCCAACTCTACACTTAAAATCACAAAGATTCCCATTAACTTAAATCTCGACAATCTTGAAGTTTGTCTAAAAAGAAACGAAAAGATCTCCATCCATTTGTGGACAAATATACATATATATATCATGAATAAGAAGGAATTCCAAAAAATCATTATGATGTCATTCATCTTCCACGTTTTCATGTGTTTCAATCAAAAGTATAGCAACTATTTTACCTCGCCGGTTTGAGGAAAGCAGCTGACGAGATAGCTCTCGTCCATCCACTGCTGCAAATCTCCGATCCACAGAGAGCGGATCTCATCAGATCCACCACTCGTAGCGGCCGGGTACTGCTGAGCCTGGCTTGGAATCGGAGGAGGCACGGCCTGTGGGGTCCAACCAACTGGCGGCGGTACCGGCGAAGGAATTTGCTGCTGAGGCGGCATCATCATCCACTGCTGCGGTGGCACCTGATTTTGTTGATGATGATACTGCTGATCGGACGTCACCTGCAGCGATGGAACCATACCGGAATTTGGCTGTTGCATCATGATCCGATCAGACTGGAAGGAGGATTCCAGTAAGTAGATGAGATTCTTGATGTGAGAATTTTGGGCAAGAACAAACCCTAGAAAAAGTTGGGGATTTGGGCAGCGCTTGTCTGAGTTTTCCTTTTTTTGGCCTAACAAAGATTTTGGACGATTAACGAAGAGTGAACTTTTTCAGGAATCGAGGTAGCTTTATATGGACAGCAAGAAAGAGTGGCTAACTCCATGACACGTGGGAGGTGGTGATTGGTTGGTTTTATTGCGTTGGCTATTTTTGTTGGGCTGGACTAGTTTAAAGAAGCCCGATCTTTTACATATGTACAGTCGACATGTCGAAATTAATATGACGACGTGTCACTAAATGTTCTGTAAACCCATTTACTTTTTTTTTTTTTTCATATTTATAATAAGATCGAATACATCACTTCGATATTGTATTTCATTGAAACTGATGGGTTTACCGTAAATAAGGTCCATCTTAACCCTGATATATATATCCATATAATTTTGATATGCCTTAAAATTGATGAGAATCTCAGGGACAAGTGGCTATGGATGGAATTGATCAAAATCCTCTTAGAAGTTTCCAGTCTAAAGTGTAGTAGTATATAAAAGCATTTGAGGTTAGAGCAAATAGAATGAAAGAGCTATACCATTTCATCCTTTAACATTCCTCTCGCTTGTTTTTTTTTCTAATTATGATGACTTAATTTTAATTATATTAACTAGTTTGTGCAGGCATGCACACATGGTTGATGGGACGGCGGCATCACTTGGAAACCGGTAAGATTATGCCGGACAGCATCGTTGCCGTAATTAGATATGTCGAACGCATATATATACATGGTTGAGTTACCCCTATAGTCTTGGTATTTCTAATGGAATCTTCTTCTCTTCCTTTTTTGATAGGGTTATTTATATGAAATGGATTTACCATATAACATTGCAACCGGTGGGAATCATATCCCTCAGAAGAAAGAGTGAAAGGTTTTTGTGTCTTTTTTGATAGCCATTGGTGCAAGATGATGAGGGTGATGATCATGTAAAAACAAAATGAGAAGCTCCTATATACCCTTCATTAGCTTAACTGACGTGGTCGGGATATGGCCGGGTTGGTTGAGTGTGCGGCAAAAAGACATGCACTATACACATACAAGTATTGCTGCTTGAACATGACGGTCTTCATAATAAGCTCAATCGAATGCACATAACTTAACAGATTATAATCATGATGCAAAAAATATGACGGTTTTCTGATCTCCAATGTAACTAGCATTTTCAAGCCAATAAATAATATATATACCAATCCCAAATGCCCTAATAAACTTACTAAAACAATCCAATTTCCATCCATATTCTCCTTCAATTTTTTATTTTTTTTTTAAAACTCAACTTACCTCATTCAACCACCTAAATAGTCACATCTTCAAAATATGTACAAAGTAGCCCCCTCGAATCAGCTACCGATATCCATAGAACAAATGACCCGAAAAGCTTTCCTATTCTCCTTTTTTCAT
The DNA here is from genome assembly GCA_027186245.1 of Coriaria nepalensis. Lineage (NCBI taxonomy): Eukaryota > Viridiplantae > Streptophyta > Magnoliopsida > Cucurbitales > Coriariaceae > Coriaria > Coriaria nepalensis. The sequence goes on along the minus strand of CP114495.1, from coordinate 9,358,191 downwards.
TTAGCAGTTTTGTGGCCTGTAATATTTTGGAGGCAGAGAAGGGCAGTTTTCATTCATATGTGGATATGGCTCCATAGTGTTATAACCCGGTAATTCCATTCGGTACTTCCCCTTAATCTGACAAAATGGAAGCTTCACATCATCTCCATCATTACACCATTCTGGCAAGCGACTTGAATTATCTTCGAAGAAATTGAGCGAGTAAGCATCTTTTATCTGCATTTACGTTACAAAAACAATTAGTCATTGAATCTACTTTTCTAAACCAACTAAACAAAAGAGACTTGCCGTAAATTCGGTAACTTCAATGGTGCTAGCAATTGGGTTAAATAGCCCAGCCTCCTTGTACATCTCTAAAATGAAAGCAACACATGATGTTGACTTTCCATCGCTATAGTTCCAATCATCCCGTTCAGGAACAGTCAGAAGTTGGTCAAAAGTGGACCCACGCTTTTCAACTTCAACTAAAATATTTGGAAGATCAAGGCCCTGAGAGAACCACAGGATGAATTAAACATATATATGAGATATAATTAACAGTATTGAGGGGAGAATAGAAAGTTCAATTGGTTGAGCTATTGAAAAACTCCAGTTTGGGCCTCAGAATCAGTTTGTCTTGAACATAGGTCCAAATGAAAAGTCCAGTTTACTTCACAATCTAAGTGAAATACAGTTTTACAAACTCTAGTTTAAGGTAAACTCCAGTTTGAAAGTACCTGAGTTCCTAGCCGTTTATTCAAGGCTTCATTCCACATGTTTGCAGCATATGCCGGTTGTATCTGATTCCAAACTGTCATAACAGAAGCAACCTGCAACACGAAAGATCTAACAATCAAACCAAGAACTTTAAAAGTTTATTTATGTATTTCTATGTTTATTTCTTTTACCAAATTAGAATCTAAGGGTGGCGGGTAGTTCCCATCAACAGTATCTATCCAGCTAAATATCATGTTATGATAACCATATGGTTGACCATCCATGCTCCGTGCGTACTCCCATGCAGCGGTCTCATTGAACTTTTCCCTCATTTTAGGATGTAAAGGAAGCAATGCAATATGGGGATTAGAATCATCTTTTCTCAGCTCAAATTCAAACCACTCGTCCCATGGTAACACTGCCACAATATCTTCCCCCTATAACAGGAATGAAACAGAATCCATGGTGAATTAACATCAATTGAATATGCGATATGAGAATGGAAAAGACTTTTCAAAGAAAATTGCATCATTAGTTGTGCCCAAAACCACTTAGCTCCAATTTCCACTTTGCCCAAATTCCAGTTTCACCTTTAGCCCCAAATGAACTCCAAGAATCCAGTTCATCCGAATGCTAATCGGCATGTAAAATCCAAGTCTACCTCAAAAATTTACTGAAATAGAGTTCATCTAAACTCCAGTTTGAAAAGTACCACTGAAATAAAGCCTTTATGTGGCAAACCAATTGTGCAATGGTACATGCATGTCAAACTATCGGGTGAAAGAAAATATCCCCAAGATGGAAGGCTAAAATTGCCAGTTTCTAAGATTCAAGCAAAAAAGAACAAGTCATGTATAACACTTAGTAGTGAGTTATGGGTTTTTACCTTTTCATTTTCATGCCCAGACTCACCAACCCATAGCTTTCCCTCAGAATCCTTCAAGCAAACGGCAGAGTGTCCAGCATATGCTCCACTAACCCACTTCTCTAAAGTCTCAAAACCACCCCACCTCCCTCTGATTTTCGATATAGCAAGAAAATCTCCAGAGTGAATATCATCCACGCTGATATTTGTTACCCAAGGTTGAGGCCTTTTCTCAAAAGAAGCACCCATATGCTTCTTGAGAAATCCAATATTTGAGTTCTCACCCCAACCCGTATTTGTAAATAAAGGGAAGACATCCCATAGTGCTTCAAGGGTCCCTAAAAACCCAGCTTGCATGAGAAAAATAGATATCCCCTTGTTTTTCACCTGATTTTAAGAGAAAAAAACTAAGTTCATCATGTCTTTAAAAAAGAAAATAAGGAAACTAATCTTGGTGGATTTGAGTGGGCAACTTACATATTCGAATTCTTCTTTCCCTTCCCACTCTTTGAATTCAAATGTGTGCTCTCTCGAGATGAAATAGTAGTCCCAAGTCACCCGGTAAGGGGTTGCAAAGAGATAAAGGTCCATACATGTCCAACTATGAGCATTGCTAACCTGGATAATGCGAAAAAAGAAGAAATACTTGGAGTCATTATTAACTTAAAGCCAGTAATCAAATCTATTATCATGATAAGGGATCCAGTAAAGGCCTAGAAAAATAATAATACTTGAACAGATAAGGTTAATCTGCTAATAATGTGTATGCCAAAATCGAGTTCTGAGTTTGAGTTTGATAAAAGTGCTCAAACAAACCTCATATAACAAAATCAGCCATTCCCAAATCAAAGTTCATCTTACCAAAAATACTTATTTATTTCTCAATTGAGTCCTAAAGGTTAAAATCCCCTCAAAATAGAAACACCAGAACTTAAAATTCCTAACAGCAATAAACTCCCAAATACTCAGATTCAGCTACAAATTCCCAAAAAAAACCCCTAAATTTCCTTAAATTCAGATACCCAAACCTTCAAATTTTTACAAACATTAACCAAAAACAACAATAAAAAAAAATTAAGAAAAAAAAATCAAGGAAAAAAACTAGCTTAGCTCACCCCCGACCTTGATATGCAAAGTACCACCACCAAATTCAGAACCAGACTTGTTATGAAATTCCATCCACGCAGTACTCTTATAGAAGCAAGAACCCTTCCACTCCAAAGTATTGTTTGAAGACGACGATGCAGCTCCGACGAAAGTCGGGAGAAGATCGACCGCGCTGTTCAGAGAGTTGAGGATGGGCCACGAAACCTGTCTCGGCAAGAGAGGGAGAAGATCGCGAGGGTGAAATGGTAATTTCACGGCTGCTTGGGGTTGTTGTGCAAAGAGAGAAATGAAGAAGGTGATGCATATCAGTATGGTGAAGCCGAGCAAAGAGGAAGGAGAGGAAGCCATGGTTGCACAGAAGAGGAAGCTTAGAGAGACAGAGACTTCAGCAGACGGTCTTTCTCTTCTCTGTCACTCCCTCGCAGTCGAGAATATCATGATATATCCAGAATCTTTTTGGGAATAAACGATTGCCAAACAGGGCCTTAAGCAACTTCCCCTTCTTCATTGATTTTGGATTCTACTACATTAATTCCGTATTTGATTTCTCCTCTTCCAAATATGGGCCGGGACGGGTCGGTCTTCATAATAGGCCAATCGGACTCAAATCTCTTGGGTCATAATTAGAAAGGAAAAAAAAAAAAAAAGAACCGATCCATTGAACCGTGTTTAAGGTAAAATTGATGCATCTTAAAATACTGTCTAAATATAAGTTGAGATTAAAAATTAAAAAAAAAATTAGATAAAGAAATTTTAAAATTATAAATATAAAAAATAAAAAAAAATAACAGAATGAAAAAATAAAATATTGGAAAATGATATAATTTTAAATTTTATTATAATTAATTATTATAACAAGATATTAATTATAATTATAAAAATTTTAGAGATTTATTATGAGAAATGTCTACTTTAGGGTTCATAAAGTTTCCCTATCCTTTGAAGCATCTAGAATTGGAACGATTCAATGGCACAAATACTATTGGTAACAATCCAAGCCCCATTTTCTTTTATGAGACTTGTATAACCCCACACCTTCTACGCCCACCCCTCATACACTTTTATCCCCACCCATCCTCTCTTTCTAGTTTCTAGTCCATCAAATCTTTCACTTTTGCTTGCAACCATTATTTCTCTCATCTATTTGCTTTCTTACTAACATACCAGATTTTTCTCCTTAAATATATGTATATACTACATTGCTTGCTAGTAAGCTTATGTTTGATTTCTCTTAGCTACCACCTCAAATGTCTATCTTGGCCCAAAACAAGTTCTCTCTACAACTCCATTACCATATTCATGTATACCAATCTCTGGTCCCTTATACAAATGTCCGATTCTCCTCCATTACTGCCGCTGCCACCTCCACCGCTAATTCCACTACGAAATCGAAACCTGCCAATCAAAAACTAATTCTCAAACCACCACCGCTGGTGCTTGTATCTCCACCAACCTCTACCTCTGGTTACTCCATACTCAATGACCCGAGTTTATAATCAACATGGACTCACCGAGCTTGGGTCGCAGGTGGGTGCACCACTATTGCCATTTCTCTTGCCAAATCGATTATAGGTGCAACTAGTTCACATATATGTCTCCAACCCACTTTACAGCCTTCATTGGCTAGATACTAGCTGACCTAGGGTCCGGGATTTACCACTGGGGAATCAATAATTATGGTGATGCTTCAACTCCAATCCTTGGTGCTCAAACTGATGCATTTCAAGGGCACCATAAGTGGCCTTGGACCATCACCAAGCGCCAGTTTGCCAACAACTTACACGCCTTGTCCCACGCTGTGATCTTCACAGTCCTTCCCATCGAGCTCCTAACTTCTGACAACCCGGTTCTACATGGGTTTGTTTTCACGTGCATGGGTTGTATTATGTTTAGCCAACAGTTTCACGCTTGGGCACACGGCACGAAGAGCCACCTGGCACCTCTTTTGGTGGCAATGCAGGATGCTGGCGTGCTCGTGTCTTGGTCGCAAACGGCTGTATAATAATAAATACAAGGTTTTTGAGGCATTGGAGATGGTTTTGTTCTTCAAATTGGGTGTGAGACCAAGGTCTTGGAGTGAACCTAGCTCTGAATGGACAGAAGAGAGTGAACAATAGAAATCATTAACACACATACACTGATACACATATACATAGATGTTTGTCTGTGTATATGGTTTGGTTGTAGATGTTATAACTGATTGTTTTATGGAGTTATCTTGTACTTTGATATAGAACCGGCATTACAAACAAGAAGCATATTTTTCTCTTTTCATGTAAACAGCAGTTTGCATGAATTGCTATTACAAACAGCAAGATACAAGAAAGCAGATTAAGGAATCTTTCATCTTCTTCATCTGATTTGAATCTTCTTATACAACAAATTTCACATGCAATTTTCTAGTGTCTAAGAAAAACATTCCCATTAAGTATCATTTCCGATAGAAGAAGAAATGGGGAATACACACGGAAACCAATAGTGGCATTTACCGTCTATATGGCCATCATCGATCATAGCAATCCCTTCCTGTAAATTAATATAATTAATAAGCTTACTCATACGTGACTACTGCGATTGCAGGGAGTAGAGAAAAACCCAATCATGGCAAAAATAACTTTTACATCAAGTAAAATATCAAGAGCATCAATAGCTAGGCCAGGTTACACAAAGCCTTGAAACTGAAGAAAACCGATAGTACAAATGATCAATATCCATAATACCATTGCCATAATTTGTTCTAACCTGAGCAAGCTCTAGAATCTCATTATGGTCTTTATTTAACTCGGTAGGGACGGACCGAACAACTTTTTCTTCCCAACAGAGATCACCTCAAACCACTTCCCAATACCTGATAGTAAAACCAAAACTCGAAACCCGAAACCTGAAACCCGGTGAAGAAAAGTTGTAGGTAATTATATGCATTAAGCTTGCTTATAATAAGAATAATACCTTGAACTTGCTTATAGCTCGTACGCAATCATCTTCAGGAACGGATTCCCAGTCACTTTTTTGTTTCTGACGAAGAAGACTACAAAGATCCGACAGGTTGATTAGACCTCCATTGTGGGGCCGTCTCGCCAAGAAAATCTCAACAATTTGTACTCCCGTCTAGAGCAAAACGTAGGTCTCCAAAGTCAGCATCATATTAGTCATTAAGAATATTAACCCACCTCAAAAAAATTTGTTCGAATATCATTTTCAAATCATTACAAATCCCGGTTTAATCAAAACCCTGTTCAGCCTTGAGTAAGCATCTCCTACATATCTATACCACTGAATACCGATATGAGAGTCATGAAGTGGGACCCAAATTTGTGGGATACCTACAGAATGGGACCCACCATCTCCTCTCAGATTCATGTATCTGATGCCTAGGAGTTACTGGAGTAAACCAACAACCTTGAGCAAGCTGAACAGGGACCTACTACATGGGATCCGCCGTCTTGTTTGATATTAGTGCTGCATGAATGCAATAAGAAATCTACGATAAATCACAATCCCTAATTAATGTCAAAGACTAGGATAGTACCGAGCTCATAGTTAAAGTCACCAATCCCTAAAAGCTCTGCCCAAAAACCCTTGTTTGAAGCTAAGGGATCTACTCCAACTTTTGCGCACACATGGAATTGTGATCTGAATGCCCGGTTCTTGCTAATATCTTTCTGCACCAAAATGATTTTAACCAATCAGAATACTTAAAAATTGTTATCAATTTCACCTTTTCATAGTCAACTACAGTTTACAGTATGTCCAGACTTCAGTTTTACCCAATTTCCAGTTTGAAATCATAATCCAAATGGACCCTAGTTGTGAAACCACATGGAGCTAATTTTACACAGAAAAACTTCAACTTCGAAAAATATTTCCCAAATTGATTTTGACATTGGGCGAACTAAGACTCCATTTTGCCCACTCTTTTTCGATTTCGATAAATGTTTCACAATTAAAAAAAAAACTTGGACCTTGTGTTTGCGAGCAAATTCTTCTAACTGAGAGCGAAAAGGAGCTGTTCCTTCATCACGTTGGCTCTAATCTTCGCTACATTTTCGCTCAGCAAGCGGTACTGATCCTGCAAATAAAAAAAATAAAAAATGATTGGTTCAAAAAAATTGAGAGAAATAAAAAGAGCGCTCAAAATTGGGGGAAATCTAAAAAATGTAATAAGGAAACGAACCCTAGCTGCTGCAGCTGTCTGTAATCCTCCAATTCCAGGTCTCCTCCTCATCCTTCATCTCCTTGATCTTCTCCGTCTCTGAACAAAATTTGATTTTTGCTTTGCTTATTTTCGATCAAAATCTAATCTTATGCATAAATAACGATTTTACATGTAAAATACAGGATAAGTAGCTGGCTTGAGAACCTATTATCAACAATCAGAGTGGCGCAGCGGAAGCGTGGTGGGCCCATAACCCACAGGTCCCAGGATCGAAACCTGGCTCTGATAAAGGGGAAGAAGGGCTGTGCCCAGTCCTTCTTCTCCTTCTATTTTTTTTGTTTACTTTTTTTTTTTTCTGGGCTGATTTGTTGGGCTCAAACTCTCAATGGCAGAATGGGATATGGGTTAAACTGGCCTACTCTAACTCTCGGCCCAAGGAAATGTGCCAAATCTGGGCTTGAATTCAATATGTTCTATTTATTTCCATCCCAACCAGCCTAACCACAACCCTAATTTCTGCAATTTGCTTCCCCCCAGATCAACTCTTCAGCTTCAGCAGAATGAAGTAGTCTTCTTCTTGTACGCTGCTTTCTTTCAAAAATCCTCTCTTTTTCCTTGGTGTATATTTTGGGTCAAATCAAATTTCTCTTAAAACTTAATAATTTTTACTTGAAAAAAGTTTTTGATTTTTAGATTGCATCCCTATGATTCTGATATTTAAGACAAAAAATAAAAGTAATGGACTGATTCTTTCTTGCTGATGAGAACTGGATTTCTGAAGGATGATGATGATGCATTTTGCTTCATACCAAATTTCTACTATCTTTTCTAAACAGCATTTTTCATGAAATATATAGCATATGGAATTGAATTCTTTGCATCACTATGATCAGTAGTTTGCAAAAAGTTATAAAAAGTAGTGGACTGATGATCTTCATTGATGAATAGATTCATTCTGAGGGATGTGGATGTTTCTTTTTTGTTCTTTCCCTGATCTTTTGAAAACTGTATGTTTACACTTCTTGTGGCATGTATGTTTACACTTCTTTTGAAAACTGATGATCTTTTGATTCTCATTCCATTTCGGTTCGATTTCCATCAGGAGTCAGAGTCGGAAATAGTTCGGAAAATCATTTCGTGAGTCTGCATTGGGAAGTAATCTTCTATATGGCCTAACCCATCCAGCCTAGAAACTCTCAAACATGTAGCAATGAGAGAAACTCTTCATCCCCATTTGAATTAAGATAAACCTTTCCTGATAAAACTTCAGAATTGACCGAGTACATACTTTCTGCATATGTACGCCATTAAAAAAATTCTCCACTGGAATCTAAAACTGCCCTAATGCTCTTTATATTCTCCCAAATCCATACTTGAAGTCTTGTACTGATTGAGAAGGAGAACAAAGCAGAAGACGTGGTTGGTATGAATCAAAAGCCATAGCTTTCTTCAACAAATCAAGATACCTATATATGCTAGCAAGTACAGATAGTGCTAGAGCAATTATACCCCCTCTAGCTAAATGAATTGCAATGGGGAAGACTTCTTCACTTACTTTTTCAGTAGAAGTGTGAAACACATACCAAGAGGGCCATAAGGTGAGAAATGCTTCATGCTCAATCTAACTCCCACTATCTATAAATTTCTGAAGCCAGAAGCTAAAGCATGCCTTTAGAGCTTCGGTTTGAACAATTTCCTTCCAGTCTGTGATTAATTTCTCTAGGGTCTTCCATTTCTCTGTTGTATAGAGATTTCGAAATGGAATCGCCCAAAACCGAAAAGCCCCCACAAATCATTACATCTTCTAAAGTGATATTAACCTCTCCCCATGAAAAAGTGAAGCTTTTAGTATTCGAACACCATCTTTCACTAACCCAATAAATAGGATCGTTATCTCTTCTAATTTGATAGGTTGAGTTCAAGATTTAATCATAAATTCCTGACTTTTTCCATATGGGTTGATGCTTTGAGGCCATTTTATGAACCCAAGTTTTCCAATTTTGAAGAGGATAACGCCAGCCATTGAAGATAACTTTTTTCTGGGAAAAGCTTTAGGAGAGAAATTTTGGTGGGAGAAATGGAAGAGAAGTAGTTTCATTAACGGAGGTTGCAATGGGTTTAAGAAAATAGGCTGTTTTGAGAGATGGGTGGTATTTTGCGGTTGGTGAAAGTGAATGGATGAGCTCTTTCCGGACTTCAACAATGGGGTCTGACGCCTCTTCCTCTTTATCCATGGTATGTTATCTCAATTCTCAGATATCTGGGCTTAAAGCCTTCTTCAAGGCTTCAACAATGGCGGGTCTGCTTCAAAATAGAGACAGCGAGGGCAAGAGAAGAGCGATCGTCGCAACATGCAGTTTGGGATGTAGTGTTTTATGCGGGTTTCTATCAGGGCATTAAATGCATTGCGACTGTTGTTGGATTTTGTTTGTTGTGTATCCAAGTATTTAGCTTGGGCATTAATCGTTCTTTATTTTAAGTCTTGAGTTTTAAATTTTAAAAGTATAAAATGTAGTTTCACTTCTAGTTTTCACCTTATCATAGTCAACTACAGTTTTACTCAATTTCCAGTTTGAAATCATAATCCAAATGGACCCTAGTTGTGAAACCACATGGAGCTAATTTTACACAGAAAAACTTCAACTTCGAAAATATTTCCCAAATTGATTTTGACATTGGACGAACTAGGACTCCATTTTGCCCACTCTTTTTCTATTTCGATAAATGTTTCACAATTAAAAAAAAAAAAAACAAAACAAAACTTGGACCTTGTGTTTGCGTGCAAATTCTTCTAATTGAGAACGAAAGGGAGCTGTTCCTTCATCATGTCGGCTCTAATCTTCGCTACATTTTCGCCCAGCAAGCGGTACTCTAATCCTGCATATATATAAAAAATGATTGGTTCAAAAAAATTGAGAGAAATAAAAAAGAGCTCAAAATTGGGGGAAATCTCAAAAACAGTATCAAGGAAACGAACCCTAGCTTCTGCAGCTGTCTGTAGCACTCCAATTCCAGGTCTCCTCCTCATCCTTCCTCTCCCTGATCTTCTCCGTCTCTGATTAAAAATTGATTTCTGCTTTGCTTCTTTTCGATCAAAATCTAATCTAATGCATGAATCAGTAACGATGTTTTAAAAAACATCATAAGGAGCTACGTTGAGGACCTAGCATCAACAATCAGTGTGCGCAGCGGAAGCCAAGTGGGGCAGTAACCCACAGGTTCCAGGATCGAAGCCTGGCTCTGATAAAGGGGGTAGAAGACTTGCTCCAGTCTTCAGCCCCCTTCTTTTTTTTTGTTTACTTTGTATTTTTTCTGGGCTGATTTGTTGGGCTCAAACTCTCAGTGGTAGAATGGGATATGGGTTAAACCGGCCTATTCTAACTCTCGGCCCAATAAGATGTGCCAAATCTGGGGTTCAATTCAATATGTTCTATTCGTTTCCATTCCAACCAAGCAAACCACAACCCTAATTTCTGCAATATGCTTCCCCCCTCTAGCAACTCTTCAGCTTCAGCAGAATGAAGTGGTCTTCTTCTTCTATGCTGCTTTCTTTCAAAAATCCTTTCTTTTTCCTTGGTGTATATTTTGGGCCAATTCAAATTTCTCTTAAAACTTCATAATTTTTACTTGAAAAAAGTTTTTGATTTTTAGATTGCATCCCTATGATGATGATATTTAAGATCAAAAATAAAAGTAGTGGACTGATTCTTTCTTGTTGATGAGAACTGGATTTCTGAGGGATGATGATGATGCCATTTTGCTTTATACCAAATTTCTACCATCTTTTCTGAACAGCTTTTTTCATGAAATATAGAGCCATATGGAATTGAATTCTTTGCATCCCTTTGATGAGTAGTTTGCAAAAAGTTATCAAAAGTAGTGGACTGATGATCTTCATTGATGAATAGATCCATTCTGAGGGATGTGGATGTTTCTTTTCTCTTCTTTTCCTTATCTTTTGAAAACTGTATGTTTACACTTCTTGTGGCATGTATTTGATTCTCATTCCGCTTCGGTTCGATTTCCATCAGGAGTCGGAGTCGGATTGCGGAATTCGGAGAATCATTTTGTGTTTCTGCTTTTCCAATCCAGTCCAGTTCTTCATTAAACAGTGATAGAGAGATGATATATTTTGATATCAATAAGAGCACAAAATACAGACCATGATTCCTTTTTTGCACTTAGCTCCTGAACAAGTGTCTGACACCTCTTTAAACTAGCTTCAAGCTCAAAATCGGGCTGCTCGAATCTATGCCAAAATCCAGTGCCATTGCAGCATTGCTAGTTGTAATACATATGAAGGGTGCATAAAATCACTATCTTCCGACTTCAATTCTTCTGGAACATTCTCTGTTTTCCTACGATCACAATCCTTAGTGCTTGAACAATTTGGACTCCTCTCAGCTATGCTCAGAAGATAATTGTCAGCAATATCTCCATGCTTCTCCCTAATAGATTTCTTCTTCGATAAGTGTTTTGCGATGGTTAGGCTATCCTCATCTTCTTCTTCCGAATAAGAAGATCTACATCTTTCTTCCCCCTCATTCTTCTCGGTCCGATTGATTCACGTCTCCAACCCCGTTGAGTTATCTCGAACTGCTTCAAATATTATGATTCCCTATTCTTTGCTTTTCTTCTTCTTTTCGAGTTTTGGTCGAATTTCGGCAAGCTTCTTTTCAAGTTATCACCTTCTCTCTTCTTCGGTTCAAAACCAGGAGAACAGAATCTAAATCACTTCTCCTCTTCATCTCTTCTGATTGTGTCCTCCACGATTCTAAGTATATATTCCTAACACCATTTGGGAAGTAATCTTCTATATGGCCTAACCCATCCAGCCTAGAAACTCTCAAACATGTAGCAAATGAGAGAAACTCTTCATCCCCATTTGAATTAAGATAAATTTCTGGGTAAAACTTCAGAATTGACCGATTGTTAATACTTTCTGCGTATGGACGCCATTGAAAAAACTCCCCACTGAAATCTGAAGCTGCCCTAATGCTCTTTACATTTAAACTATTTACAGATTCTCAACAGGCAAGTCTTGGGTCATTTTGACCTATCGAATTCGGCTGTGGCCAAATGTTAAAAAATCTCTCCCAAATCCATACTTGAAGTCTTGAACTAATTGAGAAGGAGAACGAACACAGCAGAAGACGTGGTCGGTATGAATCAAAAGCCATAGCTTTCTTCAACAAATCAAGATCCCTATATATGCTAGCAAGAACAGATGATGCTAGAGCAATTCTAGTACCTCTAGCTAAATGAATTGCAATGGGGAAGACTTCTTCATTGACTTTTTCAGCAGGAAGGTGATGACTTGGTTAAATAATCTGAATTCAACAATGAATCTGGGTAATACTGTAATTACGAGAGGTAATGGTATTTTGCATGATCTTGGCTGTGTTTGTCGGTCCAAGCATCCGAGAATAGTGGTTTTATTATGTGTGTGGTCTCCTCTTGCGACCCAGTTCTTTAAATTGAACGTGGATGGTTCTTTCAAAAGGCCGTCTGGTCAAAGGTGCTCGTCGTAGGGTTTTCAAGATGTCTCAGGTTCGGTGGTGGCTACTTCTTTCGTGCGTTAAACTGCAACAATAGCTTCCAAGTTGAAGTTTGTGCGCTTTTCTATTGTATTCAATATGTTCTTTTACATGGTTTTCTCCCTACCAAGATAGAATGCGAATCTAAGGCTTTGGATAATTATGGCTATCAAGAAAAATTCATTCTTGGACTGGATGGTTTCTATACAATGGAATTCCATTCAGAATTGGTTGTATTCCTTCCCGTTAGAGATTTCTCACATTTTTAGGGAAAGCAATAGGGTAGCTGATAATTTGGCTAATCTTGTTTGTCTTTTTTATTTTACCTTTAGAAATGAGATGGATCTCTTGATATATTTTGAAATGTGTGTAGAAAAAAATATATTTTTAATAATTATAAAATTATCGTTAAAAAATTATATTTTCAGTTTTTTTTTCTAAATATCTTCTACCGCATTTGGCGGATCCGGAAAAAAAAAAGATCTGGAGGTAGCCCCGGAAAAAGGAAACAAAAAAAGGACCAACTTCCGGGAAGCTCCATCAATGACGGAGCTCGAAGCTCCATGGAGCTCCATGGCAGGGTGAAAGGGAACGAGGCGATGAAGGAAACAAAACTATTCTCACCTCTCTGCCAGGGTGACAGAACTTCAGGCCCACCAGTAACCTCAACAGCTACAACTCCGGCCAACTCTTACAGATCAAAATTCACAAGTTACAGTTATTACTAACAAAACCAATAAAGGACGAAGATAAAACATATTCCAGAACATCAGAAAACAAACAAATAAATATAAGAAATGAAATTGATCGCTATCTACACCTGATAGAAGTCAAGGTAGTAGAGGATATGGAACTGTTCCTTGATAGGCTCGAAAAGCCACACAGCGATGTCAAGGCCATTTGTCAGCGCCAGGAGCTAGCTCAGTCGGATTCTTAGTAGTTCCAAACGGACCTCCAGTCATGCTCACCTTGTCAAAGGTTCCAGCCGAGTGCCATCTGTAATAAGAACACAACAACAACTCATTACACTGAATCAACGTAGAAATTAGGCATAACAACTTAAAAAGAAGATAACAACGTAGAAGATACCATTCTGTGCCCATTCTAAAATACCAGGACAAGCCTGAGCCACTTCCATAAGGCTGTCTACCTGATGATGCTACGAAGGGTTAGTATTCTGTTTTGAACTGTATTAAGAAAGAAATTAAAAATATTTAATTTTTTTAATAATTATTAAAAAAATATTAATTTTTAATATTAAATTTTTAATATTATACGTCATTAAAATACATTTCAAAGTATGTTTGCTCTGAGTCTTTCTCCTTCTCAATAATATGCTCTTTTGATTGGCAAAAAAAAGTAATAATTTACCACAAACTGTTGAAGATTACAGAACAGAATTTGTTGATCCAAAGTCCCTCTTCGTCTCTCTTTCTGTCCCTAAATTTAGTAAAAGTTGACCGATTCTTCCGCCATTCCCAAGCTCAATGGGTCTGGAGATGAGGATTGAAGCGAAACAACCATTACGTTGGGGAAAATTTTTCTTCTTTTCGAGGGACGAGATCCGAATCTGGTTTTTCCCCCCACCGGACTTAGGGTTTTTGTTTCTCGCATTCCTTCCTGCATTTTCCCCCCCTTAATCCTTCTTCTGTCCTTGGTGCATTGGTTTGGATTTCTATTTGGATTTCTCTCTCTTTTCTTATTTATTTTTCATTTCTTTTCCTAGCAAAAAAGTGTTTGGCTGCTGGGAAAATCATTAGTTTTGAAAACTTCCTTTCCCGAAGATTTTTCACAGTCAATGCAATTTTCTAAAGATCCGTTCGCGGTGGTCAGGGCGGTTGAATTGAACTATTTGTGAAAAAGAGGAGGGAAAAAAAAGGAGGAAAAGAAAAAGGAAAATGAGTTGCTTCGGATGTTGTGTTTCAGAGGAGAAAATTAACAGGAGATCATTGAAAAGGAGCATAAAGGAGTATCATGACACCAAAACTCTGGCCTCATTTGCTAATATCTCCTTCAAATCTGGTAACATTTTCTCTTTTGTAAATCAATTGCTTTGTTCATATACTCCAATATATATATATTGACGTTGTGATTCTGGAAAATGGTGGGTCCTTTGTCGCACCAAAAAGCTTAAGCTAGTTTGTAGAATCAGAAGCACGCCTATAAGCGATATAAAACATCATATAGAAATCCCAAGAGTGTAGAAAATTTATCGATAACATTTGCATTAGCAGCTACTTTGTTTTTCCATAAAGATCTTGATGGCGTGATTGAAAATATGGTTATCTTTTTAAAATCTTGCAGACAGCAGTAGGCGAAGATATATAACCGAAGAGGTAAAGAAGATTGGGAAAGGAAACATCGCAGTTAAGATCTTCACTTTCCACGAGCTAAATGTTGCGACGAACAACTTCAGCCTTGAGAATCTTATAGGAGAAGGAGGCTTTGGAAGAGTTTACAAAGGCCATCTTGAATGCATGAATCAAGTACCTTCCTTCTCTCAACTCTTTCTCTCTTTGTTTATATATGTTAAAACAATCAAAATGTGAGGTTTCTCATTTTTCACCTTTTTTTATTTTTTAATTTTCTCAGACTGTTGCTGTGAAGAAACTTGACAGAAATGGATTTCAAGGAAACAGAGAATTTCTAGTAGAAGTTCTGATGTTGAGTCTTCTTCACCACCCTAACCTTGTCAATTTGGTCGGATATTGTGCTGATGGTGACCAGAGGATTTTGGTTTATGAATTCATGGCTAATGGTTCCCTTGAAGATCATCTTCTCGGTATGCATTTTTTTATCTGTTTTTTCATGTAGCGATGTTAGAGCCACCATCACCTCTCACATGCATGAGATGCTTTCTTGCCAAAATGAAGGGTCATCTTTAGTGTTGGCTTAATCAATAAGCTTTGAAAGTGCATTCTTAAAGATTTAATTTCTGATAACAAACTCGCCCTTTTTTTTTTCCTTTTTCAGAGTTAGGTCCGGATAAGCAGCCCCTCGATTGGAATACAAGGATGAAAATTGCGGAAGGTGCGGCAAGAGGGCTTGAGTACTTACACGAAACAGCCAATCCCCCTGTGATATACCGAGATTTCAAAGCATCAAACATTTTATTGGACGAAAATTTCAACCCGAAACTATCTGATTTTGGGCTGGCAAAGTTGGGTCCCACAGGGGATAAGACCCATGTCTCCACAAGAGTTATGGGAACCTACGGCTATTGTGCTCCTGAGTATGCTCTTACTGGACAACTGACCACAAAATCGGATGTATACAGCTATGGAGTTGTGTTTTTGGAGATAATTACTGGAAGGAGAGTTATAGACAATACAAGACCTTCTCAAGAGCAGAATCTAGTTACTTGGGTACGTTTTCATTGTTTCTTGAAGTGTTCATAAATTGGCATGAATTGTATCTTCCCATAGAGTAAACAAGACTTACCACCTCTAAACTTTCAAATATTAAGACTTACCACCTCTAAACTTTCAAATATTAAGACTTACCACCTCTAAACTTTCAAATATTAAGACCTACCACCTCTAAACTTTCAAATATAAAGACCTATCCCCCCCGGTTCTCTCACGTTTTTAGAAACTAGACATACACTTCTTATCTCTTTAAAAGATTAAAAAAAAAAAAAACCTAGACAACCCCCTTTAGTATCATTTTCTCGTTTGTTTATTATCAACATGGTGATTTGGCATGCTGAATAGACATGCCATGTCATCATGATTGTATATAGATCTTTGTTTTCATTTTTGACACCAACTATTTAACTCTTTTTTTTTTAGTTACCTTTTTCAGTTAAAAATAATTTTAAAAAATGGTGTTTTATTTGCAATTATGGTGCCGTGACATGCCTACTTAGCATGATGCCGAGTAAGTATAGTTGTTTGAAAATTTAGGGGTGGTAAGTATAGTTTTCCATCTATATCTTAAAGCTTTTGAGATGACATTTTTATGTCTATCCATCAACAGTTGAAAGGCTTACATTGGGTTCCTTTCTTTTTGCAGGCACAACCCCTATTCAGAGACAAGAGGAAGTTTACATTGATGGTGGATCCATTGCTAGGGAGTGATTACCCTGTAAAGGCTCTCTATCAAGCTCTAGCAGTTGCAGCCATGTGTCTTCAGGAAGAAGCAAGCACTCGGCCTCTGATTAGCGACGTAGTTATTGCTCTCGAATATTTATCCGGAAATAAGGCCGATGAGGTTGTCGGAGGAGGAGAGAGTAATAGTGGAGGGAATTAATAATCATACTTTTCATGTATGGAAGAAAAATAATGAGGAAAGAAGAATACATTGAGGGGTGAAATTAAGGAGAAGAAAAGGAAAAAAAAAAAAAAAAATGGTGAGGAGCTTTGGGATTTTGTAATGTGCATGTATATCTTTTATTTATTTATTTTTTAATTATGTTAAAAATCTGCTGCTTATAGTATAACCCTAATTTCATTACCTTATTAACGATTATTTTGAGCATATATCATATATCTTTTCCTCTCAAGGATTATTGAATATTATCGATGCAAATTGAATTTCGGATCTGAAATCGGAAAAATTCTAATCCGGACAATTTGAATACAGTTCATGTTTTTTAACTGTTGAGACAAAAAATATGTACAAACATTCAAGAAACTTTACAAGAATTTATGAACTTGCCAACATGACTTCTCAGTGGGTTTAAATGTAATTTTGAAAACTATTTGATGGCCAAAATTAAATTTAATGAACTTCAAGGTCTTATTGAGAAATAAACAAAAGACACAAAACAATAAACAATAAGTAATTATTGTATAAATAAATAAATAAAATAATAGCTGGCGTAATATTATCTTCTCCGGCCATATAATAAGTCCGAATTATTGGGGTTTTTCAGGGTTTAACTTTTCAGTGTCTTCCTCTCGGCGCACCTCCGTCTCTCTCTCTCTCTCCTCACTTTGTCTCTCTAGAATTGGCTGCGTCCCCTGCTCTTGTTCTGCTCGACCATGCTTAGGCCTACTTGTTTGTGAGCAGAGATAACCAAGACCGTGAAAACCGCGATATTTACGGGCTCTGCCACGCAGAACTATTTATCTTTAACAAGACGGCTCCTCCTATAAGCAGCAAGCTGGGGAAAGTTGCAGAGCTGATGGCTATGGGTGTCTCTTCCACCCATACGACTCCGTTAACTCCGTTAATTTACCGGTGCTGTCTCCGGTCTAACTCCATGGCAATGGGTTTCTCCTCTGTTCCTTTTCGAGCTTCCTCTAGAGTTCTTCACAGGTTTATAAACCCTCTTATCTTACATCAAATGTCTTTTTTTAATGATTATTTTTCTTAGTGTTCTTTAGAAATTGATTCTGTAATGGAGTTAGAAGTATAGCGCTTGTTGGTTTTAAGTATAATGTTTGTGGTTTTTGCTCAAATGGAGAAGTAGGGTTTCATTTCATAGGGTTTATGCTTGTTCGTTGAGGATATATAACGTTTACTCATTGTGTGGTTTTTTATTTGAAGTATATAGGACGTAAATTATGCCGAAAATCTGAAGTGTTTTCATAGTTAATGCATGCGGGAACATAATCTTGTGGCTGCCATGGATGTTTTTCTTCTCTTGTGATTGCAAGATTTATTTCTTTTCATTGAAGAAAGAGAAATTTGATGATTGTAATTCATCAAATATTTGCACCATTTTCTTATGTTTACTTCTTGACATGAATTTTAGGTGTGAAATTAGCACAGCCGAGGGAGCAGATAGTTGTTTTCCGAACCATGCTATGACTAGTGGTCCTTTTCGGTCTAGGCATAGCCAGTCTTTAAATACTAGCTCATTTGTTGAGACTCATGGATATGATGACGGTGGAATGATGTCAAATTCTAGTATAAGTGCCTGGAGGAGAGAGAAAGAGCAGCTCCGACAAGATTTCAGTGTTTATGAAAAAATCCCCTTCTATGATGGTCATATGCCAAGTAATCGAGATATGTCTAAAGCAAGTACTGGTTATACTGATAAACAACCTTTAGTTCAAATGCCTGATGCAAAAAACCTGGAGGTTATACAAAAACCCGTGGATTTTGACTTACCTGATTCCCCTTCTCCTGAGAAAAGGGAGAACTTCAGAAACAAGAATTATACCCATCCTTTAAATGGTGGGAATTACTCTCATCTTCAAAATGAGTCGCCTCATATGGGAAACAATGTATATAATATCACACTGAATGGGCCAAATAAGCTGCATCCATCTATGAAACCTATTTTGGAAAAAGTTGCCAACTCCAATGGTTCATTACCAAGGAAAATCTTGGAGAATGAGAGAAACAAAATCTCTGAATCAGCTTCTACTGCAGCAAAAATGGACATAGCCAATGGGAAAGCTCCTAAAGTGCAGAGTTATAGAAGTGCCAAAACCCTGAAACCAAATGAAATTCGGGAGAAGCTTAGTGGCATATATGACAATGTCTGTGTTGTTACTAGTATATCTGCTGCAAAGGAAGTCGTTGCAATGCTCACTAACCAGTACAGGCATCTTGTTCATGCTTGTGATACAGAGGTAGAACTATACCTCAAGCTACATTTTTTTTCCCAGCTACTTACATTTACCTTGTGATAGACGCTTTTATATTGCCACATCCATGAATATGTAAAGTGTAACAAGGCATATTCGCATATTTGTGGCCTAGTGTAATATTTAAGTGAATTTTTGTAAAGGTGGCAAAGATTGATGTCAAACAAGAAACACCAGTTGACCACGGTGAAATAATATGCTTCAGTATATATTCTGGACCAACAGCAGATTTTGGAAATGGGAAATCTTGTATCTGGGTAGACATTCTTGACGGTGGAGGCAAGGAATTGTTGCTTCAGTTTGCCCCATTTTTTGAAGATCCATCTATTAAAAAGGTTATTTCATCTCCCTTTCAGCCAAAATTTCTATTGCACCCCTTAATGAATTTACTCTAGTTGGAAAATTATGCTTTGTTGTCATTAATTTATCAAACACCTACTCCTGTTGCAACTACTTTCACAAGTAATTCGTTTGAATTCATTTATAAATTCATTTTATTATTTGAAAACAAAAATTAAGTTGAAGAATTTCATTCGAGTCCCAATTTTTATGGTCAGAATATAAATGGATTTTGTTTGAACATAGTTACAAAATATTCTCCATGTTTGTTTCATAAATTTCATATGAGGGATTTCCAGGTACTTTTAGAAATAATAGATTTTACAGGTGGTGGGACCCACTGAATGTTTTCAAGATTTACATTTCCTCACTTTTGATACCAGGGAGTCCTTGTTCTTAAGTGAAATTGGAATGATGAATGATTTGAATCCCTATGCTTGAAATGAATTGAACTGAAGTTTGCATGTAATTAGATTCCTACTCACAAACTAACAAGAATGTGACAAATGACCTACCCTTGCTCTAGGTATGGCACAACTATAGCTTTGATAATCATGTCATGGAAAACTACGGGCTTAAGCTCTCGGGTTTTCATGCTGATACAATGCATATGGCACGATTATGGGATTCATCAAGGAGAGCAATTGGTGGCTATTCTCTTGAAGCCCTTAGCAGTGACTCAAAGGTCATGTCTGGGGCTAAATTGGACCAAGAAAAAGATTTGATTGGTAAAGTATCTATGAAAACCATATTTGGAAAGAGAAAGGTAAAGAAAGATGGAACTGAAGGCAAAATTGTTGCCATTGCCCCTGTTGAAGAGTTGCAAAAAGAAGAACGCATACCGTGGGTATGTTATTCTTCCTTAGATGCAATATGCACATTGAAACTTTATGAAAGCTTGAGAAAGAAACTCTCTGAAAAGTCATGGAAAATTGATGGAAAAATAGTTTCCAACAAATCCATGTTTGACTTCTACAAACAATACTGGCAACCATTTGGCGAGCTTCTCGTCAAAATGGAAACTGAGGGAATGTTGGTCGATCGAGCTTATCTTACTGAGATTGAGAAGTTGGCCAAATCAGAGCAAGAGGTTGCTGTAAATAGATTTCGCAAGTGGGCTTCAAGGTACTGCCCTGATGCAAATCACATGAATGTGGGAAGTGATGCCCAATTACGCACGCTTCTTTTTGGTGGCATTGCAAACAGGTTTGCTGTGTTTGATTGGTTTTTTTTTTTTACATTGAGCTCTCCCTCATTTTGGAAAAAATAAAAAATGAAATTTATTATTTCCTTAAATATTCAATATTGAAGTTTAGGTTTTTAGGTGATGATAACTTTTGATTGAAGAAGACTCTATTTTGTCTGAAAGATGATGCATTTCCAATTTTTCTGTTGGAGGAAACCATTAGTCGTGAATTCTGAAAATATAATATTTATGTCGAAAGTCTAGTGAAATAGAAGAAAAGTTATCTTCGGTACATTTGAAGTGAATTATAATTTTCTTCGTGTTGCAGTAAGGACCCAAATGAATTCCTTCCTGAAGAAAGGACCTTCAAAATTCCCAACACCGAAAATGTGATTGAGGAAGGAAAGAAGACCGCCACTAAATTTAGAAATATCATGCTGCGTAGTATTGGACATACTCTGCCTGTTGAGAAATATACAGCAACTGGTTGGCCATCAGTGAGCGGTGATGCTCTTAAGACTTTAGCTGGGAAGGTCTCTGCAGATTTTGATTTTATCAACGATGATGATTCTGGATTGCATTGTGAAGATGAGGTTGATGCTGAAAATACTCTTGAAACAGAGAGTCATGAAGTGACAAAAGGAAAGGAAACAAATTCTTCTGAGGATGTGGACTATTCTATGTTTGGAACAGCTTTGGAAGCATTTGATTCGAAAGAAGTTGGGAGGGAAGCTTGCCATGCAATTGCTGCTTTGTGTCAAGTTTGCTCCATTGACTCTTTGATCTCCAATTTTATCCTTCCCTTGCAGGTAATTTTAGTCTTTTTTTTTTCTGCGCCGCCCTTTGATGAACCTGTATTCTTGCACTTTTTATGAGTTGAAAATTACCTTTTAGTTCAAATTTACCAAGGATTGTCATTCTGAATCATTACTTTGTAGTCGAAGTTTATTAGGCAGTTTGTTGAAAGCTTGATATTTCTACCACAGGGAAATCATATATCTGGGAAGAATGGTCGTATTCATTGTTCACTAAATATCAACACAGAAACCGGGCGTTTATCAGCTAGAAGACCAAATTTGCAGGTTCACACTTGTATTTTTAAACTCACATTTATCAGCTAGTGATGGATCATATAGGATATGTTTGATCTTCTGCTCAACTGCTTCATGATACATAAGCTCCATGGATTTACTTAAATAACCATCTGTATTGCTCATCTGGTGGAAATTAAAAATTTTGTAATATTTTTTTTTTTCTTAAATCAGAATCAACCAGCTCTTGAGAAGGACCGATATAAGATTCGTCAGGCATTTATTGCTGCACCTGGAAACTCCCTTGTTGTGGCTGATTATGGACAGGTAAGTTCTCTCTCTCTTTCTCTCTCTTCCTCATCACCCCCTCAAAATTTACACAAGATTTGATTTATTGAGTGAAATGTAATTCATTGCACAGCTGGAACTTCGGATTCTTGCCCATCTAACCAATTGTAAGAGTATGCTCAATGCCTTCAAAGCTGGTGGAGATTTCCATTCCAGGACGGCAATGAATATGTACCCTCATATTCGTGAAGCAGTAGAAGAAGGAAATGTTCTTCTCGAGTGGGATCCACAACCTGGTGAAGATAAACCCCCAGTGCCATTGTTAAAGGTAAGAATCAGTCTTTGGTTTGTTTTGTTCATTTGGTATTATATTAACTCATCCTGGTAATTAACTAGTTATTACTACCATTATTATTCGGTTTTGATTTTTCTTATTTTCGTTTTCATTTTCGTTTACCTAGGATGCCTTTGGTTCTGAAAGAAGGAAAGCTAAAATGCTTAACTTTTCAATTGCATACGGGAAAACTGCAATTGGCCTAGCTCGAGATTGGAAGGTACACTGCCAATACTAAGGGTCCACTTGATTCAGCATTTGAAACTCTAAACTTTCCGTATGGACCCTTGGTTGAATCATGGAAAACTTTCATCTTCCCTTATTTAAAATCGTACAATATTTATCCATATGAACTTAGGAGTCATTTTTTTCCTCTTTTTTATTTTATTATTTATTGTTTTTTCCAGGTTCCAGTAGACGAGGCCAAGAGGACAGTTGACCTATGGTATAATGATAGAAAAGAGGTTCGCATTTGGCAAGAGGAGCGTAAGAAAGAAGCTCGTGAGCATAGTTGTGTTCACACTTTGCTAGGGCGTCAACGCCTGTTCCCTTTAATGTCCCAAACTACTGGTTCCCAAAGAGGGCATATCGAAAGGGCTGCTATTAACACCCCTGTCCAGGTTCATATTCTTTATTCTCCAACTGTCATGATATTTTCTACTCAAGTTTCTCTATTATATCGAGAAACAATGATCCAAATGGGAAAATCGAATCTTTAATAGATTCAAACACTCGACCAAAAGCTCAACTTAGGCTCCATTTGGGAGCATTTAATTTTTCTGTCTAGTTTAGACTCGAGAGTCCAAATTGAGCTCACAAAGTCCACTTTTATGCCTATATTTAAGTGTACAGAAAGGAGCCTAAATCTTATTGATTGTACAACTACAGGGCAGTGCTGCTGATGTCGCCATGTGTGCCATGTTGGAAATATCAAAAAATCAAATATTAAAGCAACTTGGATGGAGGCTTCTCTTGCAGGTTAATTCATCTCTCCCTCTCTCACTAAGAAGCTAGCCTAGTCTAATAGTATTGCTAGTTTCTTTCTTTTCTTTTTTTTTTTTGGCCCCTGGAAAGTATCAAAATCTTGTGCAATTAATTGAAAAAAAAAAAAAAAAAACAGGTTCATGATGAAGTGATATTGGAAGGGCCGACGGAATCAGCAGAACTTGCCAAATCCATTGTTGTTGAATGCATGTCTAAGCCATTCAATGGAAACAATCCTCTGAAAGTTGACCTTGCCGTAGACGCCAAGTGTGCGCAAAATTGGTACTCTGCCAAGTAACCTTTCCGTCTCTTTCATGCCTTGACAACATGCTCTTGCTCAATGACCTTAGTTTCTATTGGTCCGGAACCGGATCCCGAATCTGACTCCAAAATGTTTCATTATTCACTCTGTGATGCCTTTCTTTCTTTTCCCACATTTTTCTTCCTCCAAGTTCTAGTAAGGGTGGCATAAGGTCTCTTCTCCTTTAGGTGGGACCCATCCCTTGTAATTTTTGTAGCCCACATGTTGTAGGGAAAAAACATGTTTATGAACCTTGTAATTTGTGTATATAGAAACTTTTGTAATCTGAAGATTTGTATTATTATTATTATTATTTTTTTGTTCTTAACATCATTCTGTGTTTAAATTTTCCATGCTTTATCTTTTGTTGTCTTTAAAAATAAAAATTAATTAAATAATTAACTAAATAAACAAGAAAAGGAAAAATAGAAGCTGAGTAGCAGTAACAGTATATAACAATAGACGCGGGTTTATTACAGAACAATGATTAATGTCAGGTGCGTTGCAGTCATCAGCGTTGATTTCGGGTTGACTTTCTGTCCAATTACTTCATCAAATAAGACAAATACAGTCAACCTGTCTTTGTTCCAGCTCTCTCTCTCTCTCTCTATCGCTCAATCTCAAGTTTCTTACTTCACAGCTTACAGGAGGGTCTGATCTGCAAAAAATCCTTCTGGGTATGGTTTCATATCACTCTCATCCTTTTATCACGCTTGATCTGAAATTTTTTCATATATTTGATATCTGGGTCAGATTGCAAATCGTGAAATTTTCATATTTTGATAATCAGTTTTAGGGTTTCTTAATTTTCCTAGTGTTCTTTTTCAATATCCAGTTATATTTTCAGATCTATAACAGTAGTATTGCTCTTTAAGTTATGTGAATTTGATCTGAAATCTATATGCCTTTACTTTGAATCCATTCAAGAGATTAGTCTCTTACACAACCTATAGGTATCCTTCTATAGACAAAAAGCCGATTCGGTTTTAATTAATCATTGCATAAGACACTACAGAGTCAAATCCAGACCGAAAAGAACAAAGATGGTTCAAACACTCGAAGCTATCAAGGGTGGTGGTGGGTCCATCAGGGTGGGGTCAACCGGAACGATCGGTGCACTAATAACCCGAGAAATGAAGTCCAGCCGATCTGCTCCTCAAACCGCTCTATCCTCAAAAAACAAGCTTCAAACCGGTCCAGTTTCGGTGCCTTGCTATGCAGCCACACCCAAAAGGCTACAACCTAGAAAATCGTTCGACGCACTAAGCAGCAGCAGCAATCGGACTGGAAAAATTGTAAATAACCAAGCCCCCGAAGGAGCTCCTTGGAAACAGAAAAATAACCCCAAAAAAACCACACATCATCATGTCCCAATGCTTTCCGGATTGGATAATGTATCATTGGACGGTGAGAAAAATGACAGGAAAGGTCTAAACATGGTAGAGATTGTGAACTTAAAATGCGGGAATTCAGATCGGGCTTGGGCTAGCCCTATAACAAACCGGTTAAGGAAGCTCGGGTTTTCAAAACTATCCGAGACCATTGCCTAGTTTCCTCTCATCCGACTTTAGGGTCCGGTAACTTAAGACCAAATTGCCTTGTGGCGGATTGTGATTAGTTTCCGAAACTTCAACCACGAGCATACTTTCGGTAAGAGCTTTGAGGTTCCTTTTTTCTTCCTGTTGGTTGTGATTAAAGATTGGAGTAGATTGGATACTAATACTAGAAGTAGAAGTAGGAAGAAAATGGAGGTCATTCGAGATTAGAGTTCAGTTTCTGTGACCTACCTCAGGAGCCGGACTCCAGCCGGTTGAAATGCTTGATTTCTTGCATTATGAGTGATCCAACCGTGCCTCTAGTGCCCACTTTCACCAGAGTCTCTTCAATTGTTTCTTCGATTCCGTTTGTTGATTTGGTAATGGATTTGAACATTGCGTTGTTCTCTTTTTTGGTTTTGGGTTGTGGAGGAGAGAAGAAGGCTTTTTTATTGATACAGAAAAGAGTGATGCTTGGTTGGTTATATCTTGATGGGGGGTGGGGGAGCTCTTATATTTGACTCATTTTGTTGTTTGGTTGTATGTTTGATTAAAGAACTTTTAAATACTTAAGTTTCATTTAAACTCGAAAAAACCATCATTAATTATTATCCTGGTAAGCTAACATGATTTGATCTAAACGGTTGATTTGAGTTTTAAGGTAAAATGTCTCTTGACTTGGCTCATATGATTGTGTAATGATGTTATATGTGGAACAATCTTAATCAAATCAGAGTTCTTGTTGTCCGATCAAATGTCAAATGATATAAGACGCCAAAAAACTGTGAAGCTTGAGTTCTCTTTCCATGGCGTGAATGGTATGTGTCGTGTGAAGCTTTTATTTTCACTTTTCATTTATTTTGAAACTAGTTTTTAGAAGTCAACTTGAATTAGAATTTTCTAAACTTCAATTAGAATTACATGTAAGTCTATGATTATAAAGTCTAATTTAGATTACGGATTCATTTTTAGTGACGGAAAACATCGAGAAATTTTCGGGGCTATATATTACATTAATTTTATATATAATTTAAATAAATCCTCGCCGTAAATAAAATAAGGTCTACCAAAAGAGTTCTCTACGATTTATAACTAAAACTTAATTTCAATCTGTTATATATTATATTCTAAACCCACTCAAATTTCTCTACGGAAAGTACGGATCCCAAATGGAGCTTACAAGTAGTTATGGGCCACAGGGAAGTCCATTCAAAGAAAGAGTTGGCGGGAAAAGGCCCATTTGAATAATTCTACGGCCCAAAGATCTAAGTAATTTGGGCTGCTTTTTTAAAAGTCAACTGATAAAAGTTCATGACCCAACAAGAACGGCATGAGCGCTATTATTGGAAGAAGATGAAGAAAAGATAGCGTTCCTGTATTTTAAATTTAACTTTTTATTTAGTTAATTTATATTTTATTATTATTTTGAAAAAAAATATTATGTAACAAAAAAGATGAAAATAGACCCACGAAACAAATATTCCAATAAACCCAACTACTCAAATTCTCTCTTGAACTTTTCTCTATCTAAATTGATTAATTAATTAATTAATTAATTAATTAATTAATTAATTAATTTGAAAACTCTTTTGATATTCCTAAAGTTTTTATGGTTAAAAAATAATATTATAAGATTTTAAAATAAAAATAATTGTTTTAAGAATTAAATATTCTGCCATATATATATGTATGTACATATGGTATCACCAACACCGTCCAGCCTTTTCGCTTCCTTTTCTTCTCTGATATCATTCTCCGACTCCGTTTGTTTAGCTTTTTGTCAGTGTTTTTCATGATTGTAGTTGAAAAAGTTCATGATCGTAAATTGTTCTTCTGATTTTGTGTTGATCATTAATCAAGAGTCGTGAACAACTAGTAGTTTCAATTCACGATTCTACATATTCTCTTTTAAGATCAAACGCGAAATTTTTGGATTTCGATTTTTTTCTCTTTTTGAATCATGATTTTCTCTTTGAATCAATCTACGGCGGTCGTTAGTAGCTCTGATCTCGTTCTTCGCCGAAAAGCCCTTGCGCCGATACATCAATCTTCGTTTCTACCGCCGTTGCCGGTGCAGAAACCTCTGAGATCGGCCGTGACTCTACGAAGAGCTCTTTACGTTTCGTCCATCAAGAATTTCGGACCGATCAGAGCTGGGAAGAGTGATCTGATCAAATGCGAAGCGTATGAGGCTGATCGATCGGAGCCGAACATAGAGCTGCCGAAGAAAGCAGCAGGTCCGTCCGACGCCGCGAAGAAGTTGAAGATCGGATCGTATTTCGCTCTTTGGTGGGCGTTGAACGTTGTTTTCAATATCTACAATAAGAAGGTTTTGAATGCGTATCCGTATCCATGGCTTACCTCCACTCTTTCTCTGGCTGCTGGTTCTCTAATCATGTTGATCTCATGGGTGACGAAGATCGCTGAAGCTCCCCAGACTGATTTCGAGTTCTGGAAGACTCTGTTTCCTGTAAGTAGTAAAAATACTGAGTTTGTTTGGTTAGTGTACAAATTCCTGGAAAATAATAGTAAAGTAATTTTTTTTTTCTCAGTTAGGTGTGATTTTTGTTTTGATTCCTGATTTAAGTGATATTTCTGAGTTGAACGGTGGGTAAGAGTGAATTTAACAATGTTCATGAGCTAAACTGGATTTTGTTTTTTATTTGGATAAAAAAAATTAGAGTTCTGCGTTTAAACTGAATTTACTAACCCAAACTGGTATTTCAAACGCTAAATCAAAGGGAAACCTGAGAAAAGGATCACACTTTTGGATGGTTGCCTAGAAAATGTAAGAGAGGGAAACAAAAGAGAAAATAGTTTATGTTTGTACATACAAGAAAAAAGTTCAGGTCAAGACAGCCTGGTCACCTGTTTGAATTGTCAATTCAATTTTTTTTTTTGTCAAATACATGTATTCAAAGCTCAAGAGTCTTCTTGTTTTACTTGGGGTTTTTTTTTTTTTTTTTTTTTGTGAATAATTCAGATCTAGTTTGTACTTCTAACGTATAATTTTATTACATTTTTCAATAGGTTGCTGTGGCCCACACAATCGGGCATGTAGCTGCAACGGTTAGTATGTCAAAGGTTGCGGTCTCATTCACACACATTATCAAGAGTGGTGAACCTGCATTTAGTGTTCTCGTTTCCAGATTCTTGTTGGGCGAGAGCTTCCCTCCTGCGGTTTACCTCTCCTTGCTCCCGATTATTGGTGGTTGTGCCCTCTCTGCTGTCACTGAGCTCAACTTCAATATGATCGGTAATCCAATCATACTTCTTGTAATCCTTTTACTAGTACTCATAATTGTTGAATTTGATGTATTAAGTCTCTATTTGAAGAGCTTATTACAATGACGTTCAGATGAAACTGGTAAGTTAAACTGAAAATTTAGAGTGGGCTTTAAAAAAGTGTGACAATAAGTCATTTAGATATACTTTCTGGTGAAACGGCATTTTGAATGGTAAAAAACAGGAGTTTTGGTTGCAGAATAAACTCTTCCAGATGTAGCCTAAGTTTACCATCTGTTCTGTTTATAAGAATATATAAGCGGTTTTGACCATTCTTTTTGGCTGTTAAAGTGATGATTTTTCTTGATTGATATTTAATTTTTGGGTGCTTCAGGTTTTATGGGGGCGATGATATCGAATTTGGCGTTTGTGTTTAGAAACATATTTTCGAAGAAGGGGATGAAGGGGAAGTCTGTAAGCGGGATGAACTACTATGCATGTCTGTCCATACTGTCTCTGTTGATTCTGACCCCGTTTGCAATTGCTGTCGAGGGACCGCAATTGTGGGCTGCTGGATGGAAAACCGCAATCTCCGAAATTGGACCTCATTTTGTTTGGTAATTACACTCTACCTCTTGTGCCTGCATGTTGTTACTTTTTTGGATTCTTTCTGTTTCTCTGTTTGCATGGACTATGATGGTAGAGACCAATTTTTGGATGTATATATACATAGGAACAAGACAACATATATGTGCCACATCTCTCTCTCTCTTTCAGGGAAGTGAATATTACTTGTTCAAATTATTGATTTTGTTGAGTTACATAAAATTCGAGAAATTTTTGCATGTTGGTTGAAGTCGAGCTAAGCTACTCACACTAGCTAGTGATCTGCTAGATTCAATTGTGAACTTTGTTGGTTCCTTCTAGAACTAAAACTTATGCACTTTGCTGTCCTAGTTGCCAAAGAAAATTATGTCAAATTACTTTTCCGGAAGAGAATTGCATACTAAGCAATCTTCACGTAGTCAGTTGGTTATATAGTTGTAACTAACTGATAAGGGACAAATCATATGTGACTATGCTCTGTTTGTACATAGACGTATACAAATTAACCATACATTTCTTTTTATGAAGGCTGATTGTTTATTATTCATGAAAATAGGTGGGTAGCGGCCCAAAGTGTGTTCTATCATCTCTACAACCAAGTTTCCTACATGTCCTTGGATGAAATCTCTCCCTTAACATTTAGTGTTGGAAACACAATGAAACGTATTTCTGTCATCGTCTCTTCTATCATCATCTTCCGCACACCTGTCCAGCCTATCAACGCTCTTGGTGCTGCCATTGCTATCCTCGGAACCTTCTTGTATTCCCAGGTAAATTCTTCATTCGATTACAAACTCAGCCTTTGTTGTTTTTTTTTTTTCTCCTAAGAATAATTCAATGAAAGATCCGTCTAGATTAGCGGAAAATCATAAAATCAGAACCGTATGGTACAGTAATTTAGCGATAGTCCATAGAGTCCAGTTTTCCCTTTCTTTTGCTTGTTTTTTCTGTGGGCCCCTTGAAAGATGCAATTTTGGGACTAGTGTTTTCACTTACTATGAGATGGTATCTTGGATGATTTTAGGATTATAAGCTGAAACCCTAAATTTGATTTTTTGTTTTGATTCTATAAACCTTCAGTTAATTTTACCTACCAATCTTAATATAGTTGAATGTTTGTGTTAGGTGATAATTATCACCTTCTGGTACAAAGAGTTCCAACAACACCCACCTAATTTTTTTGTCTCATTAATTTTCTGATGAAACTGACGCCCTGACGTACTTTTCATAGGGACCCAAAGTTGTAACAATGACCAAATTGATGATGATAGGAATATGCTTTGGTTTCTCCCTCTTTAAAATCAAATAGCAACCATATATCATGCCTACCCCTCAATAAATTCACCCAAAAAAAAATAAAAATATATATATATATTATAAATTAAATTTGATTAAAGAAACCACTAATCAAATTGAAAATTTGATTATTGCAGGCAAAGCAATAAGGAGACAGATGTGCAAAGGTTTTTGAGAGAATAATGAAGAGAGGAGGTGAGGTGAAGTCGGTCAGTGTTTTTCAGAGTGTTTTCTGAGTACTGTTTTTTTTTTTATTTTATATTTTTTCTTTCTGGTTCCTATCATAAGTATTAAGTAGCAGCAGCCTGTCTTGTTGTAGATATTAAAAGAAAATAAAAATAAAAATTATTTGCCAGCATGGAAAATACTGTCATGTAGCTGACTAGGCAGGTTCATTTTGTTTTTTTTGCTTTTTAATTTTTGAATGAGGTTTGGGAAAAAGGGTAGAGTTGTTTTTATTTTTATTTTCTTTTTATTTTTTCGAATAATCAAGGATAATGACTGATAAACCTTGTCTATTTCGATTAAATGAAAAAAATAAATAAATAAAAAATTCAGGTTTTAATTTTATTGCTCAATTATTATCATTCTTAATTTCTTATTTGAAAGTGTATTGATTTATTTATTATTTTTAAAATTTTAAATCTTTTTATATATTTGTTTTAATGATCTAACAGTTGGATTCGGTAACCAATAACTATACTTCTATAGTAGAAAACTTGATCATTATATGAATACAGATGCTAATCGAAAAATGCAACTAACAAGTACATTAACCGGACTTAAATGTATGATTACTTCCTAACTCTCTGCACTAAACACGGATTTAAGCACAAAACCAAACAGAAATATGTGACTAATCAAAGTATTAGCCCACA
Organism: Coriaria nepalensis; assembly: GCA_027186245.1. Classification (NCBI taxonomy): domain Eukaryota; kingdom Viridiplantae; phylum Streptophyta; class Magnoliopsida; order Cucurbitales; family Coriariaceae; genus Coriaria; species Coriaria nepalensis. The sequence continues at coordinate 9,327,285 of CP114495.1, read as the reverse complement.
AAAGCTGTAAAGTGATCTTGTATCTGTCGTCCAGCACAAAAAAGGGATTCTGTTTTAGTTGCATTTCTTTCCGATCGAGCGCGGAGGGAGCTGGGCATATCTTCATACCTCAAAACATCCCTTTGAGCTGGACAAACTACCTGTAGGAACAGGTTGCTTTCTTAAGGAATTCCTTGAAAACAGATATTACAATGAACATATGGTGTAAAAAGGTTGCAAGATTAAAAGATGAGCTAACCGGTTTTCTCTGATTTGTAGGTTACTTCTCCATGACTATAATCTTGACACAATTTCCCTCTCATTCCCAAACCCCAATCTTTGTGACATCTTTATTCAACAAAACAACCCCAAAATTATTCCATCTTTCTTTTGGCAGTACCTTCTCCAGCTAAATTTACGACTGGTAGAATGTTACCACCCTTCCTTCTCATGCTAGTCCTGGCTGGAGAAGCTCTTTCACTTCTTGAATCAACTATATATTCAACTTATGAATAATCATTTGCTTGGCATGAGCGGAGTTTGAATCTATAACCAGACTAAATTATTTTAGCATTAAACCCTACAATGCCGAAAGAGGCTTATCATGGATCATTCCAGACGTCAACTACCTCACATCAAGCAAGTATACACGGCCCCAAAGAAAAAAAAGCTTCATAGGAAACAAGGCTTTCAGGTACATTAGCAGATAGGCTTGTTAATAGATACAATGCGAGGTTGCCGGACAAGTGCTCTTATCTATTCATTGCATGGTGGCAAAATGTGTAAACCATGGATGGTTACCAACTCTATATGAATATAAATAAATTTTAGATTTTGTAATATAAACATATATATCACTAATAATTTTATTAACTACCTTTCTTTTTTATAATCTGCATGTGTCTGAACTCCGCCTGCAGATATTATATAACCATAGCCTTCATGAGGAAGAGCACCACAAGCAGGCCAATGATCGCCAATTATTTGTTGTTCCGATAGATGGACTAATTTTCACGTACGTATTTGATGGATTCCTTCCACCACATTAATAGTTGCAAATGCCCAAGATGAGAACTTCCCAACACGCTTTTGAGCATTGTTCATGTGTTCTAATGAAATTGTGCAGTGCACAACAAGCCATTGTGATCAAATTTTGTATGGTTGTGAGTCGAAATGGGACTCACCATGCTACATTAATGCAGTGTTCCCACTACATTTTGGGATCTCACTTTTGAGTTTGCTATGCTCATCATAAATCGTATTTCGACTCGCCCTTACATATAAGAACCTTCTTAAAGTTCTATTTGGCCAAAAACCAGACTACTATTTTCTCATAACCTTTGGATGTCTTTGCTTTCCGAATTTATGATCATATGCTACTTCTAAATTTGATCCTCATTCAGTATCTTGTGTTTTTCTCGGTTATATCTCTCATTATCATGGTTATAGACGTTATTGTCCTTTGTCTGAAAAATTCTATATTTCTGGAAGTGTCACTTTTGATAAAGCAACTTTCCATTTTCTCTCGAAACGTGTGGCAACTACTATAGATACAATCGAGACTCATTCCTCTCGGCCCTCACCTTCTCTTCCGCTCCCATTCCCTCCCCCTTTACTCACTTTCTCGGATGACAGTCCTGATCCGCACCTTGGTATCTTGTCTGTTACTACTATTTCAAATGCTGACCAGGCAAGTTCCCCAGCATTTATTCTTCTTATGCAGGTCATAGAACCAGTGCCTGCTCCACCACCTAATGATGCTCCAACAGATCCTCTTATAACTAGACATTCCATGGTCATACGTTTGCAAGATGGTACTATACAGCGGAAGAACCAGTCTACCAAGCATCCCTTATCCCTCACTGTCTACTCAGGTCCTGTTGAACCCACCTGCTTTGATCAAGCAAAACGCGATATGAACTGGCGTTTTGCCATGTCTGATGAATATAACGCCTTAAGTAGTAATGGTATTTGGGAGCTAGTCCCCCCCCCCCCCCCCCCCCCACCTTTTAACCATAATATTATTGGTTGTAAATGAGTTTTTAAACTCAAAAGGAAAGCTGTCAGTTCTATTGATCAATATAAAACCTGTCTTGTTGCTAAGGGATATAATCAACTTACATGTATTGATTTTGATGAAACTTTCGGTCCGGTTATTAAGCTCGTCACCATTCACACCGTCCTGACTCTATCCGTGTCTAGTGGGTGCTTTATAAAACAACTAGATGTTAAAAATGCTTTTCTTCATGCCACCTCAAAGAAGTTGTTTTCATGAAACAACTCCTGATTTTATGGATCCTTCACAACCTTCTCATGTTTCTAGGCTTCATCGCTCTCTATATGGCCTTAAACAAGTTCTTCGTGCTTGGTTCACCCACATTAGTACTTATCTCCTTGAGATTGGGTTCACTCCTTCAAAAGTCGATGTTTCACTCTTTATAAAATGGACATATACCTATGTTATACTCAATTCTCATTTATGTCGATGATATCATATTGACTAACAGTCTCTCTGCCCCTATTTTAAGATGTTCTTACTTCTCTTCAGCAATAATTTGCCATGAAAGATCTTTTGGATCCCTTCATTACTTCTTAGGTATTGAGGTTTTCAACTTTTGTGTGTTTCTTGATAAGGGTTTTTCCCGAATGAATTTTTGAACCAATTTAGATCGGTATATCTTATTTATAATATATGATTAAAATATAATTTAAAATAATAATAATTAATTTTAACCGTTTAATTTTATGAAATATATTTAATATAATATCAATCTATTTAAAATTTTACATCAATATATATTTAATAAGGTCAGATAATCATAATCAATTCTTATTCTTTCAAGTAAGATATCATCACAAATTGCACTGATTTGGTACCAAAAACTTTCTCAATATTCTCAAAATTTATCTTTATTATTGGATCCATTTTCTCTTCGAGGTTTTAACAGCCCGTCCTCTCTTTCTCGCTTTGCTTTCTTAATGAAAATATCAAACATTTTGACAGCTAAAACATATATAAACAGTTTGATTGTACCAATGCAAAGTCCTAATAGTTTTCTTTTAATTTCTTTCAATGATACTTGTTTTGTATTTGATTTCGATCCGGGTGAAATTTTATTTGTATTCTTTTAAGACTATAATTAGCATATGTTTTCTAAAAAATCGGATGTTAATGCTTTTACTATAAGAAAAAGTTTTAACTACAATCGCTGCCTTTAAGCACAAAACTCAGAAAAATAGTTGCTCAAAGGAGTTCCCAAGTTGAAAAATACAAGAATACATAGTTTTTAGAGCATTCAAAAACAACCCCAATAAACATCTAAAAATGCATGGGGACGCACTTCCTGAAAGTCTGAGGTAGCTAGCGTAGAAACCGATCCATGAGCCATATAATCATGTCACCGAGTTCTCGTGTAGGAGTACATACTCTCGGCTGCATAAACAAGATCATACAAGAGTTTACGACCAAATAAATATTCATATGATCATTAAATAAACTATGGAACCAAGAGGGTTACCTACCTACTATTTCCAAATTTAATGGTGTCTCTTTCGAAAAGTTCATAATATCTTTGAGGTTCAATCGGATTATCCTGCAAAAGAAGATCAACTAACATGTTGTAGAAATTGTATGGGGCTTATTTAAATTTGTTTAGTTTCAAACAAATGAACCAGTTGTAAATAAGAGTAAACGGCTTACATTAAGGAGAGTTTTATTCGTGCTTCCAAGGTCCATTAAATAAGGCCTAGACATTGCACAAAAAGCCTAGTCAGATGTGAAATTTAGGACAGTTACTCTAAGATTAAGTATTGAAATCAACTAAAGTTATCATTGATCATACTTTACTTGCTTTTTCAGCATTCCATCTGGTTGCTCTTTTTCCACTTGTCTAACATGTAGATAAAAAGATATTAATATTTGTTTGAGAACCTAAGGGAGAAACACAAGAGATTCAAGAAATAGGTTTTACCGGAACTGAATGACAGCATGTTGCTTGCTGCAAGATGGGTGGTCAGTAGGAATATCTGCTACCCTTCTTTCTCTCCCAAATAGGTAGCAGCTTTGGCGATGTATATAAAGAGGCTCTGAAAACGCATTTCTAGACATATTAATATAAGTTGACAATAAAAGAGAGAGCTAAAGAAAGCATATAATTGGGCGCATTTAATGAATGGAAAACTAACTTAATGTGACCGAAGCAATGAAATGCCACAAGTAAGAAAAGGATATGCAATCTGATTTGTCGAAGGATAAGGAATAGATGTCTATAAGAAAAAAAGAGTACGTGATACTACAGATTATCTTGATATATATATATTTACACATATCTTTTTCCCAGAATAAGCAAGTATCTAGCAGATAGATTTACCATTTAGTACTTCCCCGCCCTTAAAAACATAAAGCCGCCATCTGATATCGGGTTTCCGGGCTTCTGGGGGCTCACTAAACAGAAGTGTCACACCTAAGAAATCAAAATTCAGTTACTCCTTTTGTTATGTGTTGGTTAGGAGGGTATTGAAGAACAAAATTCTTACTTATGAGATTGTGCACATGCATCAATCATCATTTGGGTGTCTCTGACTCTCTGCTAATTTGAACGAAAGGAAAAAGGTTAACTCACCTCTTACCCTATTGGTTTCCTCAGCAAGCTTTCCTGATAGCTCAAAAGAAGGTTTGTGCTGTATTTTGAAGATAAGATGATGGATGAGTCAAAGGCAGAGATGACCATTATCAAGATGATACAAAGAAGTACATTGAATGATATCACATATTAAAACGCCCACATGAAGCTAAAATATCACCTTTTTCTTAGCTTCTAGTGCCTCCTCTGCAGCCTTCATCTTTGCTACCGCATCATCCTCATCATCCCTGCCCTTGCAAGCAGGAAGCCAAAGTTAGGCTTAGGCAATAGAAGAAAGTCAATTCTTAGCCTGTAAAAGCATAATTGAATCTCCGAATATCTAGTCCATTTAAAAGATAGCTCACCGATTTTCAGCACCATTAGAACTTCGCACCTGGACAAGCAGAACTATAGTTAGCATGCATGCAAAGACAAACCAAAGCACTTTTGTCAGGCATGTTCTGTTAAGTTTCTAGTTGATAGAAACAATGAAGTACTAAAATTATATGTGTTTTCACGAAGCATGAAAACAAGCTAAATTTACAACCATGATATCTCACTGAATGTTAAAATTATGGATTCACAAAAATGAAAACACAGCATCTTCAAGTATTGTAATGGCATGACTATTTTACATTTACAAAGGGAAGACCAAATTCATATGGAAAGATATTTCAAGGAGGAAATATCACCAGACACCTCATCACGGGGTTTGGAATCAGAAGCTGGTTGAGGGGATCTAGATTTCCGGCGCTTCCTATCATCACGTTCTGATGGCGAACTAGAACGACCATGTCTTGATCTTGAAGACCTGTTCCCATTATCATCTCTTTCCAATCTCCTCTCATTTCTTCTATCCCCAGCTTCCCTATCTGTCCCTCTTTCCCTGTCTGACCTGCTCCCATTATCATCTCTTTCCAATCTCCTCTCCTTTCTTCTATCCCCAACTTCCCTATCACGCTCTCTTCCATGACTCCTATCTTGTTCTCTCTCAGATCCTCTCTCAGGCTCTCTTTCTGTCTGAGCTCTCCTTAACCGTTTTGTAAGAGTAGAGGGAGATCTAGTATGACTAGAACGTTTTTCTCTTTCCGGAGAAATACTTCTATGGGAACTCCTATGTCGAGGGGCAGGTGATCTTTCTCTGCGGGACGGGCTCTCCTTATGTCTGGAGCTGTGTCTGCTAACTGGAGATTTGGAATGATTCGATATATCACGACCCATTTCCAGGTATTTGTTTTCTGACACTAGAAATTTTTTCATTCAAATCGAAATTAGAAACAATACCAGATTGAATATTGTCTACAAACAAAAAGTAGAGTTCAGTAGAGCATGATGATTAATCAGTAAAGGTTTCATATTTTCTAGGACAAACATTTCAGATCAAGATATAAGGTTTATAAACTAGGGTTTAATATAAGTCGAACATTCTAAGACCTGAAGAGAGGGGGGGGAGGGGGGGGGAACGACAATTCTCTGTCAAAACCGAAGAAGCTTCAGTTTCTCAGCTCAAGAAATAGCTTACAATCTGCATTTTTTTCCGGGAAAATTCTTATCAGCGAGAATGAAATGAAGTAGGGTACAGAAAAAAGAAAGCTTACCGAGAAAGTGGTAGAAACGAATGCAGAGTGAGGAGCGAGTGAGTGGAGTAGACTCAGATCAGGAGTGAGTTAACTCGGAAGTGTCTGAGTTAGGGTTTAGTTCTCTGTTTAGAGGCTTTCTTCTTCCTCTGCTTCTTCTTCTCCCCTATCTTCCTCTGGTTTGCTTTTTTTTTTTTGGGCCAAAAATCTGTTTCGCTTATGTAGCTCATGCTGTTTACCGCCATTTTAATTGGGCTAGTGAATTTTGCGTAAGCCCAAAATCACCGGTCCGTTTAAACGGCTATTTAACTAATAAACCGACGTCGTTTAGGCGGTAAAACTTGTTACAAAGCCCTTCCTCTTCGTTCTTATACACACCGACCGATCCTTTCCCGCTTCAGCGCCGTTGTCTTCTCCGGCGACAGTTTTAGACCTCCCTCCGGCGAAACCATGCATACACAAATGACTGGTAAGTTCTTCCTTCCTTCCATACTGCATCAATTTTCTTCCTTTCAAATTATCTTCTCCGCTCGTTTAACTTGCTCTATATTTGCATCGAAGAATCTCAATTTTTGCTTCAAAATTCTTCGATTTTTTGTGTTCTGAGTTTCTTCCTTCGATAATGACGATTTGAGATTGTTATTTTTAATCATCCAGTTATAAACCTGAAAATTTTTTCATGTTTAGAAACTTCTATGGAGTCTGAAGCTGAAAATCTTGAGAAGAAGTTAACTTCCTTACTTACTCAGCTCCAAATCGAGTCTGGAATTCTGGAAAGAATGGTGTACAAGAACAAAAACCAGCACCGACGTTGTTCTTACTTCCGCTATCTTCTCAAGGTTATATATATACATATATACACATATGTTTTTGTATATTTTATAGTTCATAAGCGAACTGCTGATTATTGAATTGATGGAGCTGTTAGGTAAGGAGAGATACAAGACTTTTGAAAGCAGCTAAGGTAGAAGAGTTACTAGCTAACTGCTTTCATGTCATCAATGGGAAGAAACCCAAACAAAAGGTTCATCTTTTAGAGAGGTGATAAAAAAATTTGATTTCTAATTCTTATGTATGGAGCTCTCTCTTGCATTGGTTTGTTCTTGTTATTAAATATGTTTTTTCCGTGGTTTTTTATTTCATTTTGTTGCAGTTTGAAGAGGAGAAAATGTGAAGGTGGAAAACATAATTTCATGGAGCGGCTTCTTGGCGCTGCTCGCTTACTATCTGAGGTGATTTTAAAACATGATCTTCTCTTTGATGAATTTCTCAACTAGAATTGCTTTAGATAGTAATTTTCTTTCCACTTTAGTTGTCCAATTATTGGAATTGACTTAAGAGTTTTATAGAAGTTTCATAGGTTTCTCTTTGTTATTGATCTTATTGTCTAACCTAATTGTCCGGATCATTCATAGATGGCGGAACCGATAATGAAGGCAGCTACGTATCCTTTGGATATACTTCTGAATCTATCCATATACCATAATGTTTTGATGTCTTATTTTATTTTATTTTTTTTAACCTTGACAATATTTTACAGAGAGATATCTACCTTGCTTGCTCAGTCATTTTTCGTGGGATTTTCTTTGACAGTTTTGGCCGTTTTGGCCCGCCTTCGGGTTTTGGTTCAACAAGTAAGTTCACGTTCTATTACCAACACGTAAAGAGAAAGTCTTGAAGTTTACTTTTGATCATATCGTTTTCGGGATTTGTTATTATTTATAGGTGTTACTTGACATTGTTTCGGTTTTCAACATTGTTTCTTCTCTCTCACGGAAAAAGCAAGACGTCAAAATTGCTCAACAAGGACTTGAGGTCCATTTACTTTCAGAATTATTCTAGCTCACTTTTGATTATAAACAATTTTCAATCTTTTTCTTTTAATTGATTATTTTATGCAGGTCTATAGAGAGTTTTACCCGATCAATGATGAATTTTCCGTCCTTGAATGTAAATGGGAATCAGACAAATTTGTATTACATGAGAGCACCCAGAAAGTCGAGACCGGAACTCAGGACAAACATATGAAAGTGAATGCTTCTTCTGTACCTGAATTGGCTGTTCAATATCAAAGCATCGAGTCTATACTTGGGGGTAAGACTTTTTTGTAGAGATTTCTTTTAAAATCTACCTTGACCCTACATCAGCCTCCATTTGTACTTGTACAGAGGATGAACATGACAATGAGAAGGAAAATGCTGATAAAACCGATCAAAGCGGTGGAGCTAGTGTAGATCAATCCATTGATGAAAAGAACATTGAAGAATATGGTTCCGGAACAACCATCCTGTCCTCTAGCAACAAGTCTGACTTGACAAAAGTGGCGTTTCTCTCGGTGAAAAAACCGGAGCAGGTTAAGTCAAGTTCAGACTGTTCGGTAGAGAATCATTTGAAGGAAAATGTTGTGAACAATGAGGTTAAAGAAGATCCATTTTTTACTTTTCTTACTTGTGGGAATGTAAAGGATAGTCTGTTCTAAATCATTAATCGATTCACTGGTTTCTTCTAAATCTGGTTCGGGTTTATCTGAGAATCTAACTAAATATAAAGTTTTGTAGAAACTCTGATTCGGTTATAGCTTTACAATAGCAGTTATATGAGCCGAAAAGACAATTATTCCTCCCCTTGGGGAAGAAAAAAAGTAAAAAAAATAAACATGCTAAAATCATGGAGAAATTATGGCTTCTTTTATTGAAGTAGCAGTTTCTGTAATGATCTTATGCATGGTTTCTAGTGATTCAAAAGGGATATAACTCTTAGTTGATGCACTATCAGCAATGTGGAAAGCAATGGTGAGAAGGCCCTCTGTTTTGACTTGTTGCTCCTTGATTGCTGGGTTATCTGCCGGAAGAATGTAAAATCCCGAGGGCAATATGGTCACTTCTTCTTGGTTCCCACCATTTAAGAGCATGGAGATAGCTAAAATGTCAATTGGTGTATAAATTACATAAGACCCTGTTGAATCACTGCAAGTTGCTTGTAGATAGAATATTGCAATCTGATTATTCCCAGCCTGTAAAGTTCACAGAGTTATAAAAAAAAAATGTTAATGCATTGAATTCACTATGTGAGAGAGGATTGTGGGTTCCCTTTCCGGGACGCTCACGTTTGGGACCCGCCGATCCTGAGTTGGACAACTTACATTTACTTGAATAATTGAAATTCTGTTTCTCAGATTGTCGCCATTGATGACATAATCAAGTTCTTGGATGGTATGTCCATGTGAGAGGACATCCCACTGGGATAAAACAACTTAGATTAGTTAGTACAAATTTATAAAATAATTATTTAAAACATCTCATGCATACTTTTTTTTACCTTGGCCCGAGATGTCTCATGCTGAAGGAAATCGAAAACCTGATTCGGGGGGGACGGGAATTGGATGGAAGTTGCAAAAGCTACAGTTCCATCGAGGGGTTTTCCGGGATCATGGAGGTTGTGTTTGTTCATGAATCTAACATGATGTCCAACTCCATGAATAGGTAGAGGGATCCATGTGTTTGAAGAGCAAGCATTAGTATCAGAGAAGAAGCTTTTTGGCATTCGTTCTGATAACCTCAATAGACTAGTCCTTCCATACTTGTGGAATTAGAACTGCATTTAAATGTATAATGTTACTACGTACACTTTGAATTCGCACCTCGACACTAAATGCCTCGTTTTTTCGGCTGAAAATTGCCTTGATTCGTCAAATTCAAAGTTAGAAAGAAGGGGAGTAGTACATACTTCCATCAATGGTAGGAGTAGTTGTAGCCATCAATGCAGAGAGTCATTCACAATGTCTGAGTATAGCTCCCACCCAACGCTCAGCACCGAATGCGAAACTGGAATTGACCAACGGCTTAAACATATCATGAACCATTCTATTATCAACTTCAACATGCTCTACCCATATCACCTAAAACATCCATAAAACCGAACAAATTCAACGATGTATATCAAGCGGAAAATATTCATTTATAAGTGTAATTGTATCGAATACCGACTGTGTATGTACCCGAGAACATTGGTAAGACATTTCTTCGATTAAAAATCCCGACGGTTTTCTTCGGTATTTAATAGAACTGTAGGAGAATAGATCTTAGAGTGAGACATAGACAACCCATGTTCCACAAGGTAGCTGCTCACAATGCCTTGCAAAATAGCTTTCTCTAGTGTGAACCAGAGGTGTAGGGATATGAAACTCTGCTGTCATCTAGTGACTAAGCAAAGAGTTTATTAGTCTTAACTATTGATCTATAAAAGCTTGAAAATAAGGGGACTGAAGATCGATTAAATGGAAATTGTAATATTACCACTTGCACAACTCCATCATACTTCTTCCCTTCCACTGCTCCTGTTGGAGACAAAATTCCGAGAAGTTTCGCCCTTGAAACGATGCTCGAAAACGAGGACGACCACTGCTCCTGTAAACCCTATCAAAAGATACGAAGTGAACATGTATAATGCTTACACAAACTTTAGCTATTTAGTAATAAAGAGAAAGACATACCAAATCCATAAGCAATTCAACTAGATTCATTGGGTTCATTCTAACAAGACAGGTTTCTCTAGAAGCTTCATGATGAAGATGATCTTCAGATATTCTGAAAACACGATGCCGATTGAGGAATGATGATGGTGTAATATTGTCGAATAGTTTAAGACGATTATTATTGCCGTTGCTGGAACCGAGAACACATTGAGATTCTCGAACTTCAACCATACTTACTATATCAACTAAAGTGGCTGCAAATTGTCCATACTCTCTCATATACTCAACATCATTAAAAACCTGAGTGTTGTTCCCATCTCCTTGGAGCCGCGAAAGAGGTTGTTTCTCTAGGGCAAGCTTTGTAACTTCTTTCAATGGCTTTTGTTGCTAGCTCTTTGATTTTTGCTACGTTGTCTTCAGCACATATTGAGACCGCCATTAGAAGATCACTTGCTTTGTGATTAATGTTGTTGCCATGGCTTCCATTTACAATATCTGAATTTGATCCAAAGTTTGAGAGAAAGATTTCACGAGAATGGAGACGGGTAATCGGAGCAATAAATTACAATTAGATTTTAAATAATGATACCTTAAAAATAAGAAATGTTACCTTAGTAATTGCATTAGGGTGTAAGTGTAACCATAATTGGCCTCCATTTCCAAATTCCATCTTCTTCTTCTTAAATATGCTTAATTACAACTTTTTTCATCAAGAGATTCAAATCCTACAAAGATTTTTGGTAATTTAAATTATTAATTTATATTTTAAAAATAATATTAAGTAGTCAGTTTAACTAAATTCACTGATTATACATTAAATTACTTATTAATCCGATGATGCTCTTGTTGTTCGCTTCAAATACACACAAAACAGTTCTTAATTACTGAACAAAGCCATGAAATATCAGATCATAATCATCGGCTAATCAATCGATACGTTGACAAAGACGAATCATAGGGTAATCAATCAATCTTAGACTTTCAAAATGCAATTTGGAAATGAAAAGGCGGACTAATAAGAAGTAAAAACAAATTCATATGAAATTTGATTAATTTTCTTACATGATCACAATAATATGCAGCGATGTATGCATTCATGCATGCATGAGCAGCTGAAAATGGTCCTGGAGGTTCTAAGCAATGGGGCCAGGAAACATCATCAATATGTAGAGTTCTGGTATCCACGTGGCAAGCTGACATGGATATTTGCTTCACTTTGGTTGGATGGGATCTATATAGCTAGCATGTCCAAATTAAGTATTCTCAAGTTCAGTAAGATTTTTGTATCCTATAGTTATTTGTAAAATTGATTAATTTTCTCAACTATATGTATATTCGAATTCCGATTAAATATCTATTCTTAGACGATTTCCAATTAAGAATTTACAGCCAGACCTTCGAGTAGCTTGAACATTATGATCGAAAATATGTCACGTATTCCTTACTTTGATATATGTCATATTTTCATTGGTCATGCTAAGAATAATATGATATACAATGAGATCATTGTTTATGAAAATGTTGCTTCTACGTACTTGATATGCATAAACAACAATGAGAGTTGCTAATCACTTATAAGATAGGTTCTATGAACACTTTTTTTTAACCCACCATTTTACACTTTAGATTAAAACTAATCTAATGGTCAATCTTAATCTATCAAAACTAAACATAAAATCCTTCAACAATCATAGTCCTCTCTCTCTCTCTTTATCCTTCTGGGCCTTTTGTGTTTCATACCATATACAGTGGGACTAGTACTGGTTTTGGCTTGGCTTGTTATCGCTCTCTCTGGCTCAATCTTCTTCACTTCAAGGTGAATTTGGATGAGTTTTTCTTACCGGATTTTAAACAACCCGTTAGAATTCATAGGACCTAATTGCATGCTAATATTGTTCAAGCTAACGGTGAGGAGATTGGTCTGTTTTCCCAAATAAAAACCTTTCATCCTGGTAGAATTTTAATGGAATCTTGATAAACTCATTGGAAGAATTTGATCAACAAGGGTTGTCATATTTCAAGCAAAAATTTGACAAGATACAAGTATGGGCAAAAGGGCCTATGATTTTGTCATTATATAGTCAAATACAATGAGGAGGCAGAAAGTGTGGACTTACGATGTACTAATTTGGTTAATCCTAATTTGAGAAGTTAAATAGAAATCACTACATTGTTGTTGACTTTGAAAAAATTATTTGCATACATAAAGCCGATGAGATGACATCGATATCGATCGAGACGTGAACTGCCGATCGAGAATCGATCACATGATCGTCTTGTAACTTGGAAGATGATAAGTTGCAAGTGGACCTTCTTTCGTACACATGTAATTTGAAAAATTGCATTCTACCCCCTATTGATAATAGTGTTTGATGTCGTTAACGTTGCTTTTGAAATCTTATCTCTATACCCTTGAATTTATAGTTTAGACAAGCATGAAGCATCCATCTATAGATATAGCTAAAATTGAAGAAAACATTCTTGCATGAATTTGAGTGAAGACATGATAATTTCATTCGGATAATAAGTGATGGGATAGGTTTTCTATGAACACTTTTTTTACATGTTATTTTACATTATTTTTAATCTATTAGATTATAACTAATCTAATGGTCAATTCTTATCGACCTAAGCTAGACCTATTATTACCACTGTTTATAGCTCTTTCTCTATCATCTCTCCCTCTAGCTCTCTCTCTATCCTTTGGGCTTCTGCTTCCTCTCTCTGCTCTCTACCCTTTCTTCAAAGCCTTTTGGCAACCAATTTCTCCCACTCATAGGCTTTGTATTCCAGAATTTTTGTCGAATTCAACGACCCAGATGAATTCTTGCAGCTAATCTCCAATGCCGTAGCCAACTGCATCATTTATGTAGATGAGATCGTGTTCATAGATCCAAGAGATATGTAAAGAATCAAATTATCTGCTCTGTCTAACCATTATATACAACATGTTTAGGTCGGAAAATGTTTGGTAGTTATAGTTTGTTAAGGTTATTAATTAGTTTGTTAGTAAAAGCGAGCTATATATATATATGAGTCATTTTGTATGCAATTACTTGCTAAGCAAGGACTAATCAAGCAAAAGTTCTCTTCTCCCTCTAATATCTCTTACAAGCCCTCTCTTCCTCAAATTAGTACAGCACCCACCCGATTCGGGTACATCACAGAAAACCCTAAACCTCATTAACTAGATCCAGTGCTCAAACTTGTGTGAACAGAGTGGGATTCATATTTCATTGCTACTTGAATTTTGTTTCAAGCTTCTTAAACAAAGTACTCTTACAGTGTATGACAAGAATAGTAATGTAGTAAAAACTCAAAAGAATGGTAATTCAATGTGTTCAAAATTAAATATAGGATACAATGTCGTCATGAGTCATAACCTTCGATAGCTCAAGAGGTAGTAGAGGGCGACTCTCTATCTTATCCGGTAAGGGCTAGTACTTCTTCAGGATTGCGATCCCATCGCTGCAGACACATGAAGGAATTCCGGATGGAAAAAATCAAGAGTCAGGAGTCAGGAGTCATGACCTAACTTATCTGAGCATTAAACTTGAGATTTGACCCATCCTAAAAGAGCATGTGACGATGTTTTCTTATACATCAGGATCCATTCATGACAGAAGTTTTTGAGCTTCTGATCATATTGCATTATCGACTCTAAAATGGAATGTATGTTATATGTCATGATGTACCTTGATGAAATCCGGACATGGTACTATATTGTCTGTATATCAACATGTTTTTTAAAACTTTGTAATAATAGACTTTTTTGAAGTATAACTACCTCTTTTATGTGTAGTCATAATGCCGTAACTAAATATGCTAGCTAGCCATTGATTGATTTGTTTGAATGGACGATGTTTTCTACTGTGTTCAGAAAATGACTTGTCTAAATCTGCCTTTTTGATGAGTTTGTTTGTTACTATTCATCCACTTTACTCGATTAGATCATACATATGAAATCATAATTTTTTTTCTTATTTCTGTTCTTGATCATTTTTCCCGTTAGCTGATCATCGTTAGCTTTATTATTAATGCTTATAAGTATTATCGAGATTGTTTCCTAATTGCTCGAGTTTTTGAACTAATCAATAGGTTAAAATGTATCGGAACATATATATATATATCCGATTTGAATCACTCTAGCTAATCATGAACACGGCCGGTCCAGTTCAAAAGCTGAGTCGGTAAACTGGCCGAAACGGCTGAAGACCAAGTAAAATTCGGCTAGTTATCAAACGATTGAATACCAACAGTTTTCGAACTGGCCGGTTCTGTCGGTTTCGGATAACTTGCATGTCCCTAACATTAGCTTCTCGCACATTTTAATGGGTTTCGAAGTTGAGTAAGGATAAAATCATGTTTCCATGGACGACCTTTATTATAAGCCAGCCATTAAATATACATGATCCATTAAATATATATATTAAACATACAAATGACTGTTTAAAGATATCATTAAAAGGCCGGCCGGCCGGACGTTCGTACATAACTAATCAACGAACAATTAATTAATTAAGATGGAAAAAGTTTGATGACTTGGTTGTTCGTGAGTGCAACTTTCTGATCACACATAAGAGCAAA
Organism: Coriaria nepalensis; assembly: GCA_027186245.1. Classification (NCBI taxonomy): domain Eukaryota; kingdom Viridiplantae; phylum Streptophyta; class Magnoliopsida; order Cucurbitales; family Coriariaceae; genus Coriaria; species Coriaria nepalensis. Next base: position 9,312,046 of record CP114495.1, on the reverse strand, counting down.
ATATATAACTATATATTAAAGTGATAAACACTATGTTATTTTTTATGAAAATTTTGTAAGTAAATTTATATTTATATTAGATCGATCTATCTCAATTATATATAAAATTTATTTAATTAATACATAATATAATGATGTGCATTTGATATATTCGGTTAAGTTATATCTGTCCACTATAAATACTGTCTACTAAAAAATAAATTTTTTTTTTATAATAAAAATAAATTGAATCATGTTATTAAGTGAAGGAAAAAAAATTGGAGAATCTAGAATCTCACATACATATATACGAATCATGAGGCAGCATAAGAATTTAGTAAATTAAAAACAAATAGTATCAGAAAAAGAAAGTCATTTAAACCCATTAGTTTTAGGATCTCATTGAGATTTTTTGATTTTATCGTAGATTAAATAATTATAACCATAAACATAAGATTCGTATATCATATCATCTATTACATTATCATGTATACGATTGTGATTTATTGGTTTACTGCAAACCGAATCTACTTAATAAGAAGGATATTGATAAAATTATCCGGACTAAAAAGTCTATTAAGATTACGATCTCATCGACAATCTTGAATAACAACTAATGGTCTAATTCCTTAAACATTATTACTAATAGCTATCAATTTGACCAGATTAATTATTGGACGATAATTTCTCTAGGACTTATGTTATGTACAAATTGGAGCCCACTAAGTACAACTAGTAGTAGTAGTAGTAGTGGTCACATATAATGACTTCTAGCTACCAAGCTTTGGAAACGAGATCACAATTAAACACTTATCAATGATATTATAAACAAATGTAGAAAAACCTTGTCTTATCCAATAACTCACCCATATTTTTGTTATAATTGATACATGTTAGGCATATAATATTGTCTAGAGCAAACTTGGACCCATTTAAAAAGAGATGGGAAGTCTTCCAATATTTGAATGTTATCATATATTATATCTTGAATGTATAAGTAATAATAAAAATTTAGGAACAAAAAAAATAATTTAACCTAAAATTTATATATATCTAAATAGAAAGAAGACACTTACTTATACATGTATATCTCTATAAGGGTGGCATTGAATAAGGTATCTAAATATATTTTCTTATATTTTCCGGAATTCATTTTTAACTATTTTTTACAATAACTTTAGGGATGAATTTTAGTCAATAATGATTTAATAAATCATCTATTTAATTATTAATTAGAATATATTTTTTGTTTTTGTTTTGTCTTCACATAATTCTAAGCATGTTATCATAATCAACATGGCAACCACACCATTTGATCTCTTAGTTGCCTTTTTTTCTTTCATTAGTTTATCTTAATGATGAATGAATTAATACAAAAACTTAATTAGTTTACATGTAATAATCAATAGACATTGAATCTCACGTGTGATCATATAACCAAGAAAGATAAGAGTATTCACAATCATATCACAACATGTCGATGTCATTACAATTTATATCAAAGTATACTAGAGTTTCATTCTTAATCGCGATACAATTTCGGTGATCATTAATATTTTCTTAGCTAAGTAATGACTACTGCATGCATAACATAGTTGTTTGGTAGTACAACCTTTTTAAGGTACTAAATGCTCGTATCAAGGTCTTGATCACGGGTTCAAATCTCTCCTGTTATATAAATGTGTGACTTAATCATATAATATCTGATGAAATTTGACTGCTATTTAAACTTAAATATGAGACTTAACTATCTTTGGGTATAATTCAGTTTTACTTTGAAACAACGTGAAAAAGAGCTAATCAACATTCGCGTTTAGTGTTTAATTAAAGTTCATACATCCGAAGAAAATTTATGTGCTGTGTTGTAAGTGAAAAGATACGATTCATTATCATGATAACTACATCTTAAAATCTTAGTACGTACCGAACTAATTTGCATGTCCCACAAGAAAGACTGTCAAGTCACAAAGGCCTGTCCTAAATCCTTTTAACTCTTAAGACATGACTCTTGTATATATATATATATAGCATCGAGACTCAACATCACTTTTCTGTTTATAATTACACTTCAAGAACTTCCCAAAACCAAAACGAAATCCTTTCTCATTTTTCTTGATTATTTTTGGCTTACCACTAAGATGCAAAGTATCCGAAACAGTTCGATGAGCCATTGTCTCTCTTGCGAAAACTCCGGGGAGGCGGAGGAGGAGGAGAGTGGTTGGACTATGTACTTGCAAGATTTCAACATGAGCAGTACTAGTCACTCCTCGATTACCTCTTCTTATGATCTTAACTGCCCTTTGGCTTCTGATTCATCTTCCAACTCGGTTTCACAAAACTATAATGGACTCGTTGATCGTCATGATCATGATTATGATTATCATTGTGTGGAGTTAATTAGTAAGGATTGGTCCATGATCAGTTTCAAGAAAAGGAGGATTATCGAAATAGCGGCAGCCGACATTGATGATGCCTTGACGGATACAGCTACCTCTCCTCCTAATAATCCCAAGGTTATACGTACATACATATTTATGGTTAATCGGAAACGGATCATTTGAAATGCGTTTATGTGGTTAATTAAATCCTAACTGCTCGGAGTATATCAAGACTAACATTGTTTTGATTTTGTTTCTGTTTTGTGTAGGAAAAGGGAAATGGCAGTTCTGGGCAAGTCGACGAGAGAAGGAAAGTGGGTTTTTTTGTGACGGATACTAAAGAGAAGGAGGGCTTTGATAATGAGTCCCTTTCAAGAACAAGTTAATGTATATAAGTGATCATATGCTTCGAAGTTGTAAGGATTTATGATTAAGCATAGTTAAAAAAAAAAAAAAAAAAATATATATATATATATATTAAAATGCTCGTTTATTTAATTTTATTATTATTATAAATTTTTGTAAGAACTTAATCTAACGTAGACTGATTAATATGACTATAAATATTAATTTCATATATTATATCACTCATTATATCATATTTACAACTAATTAATATAACTATAAATATTAATTTCATATATTATATCACTCATTATATCAGATTTTTGTAAAACTCAGTTTATGATAGATTGAGTTCACTTCATAATTTTTCTATTATTATATAAAAGGAAAAAAATCACTAGAAAAAGATTGAGAGAGATTATTTTTATTAAAGTTTAATTAAAAAATTATTTTTAAAAATGCAAGAAATTCTTAAATATCATACGCCAAAAAAAAAAAGGAAAGAAAGAAAGAGAAAAAGAAACTGAGGTTGAAATAAAACAAAACAAAAAGAAATTAAGAATTATAGAATGTTAATTATGGTCTTAAGTAAGATCTTGCATTTTAAAAATGAGGGAAAATAAAAATCTGGAAAAGCAATGCGCATCCGGGGAATCGAACCCCGGTCAGTACCGTGGGAGGGTACTATGATACCACTACACTAGATGCGCTCGCGTTAATTAGCCTTGTCACATTTTAAAAAGAACTTATATCAATATAGCGACATCTCGTTGGGTACGTGTTGCTTCTTTGATTTGAGCCTGCAAAGTGCAAATAACAAGTAGATCCGATTAATATGGGCCCGATTGGGCTTTTATTGAAGATCAGTGATAAGGTCCGACAGGCCGTTATCTACATCAATAAAGTCAACTAATTAACCAAAAAAAAAAAAATCATGATTTTGACGCGTAAATGTAATCTGAGTGGCTGACGCCGCAAAAAATGCCAGGTCAGCGCTACGTCCCCCTGGAATTTCAGTACGATAAGCAATAATATTAATAAAAATAATTAAAAAACAAATATTAAAGAAATTACTAAAAATAAATAAAAATAAAAATAATAATAAAAGAGAGAAAGAAAGAGAGAAAGAAAGAGAGAAGCGAATTCCCCAGCTGGTTTGATTTGCTTCTGAAAATCTGAAGCCTAGATAGATCTATGAATGTCATGCTCTTGATTCATGCAATTTGAGGGCTAGATCTCTCTCTCTCTCTCTCTTTGTTCGTCTGTTTTCTTTGTCTCTCTCTCTCAATCTCTGTCGCTCTTGCTCCCGCTCTCTGGTTTCTGCAGCCATGATTTGGACCAGCAAGATCAAGTCGGTCGACTTCTACAGGTTAGATCACCGTCTCCGTCTCGCTCCTCCGCATTTTGAATCCTTATTTGTATTTTCTTAGATCTTTTGAGCAGGATTACGCACTCGAGCTCAACACGCGAAATTGTTTTGTACTGGTAGTATTATTGTTCACGCATTTGATTTTTTTGAAACAGGTGTTGTATCTGTATTTTGATCTGAGTATGTATCCAGGAGTATGTTCTGTTTGCTCTTGTTGAATTAGATGTGTAGTCTTTTTTCGCAATATTGGTATCTTCTTTGATGTTTTGGATGCAATTATATTAAGGAATCAAATTCATGGAAAGAATGGAGATGACTGAGTGCTTTTGTGCGTGTCTCTGAACCGCTTGATTTTTTATTTAGTTTGGCTGCAAGTTGAAATGGATTTGTTTATGTACTAACTACTAAATGGTCTACTCAATTGGATTGAGGAGTCCATTACATAACTGTTTGATAGGTTTTCTATGAAGTTTACGAATGATACTTGTTGGAAGTACAGTAGATTAGTAGTGAAGCATACATTATCAATGTAAATATTCTATAAATCCGATAACTAAGAAGTTGATAATACAAAAATTTTATGCACTATTGACTTTAACTATCTTAAAAAATGGTACGGTTATCTCTCTTTGTCGTAATATCTTTTATTATTCAAGTGTTGAATGATACTTGCATTCTTCTCTCTATAGGAAAATCCCGAGAGATTTAACAGAGGCATCTTTATCTGGTGCTGGGTTGTCCATAGTTGCAGCACTGGCCATGGTGTTTTTATTTGGAATGGTACTATACTTTTTTTTTTCTTTGTCTATCCAATGTGCAGTATTTGTCTGTTACATTTGATTTTTTTTCCCACCAAATTTTGATTGCGACATTCATGTTATAGGAACTGAGTAATTATATGTCTGTAAGCACCTCTACGTCTGTTATTGTTGACAAGAGTACTGATGGAGACTTTTTACGTGTTGACTTTAATCTCAGGTAATTGATTTCTTGGTTGGTTGTGATATTATCATGAGAATGCTTTAACATTTACGGATGATATGGCTTGCATTTCGCTAGGCTTCATATTGAATCTTTTTAGTTGTAGGTATTTGAATGATGTTTCATATTCTTCATTTGAAACTGTGTCATCATCTGCAACATTTATCTCACCCATCCCGAATGCTTCTGTTAGCATGTTGTAATCAGAAGTTTGAAACTGTATGTTTCTGTTTGCAACAGTAAGCAGGCTAACACCTCTGTAATTGTTTTGTAGTTTTCCTGCACTTTCATGTGAATTTGCATCTGTTGATGTGAGTGACGTGTTAGGAACAGTAAGTTTCTTTCTTTCATTTACTTCCCTTTCATTATCCATCCTTCTGTTATCTTCCACCCCAGTGACTAACAGTTGTTTTCCTTTCTTAGCATTTATATGTGAACCCTAAACTTGTTGTGGCCTTGTCTTCAGAACAGGTTGAATATAACCAAAACAGTCCGCAAGTTTTCTATTGATGCAAATTTAATACCCACGGGCTCTGAATTTCACTCTGGACCAATTTCACACGTGAAGCATGGGGATGAAGTCGATGAGATGTCTGAGGAAGGTTCTGTTAAATTGACAGCTCAGAATTTTGATAAATATACTCATCAGTAAGTGGACCAGAAATTTTGGGTTTCAGACTTGACTGCATTTCTCTGCTCAGTCTCAGAACTTTCACAAGTGCTGAACTGCTGTTATCCTACTATTTGATTATTAAAGCATCTCGTTGCAGGTATCCAATTCTAGTTGCCAACTTTTATGCTCCTTGGTGCTACTGGAGTAACCGCCTGGTAAATTTATTTGCTTCACTTATTGTCGGATGCCATTGCAAACTTTGCAAGCTAACCTTTTTTGCCTTTTCTTTTCCCATGGGTTCTGTCTTTTTTCAGAAACCTTCATGGGAGAGGGCAGCCCAAATTATTAAACAAAGGTGCTCTACATTGCAATTTTATGGTGTTATTTTCCCAGTTGAGCTTTGTAAATTCTCAACTCTCATCTCTATGTGACGTTAAGTTAGCAGTCTGAAGTTATAACCGAGCATTTTTGTTTCCAGATATGATCCTGAAGTAGATGGCCGTATTCTCGTAGGGAGAGTTGATTGCACTGAGGAAGGCGATTTGTGTCGGAGGTAGCTTTTACACCTTTATCTCTCTCTCTCTCTCTCCATTGCGAGTTGATAATTTAGCGGTGTACTAGAGTTGCTCCCTTTTCAATTGTTGTTTCTTTTCACCTCAAGTTGTTATTCCAAATTTCAGGAATCACATTCAAGGGTATCCATCAATTCGCATTTTTCGTGAAGGAACTGATGTTAGGTAATGCACTGCACAATCCTATATGCTTGCTATTCTTCCTACTGATGTTCATTAATTATGTCTTTATATTGTCTATATTTTCTGTTAATCGTTCAATAGCAAACATGGTGACGGCCGACTTGATATGTTAATTGTTTCTTGAATATCCTCTTCTTTCTCTACTTTTCCCTGAATATCTAAGTGAACTTATAGAATGTTAGTTGAGTTGTAGTCATTGCATAGTCTGGTCAGTGTTCAGCACAATTGATCTCTAATATTTCCCCTAGCGCATATTAAGTCCAGTCTCCCCCCACCCTCCATCTTCCTCTGTTCTCTTTGCTATTTCTTTCCTTTTATTTATTTATTTATTTATTGTTGGAGAGAAGAGTGGGAGTATCATTTGCTTTTTTGGCAGGACCGTTTTATTTATCAACCTCTCTACTCTTGCAGGGGTGAACATGGACACCATGAGCATGAATCTTATTATGGAGACCGAGACACCGAAAGCCTGGTTAAGGTTTGTCGTCATTCAGTTTTTGACCTCATACTTTCTTTCAAGTTTAAGCTAAAATTTAAACTAGCAACGGGTAGGAATGTCACAAATGTTCTGGGATTCACTATGAGATTGCAAGGTGAACTGAATCTGAGGATTCTTATCTTTCAGACAATGGAATCTTTGGTCGCACCCATTCCCTTGGAGTCTCAAAAGCTGGCTTTGGAGGATAAATCTAACCATACGACAGGAAATACAAAAAGGCCGGCTCCTGTAACAGGAGGATGTAGAATTGAGGGATATGTTCGTGTGAAGAAGGTAAACATCTAAAATAATACAGTAAGAAGTATAGTCCATATCTGTTTGCATTTCAACCATTTCAACAAGTTATTCAGTAAAAATATTATCAAATGAGAACCAGAATAGTTGACCTATCTCGTAATTCCAGGTTCCAGGTAGCCTTGTTGTTGCAGCTCGTTCTGGATCCCATTCGTTCGATGCATCTCAGATGAATATGTCACATGTCGTATCCGAATTTTCTTTTGGTCGGAAACTTTCACCCAAGGTCCTGAGTGATGTCAAACGATTGATACCTTATCTTGGTAGAAGCCATGACAGGATGAATGGTCGGTCATTCATTAATCACCGTGACTTGGGTGAAAATGTCACTGTAAGTTTCTTGTATCCTCTAATTTTGTAGTTACCCAATTTTTCATAAACTTTTTTTTAATCTGAAAATACATTCTCATAATATTGCCTTTAATTTGCAGATGGAGCATTATCTTCAAATTGTTAAAACAGAAGTGATCACAAGAAGATCAGAGACACCTATACTCGAGGAGTATGAATACACAGCTCATAGCAATTGGGTTCAGAGTATGGATGTTCCTGTTGCGAAATTCCATTTCGAGCTCTCTCCAATGCAGGTTTTAGTTTTAGTTTTTTTTTAATATGATTCTTTCATCTTCAAACTTAACATATCAAATACTTGACTTATCATATCGGTTTTCATATCCCAGGTTATAATAACTGAAAATCGGAAGTCCTTTTGGCATTTCATCACCAATTTGTGTGCCATTATTGGAGGTGTTTTTACGGTTAGTATTATATAGTCCCGGTTTTTTTCTTGTCTTCCAACTCTACATGAATAATAATGTCAGTCGTTATATTTCTGTCGGGTTTTCAGGTTGCTGGAATATTTGAGTCGATTCTTCACAACACTATAAGACTGATGAAAAAAGTCGAACTAGGCAAAAATTTTTGATACGTAGGCCCGTTCTTCATCCATAGCAAGAAAAGTTATGATCTATTAGTATATTCCATTTATAGGAACTTTCCAGGAAACAGTTACTATGTATACCTCCTTTTCCAAATAGGCAGCAGCAAAGCAAGAGAAGTGTTGGGTTTCCTTTTCAGACTGAGGGATGATTTATAAGGGTTTAAAACATAATAGTGTACACAATTTTCTTCATTCTTCTTCTCTTGATTTGTAGTTACATAATTGAAGTTGTGTGAGGGAATGGTGCGTCCCATGCGGTACGTCCCGCTCTAGCTCTCTCGTATCAGTTGCTTGAGATATTAAATCGCTCATTAACTAAAGCCGGTTACTAACCTACCCAAAAGATCAGTAACAATCATTTTCGTCGCTTTTCTTCTCTATATATATAAGATTGTAATTTTGCTCTAGTTTTTTTTATTACGAGAGCTCTCTCCCTCCTCTCGTTTATTTGAGGATAGAAGATGATTGCCTCATTTAAGGTTGTAAGGTGGTGTTAGTAAATTCCCTAGCGGCCCCTTTAAAATAATATTAGGAAAAAAAAAGATTATCTTCTTGCATTCACTTTTATCTTCAGATCAGATCTAATCTGAGTACTTGTCCATTGCCACCCACAACAATAGAAAACTCTACGCAATTATATTATTTTCTGAATCTTTTCCTGCTCTCGATTAATTTGTTTCTTCAATTCTGAGGCTCTTCAAACCAGATTGAGGCTGTGACAATCTATGGCCAGGTACCCCCACCCCCCTTTCAACACTATTCATTTCATTTGTAATAGATCAGTTAATATCATGGCACCATATCTAGCTACTGTATATATATTATACCACTGACTTATTTCATATCGTGCCTTTTTTGAGATGTATACAATGAAATTTCTTATTCCTTTTCATTAACATGAATTGTGAGTGAAAAAACATATTTTTGAAGAACCTGCATATATAGATATGAAATGGTTTTTTTTTTTTTTTTCTTTTAGTGGATGAAGATGATACAGATGTTAATCTTTGTCATGTGATTAGGAATATGGAGGACACTGACGAAGCAATTCGAATCTTGGAGGACGTTCTCAAATGCAATTCTTATGAAGGAGTAAAGCAGCTGATTGCTCAATTTGAGAACCCAGATCGAAGAGAATCTAAGAGAATCAAATGCGATGATGTATTGTCACGTGATCAGCTGGAGAAACGTGTCGAGGGTCTAACTGAAAAAGTCAAAAGACTTGTTATTCAAGGAAAAAGTAAAGTTGTTCAGAGCTCTTCAACGAGAGGCAACTTGCTGGTGTCACCAAAATTAGCTGGAGAAACTACAACTCGTAAAACGTTGAGAAAAATTTGGGATTGCTTAATGGCTGATGATGAAGCATGTTAATAACTGTCTAGTAGAAGATATAAATGGAAAATTTGATAAAGTTATTTGGGTGACTGTATCTAAGACACCTAACCTTGTCAATTTACAAGATGATATCGCTCAACAGTTGGGTCTTGATCTTTCAACATATAAGAATATGACAATACGAGTGGCAAAGTTGAACCACGCCTTGCAAGAGAGGAGGAGATATGTTCTAATCCTTGATGATATGTGGGTTGGAATTCCTCTTCCTGAAATAGGAATCCCCAAACCTACTGTGGAAAATGAATGCAAACTAGTTTTGACGACTAGAACACTTGATGTTTGTAATTTTATGAATACTGCTGAAAGTATTCCAATTGGTTTCCTATCTGAGGAGGAGGCATTGGACTTGTTCTTGGATCATGTGGGACGTGATATTTTGCTTGTAAATGGTTTAAAACCAATTGTGGAAGCTGTTTCAAGAAGATGTGCATGTTTGCCTCTTGCAATTGTCGTTGTGGCTCGTAGTATGGCTGGGAAAAAGCAAAAACATGAGTGGACAACTGCATGTAGAAAATTGAGGTCAAAGTCCAAGTATCCTGATGACAAGGCTAAGGAGGTAATTGACCAGCTCATCTTTAGTTACGAGAGGCTGAAAAGTAGGGAGCTTCAACTTTGCCTTCTATATTGTGCGTTATACCCCGAAGATCATGAGATTTCTGTTCAAGAGATGATAGAGGTTTTTATTAATGTGGGAATAATCGAAGATGTGCAGACCAGGCAAGACCAATTGGATGAGGGCCATGACATGTTCACTACCCTTAAGAATGTATGCTTTATAGAGGATGCAGGAATTGACTTTCTAGGTAACAAGGTGAAGATGCATGATTTGGTAAGAGATATGGCCCTTCAAATTGCTGGTGATCGGTTTATAGTAGAGGCTGGCTTACGATTGGAGGAGCTTCCAAATGAGAAAAAATGGTCAAAAAATCTTATGGAGGCATCTTTGATGAAGAATGATATTATAGAATTCCCTTCTAATGTATCTTCCGAGTGTGCTGAACTTTCAGTCCTACTTCTTCAAGAAAATCCTTTCAAAGTTATTCCGAACTCGTTCTTCAAACATATGGTTGAGCTGAAAGTTTTGAATTTATCACTTACCAGTATTGAAAATCTGCCAAGCTCGGTATCTAATTTGGTGAATCTTGATGCATCGATACTTAGAATGTGCAACAAATTGCGTCATGTGCCATCACTAGCAATGATAAAGAATTTAAGGAGACTTGATCTTGCACATTCAAAAAAATTAAATGAACTACCGCATGGCTTGGAAAAGTTGACTAACTTGAAATACCTTGATCTTACCCGAGTGGGGTTGGAGATACCCCATGGTCTTTTACCAAAACTCTCCCAACTTCAGTATCTTGTGACTGGAGAGATAATGATATATGACAGTCTCAAGAGCTTGAAGAAGTTAGAATGCTTTCACGGGTATTTGGCTGACATCAATTGCTTTAATGAATTATTCAATCACAGAAATCTTGGTGGAGGACTTGTCGATTATTGCATCAGGGTGGGAATAGAGTGTCACTGGGAGGCTGAACATAGTAGACGTGTGAGTTTGGGGAACTGCAAGATTAGTAAAAGCGGAGACAGGGATGAACTCCTCATGCTTCCAAAGGATATTGAGGTCCTTGAAATCGAGTCTAATAGTTCTATTTCAAGCTTATGCGATGTTCCCTCCTTGAACAATGTAACTCACTTGAGAGAATGTTGGATTAGGAGTTGCCAGAAGATAGAGGTTCTCATTTCTTCTCCTTCTTCGATTATGCTTCCTCTCCAAACTCTTGAACTATTAGAGATTCTGTATATGTCAAACTTACGGGAGTTGATTGGGAGAGAGACGATTGAATTAAGAGCACTCCCAAGTTCCACTTTTTCTTGTCTCAAAGAATTTGAGATTAACCATTGTTCGCAAATGGAGGAGCTCTTTCCTGTTGGGTTGATGCCATACCTGCAAAGCTTGGAACAAATTGAGGTCTCAGATTGTAAGAATTTGGTGAATATTATTGGAGGAACGAGTAGTACTTCAAACATCACACTTCCCAAGTTACGGAATTTGCGGCTGGCGGTTCTACCGGAATTGAAGAGCATCTGTCCTAGTCCTAATCTCATGGTTTGTAATTCTCTCGAAATGATTTATGTTCTGCGTACCCCCAACCTAAAACGCATACCTATTAGTCTGCCTCTGGATAACCAAGGTCAACTGTGTCCTCCCCCTTTGCTTCGAGAAATCAAAATGAGAGCACAAGATTGGGAGACAACGGAGTGGGTTCATTCAAGTGATAAGACCATTCTTAAAAGATTTTATGACAGCAGATATATGTGAATTGATGAATCTTTTTATTCCTTATTTTTTGTTCGGGCCTTTGATTATTATTTTCATTTGTGCAGCATTGGAGTATATCATATCAGTGTAAAGAAAGATGCAACAGCACTGACAAAAACAAGAATAGAGAATCGTTGCATTACATAATTCTGTATTGTGCACAATAGTGTTCGACGCAAATGCCAAACTTGGGTTTTCTTAGCATCTCTATCTGTTTTCTTTATTGAGAGTGGCTGAAAATAGCAAGAAGTTTATGTGAAATCGACTCCCTGTACCAGGTAACCAACTTGAGCGAATCTCGGATGGAAAGCTGTGATGATCTGGAGTTCTTTCTTTCTTATCAATGGAAAAAGATACTAAGAATCTAATAACTAAGATGTCTGTTTTCCTTATAAAACTCTGAACTCAATGCACCTCCTGCAGTTGACTTTTTGTGTTTGAATTTTAATGGCCTTGATTCTCCAGCCAAAAGCCGAGAGAGATCAAAACAAACTTGTGGCAATTGGAATCACTTCAATTGGAGGTCTGTAACTCAAGTTGTGATCAAATTTTCCATACTGTTCTACAACCAGCAATCGGGAGCTCTTTCTCTACACAATCGAGTCTTAAATCAAGTTCCTGAATTCACTCCGGATCGATTTCACGCATTAAGCATGGGGATGAAGTTGATGAGATATCTGGGAGGTTCTGTTAAATTGACAACTCGGAATTTTGGTAAATATGCTCAATAGAAATTTCGGGTTTCAAACTTGGCTGCATTTCTCTGCTCTGTCTCAGAACTTCCGCAAGTGCTGAATTGTTGTTATCCCACTATTAAAGCAACTTTTTGCAGGTATCCAAATTCTTGTTTCCAACTTGTATGCTACTTGGTGCTACTGGAGTAACCGCCTGGTAAATTTATTTGCATCATTTGTGTTGGAAATCAAAGCATTGATGAGAGGAGTGAATGAGTTGAAGATTAATGATCTCTAGAACAAAAACTAGAAACCAGAGGTGCTCGGTTTTGACTTGAATAGAAAATCAATCAAACTTCATTAATTTTACAACTACAATTACAGCACATATATTTAAAACTAAAGAGCAATACAAGTGACTTCCATCAACATACTTCTGAACATGATTAAAATGCACCCATACTGATAATAAATGCAAGTCTTAAGGATGATGAACAAATGTACAAACGGCATGGCTTAAGGATGAACAAAGCAGCAACTTGTCACCAACTATGGTTAATAACCAGCAGATCCAATTAACCCAAAAGCTTTGATTTCTTCTCAAAACATGATGCCAACGATCATATAGAACATACCCTTCAGCTGGAACTTCAAAACACTGAATGGAATTCAAATTATCCAGGAAACTTGTACTTGAAGCAATCGAACTTGAACAAAAACAGCTTCTGCAATTTAAGCAATATCTTGAGCCACACAACTCCAAATTGAGTGATTCCAACGCCCAAAAGTCGGGCTTGATGAATTCCAGATAATGGTTGAGAAGTAGACGCAAAAAAGAAAAGAAATCAAAAAGTCAACTCTGTGTAGAGTGTGGGTCAAAATGCAAAACAGGCATTCTCAACAATTTGTTGCTGGATGCCATTGCAAACTTTGCAAGCTAACAATTTCTGCTTTTTCTTTCCTCATGGGTTGGTTCTGTCTTGTTTCAGAAACCTTCGTGGAAGAAGGCAGCCCAAATAATCAAACAAAGGTGCTGATGTTAGGTAAAGAATTTCACAGTCATGGGTATCCATCTCTTCGTATTTTCCGCAGAGGAGCTCATGTTAGGTAACGAACTGACGTTTCTCATCTTTCAGACAATGGAATCTTTGGAGGATAAATCTTTGGAGAATACTAAAAGGCCGGCACCTGTAACAGAGGATGTAGAATTGAGGAATACACGTTCGTGTGAAGAAAGTAAGCATCTGAAATAATTCAATAAGTATAGTCCACATCTGTTTGCATTACAACCAATTCAACAAGTAGTTGACCAGAGTAGTTAATGCACAGTGAAAATATTATCAAATGAGAACCAGAGTAGTTGACCTATCTTGTAATGCACAGGTTCCGGGAAGCCTTGTTGCAGCTCATTCCATAAAAAATATGGAAATAAGAACAACGCCAAAAGAGGGATAGAAAGCTAATGGAAAAGATGTAGCAGCAAAGGGTGTTCCAATTTGGGGAAGGAAGCCCATAAAGCTTGAAGCTGCTGCCCATCCACCACTTGTATCAGCCAAAAAAAAAGCACCACCATCTTCTCATTCTTGAGACAATAATTACCTTTGTTCCCACCTATGAAGTAATAATGACTAGAATCTGGAAGCTTAGTCATTTTCTTTAGACAGTGTGCCCACTTGCAAATTTATCGATATCAATTCGGGTTTGGCAGTTTCCTTAGTCATTTTCTGTTACTTCAAGTACTGAGTCCTGTCCAGATGTGTAGTGCACTTGAACACTACATCATTTTAAAACACACAAGAGACAAAAGATTCCATTTATTTCTTGAGGAGTAGATTCCAATGCTTTAATATGAGAAGCTTACAAGATTGTTGAAGATAATGTAATATAATTCTTGCATCGAATTTTACTTATTTTTGTGAATATTTTAATTGCAAGTTGCACCGAATAATTGTAATACTTCTCCTGCATTGACTTTTATCTACAGATCTGAATACTTCTCCATTTCCACCCACAACAACAAAAAACTCTGCACGATTATTTTCTGAATCTTTTCCTGCTCACCATTTGTTTCTTGAATTTGAGTCTCTTCAAACCAGATTGAGGTTGTGACAATCTGTGGCCAGGTACTCCCCCCTTCAACACTATTTATTTATTCATATGTATTCAATTCTTCTCTTCAATTCTCTTTACCTTCTGTATTGATTCCAGGTGACTAGCTTTTACATATACACTAATAGATCACTTCATATCATGGCACCATATCTTGACTTTTTTTGACATGTGGGTGCTTCTTGATATTTACAATGAACATTCTTGTGGCCTTTTCATCATTATGGGTGTAGATTCAAATTAACTGCGGCTATTAAACATAATTTGTAAAATGAATTGTGAGTTAAAAAATATAATTTGAAGTTTCTACAGATAGATATAAAGCTGTTTTTCTTTCTTTCTTTTTCTTTTAGTAGATTATTAACATGATACAGCAAACATATATTAATCTTTGTCATATTATTTAGGAATATGCAGGTCACCCACGAAGCAATTCGAATCTTGGAGGAAGTCCTCAAATGCAGTTCTTATGAAGGAGTAAAGCAGCTGAGTGCTCAAATAGAAACCCAGGACATAAGAGAATCTAAGAGAATCAAATGCGATAATATATTGTCACTTGATGAGTTGGAGAGATATGTGGAGGGTCTAACTGAGAAAGTCAAAGAACTTGTTCTTCAAGGAAAAAGTAAAGTTGTTGATAACTCTTCAAAGAGAGGCTACTTGCTTATGCCAACAAAATTAGCTGGAGGTACTACAGCTCGCAAGACGTTGAGAAAAATATGGGATTGCTTAATGGCCGATGATATTAGAAAGATTGGAGTCTATGGAATGGGGGGAATCGGCAAAACCACGATCATGATACATATTAATAACTGTCTTTTAGAAGATCAAAATGGTAAATTTGATAAAGTCATTTGGGTGACTGTATCAAAGACCCCCAACATTGTCAAACTACAAAATGATATCGCTCAGCAATTGGATTTTGATCTTTCAAAATATGAAGATATGACAATACGTGTGTCGATGTTGTACAATGCCTTACAAGGGAGGAGGAGATATGTATTGATCCTTGATGATATGTGGGAAGGAATTCATCTTCCTAAAATAGGAATCCCTGAACCTACCGTTGAAAATGAATGCAAATTAGTTTTGACGACTCGAACACTTGATGTTTGCAATTTTATGAAAGCAGACAAAAATATTCAGGTCGGTTGCCTATCTGAAGAGGAGGCATTGAACTTGTTCTTGGATCACGTGGGACGAGATATTTTGCATGTACAGGGTTTAGAACCAATTGTGAAAGATGTTTCAAGAAAATGTGCATGTTTGCCTCTTGCAATTGTCATTGTCGCAAGTAATATGGCCGGAAAAAGGGAAGAATGTGAGTGGAAAAAGGCACGTAGGGAATTGGGGTCAAATTCTTATAACAATGCTCAGGAAGTAATTGAACAACTAAGGTATAGTTACGAGAGTTTGAAAAGTGGGAAGCTTCAAGATTGCCTTCTATATTGTGCATTATACCCTGAAGACTATGAGATTCCTATTGAAAGTGTGATAGAGTTATTGATTGATGTGGGAATAATTGATGAAGACGTGGGGACTAGGAAAGACCAATCGGATGAGGCCCATTGCATGTTCATTACTCTTAAGAATGTATGCTTTCTAGAGGGTCAAGGATCTGAGAAGTTTGCGAAGATGCATGATTTGGTAAGAGACATGGCTCTTCAAATTGCCAGTGATCGGTTCATGGTAGAGGCTGGTCTAGGATTGAATGAGCTACCAAAGGAGAAAAATTGGTCAAAGAATCTGATGGAGGTGTCTTTGATGAAAAACAATATCAAGGAATTCCCTTCTAATGTATCTCCAGAGTGTCCTAAGCTTTCCGTCCTACTTCTTCAGGATAATTATTTGTTGAATGTTATTCCTAACTCCTTCTTCGAATATATGCTTGGGCTAGAAGTCTTGAATTTATCATCTACCTACATTAAAATTTTGCCAAATTCGGTATCTAATTTGGTGAATCTTGAGGCATTGATACTTGGAAGGTCTTTCCTATTGGGTTGATACCATACCGGCAAACCTTGGAAGAGATTACTGTTAGTCTTTGTGAGAAAGTGGAGAATATTGTAGGGGGAACGAGTATTACTTCAAACAATATCACACTTCCCAACTTACGGTTTTTGCTGTTGTGGAGCCTACCGGAATTGAAGAGCATCTGTCCTACTCCTAATCTCATGCTCTGTAACTCTCTTGAAGACTTTCATGTTAGAGATACGCCCAAGCTAAAGAGGATACCTATTAATCTGCCCCTGGACAACCAAGGTCAACCATCTCCTCTCCCTTCAATCAGAATGTCAGAAAAAGATTGGGAGAGAATGGAGTGGGCGCATCCAAATGCTAAGACCATTCTTAAAAGATTTTTTACGAAGTAGTCATGGTGAATCTTTTTACTCCTTATATTTTGTTGGGGCATTTGATTATTATTTTCGTTGGTTGAGCAGATAAAGAATTTTGTGCGATGCACACTAACTGTTCGACGAAATGTAACAGTGGATGCGTACCCGGACTCTGTAAGATGATGACAACAAGTCGTTAATGTACAGCTGTCGGTGTCGGGGTAGTAGTGATTGAATACTCGTATGGAAAAGTGGGTCGGGTCCCTCTCGCGTGACGGAACTTTTTGACCGCGCGTGGCATTATCCATTCCATTCAATGTTTCTCGGCGCCAAAATACGAAATGTCTAAAATAGACATTTTTTTTTAGTAAATGTTGCCCAACCTTAATTAGTCAAACTCAAAGAATTAATCATTATTTGTGTGGATTTATCCGTACCCAATAGTTGTAATACTTTTCTTGCATCGGCTCTTTCAGTCTTCTTCCCCTTTCTTATCTCCAGATCTGATCTCAACAATAAATACTTCTTCAGCTCCACCCACAACAACACAAAACTCTGCTCAATTATTTTCTTTTGTTTTCTGATCTGCTTTCAATTTGTTTCTTTTGAGTTTCTTCGGACCAGATTGAAGCCGTGAGAACTCCGGCCAGGTACCCCCCCTTTCATCGTTCTTCATTCATATGTATTCAATTCTTCTCTTCAATTCTCTTTACCATCTGTATTGATTCCAGGTGACTAGCTTTTTCATATACACTAGTAGATCACTTCATATCATGGCACCATATCTTGGCTTTTTTTGACATGTGGGTGCTTCTTGATATTCGCAATGAACATTCTTATGGCCTTTTCATTATGGATGTAGATTCAAATTAATTGCGGCTATTAAGCATAATTTGTAAAATGAATTGTGAGTTAAAAAACATAATTTTGAAGTATCTACAGATAGATATAAGGCTGTTTTTCTTTCTTTCTTTAGTAGATTATTAACATGATACAGCAAACAGATATTAATCTTTGTCATGTTATTTAGGAATATGCAGGGCACCGATGAAGCAATTAGAATCTTGGAGGACGTCCTCAAATGCAATTCTTATGAAGGAGTCAAGCAGCTGACTAATCAATTGGAAAACCCTGATAAAAGAGAATCTAAGAGAATCGAATGCGATAATATATTGTCGCTTGATCAGTTGGAGAGAAATGTGGAGGGTCTAACTGAGAGAGTCAAAGAACTTGTTCTTCAAGGAAAAAGTAAAGTTGTTGATAACTCTTCAAAGAGAGGCTACTTGCTTATGCCAACAAAATTAGCTGGAGGTACTACAGCTCGCAAGACGTTGAGAAAAATATGGGATTGCTTAATGGCCGATGATATTAGAAAGATTGGAGTCTATGGAATGGAGGGAATCGGCAAAACCACGATCATGAAGCATATTAATAATTGTCTAGTAGAAGACATAAATGGAAAATTTGATAAAGTTATTTGGGTGACGGTATCAAAGACACCCAACTTTGTCAGATTACAAAATGATATCGCTCAGCAATTGGATGTTGATCTTTCAAAAGTTGGAGATATGACAATACGTGCTTCCCTATTGTACAATGCCTTGCCAGAGAGGAGGAGATATGTTTTAATCCTTGATGACATATGGGACAAAATTCCTCTCCGTGATATAGGAATCGATGAATGCAAACTAGTTTTGACGACTAGAACCCTTGATGTTTGCAATTTGATGAGAACTGATAAAAATGTTGAGATTGGTTCGCAATCTGAAAAGGAGGCATTGGACTTATTCTTGGATCATGTGGGACGTGATGTTTTGCTTGTACATGATTTAAAACCAATTGTGGAAGATGTTTCGACAAAGTGTGAGGGTCAAGGGTCTGAGATTGTGAAGATGCATGATTTGGTAAGAGACATGACCCTTCTAATTTCCGGTGATCGGTTGATACCATACCTGCAAGCCTTGGAACAGATTGGAGTCTCAAATTGTAAGAAATTGGTGAATATTGTAGGGGGAGCGAATATTACTTCAAACAATATCACACTTCAAACAATATCCACTTTTTCTTCTCTCAAACAAATTCACATCGACAATTGTGAATTAATGGAGGAGGTCTTTCCTATTGGGTTGATACCATACTTGCAAACCTTGGAACAAATTGAAGTCTCGAATTGTAAGAGATTGGTTAATATTGTAGGGGGAACGAGTGTTACTTCAAACAATATCACAGTTAAAACGATATCCACTTTTTCTTCTCTCAAACGAATTCACATTGACAATTGTGAAGTAATGGAGGAGGTATTTCCTATTGGGTTGATACCATACCTGCAAACCTTGGAACAGATTCGAGTCTCAAATTGCAAGAAAGTGGTGAATATTGTAGGGGGAACGAGTATTACTTCAAACAATAGCACACTTCAAACAATATCCACTTTGTCTTCTCTCAAACAAATTCACATTGACAATTGTGAATTAATGGAGGAGGTCTTTCCTATTGGGTTGATACCATACTTGCAAACCTTGGAACAGATTGGAGTCTCAAATTGCAAGAAAGTGGTGAATATTGTAGGGGGAACGAGTATTACTTCAAACAATATCACAGTTCAAACGATATCCACTTTTTCTTCTCTCAAACAAATTCACATTGACAATTGTGAATTAATGGAGGAGGTATTTCCTATTGGGTTGATACCATACCTGCAAACCTTGGAACAGATTGGAGTCTCAAATTGCAAGAAAGTGGTGAATATTGTAGGGGGAATGAGTATTACTTCAAACAATATCACACTTAAAACAATATCCGCTTTTTCTTCTCTCAAACAAATTCACATTGACAATTGTGAATTAATGGAGGAGGTCTTTCCTATTGGGTTGATACCATACCTGCAAACCTTGGAACAGATTGGAGTCTCAAATTGCAAGAAAGTGGTGAATATTGTAGGGGGAACGAGTATTACTTCAAACAATATCACAGTTCAAACAATATCCACTTTGTCTTCTCTCAAACAAATTCACATTGACAATTGTGAATTAATGGAGGAGGTCTTTCCTATTGGGTTGATACCATACCTGCAAACCTTGGAACAGATTGGAGTCTCAAATTGCAAGAAAGTGGTGAATATTGTAGGGGGAACGAGTATTACTTCAAACAATATCACAGTTCAAACGATATCCACTTTTTCTTCTCTCAAACAAATTCACATTGACAATTGTGAATTAATGGAGGAGGTCTTTCCTATTGGGTCGATACCATACCTGCAAACCTTGGAACAGATTGGAGTCTCAAATTGCAAGAAAGTGGTGAATATTGTAGGGGGAACGAGTATTACTTCAAACTATATCACACTTCAAACGATATCCACTTTTTCTTCTCTCAAACAAATTCACATTGACAATTGTGAATTAATGGAGGACGTCTTTCCTATTGGGTTGATACCATACCTGCAAACCTTGGAACAGATTGGAGTCTCAAATTGCAAGAAAGTGTTGAATATTGTAGGGGGAACGAGTATTACTTCAAACAATATCACACTTCAAACAATATCCACTTTTTCTTCTCTCAAACAAATTCACATTGACAATTGTGAATTAATGGAGGAGGTCTTTTCTATTGGGTTGATACCATACCTGCAAACCTTGGAACAGATTGGAGTCTCAAATTGCAAGAAAGTGGTGAATATTGTAGGGGGAACGAGTATTACTTCAAACAATATCACACTTCCCAACTTACGGAGTTTGGCCTTGTGGTTCCTACCGGAATTGAAGAGCATCTGTCCTAACCTCATGCTCTGTAATTCTCTTGAATCGATTGATGTTCTATCTACTCCCAAGCTAAAGAGGATACCTATTAGTCTGCCTCTGGACAACCAAGGTCAACCATCTCCTCTCCCTTCGCTTCAACGAATCAGAATGTTAGCAAAAGATTGGGAGAGAATGGAGTGGGCTCATCCAAGTGCTAAGACCATTCTTAAAATATATTACGATGAGTATGTGTGAAATTGACTCTCTGTACCAGGTGGCCAACTTGAGAGACTGTCGGAGGGAAGGGATGTGTTTTTGTGCATTCGCTTCAACAGATTGAAATGACAGAAGAATTAAGGTATGATCATTATAGTCAAATAATTTTCATATGAATTGATCAAAACCAATCATTGTTTTTCCATCATTCATTTACTCTCTTTGATTTTCTCTCCCAGCTTGTCTCATTTACTCATCTCTCTGCCAGCCTCTTTGGGAGTGCTTAAAAAATTAAGCTTACATTAGGTGTAACCAATAAAAGATTAAAGAATCACTTTATTACGGCAATTAGGATTTGGTCAATGTGCACACTAAGTGTTTGACGCAATGCCACAGTTGGGCTTTTACTTACTTAGCAAGGGCAAGAAAGTTAGTTCCATCTCTTAGAGTAGATAATATCTTACTTTTCATTGAGATTGATTGAAAAATAATGCTAGTTCCAATTTGTACCATTTGGGAGCAATTATATGCTATCCACTGATCCATACATAGCTTCTGTACCTGGGTGACTCAATCACATACGCAGAAGCTCCAGATCGATACCCCACTCCAATGCACCGCAACCACGTGATCGAGACCCAATCACATAGCTGAATTATTCTTCACTCATAAAGGTGTTGTCAAAGCTACCATTGGATTATAATGCAGGCAGTTCAAAGAAACTGAACAATCACATCATCCAGATTGTCAATCTGGTAAAAGTTGATGGTTCCATATTAGCCATGAATTTAACAGTAACTTGAGGCATCTTGCTGTTGGCTTTAATCAAGGATATGTAAACTTATCTTCTTTTCCTTTTCTGTTTTGTCCTTGTGTTTCCTTATTATATTTCTTTTAATATGATCAATACTCTTAGTGATTACTTGCCTATAAATGATTGATGATTTAGATTTGATTTCGAGAGTAACTTTCGTTTTTGCTACTTCTGCTCATACTGACGTTGTACAACAATTGCAGTATGACAAAATGATGGGCCTGAGATTGACATTGTGTTGTTTGGTTTATAGAGGTGAGTTGTTCAGAGGAATGAATAATTGATCATGTTTTATGTTTCCAAAGGGTGTCTTTTGCAGGCATTGGTTCTAAAACTTGGTTTGGTTTAGCATATGAGAAATGGGAATTCAAGTATTGTTATTGAATATAGTATGCTATCAAATGAGGCCGATACATGATTTCAGTTCTATTTTTCCAACATGCCAGGTCATATTGGTGTATCAATAGTGCTAGAGGACTTTTATGAGTTTATCCAAAACCTTCTGGCATTAGGAATAAGAAGTTTGAAGAAACAGAGGCAGAAATGTGAATTATCTGCCTAGCTCACCACGATGACTCTTGTTTTGAATTATGTAAGTAGTTTAACTTCAATGACTCCCGAAACAGTTTATGTTAGATTAAAAGATTTCAATATGTCATTGCATTACCATGCTTGCTTGTTGCATTTTCATTTGATGACCTTCTCCTGTACATCAATCCTTACATGGCTCCCTTTGTCTTAGGTCCCTGGTGCAGCACAAGTAAATCGATCCTTACACAGAACGAGTAAATGCTGCTGTTGTAACACAAGAGGAAAACATTGTACCACAATTTATTCCTCAAGGGGGACTTTTCAGGCATGTTCCACCGCGAGGATGTAACTGCAGGAACCCAGATAGGCGTCAGATGTGTCAAAATGTAAAATATTTATTTGGTCAAACTTATAATTTTTATGTATCATAGTCACTTGAGTATTTCTCAATGACAAACTTATATTGGGTCAAATTTGCTGATTCCATTATTCAATTTGTTGCTGGTGTAGCAGCTTCGTTTAATAGAATCCATCCATTTTAGTAGAAGTGGGATTCATTCAAATTAAAACTTTCAAAATTGAGTGTTCAACATAATTTTCTCAATTTTAGATTTTCATTCGTTGTTTAAAAGAGTGTGAAGGACTTTATCTAGAAACCAATTTCTTATCTAACGGATCGGTAAATTAAATTAAAATTCATATTCTAATACAAAATGACGAAACAAGAAGTTATGCAGTTTCATATTGAAAAGCCACCATCTCTGCCAGTTCTACCGGCTCCACATATTTCAAACAAGTAATAAATCAATCAAAACAGAAGAAACTGTTAAATGAGAAAGCATTCAACTTGTGAGAACAGCCATAATCAATCGATTTTCAACTGGAAAGCAATCGGAAAGAAATTCTAATTTGCAGAAAGATAAAGTACTAGAGGGAAGAAGTGGCAAAAGAGAAAGTGACGGGGCGGGGCCTACATGTTCACAGCCTCATGAAAATTCATGAAAAACAAAGCTTTAGTGATTCTAGACTTTGAAGAGGAAGCTTAAAAGAAGAAGTAGAAGAAAGAAGGAACTCCATATCATCACAGCTTCCCATCTGACAGTTTCTCAAGTCGGTTAACTGGTACAGGGAGTCAATTTCATAAACTAATTATATTTAGCCTCTGTTTCTTTTAAATTTCTTATTCCTAATGCCAAAAGGTTTAGGATAAAGTAGATAAAACTCCCCTGCTATTATTGTTTTATAGATATGTCAACTTTTCGGTTTCTGATACACCAAAATGACCTGGCATGTTGGAAAAGTAGATCTGAAATCATGTATTGGGTTCATTTTATTACTAAATCAAACTCATTGTCAGAACCAATGCCTGTAATAGACACCCTTTGGAAACACAACACATGATCAACTACTCATTCCTCAGAACACATTCAAAAACTCACCTCCATAAAGATACAGTTTCCAGTTGTTTTCTGCTTGGTTTCCAGATCTAATACTAGCTAGCTTCTCCCATAAGGAAACATATTCAAAATCAATACATAAAGTACTGTTAATAAAGGAACCAAATTCACATTGGCTAATATTATGTTGAATTAAAGTACTGTCTAAGCAAGGGAAGAAAGAAGAAGCCAGCAAAGGGAGAATTTGGTTATACCTTTGAGAACTCATTGCCTCAATATAGAAATCCAACACTTTTAATGGTTCATCCATACTTCCGTTTCCTGGTATTTGATGAAAGACCTGTAGCACGCTGATACTAGGACAGAAGGATTTCCATTTATGTTAAAAAATCAATACATAAAATGCATGAACTCAATAGTTATAACTTTTTTATTTAAATATAAAAAGTATACCTTGGAGAACAGACAAAAGGGTTGAAGAACAATTTCATGATTGGAATGGCTCCATTTGAGCGATCTCCAATCTTTTTCTGTCATTTTGATGTCTTGAAGAGAGGGGGGAGGAGATGGTTGACCTTGCTTTAAAGGCAAATAGAGAGGCAGCCTCTCGAGCTGTTCGCATTCCTCTACACAAACATATTTCAGAGAATTTCAAACCAGTACTGTTTGAGCTAGGACATATCCACTTCAGACTCGAAAGATAATATAAGTGCAGCCTCTGTAATGAAGTTATATGAAGTTCTTTCAGACGGGAAAAGGAGGGAAGTGGCAGTTGTGCAAGGCTCTCGTGGTTAATCAATCCTCTTATTTTCCACAAATCACAAAGCTTTAGTGATTCTAGAGTTTTGAAGAGGAAGCATAAAAGAAGAAGTAAAAGAAAGAAGGAACTCCATATCATTACAGTTTTCTATCCGACAGTCTCTCAAGTTGGTTACCTGGTACAGGGAGTCAATTTCACATAAACTTATTATTTTTCAGCAAATATCAATAAAAATGAGATATTATCTACTGTAAGAGATATCCAGAAAGGAATCAACTTTCCAACCATTGCTAAGCAAACCCAACTGTGGCATTTCGTCGAACACTTCCTGTGCACCGCGCAGAATTCTTTATCTGCTCAACCATAATTATATCTGATCAAATCCTTATTGTTGTAGTCCAACGATTCCTTAATCTTTTACTAGTTACACCAAATTGTATACAACATCTGCACACATTCAGAAACCAATGAAAAGTAATTCTACCATTCAAATCTTACAGCATTAGTTAACAGCAAATATATTCATTTATATGAAACGGAATTCAGACAAGCAGTTGTTTTGTTCTCAAAATTCCGCCCCTATTTTTTCATTTATAGTTTTCCCAGAGGACTACTTTTATCAAAGCCTTAGACTATCCGAAAGAAATGAATGAGAACTGAACATGGTATTAATCAGCTCACTAAATGAATGTTTGAGTACTACTTTTTGAACAATAATACACCTCTTCAAACCTACAACGGGACTACCGTCTCTTCTCACAACAGTTGCATACAATGTATGAGATATTTTCTCATCCCGAAAGAGGACGGACCGATTCATGTTTTGGAACGGATGAGAGAGATTGGACGGGGCAGGCGGGGACTACATCTTCACTGGCCCATTAAAATTCATGTGCACAGTTGCATTCTCAATCACACCACCATCAATAGCCAAAAGTCCCACACTTTTATTTGTCTGCTGGAACATTGATGTTGTCGTCCTCCCTCGCCATTCCTCAATGTCTTGAGACTTAGGAATCTCCTTTCCCTCCTCATGATTCTTTCTAGCTTCTTCAGCGATCTCATCAATAATTTCCTTAAGCCCGGAAGCCGAGCATCTCAACTTGATCAGTTCCTCGGCATCTTTAATCTCGGGCCCGTTGATGAACCCTCTAATCTTGACTAGACAATCTTCATCATCCGGCCTTAACTTCCTATAGGGGTGACGGTCTTTCCTTGACTCTAAATGTTGCTTGGCTGAATCTATCTCGCGCAGCATGCTTCCGATCTCTTCCATGTTTGCCTTAACTTTCCTCAATTGCTTTAGTCTTTGATTCACAGAGTACTTGAGATATTCCTCAAATGAAGCCTTATCACTTGAAGAGCTAATTGTATGTATAACAAGGTGAATAAGAAATTTTGATTTGCAGACAGTACAAAATGGAAGAAGAAGAAATGACGAAAGAGAAAGTGAGCTTACCTCTCCTGGCTTTCCATGATCATGATTCTTGTTTTCATTCACTTGACAAAGATAATGTAAATATTAAATAATAATAAAAAATAAAAAAAAGAATTCAAGATTTCCGGGGAGTCGACTAAGAGAGAGTTTCTGAAAAAGACATTGAATATTTATCGTTTCTCACCTTGTTGGGTATTTCACATGGAAGCTACTACGTTGACCAAGTCTTGATTATGGTTTAAGAAAAAGAATTTAATTTGCAGAAAAAATAAAAAAGAAAGTGAGTTTACCTGGCTTGGCTTTCCACCATGATTCTTGTTCTGATACACTACTTGCGTTGATTAATGGAGGATTGGTGAATAAGTTCATTGATCATCCTTTTGAGAGAGATTATGTAAATAATTATAAAAGATGAAAAAAATAAAAAGCATGAAAGATTCTTTGAGAGTTGACTAAGATGGGGTTTAAATTTCTAAGAAAGTGTCTGAAAAGAAGAAATGAGGGAAGGCATAGATGAGGACAAAGAGTGGTGGTAAATGTGGGAGGATAGTATGCTAACCCCCCAAAAATTTAGTGTGAACTAGTAATGGGAACATCGCAATTTTTTCTCTGTCGGTGTGGTCCCGCTCTAGCTCTTTCATCGTGTTAGATGCTTTAAGTATGAGAAGCTGCTTTACTACTACAACAGTGTTTCTTTTATGAAATTGCGTGCATGCTTTCCTTTTCTGCCTTCCCTTCCTTTTCTTGCATCGACTCTTTCAGTCTTCTTCAGCTCCACCCACAACAACACAGAACCCTGCTCAATTATTTTCTTTCATTTTCTGATCTGCTTTCAGTTTGTTTCTTTTGAGTTTCTTCGAGCCAGATTGAAGCCGTGAGAACTCGGGCCAGGTACCCACCCTTTCATCACTCTTCATTCATTTGTATTCAATTCTTTTCTTCAATTCTCTTTACCTTCTGTATTGATTCCAGCTGACAAGCTAAGCTTTTCATATATATACAGTAATAGATATCTCACTTT
Organism: Coriaria nepalensis; assembly: GCA_027186245.1. Lineage (NCBI taxonomy): Eukaryota > Viridiplantae > Streptophyta > Magnoliopsida > Cucurbitales > Coriariaceae > Coriaria > Coriaria nepalensis. The sequence goes on along the minus strand of CP114495.1, from coordinate 9,285,136 downwards.
ATATCATGGCACCATATCTAGCAACTACATATTTATTAGCACTGACCATTTTCATATCTCGACTTTTCTGACATTCTTATGGTCTTGTGGGTAGATTCAAATTAACTGTGACTAGCTTTTCATATACAGACTACAGTAATAGATCAGTTCATATCATGGCAGCATATCCAGTGTAGACTCAGATTAAGCGTGGCTGTAAAACATAATTTTTAAGATGAATTTCGAGTGAAAAAAACAATATTTTGAAGAACCTGCATATAGATATATACAAAACTGTTTTTTTTTTTTTTTTTGTTCTTCTTTCTTTTTTTCTTTGAGTAGATATATATGACTTGGGCATTTCGTCACCAATTTATGCGCCATTATTGGAGGTGTTTTGATGCGTAGGCCCGTTCTTCAAGTGTAGAAAGAAAAGTTATGATCTATTAGCACATTCCATTTGTAGGAACTTTCCAGGAAACAGTTACTACGTATACCTCCTTTTCCAAATAGGCAGCAAAGCAAGAGAGGTGTTGTGTTTCCATTTCAGACGGAGGGATGAAAACATAATAGTGAATACAATTTTCTTCGTACTTTTCTTGATTTGTAGTTACGTATTTGATGCGGTGGCTCTTTCGTATCAGTTATAAGAGAAGTCATATTCTGTTTGAATGCTTTAGTATGAGAAGCTTACTATAGTGTTGAAGATAACTTAATATAATTCATGAAAGCGATTGAAATAATTGCATCCACTTTTCTTACTACTCTTTCTTTTCTGCCTTCATTTTGGTGTTGAAATATCTGTACCCAATAATTGTAGTACTTTTCTTCCATCGACTCTTTACCCTTTCTTATAATCTTCAGATCTGATCTGAAAACTTGATCATCTCCACCCACAACAACTGAAAACTTGTTTCTTTTGAGTGTCTTCGAACCAGATTGAAGCTGTGATCAGAATCTCGATCGGGGCAGGTACTAGCTTTGAACACTATTCATTGATTTGTATTCAATCTCAATCTTATTGCACATTCAATTCCTTCTCTTCCATTCTCTTTACCTTCTGTATTGATTCTAGCAGCTTTTCATATCATTTGTCTAGCAGACTAGATACTACCTTTACAGATTGATTAAATCAAGCACCGTATATATCTAGCTAGTATATATTTATTAGCGGTGCCTATTTTCATATATATCATGGCTTTTTGACATGAGAGAAATTCATATTAACTGTGGCTACAAAACATAATGTTTAAGAAGAAATGTGAGTTTAAAAAACATTATTTTAAGGAACCTGCATATTAGATATGAAACTTTTTTTCTTCTCTCTTTCTTTCTTTTTCTTTTAGTAGATGAAGATGATACAGCAAACATATATTAATCTCTGTCATGTGATTAGGAGGAATATGCAGGACCCTGAGGGAGCCATTCAAATCTTAGAGAACATCCTCAAATGCAGTTCTTATGAAGGCGTAAAGCAGCTGATTGCTCAAATAGAAACCCGGGACATAAGAGAATCTAAGAGAATCAAATGCGATAACGTATTGTCACTTGATCAGGTGGAGAAAAATGTTGAGGCTCTAGCTGAGAAAGTCAAGAGACTTGTTATTCAAGGAAAAAGTAAAGTTGCTGAGGGCTCTTCAACAAGAGGCAACTTACTTATGCCAACAAAATTAGCTGGAGAAACTACAACTCGTAAGACATTGAGAAGAATTTGGGATTGCTTAATGGCTGATGATGTTAGAAAGATTGGAGTCTTTGGAATGGGGGGAATCGGCAAAACCACTATCATGAAGCATATTAATAACTGTCTTTTAGAAGATAAAAATGGGAAATTTGATAAAGTCATTTGGGTCACTGTATCAAAGACACCTAACATTGTCAAATTACAAAATGATATCGCTCAACAATTGGGTTTTGATCTTTCAAGAGATGAAGATATTACAATACGTGTGTCAAAATTGTACAACGCCTTGCGAGAGAGAAGAAGATACGTGGTGATCCTTGATGATATGTGGGACGGAATTCCTCTTTCTGAAATAGGAATCCCCGACCCTACCAGGAAAAATGAATGCAAACTAGTTCTGACAACTCGAACCCTTAATGTTTGCAGTTTTATGAGAACTGATGAAAGAATTCAGGTTGGTTTCCTATCTGAAGAGGAGGCATTGAACTTGTTCTTGGATCATGTGGGGCATGATATTTTGCTTGTACATGGTTTAAAACCAATTGTGGAAGGTGTTTCGAGAAAGTGTGCGTGTTTGCCTCTTGCAATTCTTATCATTGCGAGGAGTATGGCTGGAAAAAAGGAAATACATGAGTGGAGAACTGCACTTAGAAAATTGAGGTCAAAGTCAAAGTATCCTGAAGACAAGGCTAAGGAAGTAATTGAACAACTAATTTTTAGTTTCGAGAGTCTGGAAAGTAAGAAGCTTCAAGATTGTCTTCTATATTGTGCATTATACCCTGAAGACTTTAGGATTCCTATTCAAGATGGGAAAGAGTTATTGATTGATGTGGGAGTTCCTATTGAAGATGAGATAGAGTTATTGATTGATGTGGGAATAATTGAAGATATGCAGACCAAGCAAGATCAAGTGGATGAGGGCCTTTACATGTTCACTGCTCTTAAGAATGCATGCTTTCTAGAGGAAGTAGAAGTCTGGAGGTATCACAAGTGTGTGAAGATGCATGATTTGATAAGAGACATGGCTCTTCAAATTGCCGGTGATCGGTTCATGGTGGAGGCTGGTCTAGGATTGAATGAGCTACCAAAGGAGAAAAGTTGGTCAAAGAATCTGATGGAGGTGTCTTTGATGAACAATAAGATCATGGAATTCCCTTCTAATGTATCTCCAGAGTGTCATAAGCTTTCAGTCCTACTTCTTCAGAAAAATCCATTATTGGAAGTTATTCCTAACTCCTTCTTCGAACATATGCTTGGGCTAAAAGTGTTGAATTTATCACATACCGACATTGAAATTCTGCCAAATTCAATATCTAATTTGGTGAATCTTGAGGCATTGAAACTTAGATGGTGCACTGAATTGTGTCATGTGCCATCGCTAGCAATGATGAAGAATTTAAGGAAACTTGATCTTGCATATTCAAATAAATTAGTTGAACTACCACAAGGCTTGGAAGAGTTGAGCAACTTGAAATACCTTGATCTTTCAGAAGTGAGGTCGGAGATACTCCATCGTATTTTATCAAAACTCTCCCAACTTCAATATCTTGCGATTCGTCCACAAATAGTGATGAAGGAGGAGGTAATGAGGTTGAAAAAATTAGAAAGCTTTGGTGGGAGATTGCTTAACATCAAAAGCTTCAATGAATACTTCAATCACGTAAATCTTGAGGGAGGACTTGTCGATTATGACATCGCTGTGGGAATGACTGGGAGTCCAAATCATTTTCAGTCACGTAAAAGGTCGATTATTCCATTTCATTTTCAGTCACGTAAACGTGTGACTTTGGAGGAAATGTGTAACATTAGTAAAAGCGGAGACGTGGATGACCTCCTCATGCTTCCAAAGGATATTCGGTGCCTATTGATTTTCTCTAATGCTTCTATTTCAAGCTTATGCAATGTTGCCTCCTTGGACAATGCAACCGACTTGAGACATTGTAGCGTCTTATACTGCGATAAGATAGAGGTTCTGATTTCTTCTCCTTGTTCTATTATGCTTCCTCTCAAGAGTCTAGAATATTTACATATTCAATCCATGTCAAGGTTACGGGAGTTGATTGGGAGAGACACGATTGAATTAAGACCATTCCCATCTTCCACTTTTTCTTCTCTCAAACGAATTGAGATTTCCTATTGTCCTCAGATAGAGAAGGAGGTCTTTTGTATTGGGTTGATACCATACCTGCAAACCTTGGAAGAGATTGACATCAGTCATTGTGAGAAAGTGGTGAATATTGTAGGGGGAACGAGTATTAATTCAAACAATATCACACTTCCCAACTTACGGAGATTGACGTTGGATTACCTATCGGAATTGAAGAGCATCTGTCCTAATCTCATGCTCTGTAATTCTCTCAAAATGATTACAGTTAGAAGTACGCCCAAGCTAAAGAGGATGCCTATTAGTCTGCCTCTGGACAACCAAGGTCAACCATGTCCTCTCCCTTCGCTTCAAGAAATCAAAATGTCAGAAGAAGATTGGGAGAGAATGGAGTGGGCTGATCCAAGTGCTAAGATCATTCTTAAAAGATTTTTTACGAAGTCGTCATGGTGAATCTTTTTACTCCTTATTTTTTGTTGGGGCATTTGATTATTATTTTCGTTGGTGTTGCATTGGAGTATATCATATCACTGTAAAGAGCGATGTAACAAGTTTATGTCAAAATGACTCCCTGTACCAGGTAACCAACTTGTGCCACTGTCGGACTGAAAGCATGTGCTTTTGTGCATTCGCTTCAACAAATCGAAATGACAGCATAATTAAGGTAAATTTCATATGAATTGATGAATTGATTATTTACTCATTCATTTACTATCTTTGATTTTCTCTCCCAACTTGTGTCATTTACTCATATCTCTGCGAGCCACTTTATTATGGCAATTAGGATTTGGTGAAATATAATTATGATTGAACGATAAAGAATTTTGTGCAATGCACACTAACTGTTCGACGAAATGTAAAAGTTAATTCCATTCTTCAACTAGCCAGTGATCCATACACACCATACATAGCTTCTATACCTGGGCGACCCAGTCGCATATGCAGTAGCTCCAGATCGATACCCCACCCCAATGCACCCCAACCACGTGATCGAGACCTATACACCGTCTCCCCCTCCCCCCCATTCTTAGTATGATGGTTCCAGGTCCAAATACGGAGGCAGCTCTGGTAAAAGTTGATGGTTCCATAGTAGCCATGAAACGTTTCTGCTTTTCTATAACCGTTTTTCAAATCTCCGTTGAATTCAAATCTAATCTTATACTAAAACTTGAGTATTAGCAATCCCTTGCAAGAACTTTGCAATAATCTATATGAATGAAGAAAGCAAAGAGAATGAGAGAAAAACAGAGGGATAGATTAGAGAGTTCTTTTGCTGGAAAAATGCAGGAACTAATTTTCAGACAGTTAACATAGTGAAAGATTGATCTGTAATTATGTTAAAAGTGTTGTATGTGTATTGAACACAGTTAACATATGAAATGGAAATCAGACAAGCACTTGTTTTGTTCTCAAAATTCATCCGTATTCTTTTCATTTATCTCAAAATCCAAAAGACATGAATGAGAATTCTACATGGTCCATTTATATAATCCGCACACTAAATGAATGTTTCAGTAGTACTTTTCGAACAATAATACACCTATACAAACTTTAAATGGGACTCAACGTCTCCTCTTCTCACAATAATTGTATGCAATTGATGTAGGAGATGCTTTCTCATTCCATAAGAGGATAGATTGATTCATGTTTTGGAACGAATCAAAAAGAACGGACGGGCCGGGCGTGGCCTACATGTTCACAGAGCCATGAAAAGTCATGTGCACAGTTGGATTCTTAATAACACCACCATCAGTGGCCACAACTCCCAGAGCTTTAGTTGTCCGTTGTGACATTGGTGGCATCATCCCCCCTTGCCATTCTATAATGTCTTGGGATTTAGGAATCTCCTTTCCCTCCTCATAATTTCCTTAAGCCCAGAAGCAGAGCATCTTAACTTGATCTGTTGTTCGGCAATCTCAGTTCCATTGATGAACCGGTCATTCTCAACTAGCAATACTTCATCTTCTGGCCTTAACTTCCTACATGGGCGACGGTCCTTCCTTGACTCTATATGTTGCTTGGTTTTATCCAGCTCGGGTTGCATCCTTTCGATCTCTTCCATGTCTGCCTTAACTTTCCTCAATTGTTTTAGTCCTTGATTCTCAAAGTACTTGAGATATTCCGCAAATGAAGGCTTGGCACTTGAAGAGCTATATGTAAAAATGTATATCAAAGTGAATAAGAAATTTTAATTTGCAGGAAAAATAAAATAAAAAATGGAAGAGTGGCAAAAAAGAAAGTGAGTTTACCTGGCTTGGCTTTCCATCATGATTCTTGTTGTGGTTGACTATTTGCGTTGACTAATGGAGGATCGGTGAATAAATTCATTGATATCATCCATTTGAGAATGATAATTAAACAATAAAAAAATGCATTAAAGATGTTTGGAGTTGACTGAGAACGGATTTAAATACGACGGTAACTTATACCAATACACACCAATAAATCCCAATTCCAGTCAGAGGGCTCGACTGACCGAAATAACCGGACATGAAATGGAATTCAGACAAGCAGTTGTTTTCATTTGTTTTCATATGAAATGGATTGTGCCAGATATCCTTACCAACTTTGGCGAAACCTCTTACACTACAACTGCAACTACAACTACAGGTATGATGGTCAGAAATAGCTTCTAGTTTCTGTTTCCTGTTAACCAAAAAAAAACACAAAAAATTAATATATATATATATATATTGGTGTATACATATGTATGATTTGAAAGTTCTTTCGTGACTTGTAATTCAACAATGATGACAAGTTCCTCTTTTTGATTTAGTAGGTTGAAAACAAATCCACATAGCGGATCTGCCATGATAACCAGCAACGTATGAATTCCCAAATCACAGTCAATCGGCATATTGTAAGACATAAAAGAAAACAGAAGAATTACCTTCAGCATGATTCAATGTGATTTCTCGGATGATCCAGCCAAAGGGAAGGCCGGAAGCAGTTTGGGTAGATGGTGCGGCGGAGGATATACGATTTAGCTAGTTAGGCTGAGAGAGAGAGAGAGAGGAAGATTAAGCATCAAATTGATACTTAATAAAATAGGCAACTGGAGGAGAGTCCTGAAGTAGGACTAAGGAAGAAGGATTAATGAGAGAGATTAGCCCCTCTCTTTAACCTTTCAATTGAAATGTTCCCAGATCCAAGGAGTAATTTCCAAATATGTACGTCAAAGTGCATAACAAATTCTAATTTGCAGAAAGATAAAAGTAAAAAATGGAAGAAGAAGTGGCAAAAGAGAAAAGTGAGTTTCACCCGGCCCGGCTTTCCATCATGGTTCTTGTTCTGATCAACTCTTCCATGAGTTGCTTAATTGAGGATAGGGGAACAAGTTCATTGATATCATCCATTTGCAACAGATAATCTAAATAATCAAGTCCATGAAAAGGAGAAATGAGGAAAGGCATGATCGATGCCCCAAATCTTTTTAAAAATTAGAATAAACACCCCAAATTTAGGGGACTATAATAAATACTCAATTTTGAAATTAAGTTAGAAATATCTGTGCCTACTAATTGTATTACTTTTCTTCCATCGACTCTTATAATCAGATCTGATCTGAAAACTTGATCATCTCCACCCACAACAACTGAAAACTCTGCTCTTATAGATCACTTCATATCTAGCTAGTATATAGTTATTAGTAGTGACAACTGAAAATATTGTCAAATTACAAAATGACATCAGTCCATGGCTTGAGAGATCACTATCAAACTTGATAAAAAAATAATCAAACAAGCTCATGAATGTTGATTAATCACGAGCAAGTCAAATTGAACACAAAAGAGGCACATCTGTGCCTTGTTGCAGAAGCAACAGAACCACCAAAACAGGAAGAACAAGTCAGATCCTAACTTGCAGCACACACATCCGATTGAGGTGAATTGAATTGAAGTCAACGGACTTTGATTCAATCTGCAAAAACATTCCATTTTAACAATCTCAACTCTTGAGAATACTACTAATAAAAAACATCGCTAATGTTTTTGCTTAGTATATAGCCTCGCATGGTTTTATTTCCATGCTTGGCAAAATAGTTTCGTTTTTCTTCTTTTTTCTTTCCAAACAAACAGCTAGTAGATTTGCTCGACTTTGGGCAGGCGCGACAAAGAGGGAGGTGCTGGAGTGGGGCCCACTTGGCGGCTGGCGGGTTAAGAACAAGGACGAAGACAGTATAAAATATGAGATCAAAAGATGAGGGGGAAGTCAGGACAATTCAGCTGGATGCTCTTCCTCTAATTTTAGCGAATATTAAGTTTTTTTTTTGCTAGTAGAAAATGGAATGAAGAGAGAGAGATTCGGGTAGAAAATGAATGGAAGATCGGGTTGTAAGTTTGTGATATAGGAGTGGAAAGATTGAAGTGGTTAGAACTAAAAACGTTGTACCATTGGAAAATTATGGGCTATTTTTTGTGGGTCCTGTTGTTTATATGTTTTTTTTTTTTTTTTTTTTTTTTGTAGTCGATCAGTTGGGACAAAGTGGGGATCAACGGCTTAGATTTAGTAGAGTATGAGGACTGATAATGGTTGGCCTTATGATTTGAGAAACTGAAGACAATATAAGGTAAGGCTAGAGTGGTTTACTGTTTGTTCAATCAACATTTAGCTAGAGTGTTATCATCCATAACACCCGAAAGTCACACTAATACAAGAATAAGACCACATATAGCTTCCATTCTATATATATATGATGGATTGAGAAAAAAAATATAAAGGCTAATAATACCTATACTTTCAAGGGAAGTGATGCGATTGATGCATTCCTGCATTGGACAAGAATTTGTATAGCAAATTAGGACCCAGAATTTTGTCTGAAAAATTCATATTGAACTTGGATAAACTATAGTTGCGAAGTTGCTCAATCAGTGATCGAGTACAAAAAACATGCACCTTATCTGCTATGAAGTGTAGAGAAAAATGTATATTTCTTATGCATCACAACAATTCTCATTCAAGAAATGATATCTATAGAGAATTTGTATGTAATTGAAGTACAATATACACTGAACAAGTACAATATACCCAAAAAAAAAAAACAATATACACTAAAATTTCATCCAAGAATTTTAATTGTTAACTTATTTATATTTTATAAGGTTCCTTTATACTTATAAATTATAATTCCTTAAAAATAAGTTAATTATATTCAAGTGTTTTGAGACAATTTTGGAGAAACCTTAAAAATAATGAACCTTATAAATTATAAATTCATTACATTTTATTTTTACCTCATTTCAAAAATCAATTTTCACATCTCTGAGGCAAAAAAATTTTCAAAACGATCTTGTCTCCCTAAGATAAACGTTTTACTTTTTTATAAATCCAAAATACGTTTTTAGAAATGATAGCCAAGCTCATCTCTATTTCTTTCTCATATTTTATTTTTTATTCGAGCAATGAATGTAAAAGAGAGAAAAAAACACAAAAAATAAAACCCAGATAATGAATAGTATCATAACACTCGTATTGTATTGGCAATCCCATATATAGTTGGACAGCTTAAAAACCGAAAACAAACAGAGAAAAATTGCATAACAACAACAGACTTGCAACAAGATTAAATCACTGAAGAAAATACTATTGTCCTGATAACATGCTCTACTACAAGCCCAGTTCGTATTGTTTCTTGTTTTAGCTTCACCTCAAAACCCATGAATCTTGATGGTGTCCTTCTTCACGATACCAGCCTGTTCACCATATTCCAGAAGACCGGTAATCAATGGGGGGAAAATGTGAATAAAGCATCGAGCCAGTTCAATAAGAAAATGAAGTAACGCTAAACCATAAAGCCATAGGTTTCCTTAAGAATTACTGATTCAATTTTTAAAAGTCGGTCTGCCTTGATGGTTTTAGAGCTAGATTTTTCAAAAGTAGATTAGTAGGGTTTTTAAATTATTTTATGCATTTGAACTGGGTTCAAAAAGGCTTAGGCAAACCAGGAAAACTCCACTTTTGGGTGTGTAATATCAGGTTTGAAAAATCCAGGCGGCCAAAACTTGAAAAACTCTCCAGTTCTCTAACCCAAACAAACCCAATTCATCAGAGACACAGATCCAAGAAGTGAAGAGTAATTTCTACCTGGACAAGGAATGAAGATACATTCTTCCTCTGGTCGCCTTGAAGTTGAATCACCTGTACATACGAAAACAGTACGAGAATTTGACATTAAAAAATAAAAATAAAAAAAGGGTGAAGAAAAATCAAGGACCAAAGAGTGAATAACTAACTTGTCCTAGCTCTGGGTCCTGGACAACAGTTCCATTGCAGCAGAATTCTTTCTTGAGATCTTTGAGGATTTTGTTGTAGCTGAACTCTTTCTTCAAACCCTGAACGGTCGTCAAGCTTTTCCTACCATTCCTCTGTTGAACACGAATATGCACATACTCTTTTGTTCCCGCACCAGAGTCCTCAGCATCATCAGCAAATGGATCTAAATCCCATATTTTCAAAGTAACAACAACAACCAAAAAAAAAAAAAAAATAGTCCATGAATTTCATTTTATCTATAAATTACAAGTTTGACAGTATGTATCGAGAAAGAGACGCAAAGGGAATTAAAAAGATACCGAATGTAGAAGGAATCTGGTCGTCGAGTTCAGACATGAAACTTGGGTGATGGAATTAGAAAGCGTTCCAACCAGAATGCAAAGACCTGATTTTCAAGTCAGATGCTAGGATTATTAGAACTATGATCGCTGAATTATAGACAGGATCCACAGATAAGGTCAGGGAAAAGTTATTTCGTCTCAAATGACAAAAAAAAATAGTTATTATAAGGTCAGGGAAAAGTGGAAGAGAATTAGGATTTATCTCTTGAAATTTCATTAACTAATAAGCAAATAAATAAGTTTCCTTTTTCCCTTTTTCTCCCGGGAAAAAGGATTTTTCCTATCCCCCCATATATAATTATTAAGTTTTCCCGGGAAAACGATATTAAATTTTCTCATCCAACAACGCAAAAGAGATATATGTACTCAACGATTAAACCATAGAAAGAAACAATCACAAACATTAAAAAAAGTTGCAAAAGCTCCATTCTCTAAAATTAAAAGCTAAAACTTCGGATCGATGCATTAACTAAAAACAACAGAAGGAAAACTCGAATCGAAAACATAAAAATCTCCTCTAATCAAACCAGAAATACGATTTTTTTTTATTTTTTATTTTTTATTTAAAAAAAAAAAAAAAAAACCCCACTACATCGCAGTAAACCCTAAAATCACAGTTAATAATCAAGATCGGAGCTCAAACAAACAGAAAACAAAGGAGGCCAGCGGGAAATACCTGATCCGACGACGGTTTGGTTTCAAATACGGGCCGAAGCTAGCAATAACCCTAAGTCGGATAAGTCTGAGCGTCTTTTATCTTCCTGAAAGGCTGTTTGGGAAGAGCGAAAATGATAGGGAAAGAAGGAAAGGTAAATCTGTGACCGATAGAAAATATATATATAGTAAAAGCAGGGGCCAATGCTAGAAAAATCGCAGGTTTAGAAATTGAGAGCGCTACGCGCTAAATTGTGCGAAAAAGATGCTTGTTTTGGACACGTATAGACGGAATCAGGCGAGTAGTTACTTTTGGTCAAGGTCAGGCGAGTGGTTGGGTTTTCTCTACATAATAATAATAATAATAATTCTGAGGGTAAAGTAGTAAACGTAAATATTTTATTTATTTATTTATTTTCTTTTGTTTTTTAATAACCGGAATTCCTGAAGAAGAAGAGGCGGCAGGCATAAGTTACTCGGTAAGTTAGGATTCTCTCTCTCCGAGGGGAATTCAACCAGAACGAATTTTATTTCTGTGTCGGTTCGATTTATAGTTATTCTAAGAATGAAAGTTACTCTTTAATTTAGGTTTGATGATCGGGTCGGATCCTGATTATTGTGAATATTTAATAATTTGAAAGAAGTTAGAAAAACTAATAATTTTATTTTTATTATTTTTATTTTTATTTTTTAAATATTAAAAATAATATATCGAATGATAAATAAAATTAATTAGATTAAATGTGTAATTTGATTAATTTTTAAATGATAATAATTATTTTTTATTTATTTTAAAATAAGTATTTTTAATAAAAATCAAAATTAAACATTTATTCGTATGAAATTTTTGTGTATTTTAAAATTTTTGATAAATTTGTTTTTTAACTTGTTGAGAGTTATCAATAGCTTACCATTTTTTCAACATCAAAATTATTTTTCACTAGTTATTTTTAATGTAACTAAAATAATCCAAATATTAATAAATTATTTATTTTTATTTTTATTTATTAAAAAATCAAACTAAACAAACCCTTAAATTAAGATTATTTTATTTTTATCAATTTAAAGATAATTTTGACTCCTCAATCTATTTGAATACGTTAAAAATTCTTATATCCTTTTGATTATATACCTTAAAAATGTGTGTGTGTTTTTTTTTTAACAAAACACCCCTCCGAGTCACCGTAGGCTAGTAGTGAGACCAACTAGTTGACATGCTCAAAAGCTACCCCATCTTTCCCAAAGGGCCAAAACTCCACATATATTACTCATCAAAAATCCATATATGACTTCCGCGCCTAATCAATATAATTAATCAAACCCTCAAAATGGTAAATCATTTCACCACTCCGTTGCTCATATTGAGCATCATGATCATAGGCGCAGCCATCCCGAGCGACGGAGAGACCAATGTGCCGCCGGGTGTTGAAGGGTGCGAACAATTCCAGACCCAGCAGCTAAGCCAATGTGAACAATACTTGGCTCGGGCATCCGATTGCAAACCGGAGGAGCGCGAAGCAATGTTTCGAGAATGTTGCCCGGAATTGAAGGATTTGAAAGTGGAGTGTAGGTGCATGGGATTGAACCAGGTTGTGGGACAATTGAAGGGGAAGTTTAATGAGACTAAAATGAATGAAATTGAGATGGATGCAAAGTTTTTGCCCTTAAATTGTGGTTTGTTGCCCTCTTCATGCTAGCTAGTTAGTAGTTATAGCAAAAATTCATGGAGAAGGTAATCCCCATCCACGTTTCATATCATCATCTAGTTACGCATTTTCATTATTATGATATGATATATAAAACATTTTCGAATTTGCCATTCCGATCATCAATTCAAAATGTGATTCTTCTAACCATTGTACATGGAAATGATTAATTATGTGTTAATAAACTAAATTAACAATATTATATAAATCAAGATTAAAAACAGACAAAAGGGCAAAAATGTAAAATGGATAAGGGAGAACAGAGAGCGCCATTGATTAACACAATCCGTTACCCGCCATAACTATTTCGAACCTGCTGCTTCCATGAGAAAGATCAAAACTCTAGCTGATCTACTATTACGAAACCCAAACCTATCTTGAATCTTCTTCGCCTTGATGAATCTGTATCGTAATTTTCAAGCGCTATCATGGATGATTTCAGGCACATACGTATTTTCCGCCAGGAAGACAGAGACCCAAATGGATGGCGGAGTCTCTCCGGACGTGGTAGTGTTCGAGCGTCAAGCCGACTACAAGTAGCTTTCCGGAGAAGATTAGGATCTGATGCTCCGGTAATATTCCTTCTCTCTCATGGATTTTGCTCCTCACTGTGTCGATTGAATTAGGCCTTTTCAGATCCAGGGTTATCGTCTTGCCGCTCAGTTTTTCACGAAGATCTGCATCTGAAATTTTTACGAAATCTGAACAGAGTGACAATCCATTCCCTGAAGCCTGGATTTATAGTTTCAGATTCGTGATTGGTGATTCAGATTCAATAAATTGTTGGAGAAAATCATCGGAACTCAGCTTCGTCCGCGATTTATGTTCACAAATTCCGAAAAGAAAACGCTTTGGTACCCATCCAACTGCCTAAGCAATAATCGAGGCAGTTTATGAATGCAAGCTATGGCTTTGAAGCCGAAAGAGAGTGTAGTAAGATTTTGGACAAGGTTCTGATTTTTTCTCATAGTTTGCATATTAGTTTGTTAAAATACCTTTTTTTTTTTTATATATATTTGTTTAACTTGAACTATTATAACCTGATCAAGTCCATTTCTCTGAACTAAACATGGAGTTGTGTTTAAAGATCAAAATTGAATTGACAATTACCATTTCTTATGATCATTTTTAGTCGCTTCAGATTTAGAAAGCAAGCCAATAGAGAATTCAATAAGATATGCAAGAAACTGGGAATTTTCTGATCTGATCAACATAATTATCCTTTATTTTAGAAAAAACACACGGTGATGTGCTTTTTCAATACCATTACATACACTCCATTACACTACCTAGTTACATCGAAGCACTAAGCACTCATAGAGTTCCTATCTTTATTATCCTACATTAAACACACTCTTGTCGTAGCTAGAAGACCAGACTGATCACGTCAATGCTCAGAAGTCGCATTGACGCTGTCTAAGACCGCACATGTTAGGCAAGTTCCTAGCCCTCTGTCTCATCCTCTGTTCTTGTTGCCGGCCTTGTCTTCGTTGTCCTCCCATCTCCATCTCCATCTCCTCCTCAACAAGGTCCCTCAAGCGTTGACACACGCAATCCTCGTCCATCTGTCTCAACTGCTGGCAGCATTGTTGGAAGGATTGACCTTGCTGGTTGTCATCTTCAATGGAGATGTCCCAGCCGCCTTGGCTCTGCTGCCTCAAGTAGCGCTCGCAGTGGTGGAGCTGCTGCCCTTGCTGGCGGCACCTCCTTTCCCTTGACTGCCTGCCCTGGTTGTCTTCCTCCACTTCCACAGTGGTGACTGTGCTGTGGTAGGCGAAGGTGTTGGCGACAAGGAGAGCCAGAGTGATTGCACCGAGGATTGTGAGCTTGGACGCCATTGTCGTAGGTTGATTAGGCAATGGAAGAGAAAATGTTTGTGTTTTGGTGAGTTTGAAGTGTGGTGGATGATGGCTATTTATAGTGGGTTTTGATGTATGCATGTAAAGAACGTGGGAGATGGGAAAGATTTGTTCTGGGGTTTGTTGATTTGAGGGTTGTTTTTATGCTTACACGATAAGAGTTTCATGCTATTGCTTCCATTCCTTTTTTTTTCTTTTTTTTTTTCTTTTTTTTTTGACTTTTTGTGTTTGTGCTATCTGGTCATATATTTTGGTGGGTTTTTTCATGATCTGGTCATACATAGGTGAACTTGACAAAATTGATGTGTATTTATTATTTATACAGTTAAAATTCGTTATCAGGAATGTTGAATGATACGAATTCCTACAAAAATTATCAGGAATGTATCATTACTACAGAAATTATGAGGAATGTTTAATGATACGATTTTATGTATGAGATTATAGAAATAATACACATGTAAAACATTGTACCTTCACAATTATCTGAAAAATGCAGGCCATGGCTTTGAAGACCAGAGAGAGTGTAGTAGAGGTCCATTAAATACTTACGACAAGGTACTGATTTTTTGCTCTTCATAGTTTGCTTATCAGATTTAAATCACTGCTAACAGCGCCCTGATGAAAATGCTTGTTATTTTGTTAAAATACCATGTTTTTTTTCTCTCTCTTTTTTGTTTAACTTGAACAGTAAACTGATTAGGTCCGCTTCTCTGAAGTAGTCATGAAGTAGTCATGAAGTTATATTTAAAGATCAAAATTGAATTGACAATTACCATTTCTTATGATCATTTTTAGTCGTTTCAGATTTAGAAAGCAAGCCAATAGATGATTCAATAACATATGCAAGAAACTGGGAATTTTCTGATCTGATCAACATTATTATCCTTTATTTTAGAAAAAACACACGGTGATGTGCTTTTTCAATACCATTACAGACACTCCATTACACTACCTAGTGACATCGAAGCACTAAGCACTCATAGAGTTCCTATCTTTATTATCCTACATTAAACACACTCTTGTCTTAGCTAGAAGACCAGACTGATCACGCCAATGCTTAGAAGTCGCATTGGCGCTGTCTAAGACCGCACATGTTAGGCAAGTTCCTAGCCCTCTGTCTCATCCTCTGTTCTTGTTGCCGGCCTTGTCTTCCTTGTCCTCCCATCTCCATCTCCATCTCCTCCTCAACAAGGTCCCTCAAGCGTTGACACACGCAATCCTCGTCCATCTGTCTCAACTGCTGGCAGCATTGTTGGAAGGATTGACCTTGCTGGTTGTCATCTTCAATGGAGATGTCCCAGCCGCCTTGGCTCTGCTGCCTCAAGTAGCGCTCGCAGTGGTGGAGCTGCTGCCCTTGCTGGCGGCACCTCCTTTCCCTTGACTGCCTGCCCTGGTTGTCTTCCTCCACTTCCACAGTGGTGACTGTGCTGTGGTAGGCGAAGGTGTTGGCGACAAGGAGAGCCAGAGTAATTGCACCGAGGATTGTGAGCTTGGACGCCATTTGCTGTAGGTTTTGATTAGATCAGACTAATTGCAATGGAAGAGAAAATGTTTGTGTTTTGGTGAGTTTGAAGTGTGGTGGATGATAGCTATTTATAGTGGGTTGTGATGTATGCATGTAAAGAACGTGGAAGATGGCAGATGGGAAAGGTTTGTTCTGGGGTTTGTTGATTTGAGGGTTGTTTTTATGCTTACACGAAAAGTGTTTCATGCTACTGCTTCCATTTATTAAAAAATTTTTTTTTTTGGTGTTTGTGCTCTCTGGTCATATATTTTGGTAGGCTTTTGCATGAACTGGTCGCTGCATCTCTTTTTCAAATTAGCTGACATATGTGACTTATTTGAAGCCCTCGGACAATTTCTTGATTACATATATCATAGGTGGTTTCTTGTATTCGTTTAAGCTTTTGATACAGAGGTGAACTTGACAAAATTGATATGTATATATTATTAATACAGTTAAAATTGGTTATCAGGAATGTTTAAGGATTCTCTTTGGAAGAGAGATCTGGGGTATTTCTTTTGCATGCAAGGAACGTGGAAGATGAGGTGGCTTTGCGTGGTGCAATTCTGTGAAATTCATGCTTACACGTCCATTTTTTCATGCCAGCTCAGTCTGCCACGGAGGATCTTGTCCTGATTAATAGGTTTACCAATGCATGTAATGTTAACATGTGAAAACAGTACCATAGTACCTGCACAGTTATCTGAAAACCTAGGAAGTAACCCCACGGATACTAACATATAATCGATAGAGATAGCACTATATGCGGCTACTAGACAGCGAGACCTACTACTCCAAAAAAAAAAAAAACATACAAATGACCAAAACATAGATCAAAGTGGCAGCATTTCCCTGAAAACACTTAACGTGGAACCAAAAAAACACACCCATCATACAAAACAAAGCCACCAACCCTTCATGAAAACCAAATCCCACTCCACGTACTCAACATGCATTCCCTTTAATTCCACTATAAATAAGTACCAATCTCCACCATCTTCCCTCCTCACCAGAACAACAATCCACTTCATGCTCACTGAATATCTCTAATGGCCAAGTTCACAGCTCTAGCAGCAGTTCTCTTTGCTGCTCTCCTTATTGCCAACACCTACGCCTACCACACCACCGTCACTACCGTCGAGGTCGATGAGAATGACTTGAACTCGCTCGACAGCCAAGACAACCAACAGTCACGGCAGGGGTAATATATAATTCGAAAATTAATATATTTTTGCAAATTAATGTTTTTATCCGTATATTTTATATCATTGTTAGTTTTCGTCCTTATATTTCGTTTTAATTCAACTGTATCCTTAGATTATTCTAAATAATCCATTTTAGTCTAAAAACCACTTCTCATGTGGCGTTTACGTGAATGCCAGATTAAGATAGCCACTATTTCATCATTAATTATTAGATGCTGAAAGTAACTAAAAAATGATTGGGGACTAAAATGAGTCATTTTAAATGTTTTTAATGGATGATATTGAATCAAAAAAAGGTATAGGGATGAAATTGAACCATGGAAAATAGTAATTCAGCCATTTTTCTTTTTGAATGATAATTAAGGAAATGGTATCTTACTAGGGGCAGGCAGCAATACCAATATCAACAGCTCCGCCACTGCGAGCAATACTTGAGGCAACAACAGAGGCAGGGAGGCCGATACGAGCTCATCATGATGCTGGGACTCGAGAGCTCACAGCATCTCCAGCAATGCTGCCAGGAGCTGAGGAGGTTGGACAGCCAACGCAGATGCGATGCGTTGAGAGATGTGGTGGAGAGACAGTCGGAGCACGATGAGGACGAAGACGAGGAGTACGAGGAACAGGGACCATGGGACCGCAGACATGGCCGACAGGGACAATGGGGCAGCCGCCGTGACTGGGAAGATGAGAGAGAGAGACAGTGGGGCCGACAGGGACGATATGGCAGCGGTGGTGGTCGGCAGCAGCAGCAGCAGAGGAGGCAGTTGTTGCAGAGGGCTAGGGAGCTTCCTAACATCTGCGGGGTGCGGCCACAGAGGTGTGATTTCTAGAGAGGTGGAGGAAACAGGTTTGAAATGTTTGTTTGTCAAGAAAGAATGAGTTTGTGTAGTGTGTGTGGAATGGGGGTATGTAGGGCAGTAGGAAGACAAAATAAGAGGGTTGTGAGAAGCACATCGCTGTGTCTCTTTTGTGTTTTTCCTTTTTTAGTGTTTCCTATGTTTGTATGTGGCATCGTATCAAATCGAATAATATATAAATAACGACTTCTACGGCTTCACTTCTTGCTCTAATTATTTGGTTCTCTTTCTTTCTCTTCAATCTTCGCATCATATAGACTTCATGGCTTCCAACTTACCATGGATTTTGAGAAAAAGTGACTTCATGACTTCATGGCTTCAATCTTCTCCATAGAATCCTTAGCATAAGTTATTTTCTTTCATTAATGAAAGAAAAAGTGATTTTTAAGGCACGTTGTTCATGTTCATACTCACACAACACTAATCCCAATGCACAACCTCTTTGCTTCTACCCAAATCATTTGAGTGATCCAAAGAGCATATGAAATTTCTTATTTAATACACTAAGATTAAGTTTAATTAATAATTTATAGGTACATATTAAATGTAATAAAAACACATTACTATAAACCATTTAACATATTATATATAAAATAAATTTTACTATAATAATTATAAATTTAAAAAAAAAAAAGGTGAATTTAAAGGTGTATTAGACAAGTTGGCATGTTCATATCATGTTCACCATCATTCTTTAAAGATCTTATTTAATATTATTATTTAAATCCATTTCTACATTTTTATTATTATTCGACACGTCGTTTTAAAAAAGAAAAGGTTGGAATTATTCCTCGACACGCCGACAAATCCCGACAAATCCACTGTCTGAAGTCTGAACACAGATCCAGACGCTCATTCATAACGGCAATCAACCTTCGCTCGTGCCGGACTTTCCCCTCTCATACGCGCGAAATACTTTTTCCGATTCTCTCGCACGTGCCGCCCGCCCCGCTCGTCGAGTACGTCTCTCTCTCTCTCCCTCCCTCTCTCCCCCTGCAAGAAAGCAGAAGAAAAGGAAGAAATAGAGTTCAGTTAACAGGAAATGCTCGAACGATCCGAACTCGAATTCGGATTCCTATATCCAAACCCGAATAGATCTCTCTGCTTTTCGTAGATCTTGAAGAAGAAGAAGAAGCAGCTTTTGGAAGGTCATAGACTCATCATAAGATGGAATCGATACTGGCGAGAGCGCTAGAGTACACACTCAAGTATTGGTTGAAATCTTTCTCTAGAGAACAGTTCAAATTGCAGGGCCGCACTGTACAGCTTTCGAATTTAGGTGATGATGATGTTTTTTTGGTGATTTGTTTTCTTTAATTTTAGTTTAAGTTTGGTGAGGAATGAGGAGTTGATGCTCTGTGGTAAGGGATTGATTGTGAGAGAAGTTTGAATTTTGAGAAATTGTGCAGATATCAATGGCGACGCCTTGCATGCCAGTGTTGGATTGCCGCTGGCGATTAAAGTTACCAAGGCGAAGGTCGGAAAGTTGGAGATTATGGTTGGTTTGCGAAATGCAT
This sequence comes from Coriaria nepalensis, assembly GCA_027186245.1. NCBI lineage: Eukaryota > Viridiplantae > Streptophyta > Magnoliopsida > Cucurbitales > Coriariaceae > Coriaria > Coriaria nepalensis. The sequence goes on along the minus strand of CP114495.1, from coordinate 9,265,447 downwards.
TGGCCTTTTTTTTTGGGTTTTATGATTTGGATGATTCTGTTTGGTTGCTGAGAATCACCGGGAAAGTTCAAATCTAGTTTTAAATTCATTAAGCTAGTTGATACAATGGAACGTGCAATCAGCTCCTAATCTGGTATTCATATGTGTTCGTATGTAGCTCCCATCAGTGAGTAATGTACAAGTAGAGCCAATTGTTGTGCAAATAGATAAGCTAGATTTGGTTCTGGAGGAGAATCCTGATGAAGATTCAAATCTAAACCCAAGCAGGTAATGCTACTTCTCTTTTTTTAGTGTATGATATAGGATCAGAATGGGGTTTATATATGAATTTTTTGATCGATGCCTTTTCTGATATTGAGAGTTGGCTTCTTCTTCTTTGTATTGCATGCAGTTCTAACACTTCAACTAGCACTACAAAGGGTAGTGGTTATGGATTCGCCGATAAGGTAAGAAAAACTGTGGCTATTGTTGAAAATTGCTGTATTATGGCGATTAGAAGCTATTTTATTTCAGCCGTGCTTGAAGCTCTATTTTGTTTTGTCGAGTTTTACTAATAACTTGCTGCATTCATGGAAATCATCACAAATTTCTCCCGAGGTCCAAAAATACTTTTATATGGAAGTTGTATTCTTATCTTATTAATATTCATAGATTGCAGATGGAATGACTTTAGAGGTTAAGACTGTCAATCTGCTACTTGAAACTCGTGGTGGAAGCCGAGGCAAAGGAGGAGCAACCTGGTAAGTTCTTTTCGCTCTGATGCATCCCAATTTTCTTTTCTGCTGGCATGGGCAAGTACAGCATGGAACACATAATTGGAAAAACCTTTCGCGCCTTAAATAGCACCATCAAGCTTGTGGCTACTTCTTTGTTTTGATATTTGTGTATCTTGCATTGTACTACTTTCTTTACCTTATCTTTACCCTATCTTTCCTTCACTTTATTTTCTTTTGTCTTCACAGGGCTTCTCCTCTGGCATCTATTACCATACACAATCTTATATTGTACACCACAAATGAAAACTGGGAGGTAGTTTCAGCTTTATTTTCATAAGATGTGCTCAGATTTATTAGATGGATGCATATCTCAGCAGTTTCCTGTTATAGGCTGTGAATCTTAAGGAAGCCCGGAATTTCTCTACAAATACAAAGTTCATATATGTGTTCAGGGTAATTTACCAACTTTGAAAAATCATGTTTCTTCTTTGTTTATGCTAACGGATGTTGCTTTAACTTCACGAGATTTCTGCTATTGTGCATATGCATATTTTGTTTTCCTTTCCCTAAATGCGATTATATTGGGTTTTAGTTTATTTTCTGATGATAGCAAATCTGTCCTTACCAGAAACTTGAATGGGAATCTTTGTCCATCGATCTCCTGCCTCATCCTGATATGTTTGCGGATGCGAGGTTCTCAGCCGGTTATAGGGAGGGTGCGAACCAGAGAGATGAAGATGGTGCGAAGCGCATTTTCTTTGGTGGAGAGCGATTTATAGAAGGAATATCAGGGCAAGCTAATGTAATGCTAATGGCACTGGATTTTTATTCTTATTCAACATAGTTGGATGCTGGAGTGTGGTGCAAATAATTTTATAGTGTTTTTGTCACAGAACATAATTTGATTTTTGCACTTTTGGACAGATTACTTTGCAGAGGACTGAACTAAACACTCCACTTGGCCTTGAAGTACAGCTACATATTACAGAAGCTGTTTGTCCTGCATTAAGCGAACCAGGTAATGATAAATATGTTTCTAAACCAAATTTTTTGGCCAAGGAAACTAGTAGGTGGCTTAACTCTAGTGCATGTATTTTGCCTGATTTGATTAGGACTGCGTGCATTTCTCCGTTTCATGACCGGATTATATGTCTGTCTGAACAGAGGAGATGTTGATCCAAAGGCTCAACAGGTCAACTCTGATATTTTCTGTAAAGTTATTATTATTCTTATTTTTCAAATATTATATGGACATATCTCAAGGTGAGCTTCTCTTTGTAATGTTATCTTGGCAGCTACCTACAGAAACGGCTGGGCGCTTTTTATTTTCTGTAGTTGTGGACCACATATTTCTCTGCATCAAAGATGCTGGTCCGTGCTTTTCTCTTTACCTTTTTTGTTTTGTGTTTTTTCTTTCGTGGGATATTCCCAATGTCATCTATACTCTGTTTATTTTGTATCATTGCCATCATTATAAGTGTATCCCTTAATTGCAGAGTTTCAACTTGAACTTTTGATTCAGTCCTTCTTCTTTTCTCGGGTATTTTTCTTATAATGCTATATCCATCATTCTATTTACAACTTACAATTTACTGGTCCTAATTTTCTGTAAAAATCAATATGAAAAAAAAAAAAAAAAAAAACTTGAGTTTCTGGAATAGCCATTCTATTTATCCACGTATCTGGATGTGTGATTCTTCAGGCTAGTGTTTCTGATGGAGAAAATGACAATAACATGACACGAGTCATGATTGGTGGACTGTTTTTAAGGTAGTCTGTTCCCTCTATATCTTCTTGCCAAATTCTGTCTGAGCAGTACTCTTAACTTTTTATATAGAGTTTAGTTTCCGTGATCGTAATTTATGAGAGTTTCCCCACTAGGGGTCCCAAAAAAAATAAAGAATGTTTTTTATATGTGCTTCTAATATTGGAACTACAAAAGCCAGATGCTTTTGTTTCCCTCTATGCTTTTGTCTTTTATATGTGCTTTTGTTTCATTAATCACCATGAAAAATGTTCTGTGGTAAGACGCATCATCCTTCTCTTCTTTTACTAGCTTGATATAGCTGAAGTGTACTTTATGAACTGGCTATAAATGCAGGGATACCTTTTCACGCCCTCCGTGCACCTTAGTGCAGCCTTCAATGCACTCCATCACCAAATGTCCCCCAGCTATACCTGAATTTGGTATTGTTAAAGTTTTCCTGCAGAACATTAGAGTTAACCAAATACTTGTATACTGGCTTAGGGTTTTGTGAATATTTGTTAAAGTTGACTTTGTTCTTCTGTTTGTCTTGGCAGCTGAGAACTTTTGCCCACCAATATGTCCTGTCGCGGACCAGCACCTGCAGTTAAATGAGAGCATTCCTCTATTATCCATGCATTCTCTACAGGTCAAGCCCTCCCCAGTCCCACCATTATTTGCAACCCAAACAGTTATCAATTGTCAACCCCTTATGGTATGTGTAAGTTATCTCTTTGATTAAGTTTTAATTATTGAAGCATGTTTAAAGGTTCCAATGTTTACTATATCTTAGCTTCATCTTCATATGTTTTATCAGGTTCATCTTCAGGAGGAATCTTGTTTCAGGATATCATCCTTCCTAGCTGATGGGGTAGTGGTTAATCGTGGTGTTATTTTGCCAGATTTCTCTGTGAATTCCTTTGTTTTTACCCTTGATGAATTAGATATATCCGTCCCACTGGATGTGACCAAATTGAATAATTGTGATATTAATGGGTATCATATCAACCAAAGTTCCTTTAATGGAGCACGACTTCATATTGGGAATTTGGTCTTCTCAGATTCACCTTCGCTGAAAGTGAGGTCATTAAACCTAGATAAAGATCCTGCTTGTTTCTCACTCTGGGAAGATCAACCTGTTGATGCTAGCCAGAAGAAATCTGCCACTAAAGTGTCTCATCTTAGTTTATGTCTGGAAAAATGGACTGACTCAACTGGAGGGATTTCAGCCTTGTGGACATGTGTTGAGCTCAAAGATTTATGCGTTGAAATAGCCATGGTAACTGAAGATGGCTGTCCATTGACAGAAATCCCCCCTCCTGGGGGTGTTGTCAGAGTAGGGGTTGGTTTTCAACAATTTCTGTCCAACACTTCAGTTGAACAACTATTTTTTGTCCTTGATTTTTATGCATACTTTGGCAAAGTGAGTGAAAAGATATCACTTGCTGGAAAGAATAATAAACCTGAAGAAAACCAAAATGAAGTTTCTGCAGGAAGACTTGTGGATAAAGTTCCAAGTGATACTGCAATTATTTTAGCATTGAAGGACCTTCAACTTAGATTTTTGGAGTCTTCTTCTTCCATGAATATTGAGGGAATACCTCTTGTTCAGTTTATAGGGGATGATCTATTCATCAAAGTTTCTCATAGAACCTTTGGTGGTGCAGTTGCTGTTTCATCCACCGTACGTTGGGATAGTGTTGAAGTGAATTGTGTAGACACAGAAGAAAATTCAGTACATGAGAATGGTCCTGTCATAAGTACTAATGGGTCCCCTCAAGTAAGAGCTGTCCTTTGGGTACACTATAAAAGGAATCATCAATCTTGTGGAAATGTATTTTCAGCTCCCTTACTTGATATAAGCATGGTACATGTGATTCCATTAAATGAAAAAGATATGGAGTGTCATAGTCTGAACGTGTCAGCTTGCATTGCTGGGGTTCGATTAGGTGGAGGAATGAACTATGCTGAAGCCCTTCTGCATCGGTTTGGAATCTTTGGGCCTGATGGTAGACCTGGTAAAGAGCTTTCAAAAGGGTTGGAGAATTTGCAAAATGGGCCATTTTCAAAACTCTTTAAACCCTCACCAATCATTGTTGAAAGTCGGAAAGAGGGTAATGGAATTTCAATTTTCTTGTGGACAGGAGATGATGAGTTACTTTTTGTACTAGTCTTTATATGTTCTTTAACTCTTCTTTTACTAAATAATTAAAATATTATGATACTCTTTTCCTTTTAAGGCGGAGCTTCAAGAGATGGAGAAGAAAGTGGATTCTTGGCTTTGGGAAACCCAGATGATGTTGATGTGTCTATAGAACTTAAAGACTGGCTATTTGCTCTAGAAGGTGCGCAAGAGTCAAGGGGGTGGTTCAACAGTCATGAAGATACGAGCAGAGAACAGAGATCTTGGCACACAAGTTTCCAGAGTTTGTGGTTAACAGCAAAAAGTACCCCAAAGGATAAGCCAAACAGAGAAGTAAAACTACAGAAATTTCCCATGGAATTTGTGACAGTATGGATATAGATCTCTCTTTGTCCCTTCTTACCTTTTATTTTTATCTTTTCCAATATGTTCATTATTCACCAGAGTATCTGTATGAAAATAGGGATTATTCGATGCAATCAATTAAAACACCACACACATAATCTAACATCATTTCTGCAATTATGTAGGTTGGGATGGAAGGCCTGCAAATCTCAAAGCCTCAATCCAACCAAAATAACCATCTAATGTTTTCAGCAGCCAATGGAATGAAAGAAATGGTGGAGACTTATGGAGGAATTGCCCTTGAAGTTCGAATTATGGTATTGGAGGATGAATATGATGCTGAAATGATCAAATGGGTTCTGGAAAATGTGAAGTTATCTGTTAAACACCCAGTAAGTGATTCTTATCTTCCCCTGTATCAAGCACATCTTTTTTCTGTTTACAACTTAATAATGATTTTAAATGTGTAGATTGAGGCAGTTGTAACAAAGGATGAGTTGCAATATCTCACTGTGCTCTGCAAATCTGAAGTTGACTCAATGGGTCGTATCACTGCTGGAATTATCCGTCTACTTAAGCTGGAGGATTCAATTGGCCAGGCTGCAATGAATCAACTCAATAACCTCGGTAAGAACTAAGTTTGCATACAGCATAGAAGTTAAAATGAAAATCTGATTGATTGCCATAATAGTACAACCCTCCCGTTTCATTCTCTAACCAACAATCTGTTGTTTTTGGACCTTGAAATCATAAAAGGAAGAGGTTGCCACTCTCAAAATTCTAAGATTTAAAGATTTATAAGTGCTTTAGTGGGATTATATACACCCTCCCTCCCCACTGGACCTTAATTATCAAACAAATTATACAAAATATTGTTTTCGTGATTTGGGTTTACATGTATGAGAACCACTTAAACTTGTTTTGTGTGTGTGTGTGTGTTTTTTTTCTTGTTAATTTATTAAATGGACCATATATGCTTATAAAATCCAATGATTTTGCAGGAACTGAAAGCATAGACAATATCTTTTCCCCCAGAAAGTGTGATAGGGGATGTAGTCCAACCAGTATGGGTTTCTCTCCTTCCGCACGTCTAGTAAGTGAAAGCCCAAATCGAACCTTCGAATCTCCACCCTCGCATTTATTCAGTGAAAGCCCACGTCAAAGCATGGAATCTACAGTGGCTTGTCTTGAGGAAGCCGTTACCGATTCACAAGTTAGCTGTGCTGCTCTTATTACAGAGCTAGGTAATTCGGTTCCTTCTACAGAACGTCTTTTGATTATCAAACAACTAACCCAGAAACTAGAAAGTATGCAGGGTTTATTGATGAAATTACGGAATCAAATCTAAACTCTCTCTCTCTCTCTCCCTCCCACTCAGTGTTTCGGAATATGAAGGAATCACAATCATATAGTGTTACATATTTTTTCAATTGGATATAATATTGCAGAAAAAAGAAATGGAGACGTACGAGTGTATGTAATAGTTATGTGCAGAAATGAAAGTTTCATTTTTGCAGTCATGAAAAGAAAATTTTGTATTTAGGTGAATGTATTAGTCCCTATGTATTATAATGGTTTCAGTCTTTCAGAAAATATATACAAACATACTTCAGTTCCTGCTAATAGGTCCTGGTTCGAGTCATCCGGAAGAAATCACGATACTATTTGCCGAGAAAGCTTGTGTCATTTCTTTAAAAGCTTAATTTGTCTCAAACAATGCTCATTTTAATCAAATAACAATCAGTACTTTCTTAAGCAATCAAAACTACAACACTAATCAAAGCAACCATATGCGTGTAAGAATAATACTTGCTTAGCTTTCGTGCACTAGATTTGAGCTTGATATCCTTCATGGAAGCTTTACTACCTTGATCATTCACTTCAACATTTTCCCCAACACTTATCTTATGCCTCTTACTCTTCACCACCAACAACATTTTATACCGAACAACCGTCGCCAAATCCACCCGAAAAACCACCATCTTGTTTCCCAAAACCACCTTCCAGTCCAAACCACCGCTCTCCAGATCGCCATACCTCACTGCCTTCTTGGAAAACCCTTGGTAAAACCCAGGAATGGTAAAATTCCCAATTGGGTATACATTAGTCTTGTTTGGGAGGTAGGAAAATGTGAGGTTAATGGCATCATAGTAAATACCCTTTACTTTGTTAGGGTTTTGAAGCTTTAAGTTGAAGTAAAGGGTGGAGTTTAAGGATGATGAGTTGGCCAATGATGTGTTTAGGGCAGGAAGGTAGAAGTATTGGATGGATAATCTGGGCTGTTGTGCATGAAGAGATAACCAGAGTGAGATCGGAGTTATGATTAGAGTTAGAAAGCAACTACAGCAACTACACCCTTTTGCTTTTTTGTTTTCCACCATTGTTGATGTGATGGGTCCTGTTGGTTGCAGAGAGGTATCAAAGGATTGAAGATAAACAAAAGCAGAAGAGAGAGAAAAAAAAATAAAAGAAAGGATCTTTTGGAGCTAGTGAAATTCTGTATCCTATTTGCGTTAAAAAATATACATAGGGTGGGTGGATACATTGACATTGTGACGTGCATTATACTCGGATTGAAATCAATCCTACTCAGACTAGAAAAATATATCGAACCCACCAGTAAGACAGTTCAGTAATCTTATCCTTTTTTCAATGCATTAATAATTACAATCAAACTTCTCAAAATATTGAATATGTATTTTCACAATATTCTAAAGAACATAAATTCTTGGTCTTACTATTATGTTTTTGAATTTACTTGGAAAACAAAAGAGGTAGGCCCTAGAAAAATTTCTGAGTCCTTGTTAATGCTTAAGAATTTTTGCAAGAACATACATATATAAGTCAATATTCACCGTGAGGCAAGTTGAGAAGGCATATGACTAAGATTGATGACTCAGATAACTCCATTAAAAAAATGATACATTAAAATAAACTGAATAAATTATATCTCTTTTCATATATCACCTTGATAAATAATATGGTGGTATGAATGTTCAATGAATTCGTCAAAACGATAATCTCATAGATTTGTTCACTAAAAAATATTAACAATCATAATATTTATGAGATTGATTCTCAAGATTTGAATGCGTCAACTTCGAAACTTGAAAATAAAGAAAGGGAGAGAACTGTATATATATAGGATAGAGAGGAATAGGAAAGTAAACTTATTTTTGTTCTATATAATACTATGTACATGTTATTCTCTCCTCTACTTTTCTTTATCTTCATCCTCCAACCCCTCTCTGCATCTAACAGAACCCATCAACAATGGCCGCAGCAAAAGAATTATGTGGTTTCTGTAGCATCTTTCTACTTCTAATAGCACTAATCTCACTCTGGTTAACTCTACTTGCACATGACTAACCTGAATTCTTCATCCAACATTTCTACCTTCCTGCCCTAAACACATCATTGACCAACTCATCGTCCATAACCTCTACCCTTTACTTCAATTTAAAGCTTCAAAAACCGTAACAAGCGCAAGGGTATTTACTATGATGCCATTAATCTCACATTTTCCTACCTCCCAAACAAGACTAATATATACCCAGTTGGGAAATTTACCATTCTGGGGTTTTACCAAGGGTGTTCCAAGAAGGTGGTGAAGTATGGAGGTTTGGAGAGCCGTGGCTTGGACCGGAAGGCAGTTTTGGTAAACTCGACGGCGGTTTTTCAGGTGGATTTGGCGACGGTTGTTGGTAATGAACAGGAAGGTTTTCGCAAACGTTGTTGGTAATGAACTAATGTTGAACAGGAAGGTTCTTACCATTCAATAGAAATTTCTTGATCAAACTTTATACCTCCAGTAGTTCAAGACTTTAAATAAAGGAAATAATAATAATAATAATAAAGAGAAAAAAGTCAACATCTACAAATCAATAGGGAGGTCACTAGTAGGTTAATGAGGATAGCTCCCGGTTAAGAACATCAGAAATTAGAACTACCAGAATGCTTAAGACAAAAATGTCTTTCTTCAAAACTTTCTTACCTGTATCATTTAACAACAACATTTGCTCCAAAACTCAATCCATACCTCTGTTGGAAAAACGGAAGATTGAAGTTGATTTGAGTTTGATTGAACTCAAAAACTAAGTAGAAAACAGAACTGGGAGCTAAAAGTATTTAACTTGCAAGACTTGTTTAAATTTGAAGCTTAATTGTATTAATCTGATGATGATGGGATTGCTAAAAGTATTTCACAACATTTGTATTAATTGTATTAAAAACTTGCAAGACTTGTTCAAAAATTGATCTGATGATGGGATTGCTCCATCAAAACCTCAACACACAATGAAATGAACTTCTAAACTTATTGAACTCAGATTTGTTGAGTTGCTGATCAAGCAACTGGAGAATTCAAAAATAACATATCTTAGATTGAGCTCCAACTTGCTTAATTCTTATTTGATTGAATTGATTTCTTCTTTCAATAAATTTGTTTTAATCTTCTTCAATTTTTAGTTAGAGAGTTGACGCCAAAATCTAATATACTCAAAAAGTCAATTCTAATCACTCTTAATCATCATTAAGAAGTAGTGTTTCATATTCTTCAAATAAGCTCCTTTTTCAACATGAATTCCTTATCAACTATAGAAAGACAATTTTGACGGTTGAATATTAACAAGCATGACATAACCACTGTCCTTAATCATAAACTAATAGTAATGACTAAACCAAATTGAATATTTTAATCAACCATCCGTACAACCGCATTAGAAAAATGTAGATTATAATAGTCCCCACACACCATGATGATAACTTGATGGCAACGTTGAGTTGAGTCAAAGTGTCCACGCTCAATTTCGAAAATAATTAATATGCTAAATTATCATAAATTTTAGGAATTAAGTACGAAAAGAAAATTATTAGTTTTTAAAAAATATTAGTTATTAATAATAATATTTAATATTTTAGATTTTATTTTTTATTTTTATATTTATAATTTGAACTTAACGATCAAAATGATGCAATTAAACCATTTAAAGATTTTTGGGCCAAAAATGATAATTTAACCTAATTAATTAGTAAATTATATAGATCAAACTTTACATTAAAAATATATAGAAAGCATTTTCTGTTTATTTCATAATAAACCCTGACTTATATCTTACTCCCAACTCAAAACTTCTGATTCATAAGCGATCACTTTCTAGGTAGGCTACGCGTATTACATATAACTAAACTAAACTAAAGCATGTCTATATATATATATAAATAAATCATAAATCTTAGCTAAAATTTTATAAAAAAAATTAAGAAAAAACCATTGAATCCTCGTCATCATCACCTAGTTGCAGAGACATGAAGAAAAATCAAAATCAAAACATTCCAAAAAAATCTCACCACCGCGCTATAGCACCCACAAAGCTCCGGCACGGCACCGGACTTTAGCTTGATACCTTTCTTGTTGACTTTATCCCCATGATCGTCAACCTCCACATCTCTCCATACCTTCAAATTACGCCTCTCTGTATACCAGAACAAAATCTTATACCTCAAGGCCGTCACCAAATTAACCCGAAAAACCGCAACTGACCCATTACCTGAAACCGCCTTCCAATCCACCCCATAAGTCTCAATAGTAACATTCTTGTTTGCTTTCTTTTGATGCCCTTGATAAAACCCAACATGTATTTTGTTCCCTATAGGAATGAATTTGCTCTTGTTGTAATAAATGGTTAAATTGAGTGGATCATAGAGAACTCCTTTATCTTTGTTGTTGTTGACTAGATGCAACTTCAAGTAGATGGTTGTGTTGAATTGTGAGTTTGAGGATTTGTTGAGGGCAGGAAGGTAAAAATACGTTACGGAACATGTCGGTTTGTTCGTACGTAAGCTTAGCCACAAGAAGAGGGCCGTAAAGCCGGAGGTGATTACAAAATTACAGCAACAGTGGACGACACCTCGGCCTGAATCCGACATGTTTTCCGGGAAAACCCCTTTTGGTGGGGGGAAGGATATGTGAATTTGATAGAATATCAATTATTTGGAGTTGCTTTTATAAAGACGTAAAGAATGGTGGTACATAAAATATAATAGCTTACTATTTTTTTTTTTTTTTAATTTTCTCTTTTTGGGGATTTTTAATTTGAGAGGTTTTGATATCATAGTTTCATTTGTGTTTTGGTGGGTGTCATAGTAAAGAATATTATAGTCAACTGAGACTTGAATTTGTTGACTTTGACCAGAAGGTGAAGTGTTAAACGGTGTAGAGATTAAGGAGAAGAGACGAAAGACGGCAGGTGAGCTTGTGGTAAGGGGTCGAAATAGAATTATTTTAATTTGCGTGGTGGAACGAAATTTCAAGAGAAAAAGTAAGAGAACTTTGCTTGCTATTGTTGCTTTATACTATAAGAATACACGTTAATTACTTAATTATTATATGTATTTTATATCATTAAAAATAAAGAAAAACTCAGAAATTTAAAATAATCTCACATAAAAATATATGTTGAAAATATCATTTTACATATTTTATAGGAGAAATCTTGAGAGGCCTACTTTATTGCCGTTCTCTTTAGAATCCTTGTCCGTTTGCTTTCTGTACTCTCCAAAACTGAAGTTCTTATATATTGAAGGCTGCTTGCTCATCGTCATAGAGCGCTGAATCACGGTATTGTCTGAAGGACAATAGAAATATGCAATAGAGTATCTTTCAACTTCTTCACTTGCTAGGACTCTATGTTTAAGACTCTTGTAAACACCATTGCTCATTGCCTGCACACACACACACACACATATACTTTTCCGAATAGCTTTTCGAAAGCAAAATTCATTCTGTTCAACAGACCGATCGAAACATAGTTTGCTCAAACTCCAGTTTACGGAAGTTCGAATGTAAACAAGTTAATTAACGTACGAAATATTGTACCTGAAATAAGTCACCAATGTTGATGAGTAGAGCTTTTGGGTTGGGTTTGATACTAAACCAAGTTCCATCTTTCATCAACTGCAGTCCTCCAACCTGGTCTTGAAAAACTATGGTCAGAAAGTCACTGTCTGTATGAGCAATCAAGCCATGGACCTCAGAAGCGACTGGACATGGTGGGTATCTATTAAGCCGGAGATAACTTTGTGCAGTTGGGCAATTCTCTTGAAAATAAATTGACTTGATTCCTACTTTCTGCCCTAAAATAACAGCCAAGCTTTCAGCTAAGCTGCTTAGTTCTGCCACCAATGATTCAGAAGTTGACCTAGAAAGACGAAAATGTTTTTATGATGGAAAACGTAGAAAGGGTAACAACTGAGTCAACAATTATATATATATATATATTGTCACCTTATAAGAAGCATGTGGAAATAATGAAAAGTGTTACTATGCTTAATTGATATACATTGTTGTGTCTTTTCTTAATAGCTTAAGTTTGAGATGAATCTATAGTAAAATGTTCGACGAAAAAGAATTGTAATATTTTGTGAGATATGGATTATCTGAAGTTCTTTATCTAATTAGAAGTTCTCGTAAATATAATTCTCTTTTTTGACCAGTGTGCCAATTGCTGACGTGGGTTATCCTGGATCCTTACAATATTTGTCTTCACGAGTGCCAAAACCAAACTAACTTTCCTCATTTAAGGTAGGAAAGTGCCAAAAAATTGTGTGTTGCATAAAACCCTAGCAGGCTAGCACGATCGCATTATTGAAATGTTGGTAAGACAATCCATGTAATAATGACATAATATCCATGCCCTACCTTCTGAACCTACTTTCTTATATATATATATAGAAGTTAATGACAGATATTTGTTTGTCTCACAAATCTTCTTATCAACTTCTCAGGTTAATAGTTAGAATGAAAAAAAAAAAGAAGGAAATATCAAAACATCTGGAAATAACTATCAATAGACTTGTTAAAGCCCTGAATCTATGGGTACTAATTACTATCGGTGCAAAGTGGATCGTCTCGTACTATCACTTCCACGTTTCTACAGGAATAACTTATAGTACGCTTGTTATAGTTTTTACAGCCTAATAGCTAATTAATCTTAAAATAAGGAATAAACTACACTTATAATTCAAGGCAATTCGCGAGAAATTTTAAAGCCCCAGTGAAATACAAATATATATATATATATATATATACTTTGGTGGAACTGGTGGACCCTTTTGATCATACTTCACGTGACAGACAAGTGATGTGGTGGTCATGTACTTCAAGACCCTCATGGCTTGGAGAGAGTACCCCCTTACGTGATCACATGGACTTTGATCAGGAATAGAACTAGAAGTGGGGCAAAGTTGAGAATGCTGAGAATAATGTTTCAGATTACAAGTATAAACTAATGTCAACCACATGACTTATGTATATTACATGTGATTGATTTAAGAACTTTGATTGATTTAGATATTTTCAAACTGATCCCATTATTATGCCTTCAAAATTCGGGAAATACTTTAAGATATTCCAAATTGTGATAGTGGCCGAGCTTCTTATTTTTCAGCATTCATTTTGCAAAAACTTGCACTTCTATTTCATTTCTTATCAATTTTTTTGGGAACCAAACAATCAATTTAAAGATTGATCATACATAAGTGCAATTCTAAACATCATCGCAGGCGTAGCCTACTTAATTACTAGGCCTATGTTTAAGCAAGTCAGATTGAGCCAATTTAGTTATGAATAAAGTTTTTTCCTTTTAAATTTATTTCTATTAATTATTTTCTTAAGTGAATTTTTCATTCATTTTTTCTTAAAATACATATTTTACTATTTTATTTTTTAGTTTATTAAAACAATTTAATTATTTCCTATATTTCTTCCTTTTTAATTTTTACATTTGTTACTACGTATCAAAATACATATAAAAAAGAATTAATAATTTTTTTAATCGATCGCGGTTGGATCAGAAGCAACCGAGACCCCAAATTGGTCCAGACCGGATGAGACCGGATGAGACCCGATGGTTTCTAAGGACAAATCCTACTGAAACTTAGTTGTGTTGGTCGGATTGGTCCGTTTGCTCAACCCTAGCTATGATGAGCCTCCAAATAAGCGCCTAATAGTTCGTATCAATATCTAGGTTCTCTTGCGCTGCGCAAGTTTTTGACTTAAGGGAGAGTTCGTGAGGTGTATAGTACTGCAATTCCAAACAAAATGATATTTCTATTAGGCTAAGTTTAAGAAATTATAGATATATAACACCATGAGTCTACCTCATTCGTTTAGTTGTTTATATTATGCAAGGTATTGGTGATAATTTGTTTTTTATATCATCAATGACTAAGTTGATGGTGAACTTCGTTCACATGATCCTAAACAAATTGAAGTTAGATGATAAAATTGAAGGGAATCTTTTATCTCAAAGAGAACAATCGAAATATTTCGAAATAAGTTGGAAAAAAGAAAGATCGAACTAAAAATAAAGAAACGTACGTACCTGAAACTCTTATGCTCATCAAAACTTGATACATCCACCATAGGTATATGAAAGGCTTCTGACCATGACAACTGGCTTAGAGAAGTAGCCGTTGGATTCCCCCATCGATAAATTGATCTCAAATTCGAAAATCCTCTTTCACTTTTCTTGATAAAAGGCTCATGAAAAACCTTCTCTTGTTCATGTTTCATGGCTTCCAAAACCTTTTCTTGCACCCCATGATTTGTAACTTGAAAGAAACCCCACTCACTCGCAGCCTCGATGATTTCATTAATGCACTTCTCCCTTCTTTCCGAGGAGTAATCGGAGTTAGTTAGAGGGGTGAGATCGATAAGCGGGAGTTCACATTCATTTAAAACTGAAAGTTCTTGGAAATCACTTGGTGATGATTTGTGATGAACATCTTCCATTAAAGCATAAAAGCGAGCATGTAATGGCGGTTCGAAATCCACCATTTCGACACTTGAATGCATGTCTTCTCAATCTGCAATGTTATTGACAAGAATGAGCATATATTTATATAAGACCATAAGGATTTGTTATCCGACAAGCAATCAATTGAGTTACGTAATGAAGATCACCATTTATAGATAAATTATGTGATGTGCATTTTTCCTTTCTATGGTACTGGATATTTATAATTTTCAGAAATGATGTGTGGTTTCAAATCAATTCCTATTTTGATTAGATTGTCAAAAAGGCTCTCTTATTTCACCAATCTAGCTAAAATCTTAATTCGTACGGCATTCTAGTTTTAGAGTGTACAAATAAACGTAATCAAGTAAATTAAAAGTACGAGAAATAATATAGATTTAGATCCGGTCCGAACTATATGGGTCATGCTTGATTTAGACCCGTGTTGGGATTAAAAAAATCAATTATAACCATTATTTTGTTGACCGGTCATTGAGTTATTTTGCAAAGAGATGGAAATAAATAAGTTATTTAAATTTGTGTCATAAATAATGTGTTAAAAAGATTTAAAAAAATCAATTCCAACCGGATGTCTAAATCAATCCGATTTCCTATGGTCCGGACCAATTTCAAATCCAAATAATATTTCCTTTGAGAGAATTGTAGAGCGTTGTACATGAAGGTTTATATATATACATATATATATATATATATATATCAACTAATAAGGAAGCTGCAGTAGAGTATAAATCAAAAAGATGCAAGGAATTGGAATAAACATCTTATTAATGCACATGTTAAGTTGCTAAACCAACCAGTTTATCCACTTTCACTATGATCTTATGGTACTTATCAAATAGTTCAATTTGATGTAGTACTCATCATCAGATCACATGTATAAACATAAGCCATTAGGGATTTTGTCAATGGTAGACTCGGGATTTCAATGTAAGTGGGGCGAGGTGGTCATGCTAGGGAAAATGATCGGGTGTGGGGTAGAAGCTCCCGTATTACAATACAGGTATATTAATAAAATTATTAACGAAAAAAGATCTAAGGATCGAGAGTCCTACTAATACAGTAACACCTTGATTCCATCATCACTAGACTTAGTCTATCGGTGAGACACAACCGAGAAAGATCTAAGGATCGAGAGTCCTACTAATGGAAAATAAATCATGGCTTGAAAACTTAGGCCCCTACATTTTGATCAAAGTCATGAAAATCATGTCAAACAATGTCAGTTTTCTTAACCTCTGGTTCTATAAATATCAGTGATAACTATGATTGATGTTGGCTGCAGTGATGTGAAACAGATTGACGGTGGTTTAGTAAATACTTTAATATTATTTGTAAAGAAGGTTGAAGTGGGTCTTTTTCAATATGCATTTCTTTTGGTTGTCATTGTTCCAAGTCTCTTATTTATCCGTCCCTCACCCACTCTCACAACCTCCAAAATTTGTCTAATTTTGGAAGCCAAATCATATGTTCGGAGTGTTTGAAATAGGCATGATAAAAAAAGTTGCCCACCTCTCTTAGCAGGCACTCTCATTAACAAGGAAAGTATCTAATGTATTGAAATGGGTAGGCCCACCATTAAGGACCATCTTCCCTTCTCACATCTATTGTATATATATGGGCTATATTTGGCAATAAATTTTATTTATTATATGTAATTTTTTAATTAATTTTTATAATGATGATTAAAAAAAAAATTAGTTTTTGGATATGAAACTTATTGCCTTGGAGAGTCATAATTGCTTCAAAAATCTAACTTGAAAATAATTTTAAAAAATTTATATAAATAAAATAGAGGCATACAGATTTTTAATATTTAATATTCTGCCTTGGACAAATTTTTTGTTTTTTTTTGTTTTTGAAAATTAAAAATATGAAAAATTTATTTAATATTACTTAACAATAAATTAAAATTTTCACAATTTAAAGCTATCGATATTATCATTGTTATCTCTATCATTCTATCATATTATTAGTTAAATTATAAAATATAACTAGTGGTGTAACCAGGGCGGCGTAAGCCACCGTGGGCGCCCCCGATTGATTCAAAAGGAAGAAAAAAAAATTGGTTCTTAGCTTAATTTTTATAAAATGAAGTCTTTCTATTTTCAATAATTTTTAAATCCATGCTTAATGCTGATTCAAAAAAAAATTGTTCATATAGAAACAGTTAAGATATTTCGTACAAATCGTATGTAAAATCATATAGAACTTTTCTTTCACCATTAAGATTAATGAGAAAGAAATTAGGAATTATGAAAGAATGAAGATTAATTATAATTTAGAGTATTAAAAATTAGAAAATTAGATAAGAGAGAGAGCGTGTGTTAAAATATGAGGAAAAATGAGAGTAAAATAGATATTTATATAAAAAAAAATTTTAATAGGAAAAAATTTAAAAATTATTATATAAATAAGTGAAATAAATAAATAAAAATTATAAGGATAAAAAATAAAAGATTCCTACTAAAAAAAAAATTAAAATTTTTAAATTTTAAAATGATTTTAAATAAATAAACGATTATTACTTAATTTAGCATACGAGTCCCATGAAAATGTCTGACTACTTTTGACAGAAATATGAAAAAAAAAAAAAAGTTATTTTTAATTTTTGGATGGCCATGTAAATTTATCCAATCATATCCAATAACTTTAGCCCTTTCAACTTTTGAGCATCTTCTTTTATAAATGATTGGTGATGTCGGCAACCATGCAAAACGTAACACGTAGAGAGTTACTATTAGCTACGCAAACATACTTTATGTATTATTCTCGACGTAGTTTAATTAATACAAAAATTAAATATAATTTAATTTATTAATATATAAATTATATTTATATTATCCAGAAAATGTTAGAAAATATTATTTAATATACAGTTTTTTTTGTTTTTTTTCTTTATACGCCTTCATATATATCTGTAGTTTTACCCACAAAATACTTGAAATAAATAGAAGACATTATTTTTTATAATTAAAAAAAAAAAAAAAAGGACCAAAAAATTTTCCTTTTACCTATCAAACATGAAAGTGATGGATTAGAAATAGTTTTCTAATCTGCTCAAATTCGGAACAAGTATCTATTAGGTAGGAGATGGGAGGGAGGGTAAAGACGATCATTCTTCATTGAGGAAAAGGCATCAATTGTATACAGAAAGCCATAATTTACAAGATAACATGTTTACTACTCGTCATCTTTGTATGGGTACTCTTCTGGGACCTGCTTGAGGAGTTTTACTTGCAGCTCAAACCCATCATCACCTCGAAGCGCATCACGGACCCAAGTGACTTCTGTTTTCATCGACACCTAAACATGGCAAAAAAGAAAGTTGAATGAATGATGAGAGGAAAGAACAAAGATGGTGTAGAAAAATGAGCTGCCTTCGTAAACAATTCTAAGACACAATGAACAGTTTGGAAGAAAGATACTATGCAACTTATAGGTATTCACCCTGCGTTATTCACTTAAATGTTTACCCTTCTTAGCCTCTTATTAGGCTCCATGTGGGAGCACCTGTTATGTCCAATCTGGCTCCAAAGCCCAGCTTGAGCACACAAATTCCAATTTAAGCCTATAAAATATAACTAAAATCTACTATTCTAAACATCAGTTTCACTACATGTTAGTTTAACAAGTCTACGCAAATAGTCTTAAATCAGTTGAAAAGTGAGCATTCTGAAGCCCATCTCAAGCAATAGATTACTTCAATGGATGACAGTGTATTTGAAAACATTGGTGATTACTACACTTTCAACGAACAGTTAATGGGTGAGAACCCGATCCTAAAAGTGATCTAGCAAAACATGAACGAAAATTTTAGTACAATTTTAGAAGCTTACCATCTCTAAGGCTCCTCGAATGACTCCAGTTAAGATGTTGCAATAGTAAAGACCCTGACAATTGTCTGGAAGCTCGACAAAGTCAACCAAAGGGTTATCCTCTAAGACGATATTGCAACATGTCCCGTCAGCATCCCAATTGGTCACAGATGCTGTTACCCCAAGAAACATTTTGAATCCAACCTGTATAGAATAACATGTCAGCCCTTTATAAACATGAAGCATTTTCTTATATTTATAAACAGCTTTTTGTATGTATGCTGAACTAAATGCGAATAATTTACTATACCTTTGCGATTGAATCAGCTGTCTCTCTGAAGTCAACACATCTAGTGACATTAGATTTTGCTAGAAATTCGTCAATCAATCGAATTCCGATGTTATAACCCCTGGAAAGAAATTTAGAGAGTCAGATGATATAGTGTGATTCACATCGCATAATCATCTGATTCAATAAAAATCAAAAGGTTGTCCAATAAGAATACTTAGATGACATTCACGATATTTGCGCATGTCCTTAGATGAATGAATATCCCACTTTTGCAATATAGAGAAGATTAGAAAAGCACACAAGTAGACAGTGAGGAAGAAATAACTTGAAAAAACACTAGATCATAAGCAGAGATAACTATAGAAATTAAACCAAAACCGAACCACTCATGCATGTTATCATCATTATCAGAGGGAAAAAACTAAATCCTATTACATCCTTTCATTTCTATAGAAATAAAACTATCTTGTAATATGGCGTTACCTAATCTGTAACCCAGTTATACAAGTTTGAGTAGCTTTTTACGATCTAAGCTAAATTTAGAGCTAATAATCATAAAAAAAATCTCAAACAGAATGAAATCTTAAAACATGCGACCTGTATGAAAAAATAAAATATGGATCAGAAAAAATGTGCAACTTCAAACGGGAAGGATCAAGATCATACATTTGATCAAGCTGCTTGTTGACCTCCTCAACCTCCTCCAGATCCGTAAGCAATTGACGCACAATCGCTCCATACGTCAAAGTAAACAGCTCCGCATTCTACAGGATTTAAACCTCAGATTTCACGATAATATCACAAAATCCACTCTCTCTAAAAACCGAATCAAATGTAGAGCATGAAATCGAAACTCAAGATCGAAGACAATTCAATATAAATAACTCGATAAGTGAACTAGATACGACTACAAATAAAGTTCAGAATTTTAGATTTTCCCTCCTTTCCGGTCAAATTTTCTTTCATTTATCTATGATTTTGAAAAAAGCATACCACACGCTCAACGTTAGCGAAGATTGCATCGCCTGATCGAGGTCCAACGCGAGACATGGCAGATCTGAGCTGAGTTTAGCTGAGCTTAAGAGGGTTTTTCTCAGACACTCGGCGAATTTGCTCAAAGAAGACGAAGAAGGGCAATCCGTCAGAACTTTAGAAGCCGATTGTTGAGATTTAGAATCGGGTCGGATAACTGGACCAGAGGCTTGGGCTCAAATATGAGCAATGTTCAATCTTTAAGCCCAAGTCCAACTAACCCAAACTCGACGACGTCCGCTAGTTGAGAAACGACTTGTCGGGAATATAATAATTGAAAACAAATCAATGGTAGAATGTCTAAAGCAAATTACCATAATAGGCATTACAAAACAAAGGGCTAGCCTTCAAAATGCATTTCCTTTATTTTGCAATATGCATATGAAATGATAAGTAAGGCAAAATGGACTTTCCTATTTAAGCACAATTTAAATTTTCTTAAAAGTGAACACCATACCATATACCTCACAATATTAATACCAAACATACCCCTCAAGTCAAACAAATAAGATTAATCGAAACATAACTCTTGATCAAATACTACTTTAACCCATTGTTCAAAACGACCGCATCAAGAAAACAACAACCCTAATAAGAAAATAATGATGAGCAAGAATCCAAGAACTTGTTGCAAGTGATAAACGCTTAAGATCGTTACTTGAGATCGTCAATGATATTAGAATTGATAGTGATCTCAATATTAGGATCGGGACAGGCATTAATATCTTAATGAGCATCTAAAATCAGTACCATGACACTAAAGTTATTAATGATCCCACTATTAAGATTGAGACTGGTATTACAAACCGATATTACTATCTTAATCGGCATATTAAATTAGTATAATAGTATTAGAATCGATAATAATCTTATTATTAAGATTGAGACTAATACTACTATCTTAATCGGTATATAAATTGATATCATGATTTTAGAATCGATAGTTATCTAATTATTAAGATCTAAACTAATATTATAATCGGTACTATAATATAAGAATTGATAATAATCATATTATTAAGATCGAGTTTAATACTACTATCTTAATTAGAATATAAAATTGATACCGGTATCAAGTCCAAAAACGGATTCCAATCACAACTTAGTGACCTGTTTCTGCATCTTCACTCCAATAAAAAAAAAAAAAAAAAAAATTTCAACCTCCAACCTACAAAGAGAAGAGAGGAGAGAGAGAGGGTAATTTTCCATTTAGTAACGCTGTTCTGTCACACTCCAAACTCTTGGCTACATTGTCATAATATAAAGAAAAAATAAATAAACAGAGAACTCCACATGAAGAATGCAAAGGCAAGCAAACACCAACCCAACTCTTTTCTAGACCTCATCTTCCTCTCTTCTCTCCTGCTCACCTTCCCTCCTTCAAAACCAAGCCAATAAAAAAAAAACAAACACAGCCTTTAGATCATCTCCATTCTCAGTCCAATGTCTCTATCTCTTGATCAAAAACAAAACCCAATGCTTAAGCAAGGTTAGG
The DNA here is from genome assembly GCA_027186245.1 of Coriaria nepalensis. Lineage (NCBI taxonomy): Eukaryota > Viridiplantae > Streptophyta > Magnoliopsida > Cucurbitales > Coriariaceae > Coriaria > Coriaria nepalensis. Next base: position 9,244,047 of record CP114495.1, on the reverse strand, counting down.
TAAAGACACACCACCTCTTTTTTATTACCAATACTAAAAAAGCATCAGTTCTTCATCAACCCATTAGTTCCCTGTTTGGAAAAAAAAAAAAAAACTTCTCCAGGTGGGGAAGAAGATAAACTCTTCTTCCATCTGGGTTTCTCCCAAAAATAAAAATAAAATAAAATAAAATGCAGCTTCATATATCACCAAGTTTGAGGCATGTGACAGTTTTTCCGGGAAAAGGTGTTAGAGAGTTTATCAAAATGAAGGTTGGATCGAGAAGGGTTTCGTATCGTATGCTTATCTATTCCCTCTTGTTCTTGACGTTTCTTCTCCGGTTTGTGTTCGTGCTGACAGCCGTCGACTCCATCGATGGTGATCACACCAAGTGTTCTTCTTCTGTAGGTATGTTACATACATTACTTATATTATCTGGTATGGATACATATCTATCTAAGATGTTTTATATAAACTAATGTTTATTTATGATTTTATTCAATACCTTACAAATTTTCAAATTTCAATATTATTTTAAAGTATATAGCTAATATTAAAATTTAAAGGGATGACTATAGTTAATTTTTGTATTCCCTATAAATCGTATTGATCGATGTAAAAAATTTACTATTTTCTCTCGTGAGAGAGACCAGTCACCTGTGATACTTTCTCAATAATTTTCAAGAGAGAGTGCGTGTGTGTGGATAATGACGGCGGAGGCTAGAACCGGGGAAGTCGGGTGGGGCGGGGAGGGAAAGTATGAGAATTAAAATTTAGGGGAGAAAAGTTTAATAAACAAAACCTTAAAAAGATATAATGTCAACTAGGGGGGAGAGATATATAGAAACTTGAAACAGAGGGACAAAAATCTACTGTCACAAGCAAGCATTAGAAAATGTGCAACATGCTTTTTATAAATACAACCAACTCTCAATTCCTTCATCTTTATCCATAGTTTTTAGAAAGAATACGATTCACACACTTCCCCAATTCCCAAGCCTTCTATCACTCAACTTTCCTAGATTCCTGTATTACATACATCAATCTTCATACACTTTCACACAAAATTTCATACCACATTAATAATTATTAGACAATATCTCTCAATGCAAAAACTAGTATAGAAAAAAGGAAAAGAAATAAAAAATGAAAACAAAGTTAGTAACAGTCCTTTGGTTATAAAGACAATGATGCTAAACTTGTATTTTGGAAAAGGATTACAAATTGGCGTTTGCACAAACTGAATTAACTGTGAGATCCAAACTGTAATTTCGACTGTCAGCTGCGAATGGGTTCGAACACCGTGATAAGGTTTTTGTCACTTTCACTATTGCTTGATAGGTAATCTTACCGTGGGAACCAAGATTAATCGATTCGTTGTGGATTTGAAAGACTTAAACAAACAAATAAACAACAACAACTAGTTTGGTGTTTGGAGCATCCAATAAAATAAGGTCGTTGAATTTGAACATTTTGGTGGGTCCATAAATTACAATTAGTATGTTATGGTTTATAAAAATGTGATTATGTAAATGGTCTACAACATATAATATCATTCATTAATACTGCAGTTGCTAATAATGTTCGATTTCGTTCTAATGGTAGGTTGCTTGGGGAAAAAATTGGGGCCGCGGCTTCTCGGTAGAAGATTGGAATCAAATGTAATTTGTATTAAGATCTTCATCCCCATTCTTAAGTTGTATTAATATCTTCATACTAATCTTGTGGATTTTTTTTTTGTTTTTGATGAAATTGAAGGTCCCAGCAGTGATTTACCAAATATTACAACAACCCATATATGAAGATGAATTAAAGGGCAGATCTGATATTCCTCAAACCTTAGAAGAGTTTATGGCTGACATCAAGGAAAGCAAATTAGATGCAATAACATTTGCTATCAAGCTAAGAGCTATGGTAAAAATACTATATTTACAGTTAATCATCTCTTTTTTTGGCCAAATCATCCTCTCTTTTTGAATTATAACATTTTTACATGGAACACTTGCATGAATTTTCTTACCCATCTATTTCTTCATACATTTGTTTCAGGTCGGCCTTCTAGAACAAAGAACAAGAACAGCCAAAATTCAAGAATACTTGTACCGGCATGTCGCATCGACTAGCATACCGAAACAGCTCCACTGTCTCGCCCTAAGACTGGCAAACGAACACTCAACTAATGCAAATGCACGGCTCCAACTGCCTTCGCCGGAACATGTCCCGGCCCTTGTCGACAATTCATACTTTCACTTCATCCTCGCCTCAGACAATGTCCTTGCCACCTCTGTAGTCGCCACATCACTTGTCCGAAACTCGTTACGGCCCCAAAGAGTCGTCCTCCACATAATCACAGACCGAAAGACTTACTTTCCAATGCAAGCATGGTTTTCCCTCCATCCTTTGTCTCCGGCAATTATCGAGGTTAAGGCATTGCACCATTTTGATTGGTTTACGAAAGGAAAGGTCCCGGTTTTAGAAGCAATGGAGAAGGACCAAAAAGTCCGGTCCCAATTCCGAGGGGGGTCCAAGGCCATCGTCGTGAGCAATAGTGAAAAACCAAATGTTATTGCCGCAAAGTTGCAAGCTCTCAGTCCTAAATATAATTCCGTAATGAATCACATTCGGATACATTTACCGGAGGTAAAAAAAAAAATGGATTCATATTACTTTACCTTTTTGGCGCTTCTTTGCATACTATGCTTACCAAATCAGTTTAACATTTTGATGTAGATGTTTCCAAGTCTAAATAAGGTGGTGTTTTTAGACGATGATGTTGTGATTCAAACCGATCTTTCACCTCTATGGGATATTGATATGAATGGAAAGGTTAATGGGGCAGTAGAGACATGTAGAGGAGAAGATAAGTTTGTCATGTCAAAAAGATTGAAGAACTATCTGAACTTTTCTCATCCCTTAATAGCTGCCAATTTCGATCCCGAAGAATGTGCGTGGGCTTATGGCATGAACATCTTCGATCTTGAGGCATGGAGAAAGACCAACATAAGCCGTACCTATCATCATTGGCTTGAACAAGTAAGCCCTACCGCAAAAAACAAGATAAAAATGAATTTGGTTTAGCATTTGAAACTCCAGTTTACACGGATTTCATTTTTGTCCAAATTACAGTTCCAATTGACCCTTGATTTTTTCTTCTTTTTTTTTCCCCCACAGAATTTGAAGTCAGATTTGAGTTTATGGCAATTAGGGACGCTGCCTCCAGGTCTAATAGCATTCCATGGTCACGTTCATATTATTGATCCATTTTGGCATATGCTCGGTCTAGGTTACCAAGAAAATACTATTTTTTCCGAGGCGGAAAATGCTGGAGTGATCCACTTCAATGGAAGAGCAAAACCGTGGCTAGAGATTGCATTTCCGGAACTTAGGCCATTGTGGGCAAACTACATCAACTTCTCAGATAAGTTCATCAAAAGCTGTCACATTAAGGCATCCTAATTTGGTTTTTTGAGAGAAATACCATGTCAACCGTATTGATGATGATTAAAAAATGGTGTTTGTATAGGAGGAAAGAAAATGAGAGAAAATCTTACCTCAGAAAACTCAAGGCCTTTCTTTTTCTTTCCCTCTTAGTTTTGTTTTCCTTCTTTTCCAAGAAATCTTTTGACAACTTGTGAACTACAATATCTTATTCATTCACCCCAAATTCATTACATTCTCATACTTCATTCAGTAAGATGAAGAAATCAAAGGACCAAATAAATAAATCACAATAACAATCATCATAAACATTTTCAAATTTCAGCTACACTTGTTTTTTCCCGGTTACGTTTGAAACTAGATCCCTCAAGAACTTAGTCGACTTAGTAATAGGTGAATTGATAGCCATCAAGTTGTACAGAACATTCTCGACTTCTCCAATCGAAGGCCGGGTTGAGAATCTCGAAACGACTTTCAGCTCACCTTGTCTTTCTTTTCCTTCTTCTTCAACAAAAACATTCCACTTCTCACCACTCAAAACTCCATCTCTCACACACTTGAAAACCACTCCTTTTCTTTTATTCAATATCCCTTTAACTTCCAATCCCATGAAAGCAAAAACCACCTCAAATGAACTCACAAAACTTTTCACCTCACCCAAAAAATCACTCTCTTCTTCAAAAACCCATCTCGGGTTGAAAAGCACAACCGGCTTTGGATACAAAAAATCACAAACTCTCTTCATGAGTCCCAATTGAGAAGATTCTGGAACCAAAAACACTGCCACATCAGAAGAAGTCGAAATTTTTGGGCCCCGATCAACAAGTGAGGAGATGTCCAAATGTTGAAGAATATGATTATTGGAAGAATGAGATTTTTCGAATGCTTTAACAGCAGCTTGTGCTAAAGTGGGGTTAGGCCAAAGGAGTAAGATTTTAAGAGCTGTGGTGCCTTTTCTCTTGATGGATAAGTTTGCAAAGAGGTCCATAGCAAGTTGAGATAATGATTCGGGTGAGTTATCATCTAAGACCGGGATTTCAATTCGGAATCTGGGCTGCTTTTGTGTCTTGATTCTGCCTGCTAGTTTGAGGTTGTTTAGGGGCTTTTCTAAGGTGGTGGAGAGACATGTTTTGGCTTGTTGGATAGCTTCTTCCTTGGAGGAAGGTGGGGTGGTGGAGGAAGAGGAGAGAGAGGAGTGGAGGTGGAGAGAGAGAGCTTTGGGTTTATGAAGGTGAGTTGGAGAGATTGATGAGAGATGGAAATTGTGGCGGTGGAGGGAAGGAGGTGGAAGCAGAGAGGAGGGAGGTTTAGTGGGTGGAAATGGGTTTGAAGGTTTAGTGATTTGTATGGGACTTATGAGAATCTTGGAAGCCATTTCGATAGCGCAAGGATTGGAAAGAGAGATCAGAATACCAAATCAGATTTGCCAATGGATAGAACTTTTCTCTGGCTGCTTCACATCCATACAATGGAGCTTTAAGACATTTTTGGGTTTCTTTTTTCCTTTTTTTTTTTTTTTTAATTGTAATAATAGAAGTTCCAACTTTCATTTCCTTTATTCAATAGAAATATCAATTTAAACAAATATTTTCTTAGTTTAACCTTTGTGATGTTACAAGGTATGGGCTGAGTGAAGGGTCGTTCGAAAGGGTCAAAACTAATAAGATTTGATTACTTATTTAACATTTACATGTAAAATACCAGCATCAATTCATAAGAAAGGTAATCCAGATTGGAAAATACAGTTAAGTATTCCACCAAATGAGGTTAATATTAGAACTTTTGAAGAAGACAAAAAAGGGCAAAGAAAAAAGAGCTAGACAAGTTGAAGAACAATGATAGAGAATGAATGCAAAAGTTTGGGGGCAGAAATTTGCAATCCCAAACTGAGGGCCCACATCATCATCATCGGCCACCAACTTTCAGGCAACTGGTGGCCGGAGAACGTGGTCCTGTGAGGTGTCCACTGCTGCCGGAGGCATAAACTGCCACATGGCAACTCCTGGGTAGCCAATGAAGGGCACCATCTTGTTGCCTGGAGCTTGACCCTGGTGGGCAGCAGCAGAAAATGCGGTTGGGATTGCAGGTGGGCCCGGCAAGAAGCTGGGTTGCACGTTCATGGACTTCACTTGTTGCTCCAACTTTTCCTTCTCTGCCTTTAGTCTCTGCTTCTCATCCCTAAGCTCATTCTTCTCAGCCTAAAAGAGAAGATTTCAAAAACCCTCAATTCCATGCTTAACCTATTATAGATTAGATAATTGGGAAGATCTCTACCTTGAGCTCTTTGATCTTGTCTTGAAGACTTGAATTTGAGTCCTTCAACTTCTGGGCTTCGCCCCGTAACTGTGTCACCATTCGAACGGCATCAATCAATATAGCAACCTTGTCTGTTTTTGGTGCCCGTTCGGGCTCCAAGATAGAACCCAGTTCAAGAAACCTGTACAAAGTTCCATAAGAAAAAAAAAAACCATTGCCTAAAATGTAGAGAAGGAGACACAGAGAGCGAGAGAGAGAGAGAGGAAGCAGAGTACTTGTCATTCAGCCTGTCCCTACGCAACTTCTCCCTGCACGCTTTCGAGCTAGATGGGCAATTTGATTCCGATCTAACTCTGCAGTAAGAGGCCAAATAAAGTCCAACTTATTCAGTAGCTTATTAAGATTGATGCGAGTTAGAATGGGTGTTTTCTGTCAATTCTCCCTCAAATTGCTTTATGCTATAAAAATTGCAAGCTCGACCATTATTGAAAATTACTGAAGGTTGTGTACTACCTCTTTTTTGAACCTGGTTCCTTAGGGCCATCAGACTCTGCCAATGATCCCTCAATATCCATGCTGGGAACAAGCCAAGATGACATATGCAGGAAGAAAACATAAATCAGTAACTACGAAAGAAATATATTATAACACAATACACACACAAAAATGTGTGCGGACATATATATAGGAAGACACAAAGAGAGAGAGGTCAGAATTCAAACAAACAATGAGGACTTGAATGAAAAATAAGCTGCTAAAAGAACCCACCGCACGTTCATGGGGTTGGACACTTTTGGCTCGAAAAGTATATCATAGATCATATTGGGCTTGAGCTCGTCGAGCTTTTTAAGTATCTTGCTCGAGCTAGAGCTCTAGTATATTTATAGAGTTCTCACTCCAGCTTGCGCTCAAATTCAAACCAAGGTCATTTTTTCACAAACTCGAGCACAAGTTCGAGCTACTAGTGAATAGCCCAATTGGCTAGAGCCCTAAACGCATGCATATCTTGTCATTGAGAAAAATGAGCAGTCATTTTAATTAAATAACTCACATCTTCAAATATGGAGAAAGTCGAGAATGCATGTAGCATTTGTTTTATCCCTATCACTCTGAAATCAATACTTAGCTCTATCGAATCAGAATTTTAGCAGTATTATTAGCTTCTAATAAATAAAAGAAGAAAGATTTTTTAGAAGCAAATTTCTCTTCAATAACTCAAAAGACATATTGAACGAACGAAGAGTACCAGAATCATTAAGCGGATATACAGAGCATGAGGTAAGTAAAAAATCAAAATTGAAAAAAAAAAAAAAACCCTAACTTGAAGAGTTCTCAGTTGTTGTACCTGATATTAGAGGCTCCATTGAGGGCTTGAACAGGCCAACAAGAGAAACCAGAATTTGCCACAGGAAAATTGGCATCTGGAACAGGAATATCTTCGATAAACCCATAATCGAAAAACCAGTTGCTGTTTTCCGATGAGACCATTTCCGGCGAGGCTCACCTCGAGGAAGCGAAGCGACGAAGTAGGAGAGGGAGATAGCGAGCGAAAATGGGGATTAGGGCTTGGATTTTTATGTTATGTTTGGGGAGAGAGAAAATTGAGGGGTAGTTTTCTGGAAGGCTAACGATTTGCGGGAATATGGGAAAGATTGGTAGGCATGTGGTTGTCGTCATACTAACGCGTGGTGGCCTTTTTTTTTTCTTCTTTTTTTTTGGGACAAAAAAAAAAAAAAAAAGCTTTTGTACTTTAAAATGTGCTTACTAACACCGTCTCACCGTCTCACCGTCTCACCTTCTATCTTCTTCTCCTTCTTACTACTCTCTACACTTTGTTCCGTGGGATAGAAATAGAAGAAGAAGAATGTTGGTGAAATGCAAGTCGATCGACCGTCGTTGCTGGTAGTGATGGATGGTGGTTGGTTTTTTGGTGGCGGTCGGAGAAAAAAAAAAATTTTGGCATATTTTATAAAATGTAAATTCTCTTATTTCATATTTTCAAAATACAAATAATTTTGAGTAATCATGAGTAAAATGGAAAAAAATTGTAATATAATTTAAGTCCTTAGAATTTGATATCATTTATTAGTGATATCTAATTAAAAAAAATAAAAATTAATTATGATTATCCGACCAAGAATATTAAAATTATATTTTAAATAGATTAATATCACATCATCTTGTTTAATGAGATTAAATGAGTTAAGAGTAGTTTTTATTTTTTAGATCTAATCTCGATCGTAAATTATATCAAAAATGTACTCAACAAAACACAATAACCTTTTATTATTATTATTATTATTATTATCTTAGTATAAAATAAAATAAAAAAACAATAATTCTCAAATAGGTACGAGTATCGGGAGTTTCATGCCGAATTGATGAGCCAAACAGAGTTAGTGCTCACTTGACATTTTTGTGTTTATTTTTTAAAATGGTCCAATAACCAAATAAAAAATAAATCAATTATATATATATTTATAAATATAATGTAATTTAAATTCCCCCAAAAATAAATACATGACTAGAGTCAAAAGATAGGTTTGAAAGGCTTATTATGAATGCAATAACAATATATATAATCATTATATTATTATTATTATTATTATTATTATTATTATTATTATTATTATTATTGAGAATTATTAATGTTATAATATTAAACCTACTCCTCCATATAATATATATATATATATTAATCTTTTTTTCCTTTTTCTTTCCCTAATCAATTTACGTATTGAACATAAAACTATCTTAATCATATTTAATGAACAAGTTTAGTATCTCATTACTAATTAACTGTGACATTAATCTATAGTCAAACAAAATATCATATAGATCATTATTACATAAGAAGGCACTCATGTCTGTGTGACATGATGATGTAATGAAGATTATGACATCCATTATAGAAGAAAATATTAAATTAAATTAATTAATTAATGAACTAATTATTATATGTAACAATAATCAACATGAGACAAATTTATTGTGGAGTGGCTAGATGATTAGCTTGTTAGGTTTCAATCAAGTGGTAGCTCTCATGTCAATTTCTTTATTTTTGTTTTTAACTTTAATTTATATATTTAATTAAATACTTTATACTTTATTAATTAATTTGGAGAATGTTTGTGAAGATTCCATCAGATTACTGTTTGGAGTTTTGATACAAACAGAAATATGGAAAATTGAAAACAAAGATAAATTCAAATGAGAATTTCATGACTTTTTCATTCATGTTGATTCCATATTTTATTGGGTCATAATTTAAAATTTTCTTTTAAGCATACAAATAAATAAATTAAGATAAAAATATGTTACGAATAATTAATAATTAATACTATATAATAATTAAGATTTATAAAACGGAGGTTCGTCCTAAGATAGTGCCCCGAGTGGTATGACTTCTCACATCTTTTGAATTTGGGCTGAGGATATCCATGGGCCATATGGTCTTTGGGCACGTGCTAGATATGGTCTATTTGGGCCAGTGGCTACCTCAACATGTACAATCTCTCAATTCAATAATGACCAAATAAGGATATCCTTCTCGTGGTGAGTAGCAGCCACCCACCAGTTATCAAAACGGATATAATCTAAATAAGTAATATTTAATAATAAACAAATAAAATTAAAAAAATTGGGGTAAAAATTCAATCAAACACCTCCTGCATCCAGGTTCTCTGCAAACCATTTTCACAAGAAAAAATGGCTCATCTGGCAAACTTAAATGGGGTCACAGCTGATAAATTTGCAGCCTTTCCGAAGCTAATGACTCCAATCAGAAAGCAAATCGTGACCCAAAAGAGAGTGACAGTAACAAGTGGGAATGTAATCATTGGGAAGACAGGATCAGAGGAGCAGCCATTATCATTACAGAACAAGAACAAGGACAGGGACGATATCATCACTTCGACGAGAAGGACAGTTTTGGGATTTGCGTCTGTTAATGTTCTTGCTGGGATTAGAGGCAACGATGTCTCTCTTGCTCAGGAGAACAAGTTCTGGATTGATGGCCCCTTACCTATTCCGCCTGTTTATAACAGTAAGTTTCTCTCCATCTCCAATTGACATTCTAGACCTGAAAAGTTTCACGTGTTTAACTTAGATTATCTGTTTATACGACACTTTATACTTTTGATCCTTACGAGGCGGTATCCATACTATCGGTATCTCTCTCGACTCGTGATTTTGTGAGTAGAATTTCGGACACATTTTCTTACATAAATTGGAGGTATTATATAGTCCACGCATTGAGATAATGTCACATTATTTGATAATTCAAAGTTTATTGTGCTTATTTTGAAGTCTATCATGCTTTAGTTTTAGTCACTTATAAACAAATTAAGGAGAGATGTTTAATTCTCTTCACAAGTAAGATAAAGCATAAAAATTCTTATATAAATCATACTTACATCATTATTATATATTATGATAATCGAAAGTCATGTCGTCTATTCTTTATCTTATCAAATTGTATAATTTCATTTGTCAAATTATGAAATAGTAGTGTATATATGATCCATGTGAAAAATTCTCGTTAGTTTCATGATGTGGATCCCGCTCATCTCTCTTATGGCGTATATATGTATAATAGAGGTACATCATTGTATATAGCCTCTTAATGGTTGCTAAAATCTTTGTTATATGTTTTTGACACAGAAATTGCAAATGAGAAAACGGGTACTAGGTCATTTCTGAAGAAGGGGATATACATAGCTGACATAGGCAATAAAGGAAGGAAGTATAGATTGAGGAAATATGCATTTGATCTTCTTGCAATGTCGGATTTGATAGGCAAAGACACTTTGAATTATGTTCGAAAATATCTTCGGCTCAAGTCCACTTTCATGTACTATGATTTGGACAAGGTGATCTCGGCGGCAGAAGTTAGTGATAAGCAGCCACTCACTGACCTAGCAAACAGACTGTTTGACAAATTTGAACGGGTAAGGATTTACAATTACATGTTATTACAGGGTGCTAAAACTTTTTTGGTAAAAAGTATGTCGACCACTCCGTAGTTTTAAAAAATTAGTATTGGACCCCATGTGGTTTGAAATTTTACAGTTATCACCCAACCTTCTGATCATAAATTCTGTGTATGTATTGGTGACAGCTTGAAGATGCTTCAAAGAGGAAAAATCTGAGTGATACTGAATCATGCTATCTACAGACAACTCCTTTGCTCCAAGAAGTCATGGACCGAATGGCATGATAATAATAATTATTAATTTCTCCTTATTTTCTGTATTAATTCTTTTTTTAAGTTTATGGCCATTCTACTTAGAAAATAAGGTCTAAATATTTCATTTTTGAAAGAAATTGGTATCTAATAAATCTAATTATTGGAAATACGAGAACTAGTTTGTAATGTAATACCAGACATATATTTATACGTAGAATATAATAACGAGATACACTAAACTCATCACAGCTAGAGATGTCAATTGCCATCTCTAATCACAGCTACAAATGTCCATATGGGCCTGAGTGAGTAAAGAGTCTATTGTGTTTTTGGGCTAAAAGCCTAATAAGGTAGCAAGCACAATAAATATTGTGGCCCAACTAAAAATTTCAAAAGAATAAAAAAATCAATAAGTGGAGAAGTGGGGTATCGATCCCCATACCTCTCGCATGCTAAGCGAGCGCTCTACCATCTGAGCTACATCCCCTTGTTGATAGTAGTTCAAATTTACAGTTTCAAGTCAGTTATTTTTTGAAATACTAAGTGCTTGAGATGGACCGACTTTCAAGTTACTATTTGGGATCATTTGATAGGAGCATGAATTGTCTGGATAGTTCGGATTTTGAAAATTTTCATCACCAACCCAAATATTATCGGGTTTCCAATATTGCTAGTTTGCCAAATGAATAGCAAATGCTTTCCTAATTGCATCATTTTTGTTGAAAAATCTTCCCTCAAACTGAAATTACAAACAAGTTATTATCTAAGTTAGAATCTGTCCAAGAAAGTATATATATATATATATACTTATATCCTAATTAATCACATGAAGAGTATCCATTAACATTATCCATCACCATAAGAGTATAAAGAAAAAAAGAAAAAGAAAATTACACCATCTCATGATGAGAGTCTTTAGAACCACTCCCTTCAGCACTTGGATCAGCATCAATCTTAGGGATTCTAATCTCTAACCCCATCATGTCATTACTCACATGAGCTTCCATTCTCTTGCAATCTGCATCTTCTGGCAACTCAAGCCTTCTTACAAACCCATGTTCCCACCAGTTCCCACTTTTCCAGTTGCATTCCATTGTCTTGGTGTGTTGTTGTTGCTGCTGCTTCATCAATAGTTGCCCACTTATTTCAAGAATATTCCCCCTTTCAATATGGATTTGGATCTGCCCTCCTGTTTTGGTCAGATTTGCTTTGTGTCAATGAAATTATCACCCACAAAAACCTGTTGGGAGAAGTATAGTACGTGATTTTGAATTAAAACCCCTTGGAGTAACTTAGCATTTTTTACGATCCCTAAGATTAAACTTAATAAACTGACGTTTCAATGTTTTGGAATTCACGTCAAAATGGAGTGTTGATCTGGTTTTTGTAATTATAATTAATTTCGGGTTGGATTAGTAGCACAATCTTAGTTATAATAGATGAGATCGGTATTATACTTGAAAGGGTTTAAAATTTAACTTCGGTTTGAGCCTTAATTTTGATTGTAGTAAGCAAGTGAAATTAGAGAGAAAATTGTGTTTCCGAAATTCTATACGGCCTGTTGATTTGATAAGATTGGTCAATTAGAAGAACGATATATATCAAATGAAGTGAAACTATATATATATATATTATATTTTTATTAATAATCTTAAAAAATTAACATCTTCCTTAAAAGGGTTACTAATTATTTATTTATACTTCAATTTTTTTGTATCATGATTGTATTTGAAGAGGGTCCTCCATGCTTAATTTAGATCATAATATTAAGAAAGGAAAAAATAAAAAAAAATAACTTAGTTCCCAAGTTTTCTTTTTCAATGAAAAATAATGCACAATTTTAAATCTATTTAAATTAATAAATAAATCTAACCAAAAAAATTAAAATAAATTGAATTCAGATCTACGAAAAATGAGTCATTTTTTAATATAAGATTTATTTTAAATCGATCGATTATAATAATAAATATTATTTATTATTTTTATAACAAAAATATAATTTTTATTTTTCTTCTAAATGAATTAAGAAATTGAGATTTTATACATAACTGCACTTAGTTCCTAAAATCACTTCCCGATTATGAGTCTTTTTACTAGTTAGTTAGTTCCGCTAAAGTTACGGGATGATATATTTTATTTAAATTTCATAAATCTAATTTAAAATTAAATTCCGGATCTTATATATAATTGATTGATCAATTTATAATAAACCGTGTCGTGTTGGCTCGAGAAATTTTTCTTACGAAAATTAAGTACTTCACCTAATTAAGATGAGAGAATTCTTACCTGGTAATTCTGCTTTGAGTCCATATTCATGATTAGTCTCAAACCAATCAACAGTGCCTCTTCCAGAGCTCTTGAGATTAGACAACAAGACATCCGAATCAAATTCCCATAGAGGGAAAGCATCCGAAGGATCAAAAAATTTCCCAAATAACAATGGACTGAACAATGATCCTTGATCGCCAAAAACCTTATGAAATATATTCGAATTTGACGACGATGACGACGACGATAACAATTTCTTGAACACTTCTTCTCCTAACGAAACACGCCATTTTTGTTGAGCTTCATCATCCCTTTGGATTTCAATCTGTTTTCTAGCAGCCATGAATAAGCTTTTGAGCTCTTTCTCTTTGTGGGTGAAGTGTGTTTAAAGTTCTCTCACTTTCTTATATTTGTGAAGAGACTTAGACTTAGAGAGGTCGTCTGAGAAAAGTAGAGAACAGATTCGTTAAGAGAATATTTTTTGGGGTGGCTGTAAAGCAAATAAGAATATTTGTCTTTTAGGCAAATGATATTTATTGGCGACAAGAAATTATGGTTTGTAGATTAGGCAATGCTTAGATTCCATGAATGCAATGGAAAACGTGGTTTAAATTTTCGCCATTCGTAAGGTTCTTAGAGCTTTTTCTAAATCTATGTATTCAACTTGTCAATAGTGAGTTGATGCATGATTAGGGTCTCTTCTTATATATATAGACCAAGAAGATGTTTGATCATGTCTTGACCCAATAAAAGAGGGAAAAAAATTACACACATTTACAAGATTTTCTTTATGAACTTATGATGTTGTAACAGCAGCGGCTTAACTTCTGAAACGAGAGAGTAGGATTCAAGTCATTCCGATTATCACAAAAAAAGAGGGAAAGAATAGGATGTAGAGAAGTTTGAAGAAATATGTGGAAGCTTCATGAATCATGAGGACCGTAGCTAGCTAGCTACCTATCTAGCTATGTGTGAAAGGAATATTTATCTTTTTGACTACATGTTAAGAACTTATGATGGAGCTATATGCATTGCATTGCATTATACTTTCTTCTTTACATAAAGATGGATTAGTAGTATATGCCCAGATGAGTGTTGGAACTTCTAACATGAAAACTTGTGGGTGATTGTTGTCATGTAAGATCGGGCTTCACTTATTTATAACGTTAAAAAATATATTATATATTTGAAAAAGAGAGTTTTAAAATTTTAAAATATGTTATTTTATTTATTTAATATATAATTTAATAAAGTTTTGTACATATTTTTTATTATTTATATAAAATAAATTTATACGTAAATTTAAAATAATATCATATCAATATTATATAAAAATGGTAAGAATAATATTTCGTATGAAAAATATTTAATTTAAAAATATGAAAAATATTTTGATATTGAGAGAGATTTGTAGGTCCCTCATATGATGATCCCATACGAGGAACATTATACCTCTCTTAATATTTAAGATGAACGATTGAATAAAATCGTAGAATTTTTAATAACATATTATATATGGATTAAATAAATTTTAAATAAAAAGAATAATTTAAATAATTATCAACTTCATTTTATTTAAAATTTAATTAACTTTATCCATATATCATTATCTATTTTTTAATCTTATTAAGAACTTTTTTTTCCTTTATCAATAAACCTACATAATCAACCAAAATCTTCCAACTAAACATACGGCCCAAAGGATTCAAGGGATTTGGGGTCAAACAATAAACCCGAGTAGATAGTAAAGATTGATCTTTCCGGCTCAATGACAATCACCAGTCATGCAGATAGTCTTGTAGAAGTGATGTATGTCACTGTCAAGGAATTGCTTAGCTACAGTAGCTTCCTTTGCAGAGTCTTCTAGACCTGTGATTCTCTGTACATATATATAAATATCTTGCATAATAATAATAATGATGATGTTGATGATAAATTCTGAATTTAGATGTGATTTATTTATTTATCGCCCTTGAACAAGTTGATTCCCATTTTTTAAGGTTGTTTGTCATGTTACCCAGAAGCCCAAAAGATTCTTCTTCAGCATTGTTTTGTTTTGTTTTGTTTTGTTTATTATCAACTGGGTTTCAATTTTTCCTCCACCTCACTTTTGTTTGTAATTTTGAGTTCCACATTTTCAAAGTTCTACAATATCAGCATGTGCTCATGATTGATTGACATTTCAAGTGGCATAGGTTAAGAAAATGGTCTTGGTGTGAAGTGCATATAAGTTGTTTGAAGGATTGCCAAATAGAGAAAAGAAAAGTGCCTGAATGCTGTAAGAAATGGTAACAGTGTGGGTCTCTTTGAAAAAATCATTAGATTGCAAATCAGATGCATCAGATGTTCATGACCCACAAGTCAGAAAGCAGTACTTAACCAGAATCTTGACAGGAAAAAATGGGAGGAAGTCGGGAAGATCATCATCAGGTTGTTCACGGTCAATAGAAAATCTCAGACATGCCATCCGTGGAGTTGGAAATGGTAATTACAAGAGACGTCACTTTAAAGAAGAAGAAGAAGAAAAGAGGCCATCAGCCTGTAGCCCAAGATCTATAGGAAGCAATGAGTTCCTCGATCCAATAAGACATGAAGTCGTTTTAAGCAATTCAACGTGTGAGCTCAAAATCACGGGTTTAGGTGGCGGTCACGGCAGTGGTGGAGGTGGAAGTGATGGTGAGTCCACCTTTGTGGGAACCTTAAGGCCAGGGACGCCTGGTCCTGGAGGTCACCCAATAATGCACTACTTCAATCATTCTTCTTCTTATTATTATAGGACCTCATCAAGTACTACTACTCCTAGAAAGTTCCTTGCGGTGGGGGTGGTGGTGGCTCTGCCAAATCCGGGGGCTCTTACGGTGTTGGAGGAGCAGATTGTGGTGGTTATCAATTCAATTGTCATAAGTGTGGAGAGCAGTTTAACAGATGGGATGCTGCTGAATCACATCATCTTTCTAAACATGCTGGTAAAGTATAAAATTATTTATTCGTAAATATATTTTACTTCCATGTTGTGTAGGCCATGTCATTGGCCCTTTTAACTCATCTTTCTTTTTATCATTTTGGTCATCTGATTGATATACATTGCTAGATTCATTTCTTACTAATTCTTCAAATTTATCAAAATTTTGCGTAACAGTTACAGAACTAGTGGATGGAGATTCATCGAGGATGATAGTCGAGATAATATGCCAAACGAGCTGGCTAAAATCCGAGAATCATTGCGGTCGAATCGAGAGGATATTAAAAATTCACAACATGCAAAGAACCCTAGTTAGATTCGAAGAACATAGAGAAATGGTGAAAAGCAAAGCAAGCAAACTACCCACAAAACATCCCCGTTGCTTGGCCGACGGTAACGAGGTCTTAAGATTTTATGGCACCACTTTATCATGCCCTCTTGGCTTAAACGGAAGCTTGAATCTATGTGTTTCGGAAAAATGCCATGTTTGTAGGATTATACAAAACGGGTTCTCTTTAAAAATGGAGACAGAGAGAAGGAACTTGGGTTTTCACAACTTCAACAAGTGGCAGAGCTTTTAACTCCATTGAAATGGTGGAAGAAGAAAAAGGAAGAGGTACATTTTCGAGGAGAAAGGCTTTGATTATATGCAGAGTTATTGCTGGTAGAGTTCATAAGCCTATGGAGAATGTTAAAGAAATGGTGAGTCAATCTGGGTTTGATTCACTGGCTGGAAAATTTGGGTTGCATTCTAATATTGAAGAGCTTTATCTGCTCAACCCTAGAGCTTTGCTTCCTTGTTTTGTTGTAATATGCAAACCTTAAGGAATTTATATACACATTAAGCTGTTATGGACTCTGTTTATCCCTTTCCCGATTCAGTTAAGGAGGATCCTGGCTCCTCGTTCAATTCTTTCGAATCATTCGATCATATTCCTCATTTGAGAATCTCCCCCCAATATTACTAAATTAATGTATTTGACAAATATATTGCGAACAAATAGAAGTCTTCTTCAATTAGGAGATAGAAATCCATTATCAAGTGAACAAGAAATTGTTTGATTAATTATTTTTTCAATTCCATGCTTGAATTCAAAACCCAGATCCCTCAATTTCTTGGAAGAAATCTCAGAAGGAACACCATTACTATTCTCATCCACCTTCACATACCTACAAAAAGAACATGATCATGTATGATCTAATTAGTCATTACCTAATACATTCATGTGAGGAGAGTATATAATAGCATCATTTCAAGAAAATTCTTGGACATGCCTATTACAGAATGATCAATCACAACTGGAAATATTAGTTTCATATATCATATCGCTCATCACATTAAACCATGTTACAGATGTGTTCGATTGAGTTATGATAAACCAAGTCTACTAAAAATATTCCCTGTGATTTTAATGGGAAACCGTGTATTTACCTTTTAATCTTGGAGTTTGGAAACTCTTTAGCAATGAGCTGGACTAACCGAGACATTGAACAACTTTGCTCACAACAAATGTATTGGCCTTGTGCTTTAGGTTGCTCCATTAGGAATATATGAGCTCTACAAATATCTTCAATGTGAGTTAGAGCTATTGAACCCATCCTTTCATTCACACTAGATAGTATCCTAAAGAGCTCAGCTTCACCTATATATATATATATACACCGAAAATTTATATCAAGCATATATACATATACATAAACGTTAAACTACTATACTGTAAAATATTAACCTGTTATAGGTGACAAGAGAACCCGAATACTCGAGGGAACAGAAGATGTGAGAAATGGACCACCGACGGTACTTGTTATGACAGATACAATGTCAATACCATTTTCGTATGCAAATCTATATGCGGCTTCCTCACTCATAATCTTTGAAAGTACATAGACCTGTCGCATCATTTTCGATTGTCATCTCAAAAATTTAGTGCATAATAATGTTTAAGCAAGTAATTATCGGTTTAATATCATGTTAAATTACCGATTTTACAAGTTTAAGTTATTAAAAAATATGTTAAACAATGTATGAAAAGCAAGATATGATATGGAAGCATTATTACCCAACCACTTGCTTTGGTGTTCCAAACATGATCAATAGGAGTTTTGCAAGATTCATCAACAACAGCTCTCCATTCACCATTGCTGTTGTTCTTGGCAGTGAGAGTACTAATAGAAGATGTGAAAACGACCCTTTTCACGGATTTCGATTTCAAGCAAGATTTCAAGATGTTTAAGGTCCCTTTGATTGCTGGATCAAGGATATTTGATTGAACATAATGATCTACTTCAACTACAAGTAAAAAAAAAAAGGGGAGAGAACAATAATATATAGTCTACCCCACGACCTTTTTGTTACGTATGAAAATTTAAGATCATCATCTATACCTTCTTGTTGATTGATGTTGAATTGCATTGAAGCCGCGACATGGAATACACCATGGCAGTCCTTTATGGCTTCATCGAAGCTACCTTCTTGTTGCAGATCGGCTCGGAACAACCTTAGTCGCTCGCTGCAGGTCCATAATGATAGCAAGTACAAACACTTTGCTGAAAATATTAGATGTCACAGGATTTAGACTTTTCTTTTGAGCTAATTATTCAAATACTCAGAGTTAATAGACTAAAGTACAATTTTCGATTCTAACTATATTGCATCATTAATTAATTAATTATATATATATATATAACATTAAACATATTCAACTGCGAAATTATTACGTATTTCATTTTAGTCAATGCCGTGCACACCTATCCCAAAATAATATTATAAATTTATAAATAAATAAATAATTAAAAAAAAAAAACCATAACCTCTTAAAAGTTTGTAAAATTGAAATATTCGTTTGCTTATAAATCTATCTACACGGTTTTATATGAACTTTCCGATGATCACTTCAAACGTTCGGAGAACCTATGAGAACTCATGCTTCCTTAACAGTCAGACAAACCGTTCAAGAGTGCGTACGAACAGTCGAAACCGTGTTTACTTAGTATATGATAACCGTTCACGGTTCGAACATTCGACGTAGTAAGTGTAACTAATGTTGGGAAATTTGATCCCATCTTATAAGTTGCAACTATTGGTAAGAGTTTTCCCAGACTAACCTGTACATACACAAACCAAAGTTCGGACAAGTAAACCGAATTCTACATCTTAGGTCCTGTTTAACTTAGTGTTTCATAAACCAGTTCAAATCCAAGTTAAGCATAGCAAATTATCCCATTCTCTTACCCAAATACCCTCAATCAACTTAGTCCTAATCTCATACATGTTATTAATCCAGTTCTAAAATCGCTAAAGCGAACCGAAGTTTAAAAGTACGATTAAAGTCGGCATATATGCAATTAGTTGCAAAAACATTGAACCAGAAAATTAAGCAGAAAAGAAGTAAGAAGCTGCAAGGAAAATAGATGATATGTATGTATAGATATAGATCCAGACCAGGATCACGAACAGTAGCATGAACATTGTATCCAGATTCAAGAAGAGTCTTCACCAGCCAAGATCCAATAAACCCATTTGCTCCACTAACACAATAAGTAGCTCTAGTACTTGATGCTGATGATTCATCTCTTTTTCCCTCTTCCTCCATTTTCTCCCACAGTTTCTCAGCTGCCAAACAAAACCCAACACAGCAAGCCAGATATATAGGCAGCTAAACAATTAAATAAACAGGTGGTGAATAAATTTAAATAATATAATAATTTTATATATAAATATAATTTAGTCAAGAAATTCTGAAATGCAGTATCTGTGACAAGTATTGAAGTACTTGATTGCATGCGTGACAACTGTTGAGTGATTAAAATGAATTTCATTTTATATTAAAGCCTTGGTTCTAAGGAAACCGTTAAATTGTTTCAAAACAGAAATAAAATAACTTCTGAAGATGTCATAGATCTGTAAATGATGAATGTCAACCTTATCACTTGTAAGAAGAGAATTGAGTAAATTAGAGTTTATTTTTTAAAATTTTTATTTTATAAAATTTAGATCTCTTAAATTTATAAAATTAATTTTATATTTTATTAATTTTTATAAATTAAAATTTAAAATTTCATTAAAAAATTAATTAATTTCATTATTTAATCTATTTTAACAATCCAACTAAAAATAAGCTCACTTATAAATAGTGGAAAAAATAGTTATTAAGTAGATTGGTTAAATCAATTTAAAACGAGTCTTATTGTTAAAATAAAAGAGATAATATAATTAATTAATTTTTAATAAAATATATTGAAATTAGAAATATAAATTGAGAGGAATATATATTTTACTTAAGAGAAAAATATATAGATGTATTTAAGTAATTGTTCTGAAAATAAAAATATAATTCCGTAAAAATATACTTAAAAAATAATTTTTAATAATTTAAAAAATAAAATAAAATTTTTAATTAAAAATTATTTACTCATACTATTTTTTATATTATTTATAAAAAATTATTCTGAAATCAGAAATCAATGAAATAATGATCAAATATATCCTATAGTTCCTTAAATAAATTATTATGGGTTTTTTTTTTTTCAAAGATTTGAATGGAATTTAATAATTGTCAGAGAAGTACTAACCAACCTGCACAGAAATTGAGTTCATTGAATAAACGAGTTAATGAGTAGAGAGAGAACTTGATTCTGGGTTTGAATTGAGGCTACATACATTTCGTGCAATTAGTGTTGTGGTCAGATTCGAACATATGAATCAGTAGAATTGTCTAGAGAACTCATATTATTATATGCACGATATGAAGGAGATTGATTACTGTCGTACGTATCGAGTTCAATTGAGTTGAGTTCAGTAACTTAATAAGTCAAACACGATGTTAATGGCACGTTCGGTTATCATTCAAACACATGAATGAGAATGACTAAAATGAATGGACAAAAACAGTTTTCTCTACCATCATCCCCAGAAATGAGATCAACGAGGAATACCATAAACAAAACAAAAAAATATTGACCGAGTAAAGATTACAAGTTGACTGTAATTACGATACGGGTAACAAAATTTTCCTAAGAAGTAGAAGTAGCAGCTACTTCTGTTTCCTTCTTCCCTTCTTTCAAGTTCTTCCAATTCTCTGCCGTATCAATAATCTCCCCAGTCTTTATCAGATATCGAACCCTGCTGCCATCTTCAAGTATTTTATGACCCACCCGGCTCGCCACATTCTGTTCTTTTGAATACAACATCACATTTGAGCTATGAACCGGCGCTTCAATCTGGACCAAATACATATAGATATAGTTACTCAAGATCTTCTATTTAAATATAAAACGAGTATTCTACGTTACTCTCGAGTACAAATTATAATTATACTCCGACCAATGATTAAAACACAATTCTATGTATGTTTTAATTATATTTAGCTTAAGTGGATTTTTCATTTCTAATCTGAGTAACATATAATAACTTGATATAAACTGCTAGTAAGAGAAGGGGGGACCTTGATAATCTGTCCTTGCTCGCCTTCCTCTCGGCTCTTGACATGCTTGGTCTTCAAATTAATTTCCTTAACCACAACAGAGCTATTATGTCTAAAGATTTTAGTGATTTCTCCAATTTTGCCCTTGTCCCGTCCTGCTATCACTTTCACCATGTCTCCAACCTTGACATGCATTTTGTGTAGTACCGGAAGGCTGTTCGGTTTACATTCTTTCCTCTCCCACCTTTTAATCTGCCCCCAAAGAAGATAATAGAAAACAAATCATACAGAATAGAACAAAAATTCCAATCCCAAATAATGAACTTATTATCATTGTGAAGGAGAAAGGATGGAATAAATAGAGGGACAAAATACTAACCCTCATTACAATGAGACATGGCTTCTCTGTTGGTTTAGCCTGCAAGGAAAAAGAACGGTTTTTTTCGTGTAAATTCGCATTATGGATTCGGTCCGAAAATGCAGTCTCTTAACTTCAAAATATCAAATTCAACTAAGAAAACACACGTTAACAATTTGAAATACAAAGAGGGCAGGGCCTATAAATTATAAAGCAACGATCTTTAAGAATTTTTCAATGGTATGGAACGCACTAGAATGTAAGCTAATTATCTTAATTCCAATCCCCATCTATCAAAATATCAGCACAAAACCAGAACAAAACGATAATTTCTACAAATTGCATTGTGAAATTGAAAATGTTGAGCAATTTTCGTAAGACCCATCACGAATTCTACAACACTCATTTCGGAATCAACCTAAAAGTGATAATGGAACGTACAGGCAAGGAGAAGAGGGTGGGAGAAGGAAGACGCTGGCCGAGGAAGGAGTTAGAGGAGAGGGAAAGGGATAGGGAAGTCATGGAGCTATGAAGCGCGTCCATGGCTGCCATTTCTTCGCTGCTTCTTCTACTTCGTTACTATGAGAGAGCTTTCTGGCTTTCTCCCAGTTCTCTGCTGCAAAAGAAATTTGCAAACGGATAATGGTTTTGATAGAGCTAGCTAGATTTGCTTGTAAACGACACCGTATTTGTGCTGTTTACTTGAACAGTGAAAAGCGTGTGTATTTTGATTTATTTATATTTATCGATTTAAATTTTAAATCGAATATTGTGGTGAAAAAAAATATGCAATCGAATATTTTGCACATAGAAAAAAAAAATTACATTAGACGGATTCTCTTTAAGTATAATATTTAAAAAAATTTCATAGAATGATGTAAGTGATACAATATATATTATTAAGTATTGTGGAAACTCGTCTTACTAATTACATATATATGCAATGATATAAATTTTTACATAAAATTTTGATAGGTCAGATACATATCAAAATATAACTGTCCAATGTGAGGTTTGAGGTCATTGTTCATCTCAGCCCTTTGAAGACATTAGAGTGAAAACAAAGGCAATCAAATGACTTCGAGTATGATGCCCATCCGGGTTGAAGAAGTTGCTCCATCCGTAGCAAACCCTAGGCCGATCGTCGAGCATAAGTAGCCTCAAATAAGTGAGGAGAGATTCTGAGAAATACCATCTCTCAGTTATATACTAGTTTCGATCGTGAAATATTCTCTCATGAATAAGATCAATATCAAATAAATAAAGACATTCAGAATAGTTAAAATAATTTATTTTGCTGATATAAAAAAATAGTAAATATTTCTATCCAATTATGGATGATTATTTTGAGAGGTCTTAATGCGCATAATGACCGTATTGCCTAGGTTGTCAGGAGCTGTTACAAACTATAATACTTAAGGTCTTGAAGTAATCCCAAAAAGGTATAAATACCTACATGAAAACAAAAATAGGTACGTACATATATACATTCTCTTAAAATTGAAATTCTGTCAAATTCTCTCTCGATTTCTAACTTTAGTATCGAAAAGATATGGCCGGAAATAACCCCGATGATCTCTTATTTGTCGCTCCTCGCAGGTGTGGTCAACTAGTGCCATACTATTAGTTGCAAGGGATTTTAACAATAAGTCACATAACAATAACTTATAAAATGGGACCTTCTTAAGAGTACTGATTGATCGAACGGAGCCGACTCGAGAGCAACACCATACCATTATTGAACCGGTAAGCAAATCCCTATAGTTGAGCCCAAGTCCAGAACCCACCTCTAAACAGAACCCACTCAAGATATGGGCCGGCCCATAAAGTGACCCCCACGAAATCGGAACTCACCCTAAGTACAAGTCAACATGCTTTGAGTTCAAATTTCGAAAAAGTAGGATAAATGATTATGTCCATGTTTTTCTCCTTCAAGGATAAATCTTAAGATTTATTTAACATAAACGCTGGTAAATCTAAATTTTTTTAGAAATTATAATAAATATTGAATTAAATTTAAAGTATATTAAATTATTACGTATATTAAAAATAAATAAAATAATATATATATATATATATTATTATACATAATGGTTATTTAACTTATAAATTTTACTAATTTTAAATTTTATTTATATATTTAATCCTTTAAAATTCAAATTTATTAAAATTTAAACTTCAAAATTAAAAAATTATAAATATTTATTATAATTTATACTTAAATTTTGAAATTCCGTTTTTCCACCAGCAGTGTTGACTAGGAGAGATCCAAAGAAGATTCCGATATCCACTCGAAAAGAGTTCCCCATCCAACCCCGTAAAAAGTATACCCAACATGTGCCATCACAAATCAACGGCCAAATTTCTGTCCACGTGTCCGAGGAAACTCATCACGCCTCCTTAAAAACTTTTAAAGCGAAAAGGAACCAAACCCATAAACCTCTCTATACGGGTTTTGAAAGGAGAGAAAACATTTAAACACACCCAAAAAGAGAGGAGAGAAAAAAGGACCTTTTAGATATGTCGGATCCGGATCAGTTCCGTTCACCGTTTTTGCCGGCGGGAAAAAAATCGGGCAGCGAACCGGAGAAACTAACCATCGACAACATGCTGCAAAGATACTGCGGCGAGTTCGGACCATGGCAGATGAAACACTTTGTGCTAACGAGCTTGGCTTGGGCCTTAGAGGCTTTCCACACCATGGTTCTGATCTTTGCCGATCGAGAACCCGATTGGAGATGTGTAAGCGGGTCTACAGGTTGCGACGCGGCGGCTAAGAGTGTTTGTGGGTTCGAACCGGGTTCGTGGGAATGGACAGGTGGCTACGGTGGTTGGCGGACGAGCTCCACCGTTGCCGAGTGGGGATTGGTTTGTGGTGATAAGTTCAAGGTTGGTTTAGTCCAAGCCTTGTTTTTTGGCGGCTGCATGATTGGTGAGTTCCCCTCATCTCTTCCTTTTTTATCTATTCAAATATTTTTTTTTTTTTCTTTTCTAATTTAGTGATCGGTTGATACTTGATTATAGTAATTAATGAGGTTTGAAGATGCTAGAAAAAGATAAGGATGACTGTTTTTTATCTTACTAGTTTAGTGAAAAGTGGAATATATATACATATTATATAGTATAATACAAAAGTTGTGTTGGTACGTAATTGTGTATGAATTTTAAATTTCATACGTAAATTATTACTATATTAATTTTTTTAAAAATATTTTATATTACAAAAAATTTAAAAATAAATATAAGTTAATAATTATTCTCATATTTTCTTATAAAAAAATATATATATGTAAATGTTATATACATTATAGAATTATATATATTTTTATTTTTATTTTTATAAATATTTTTTTAAATCACTAAAGTATTTTCGGAATTTAAATTTAAAAATCTAAAAATTGAAGTTATCTAGAAATTACCTTAAAAGTATGAAGTGATAAGAGAATGAAGATAATAAACCCTAATAATGGATATGGGCCACAAGGAGTTGAGACATGTGTATGATAATGTTAATATCCTTAAATGTTAGTAGTTTTTTTTTTTTTTTTTTTTTAATTTAATTTATAAATTTTAAATAAATTCTATTTTTCTATCCACCTTTTTTATTTTTATTTTTTACAACTTCAAATCTAAATAATAATATCTGTAATTATTTTAAGAATATTAATAATATTTTTGACGTATAATGTGGTGTTTCTAGTATTCATAAAATTTTAGAAGTCATTTTGATATTTAATATTTATAAATTTGATGTCAAGGATGATGAAAATAAAATATTTCAAGAATAGTAAGTATGAAATTGAGTCATTTATAAATTGAGAAACAAAAATAAACAAACTTAGAAAATAACGACAATCTATCCACTGATTCTTCAACATTAGTCGGTTTGGACATTCACTTAGTTTCACCCGAGCTTCGTCACCCAAGTTCGGGTTCATGAGCAGTGATAATTATCCTACGAAGACTCGCTTCCGTTCTATATGTAATGCTTATCTTTTATTTTTGAATTTCAGGTGCTGGAATTTTTGGACACCTCTCAGATTCAAAGCTAGGAAGAAAAGGCTCCCTGACAGTAGTTTGCATCTTAAACGCAATCTTTGGATGCTTAACAGCATTTGCACCTGACTATTGGACTTACCTCCTCCTCCGCCTACTAACTGGCTTTAGCACCGGTGGCGTCGGCCTCTGTGCCTTCGTCCTAGCAACTGAACCGATAGGCCCCACAAACCGTGGAGCTGCGGGGATGTCAACCTTCTACTTCTTCTCCACTGGAATCGGTTTCCTTTCTGCCATAGCCTACATTTTCCAATCTTGGCGTGAACTCTACATAGCCACTTCCATCCCCTCCCTTCTGTACCTCATCCTTGTCCTCCCCTTCATTTCTGAATCCCCAAGATGGTACCTCGTTCGAGGCCGAGTTGAAGAGGCAACAAAACTCATGTCCACGATCGCTACCACTAACGGGAATTGCTTGCCTGACGGGGTTGTTCTAGCCCTAGATGAAGATGCAAACAATGATTCAAAAATCGATCGAAACGGTCTAGAGGATGGTAGAAAGGAAGTAGTAGTACAATTGAAGAACAAAGGCGCAATAAGCGGTTCGTTGATCGATGTGGTCCAGTCCCCAGTTACTAGGATCCGTCTGATTCTAGCCATTGCAATCAACTTCTTATGCTCAGTCGTGTACTACGGACTAAGCTTGAATGTCGTCAACTTGGAAACGAATCTATACATCAGCGTACTAGTCAATGCGGTTGCAGAAATGCCTGCATTTACGATCACGGCACTTTTGTTGGACCGGTTCGGGAGAAAGCCGTTAGGTATAGGGACATTATGGTTTAGTGGGTTCTTTTGTTTTCTGGGTAGTTTGGTGAAAAACACGGGGATATGGAAAGTCGTAAGAATGGTTTGCGGGGTTTTAGGGATCTTTGGGATGGCGGGTACGTACAATCTGTTGTTTATTTATACGGCAGAACTGTTTCCAACTGTCGTTAGGAATGCTGCACTCGGTTGTGCCACACAGGCGGGTCAGATGGGGGCAATTATGGCTCCACTCGTGGTGGTTATGGGCGGCAGATTGCCATTTATCGTGTTTGCGGTTTGTGGGATTTTGGCCGGCTTTTTGGCGTTTTACTTGCCGGAGACATTAAACAAGCCTTTGTATGATACGATGACTGGCATGGAGGATGGCGAAAGCTCTTGCTTAAATGATGTAAGAGCGAATGGAACTCTATCTTCTTCATCTGGTACAGATACCACTCATGCGAATGAAGGTTGATGGGATAAACATACCACTTATGCGAGTGAAGGTTGATGGGAGCTACCATATCAATCCTTTCTTGGATATAAACCGATTGTATAAAAGAATTTTGTTTCTTAAACATCAGTTTAAAATTCTCTTCCAAGAGTTTTATTTAGCATTTTGCAAGTTCTCATCTTTCTTGTTTCAATAATTAGAAAAAGATGATAAAATTTTCATATGAATCTAAAACTTAAGTCCATCTTATCTTTGCTTGCACAAATTAACATCATGGAAGAAGTAACATTTTCGACCAAAAAGATGTATATAATAATGTCTAGGTTTTATTTGAGTTACATTCAAATGAGTGTAGTAAAATGTTTACAAATATAAAAACAGAGTACCAAAATTCAAGCTCAATCTCTCTTCTTATTCCCTTCCCCCCCACACACAATACATGGCTCGTTTCATTTCCATCCCCAAACTAACAACATTTTTTCAATTGATTGAAGACCAATTCAGCCTCTCAAAATCAATTGGAGAAAGGAAAAATATCGTAGAATCTTAAGACTCAAAGATCGATCAACTATAAAATTGATTGCCATACGGAGAAGATGTATTGCTCTCGGGTGGAGAAGGCGGTGCTCTTGGTCGTGCATACTCCGCAAATATAACCCAACCATCCAGAAACTATGCACAATAAAACAACAAAACAAATGTTTTTTAAAAAAGTAAACAAAATAGTAGAAACTAATGTGATAAATTTCTCAATCTAAAATCACCAATTAACTAACCAACGAAGAAACAAGCAAGTTAAGGAGTGAAATGCATAGTATTGAGTTTACTGACTGTCACCTTTCCATCCATCCCCTCAATGCCTTTTGCAGCATCTTCCAGTGTTGCATATCGAACAAAACCGAATCCCTTGGAATATCCCGATACGCGGTCAGTCACCACTCTAGCTGCAATTAGTGCCATTAAACAGGTCAAGGGGTTTATAATTTACAAGTCAAATTAGAAAACGTAAAATCTGAAAGAGAAAAAGAAAATGTATAAGAAGAAAGACAAACCGTGAAGCACTTCACCGAATTGAGAAAAGGCTTCCCGGAGTTTTTCGGTACTAGTTCGTTTACTAAGCCCTGAATATTCATCAGACCAAGGTTTATTGCCACGAAAAGAAGAAGACAGGCAAAATTATCAATTAGAGAACATACCTTAAGCAATTAACAATCTTCTACCTACATTGGGTTAGAACTTATCGCTACATTTAAAGATGAAAAAAATCTCTCTATTTAAGGTCAGAATCGATTTCCCCAAATTCCACAAGAATTCCTGATTCAATAACACTTAGATCCTTATAAAGGAATTCCCAATTCAAATACTAAAAGGAAAAAAACGAATTCCTAACAGCGTTTAACATTCTTAATTGTTTCTCCATTTCAACAGGCGGAGAGCCTTGAACCTAAAATAAACAAATACCACACAAAAAATAAAAAATAAAAAATAAAAAATAAGACTTACGAAATATGAGCGAGGATATACAGTACCCATAAGAGAAAATGAGGAAAATAGTATGAAATGAAATGAATTTAGGCGGGAAATCAAATAGAGAGAGGGGGGGGGGGGGCGCTTGCCGGAGACGAAGAGGTTGGTGCTGGGTTCTGCTTTCTCGCGCTGCTGAGCCTGAGCTGATGGAGGGGTAATGAATGTTGAAGTCGGATTGGTCGAAAAGAACCGCCGTAAGCTCCGAGTAGCCATCGCCGCCACCGACACAGCCGGCAATCTTGCAGCCATAGTAAAGTTAGAAGGCCGGAAAAGATCTTTCGAGAAGAGACTAAAGAAGGAGTTAAGGCTTCATAACAATCTGAACCTGCTGCATTACCGAAGGAAGGAGGGTTATTAGACTTGTCTTGGCCAGCTGATTTCTGAAATTACCGCTTTAACCTCCGGTTTTGTTTTGTTTTGTTTTTTTTTTTCTTGTCATTTTTATGATAGTTGTGAGAAAATTAAAGAGTTTGGTCACTTTTTCTTTTCGATCTTTTTTAATGGAAGAAAGAAAAAAAATAAAAATAAAACTACTGATCTCATTAACTTAACCAAAAAAGAATCCTCAAAACATAAGACTCCAACTAAAGCTTGGTAAACAGAGTTCAATCCACTCTCACCAAGCCAATGTTCCAAGTAATCCAAAATTTGAGTAACAAAATCTAAATGCAAGAAACAATAATGTAGTAACAATAATCCTAACAAACCAAACATGGCTAAATCTTATCGGCTTTAGCGGTAGTTGCGGCAGCTTGTCCACGTAGACGACCTGTCCTTCTGGCGGCTATAAGACCCACCTTTTGACCGGGCGGTGCATCACGTCTAACTGTGCTGGCATGACCAATATGTTAGTGGTTACCACCACCATGGGGATGCTCCACTGGGTTCATGGCTACACCTCGGACCTTTGGCCAACAATTACGCTTCACCCGGAACTTGTGATATGCATTGCCTGCTTTGAGGAGGGGCTTTTCAGACGTCCAGCTACTTGATCAATCATCGCACGGCATGAACTTGGTTCAACCTTCTTGGAGCAAAAAAACCTAAATTAGATCCTTATTTCTGTCCTTTATACTCTGTTTTCAATATGGAATGAAAATTCTCTCAATCGCATACCGATATATAAAACCGGTATATAAAGAAGATAACAAACAAATGAAGAATTAAGGAATAAAATTAATTGAGCAGTGAGAGCTACAAAAATCCAAGCAAATCGGATACAGAATCTAATTGTTTATTGGTACTATTCTCTCATTAATTATGCATTCATAACAAAAACGACAAGTTGCAGAAACTGATGTGCAGGCCCCATGGTAATGATCTTGGAAGGTGCCTTCATGTGGGCCCACCCAAAAACTGTGACCCCACCTCTCCTCTCATTGGCCCTACATCTCCTTGCTGCAAGAATAAGACGTTCGCTGCTGGAAGGAATCAGACTTTACGTACAAACCAGAAGCATGTGATTCAGAAGAAAAGAAAAGAAAAAGAGAGAAAAAAAAAAAAAAACCCACCCAGTAATCCCATGTTCAGGGTGATCTCATTTGTCAAAAGTTTCCTCCTTTCTGTTACCCATTAAGTATAATAACAATCTGATGATATATTTTAGAAAGAAAAAATCGAATTGAAGGGAGAAACTTCACTAAAAATGATATATATTTGATGATCAATTATAAATACCTAGCTGTAATTAATTAATAAGACGAATTTTTTAGATATTTGATGGGTTTGAATAGTTGTGTACTTATAAGTACGTGACTTAACTATGTTGTTTATCGGAGATCCTAGCTAGAAATCTACGCATATAGGCTAATGGAAGAGATAAAGAAGTAAAGATTAGATCCTCCACTTTACTACTTCACTACTTCACTACTTATCTATTTGTAAGAAATATTACTTATAATTTCATGATTATAGTTTCATGATTAGGATATTTTGATTCCCAGAACTTTTAGGATGTTGATAATCTCCCCACTCAATTTTGTTTTTCTTTGCACTACAAGCCATTACATTACAATGGGTGAGGGAAAAAAGAAGAAGAAGAAAAAAGACAAAGGAACGTTAAAAAACACAGGCTGTTTGTCATCTTCTATGTCTCATAGATAGTTCTTCCATACATGCTCACATGATTCCTCAACCCGCCTGAAAAGTTCACACCATTAGCCCATAGCATGAATGCCAAATGGAATATAAACACTGAAAAAAAAATTAACTAATTAAACTCAACTATTAATCAATCTAAGATCGATCGAGTTATCGATTGTCTCAAAAACATGATCGTTACATGCATAATCGTAATATCATGGTCGAAAAAGTTAAAAAAGGATTGATAAACATGTGATATGATCGAATAACTACTATACCTTGAGGGTTACAACTAGGTGGGACGTCAAAGAGAGACAAAGCAAGTTGTTTATGAGCAACACCGATATCAAACAAAATAAGGCCAGAATTTGGATCATCAACGATGATGTCTTTCACAGGCAGCCATAGGAAGAGCTCTTCTTGTGAGAGACCTTCAACTCCAATAAGACTTCCATAGCTAAGATTAGCCCTAACAACTCTATCAAACAGAACTCTGTTCTCATACTTGGTCAAGCATGGCCCATCAAGAAACACTTGGAGGAGGCCATTTTCAGAGAGGGTGTAAGACTTGACTGGTTTTGGAAGTAGGCCTACTGGTAAGCCTTTGGAGAGAAGAAGGTCATGGATGCTGGAGGAGGAGAGAGAGGAGAGAGGGAGAGAGAGAAAGAGGAGGAGAGACAGTAGTTTGATGGTAGAAAGGAAAAGTTTGAAGTGAGTGTTGATGAAGAGGGTCATGGTTTTTGCCTGGGTTAGTCTGAGAGAGAAGATAGAGAGAGGTTTAAGGGGGTTGGTTAGATTAGGGATGTTAGTTTACCGTATTGTCCTTTAGGGGCAGAACTGAAATTTAACATAATATTTATTATAATATTTAGAAACTACAAATTATTACTATTACCTAAAATAAGTAATTCTAAACAAAACTTATTAACAACAAGACATGACATAACTAACATTTATTCATTTATAAGATAATCATAATTACAGCACCGTTAAAATTTAATAAGTGAATATTATATGATACATGTAAATATATAATTAAAGATAATTAATTTAATTAAAAGTAACTAAATTCTTAATTTATATGTTGTTTAATAATAAATTTTACTCTAATCAAATTTATTTTGTTGTTTAAACACAAATTACCCAACCACCACCCGGAAGCCACTTTGACCACCATCATCCAACCAGCTATCATTTTCAATTTATTTTCTTTTCACATTTTAAGTTTTGTTATTTATAATGGAGTTGGTGGTGGTGGTGGTGGTGGTGGTCATAACAGGGCCGGTAGACGGTAGTTGTCGATGGGCTTAGGTGGAAGAAAATTAAATTTGATCGGGGAAAAATTCATAATATAACATAAATGAAGGGATCAAATAAAAGATAACTCAAAGTCTAAGTTTAGTTTGCTTAAGTGGCATGCTAATAATGTTTGATATATAAGCAATTCTAATAGTCAAAGTAAAAATTGAATGTAAATTATATTTTGACTCATACCATGACTGGGTCTATTAGTCTGATGCTGGTGGGTTCACATACATTTCCTTATGTCATGTTTAGTCGTATTGAATCGGCGTGAATTAGAATAGATAGAATGAGTAAGAAAAAGAGTAGGAAAAAGAGAAAGCTCTTCCTCAATTAAGATGTCTCCCAGGTCTCATTAGTCCAATCCAGCTTGTTCATGCCATCGTTCACTTGTGTCTAGACATCTCAAGTTTTGGTCAATTATGGTTAAAGGGTTCATATTATAATACTCCACTACTCTTACAACCACCATCAATCGGGTAATGGGCCAGGCCCACCATTATTTTTGTAGCACTCTCGTATGTACAAGGGACGAATAGTGTCGATGGGTGGAATAATAGTTGCTAGCCTCGGCTTTCATATCCAATCATGGCATGTATTCAAAATCAAACTATAAAACCTTTATATTCAGATTGACCCATGAAAAAAAAACACGTTTTGGGTTAACTACCCCCGAAGACAGGAAGAAAGCCTAGGAACCCTTTTGATTTTTTAGCTTAGTTCTTAATTTCTAGACATACACTCATTTTTTAGTAAAAGTAAATAATTTGCTGACGTGATATGTTGACCGAGCAATGTAGTAAATGTAGATAACTGTTATGCTGTCAGCCGTGATCGTTATTGTAATGTCCCAGACGCTAATCTTATTACTGAAATTTTGGTTTTCGATTTTCAGATCTCCCGACGGAAATTTCGGTTTTGGGTACTCGCCCTGACCAAACCGAACCAATACATTTGGCGAAGGTCCGATCGGGGCGGACGGGGTAGGTTTTCTCCAGTCCAGCAAGTAGAAGGAGAAGAAAAAGAAAGAAAAGGGGGCGGGAGGGGGTACTCTACCGTTTCGGGGTACTACCGTTTCTTAATCCTAATGGAATTTTTACCCATCCTTATTTTCATTTAATTAGTTAATTCTATCTTTTAATACGTTATATTTAACGTGAGATAGATAGATAAGATGGTAAGGTAGTCGCATCAATCATTATAGGAGCACTAATAAAAAAATGCTAATAAACACAAATTATATACTCTTATTAACAAACATTGAAATGTCAGTGTGAAGATGTCAGGAATTGATGATAGCAAACTGTTGCTGACAAAAAATAAATTGTTTTCTTTTGGGATATGATCAAAAGGGGGCAAAAGAGAAGAACTGTTGATGACATGAAATGGGCCCAAATTGGGCCGACCGGGCCTGTAAATGACTAAAACAAGAGGGCCCGGCAAGGAAACATATCCAAATATCCCTCACGTGTGTGGTGGGGTTTATAGGATCGGTCAAAGTCAATATTCTCTATGGGCCACACGTTTAATATCCGCTGTCCCTGTCCAGTTATATGTAGCCATTTGGGAGGTGACATCAGATTGGGCCGTCACCGTTTATCCCCCGTTCACGTGAATTTTGGGCCACCAGATGGTCCCTCACTTCCTCTTTATAAGTGGTGGCAACATTTTTTATATTGGGGCCAAGAGTGGTGGCCGAATTTGATTCCCTCTTATTATATAATAATAATAATAGAAAGGATGAACCAAAAAAATTGAATTCGAGGGATTCCCTTTTTTTTTACCTCTCTTTCTATCTTGATTTTTATTTGGAGGGACTTATTATTAACTTGAAGAAGACTTGTTTAGTTTTTTAGTTTTTCTCGCATGTTTATATTAAATAAAATTAAATTAAAATTGATTCTTAAAATTTAAATAAAATTTAAAATATTATATAAAATAAATTATTTTTTAAAAAAGTTAATAATTCATTATAATCTTATATAAATTAAATTTTATTTATCAAATTATATTAAATATCTAATCCAAAAAATAAAAATAAAAATAAAAATATATTTATATCTAATCGAATACTAAATCAGATAATAAAATATTTTATCTTAGAATAAGGCTCAGGTCTGAAAAGTAAGCTCGTCGCTGACAAGGTGCCACGCGGCAAAATTTGAGAGAAGCAAAAAGTTTGAAAGAAAAGGTTGCATGTAATTATTCTACAATTCTAAACAAGACCCACCCGCCAAGAGATCAACTCGATTCGTGGATTTGGAATCAACTTTCACCGAATATTTGCTTTCACCGTAATTTCTTCAACGCATTTTCCTCGCCGATTATTTGCTTTCACCGAAAATTAAATCAAACATTATATGGTCTAATCGTACTCTTTTATAATAATTTGATTTCTCAAATATTCAAAGACAATGGTATCAATAAATAAGACGTCTTCCTCAACACGTGAAAGAGATTGAGTTAATTGGACAAGATTTTTGTAGGGAGAGAAAGAGAGCAAGATGCATGATGTTGCTAATATGCTTGACTTCTATGATATATATATATATATATATATATATTTTTTTTTTTTTTTTAATATATAATTTCGTGTAATCTAATTGAGGGTTACACATTATAAGTTCTAATCGCAAGATCTGATTTATTATGAACCGATTGATTATAATCGCATACATAAATTTTATATATCATATTATTCATGATATCGAGCTTATATATTATCGCAATTGATTAGTGTACGGTAAAAATTGAATCTATCAATGAATCATATTTTTTTGTAATGACTTACATTATTCTTTATAAATAAATTACTTTTCCATACTATTTTGTTAATTGAAAATTTAGATTGCGGGATGATAATCATGAAAATATTTTGTGTACATATAACACGATATCATGTGATGCATTATATTTATCGTAATTATAAATATTATTCTCCAATAATATATACATATAATTTTTATTATTGTATCGATGTGACATACAAAACATATACTATATCCTTATAAAAATTTCTCGCAAGCAATTATTTATAATGTAAAAAAGTCATTAGTTAGTTAGAACGTCACTTTACATTGAATAGTTTCTTCTATGCATGTTGAAAGTAGCAACTTAGCTTGGTTTGTTTATTTTTGCAAAATCCATATTTTTAGGGAAAAAATCTTTTTTATTTTTAATTAAGCATTTTTCTTCATCTTAAGAAATTAAAAAAAATAAATAAATAATAAATAAAGAGTGGTTGAAACTCAATTGTCATATAAGATATATTAGATAATGTATTTGCCACATGGGTTTATGAAATATTCTTTTTATCTTCAATTTCCAACCATCGTGGCTTCCAATCTTCCAATCTTCCAATCTATATATGTAATGCTCTTCCTCTTTACTTTTTTAGTCCTCAACATTCAATTTTCATTGCCTTAGATACTCACAAAATTATTGCACCCCCTCCACTAATGTTTTTGTCAAAAGCTGAAATTGACCTTCAACACAAAACACGACAGTTGCGTATGAAAACTCTATATAATTGAATCAAATGGTTACTACTTACTTAGTCTTCATATTAATTTAAAATTATGATATAATTTGACAAAAATGAGATAGAGGACTCATCTTGATTTGTTAAACTAATCTTAGAAATAAATCCTAATTTATCCTTTAATTAATATATAAAAGTTATAGACACTATCACTTGATCTACTTAGTTATAAAAGCACATCAAAACCCCTCTTCTTCTTAAAGATATCTCATAGTCATAGACCCACAAGCCTAGCTTGCTAGCTCCTTGTATACTAACGACGTAGCATCCATGTAGACGCATTAAGATTGCAAATGAAGAGAAATTGGATGGATAAGAGTATGTATATTTATAGTATTAGAGAAATAATGCATCTAAAATATCTACAAAATTACTAGGATAGACCTTAACTCATGTTCCTTGTTTACATATATGAAGAAATTTTGATACCAACTATCGCATCATTTCCTTACAAAAGGTGAAACATGCATTTAATACAAATTTGAATCTTGTCTTTGTTTGATCGAAGTATGTTCTATTTTTATTTTCTAGCACTCAATCGATCACTATTCAATCAAATAAATAAGGATGAAAACAAAATTATTAGGGCGTTTAAAAAAAAAGTTATATTCAAATAATTATCTTTAAGATATTAATTTTTAAAAAAATTAATATCTAAAATTTTTATATAATAATTAAATCATATTATATATTATATAATTAAATTATATATAAATATACTCAGCACTCAAAATCCTAATAGGAATTGTGAAACACTTCGGTCGGGGGTTTTCTTAGGTGATTAGACACATCAATTTTGTTGATTGTACATATATAGAAGTGATGGGGGAGAAAGCATGGGTGGTGTTTAGCTAGTTATAGGTAATGAATGCATGCTATAATTCAAAAAGCAATGCTAAATGACAGAATCCATTGTTCCACTATATTAAAGGAGGAAGTACAGTTAGCCAACTACAAGTGAAAACAATGAAACAAAAATACCTCTTTATCTTCTTCAAGATCAGTAGTACTTGCTTTTCTAATAATTATCTCTTTCACTCTTTATTCTACCTAGCTAGCTATTATGGGGTTTGTCAGAGATACCCAGGAAAACAACAGCCTCTGATTCTATCTGTCTCTTCTCCTCCAAAGAAAAAAAAAAACAACCTTTTTTTCTGGGTTTTCTTTCTTTCTACAGTCCCAGTTATTGTCTTGTTAAAGCTCACTTCCTTCGCATATTCATCTCTACATAAAAGGTAAGCTCAATCCTACATAACATAACACTTAACATGTAGAGTGACTCAGTAAGACTTAGAAACAAGAAGTCTTTTTGAAATTTTTGGTAACGTGGTGAATTCTCTCACATTTCGGCCACATGGCATTAAAAAATTGAACGAAATACACGACTTGTTCGCATTTTTTGAGACACTGCAAATAGTTATTTACTTTTAACTTTAAACATGTTTATAGAAAACTAATTAAAAGACGAAAATTTTTTGCATGCATTTTTAGGATTATGTAATAAGATTTGATTTGTGATACAAAAATGTCTCTTAAAGTATAAAGAAAAGGAGTTCTACTTTTTCTTTCTAATAATCTAAGGCCCATGATGAGATTTCAGTGGGTAGGATTTCTGGCTGGAATTATGAATTGAAGAATCAAATTCGCAAGAAACGGGATCATTATACTAATCATATAACAGCTAATTAAATGTAAAAAATTAACGTTAAAAGTAAAATTAAGAAAAAAGAAAAAAGTGGAAGAAAGAAATGACATTCTTAAGACATGAACTGTTTTTGTACATGGACTAATTCAAAGTACTGATCTATAACAAGATTTGAAAAAAAAAAAACAAAACATGAGTTAAAAAAAAAACAGTTCTTGCACCTAGTAGTACTAGTTAAGAAAAAGGAGATACAATTCAACATTGAAAAACAAAAAAAACTTCGACCTAATCTTTTTTTTCTTTTAATTTTTTCTAAATTAATCAATTCTGGTTGCACCATTGCTTGTGACCCGGAACCCATTTAGGACACTTGGGGCTAAAGTACTTAGAAACCACCCTTGAGTTCAATAACTCAATAATGGGTTCAAATTTTACACACCTTGGAGTCTTATACTGATTAATAGACGCCCCTATGCTAATAGCGTAGTCCATAAGCTTATCAAATGTCCCCGTCTCCACAATCTTCAATTCGAGAGGTCCGATTGACTTGTCCGAAACCCGGCCCTGCCTATACACACAATTGAGAGACTCCTCAATGGTCAAACAACAATCCTCGAAAATGGAAGGTAGGATTTGGGTCGACCCGTTTAGACTTAGCTCCCAAAATAACACGTAATGGCCCGGAATCTTCGAAGTATCCGCATAACTAGTGTATTCGGCTAAAGTCGCATCGAATGGGATCAAATGATTCACAGCATTCTTCACAGCATTTTGAAGCTCTACTTCATCAGTTTTGTCTGAATCGATGCTTAGAACCACATTTTTCCGGCATATGAAGTTGAATTGTGGTGCCTTGTTCTTGAATCTGGCCACTCTTAGCACGTCCCCGACTCTGTACCGATACAATCCTATAAAAAAATAATAATAAATAAACTTCACAAAACATTTCATCTAAGGAAAAATAAATATAAAAAAATAGAACATGGTTTCCAAATTCTTACCGGCATAAGTAGTTACGACAAGTTCGTATTCCCTTCCGAGTTTGACATCAGCCAAATCAACTAATTCCTTTTGTTCTTTCTCATTGAGAGATTTCGGGACAGAGAGAGAGTCATAATTGTTAGTGACTCCATTGCTCTTGTGAATGGGAAGAAATTCAAAATAGGCCATGGTGGGGATGAGAGTGTAAGAAACGTCATTGGGTTTGCAAAGTGGATTAAGATTGACTCCGAAATAGCACTCGGAAGAAGCATACATTGTGCAAACAAGAGGCAGCCCATTACTATAAAAATCAAGTGTTTGAATGTATTGTGACATAGTTCCGGTCACAATAACATCCACATACTTAGTGTTCGGCCACAAACGGGTTATAATCCCTTCCCACGAACTCTTACCACACTCCCCTTCAATAAAATCAGCTAGTTCTGGATCCGGTCTTAGGGTCCTCATAACGGCCTCACGGACAGATAGGTCCGTGATTTGAGGGTTCAAGGTTCCGGTTCTAATGTCGCCGCAAAGAAGAGGCCAGTGTTTTTCTAGGAACCGTATGGCCCGGATGAATCCGGAAGCGAAAACAGCCCCTACACGCATGACCTCTTTGTTTAGGAAAAGGCCACAGAGCAATTGGGAGTACATGCTTTGGTAGGAATCGGGGCAGAGGATAGTTTCGTTCGGGCTAGTATAGTTTGTGTAAGAGTCATAAGGCCTGTCTTTGAAATGGGAACTTTTGTAGTAGCTAGTTAGGACTGGTCTTGCAACAAGACCACTTGGTGTTTTGGACTCAGATTTTATGAACAATAAGTACATCCCTTTGCCCTTTTCCAAGTCAGGCACAAATTGGCTCATCACCGGCATTAGTAAGCTGTATAGCATTGATCTCCTCCCTAGTTCCTCCAGAATTGTTGGCATCAGTTTTCTCTCCCCCCCAGATGTCCCGGAGCTGTAAAAAAACCCGAAAAAACAAACCGTTAAGAAATGGATCCAACAATATATATCAAAACAGACAGACGGATTAAACCGGATACAAAAACGGATCGAACAATGTATATCTAGGAGACCGAGTCGAACAGTTAGATTGAGTAAAAAGACCATTTGAACATAAAAAGCAAAAAAGAACCAATTGGGAAGTGATGATTATGAGGCCCACCTTGTCAAAAACTCAGAGATTGGTTTGGAACAGAGGATCGGGGAGGAGTCACCATTAGCTATGCGGTTGATATCGGATTGGATATCTTCGTAGGAGATTACGGGCATGGTTTGCTTGAAAGTTTCTCTGTCGGTTTGACCGTAAAGGCCATGGCGGTTCAAGTACTCAACGTTCGCATTCTGAGATAGAATCTCAGCCAGGACTCTTCGCTGAACTTGGTCAGCGTTGGCTGTGACATCTTCAATGAATTGAAGTGCCCTTTTGTTCTTCTCGACAAGGTTGTAATCTTTTGGTAGGGATGAGTTTTTTGGAGCTTCAGGCATGGTGGGTTTATCCTTTTTTTTTTTTTTTTTCCTGCAACTTTTGAGAGAGATTTCGTGTGTCGAGAGAGAGGAGAAAGAAAGTGGTTTGGGTGTGGGGGAAAAAGATGGAGAGAAGTTGGGTATATATAGAAGCAGAAATGATGGTTTTTGTGCTTCACCTAAATAGATTATGGGGGAAAAATGAAATTTAAAAAAAAAAAAAAAAAATTAAAATTAAAAAGTTACAAGGATAAAGTGCTGTTCATGAAAGTATAGAGGTAAATCTAACTGGGCTATGAGTCATTATAGTACACTCTTTTTGTTATTGGTTGCTATATTTGAGCATACAACACTACACACAAGAAAGTGCAACTTCAGTTTTAAGTCTTATTATTATTATTATTATTATTTTATTTTATTTTTTTTTAAAGATGCTTTTAAGTTTTAAGTTTTAACTTTCGAGTCGTGAAATAATCGGGGTGTATGTAACTGATGTTAAAGAGTTTGGCGGGTTGTAACCGCACGTGCAGCACACAGTTTGATTGTTCGGACAAGTTTTTAACTGATTAAGGTTTTTAATATGTGTTTTAATTTTCGTTATAATATAAATATGTAATTTAACTGTTATACAATTTCATAAAAGAGTCGTCACATGTTTAATAATTATACACATCATACATGCTATGTATTGAATGAACAACCAACGGGATATCAATGGTCCTAACACAGACATTGATAATTAACATTGGAGTCATTATTTAGTAATCTTAATTCTTTTTTATTAATATTATTTTTTAAAACCCATCTTCAATTTCTCTTTCCTTGTCGTACAAGGAAAACCCGGGAAAAAGAAAAAACCGTTTAGAAATCCATACTTCTTCTCCTTTTTTTACCGGCAATATACGGTAAACACGCGGTGAGTACACCGGTTTTACGTGCGCGTGTCCGCCACGCGTGTCTTGCGAAATTCCGGCAGCGCCACATCATCGTTTACTTTTGTTCTACGGTAAAAAAAAAAAAAAAAAAAAAAAAGAGAGAACGGCGTGTATTATAGTCAATGGTGCTATTGGTCGCAGACTCGCAGTAACTTTGATGTGCGCCGTAGGATAGGAGGTTAGTTTTATCGTTTAGTTTAGTTTTACGCTAAAAAAAAATAGTTAGTAGGATAGGAGGTTACTTGTTGAAGTAGGGATCCAAGTGGGACCAGAGACCCAGCTGGAAGTTCTTGGCTTGCTGAGGTGACACGTGTACGGATACGAATTTAGTCTTCACGTAGTTTGAAAGTCGTAAGCTCATAAAAATCGCGCCTTATCATCGCCCAGTCCTCCTCCGCTTTTGTTTCTTGTAAGCTTGAAAATGATCGTCGGAATAATATAGGAGCCGTTTGCTTAAATATTTTTAAATATATTTAGTAATTTAAAATATATTTGGATGATGTATTATAATTTAAAAAAGAGGATAATATATTAAATTATATTATTTTTTATTTTTTAATAATTATAAAAATTATATATATATATTTAATTTCATTCGGCCATCCCACTCCACAAAAATAAAAATAAAATAGAGCTCATTGATGAAAAGGAGGCATGAAATTAAAAAAAAAAAAAGAAAATTTAATTTTTCAATTTAAAAAAAATACTTTTTATAATTATTAAAAATCAAAATATTTTACTATAATATATCAAATCATATTTATTAAAAAAGTTTGTTTTTTAAACACATCAAAATCCATTTTAAAATTTACAAATAAATAGTCCCATAATTTTCCATTATAATTTATAAAAACTAAATTTTAGGTCTAAATAAAAAAAAATGAGGGGGTTGTTAATAAAATTAGAGTTAATAAGAAATTCTCAAGTAGTTTAAAATTACATATTTAATTGATTATTTTGATAACTCCATATATATATATATATATATATATATATATAAGTAATATAAGATTGAATCGAAATAAAAATGTAACTGATATGTGAATTTTTTTTTGTTGCACCACATTAATATAATTTTGAGAAATTTTTTAAAATAGATTATGTATAATTGTAAATTGATTAATCATACAATATAATATGAATATCCATCACATCAAACATTTCTTTTTATCTAGTAATATGATCCAAAATTTATAGCTCTTCTCAATAGCTAATAAGGATGACTTTGCATCACATTTGGATATACGTCATCCAATATGACAAATTTCAAGAGGTTGCCTAAGTAGAAATATATGTTTTTAAGTGATTTATAGGTAAAAATATACTTCAAACATGTTTTTAAGTAAAAGTCAATTAAAGTATTTAAAATGTGCTTATTTGATAAGTATCAATTTGATACTTCCAAAAATAAGTAGAAAAAAATGCTTTGAAAAAAAAACAAAAAACAAGATTGATAATTCAATTACTAACAATGTGAATAGGGATGATCAAACATTATTAAATGTTTTTTTTTTTTTTTTTGGCCCAAAGATGACAAAGTATTGTTGAGATTTGAAAGTATTCATGTTTATGGCCAACAAGTTAACCTAACAATGACCATAAAAAAAAGGTTGATGGAAAATAGCCCCTACGTCACAAAACTTTAACCTAAATAGTAAATATCATGCAATTTCTTTAAATTTTTCATCAACATTATCTTCAATTGACTTTTTTTGAGCCTATAAAGCAATGTATGCGTCTATTTTTTCAATCCACGCAAGATTGGAGGCTTTATCTAATAGTTATATGTTTTTATGAGCGGGTAATTAGAAGAATTCTTGTAGGAGCTTCGAATTCTTGTGATTAAATTTTTTTTTAGAAGAATAAAAATATAATTAAAAAAGTATAATATGATATATATATATATATATATATTTTAAGAAAATAGGAAAATTATTTCATGGAAAAAGGCATTACATTCTTATGTAAGGAACTTCTACTCTGTCGATATGTAAACAACGTTTCACATTAACAGGCAAGGCAACCTCACTATCAACAATAATATTATTAAGAGTTACGAACACTTGCTAGCGAATCCACTTTAAAGTTAATTTCTTTGAAAATATGGATAAAAGTAATCCGAAAAGATTTGAACTAAAACTGGATAGTATGCCGCATCGCATCCAAACGCCAATCTGGAGAATTGTTAGAAATAGCCATGACTAACCCTTTTTTTATCACTTTCCACAATAAGAGAACGGAAAGCGAACTTGAGAGGCAATGAACACCGAAAAAGAGAGCATGAACTTCTGCTTGAAAACTCGATCGACATGAAATGATACGATGATAAGCCTTACAAATAGTTTCATCAGCAGCATCTCTTAATATTTCCTGTCACCCCCCGCCCACCCGGTCGACACTTTATATGCCCTATCGACATTCAATTTATAGCAACCCGATTCCAGTGTAGACCACCAAAAGATAATCAAAAGATAAAAAATATATTTTAAATCATACATGTCGGATGAGTTCTAAATATTCATACGATAAGAAAATGAGTTCAATTATATTTTATATCATTGAATATTAATAGCGTATTTATATAATTAGTACTACTAATCTACTACATAATTCAAAAGAGCTTGCGCCTTGTAATATTACTGATACGATATCGGTAGAGCGTGACTTCGAATGAAAGGTAAATTAACCAGGAAATGCAAAATGCGTCTAGTCTCTAAAGAAAACTTGTAACATGTAATATTTTTTTATCGTTAAGACATGCATATAATGCTCTGTCCAAATAGTACAATGTTTGAAAATTAGGCAAATCAATTGGTTGAGTCTTGTGTTGAGACACTTCCTAAAAAGCGTGCTTTTTCCACTCACTCACCTTTTTGTCAAATTTTAAAAAAAAAAAATCACAAGGATAATGATATCAATGCAGATAATAAGGGCTCAAGAACTTCAAAGAAGTCAAGAACTCGTGGCTGCCCTCAAATCGAGGAGAGGTGGAAAACATTCATTTGCGGTTTGGATTTAATCGGCACCTAATTTATTACATCATGTCCTTTTCTTTTGCATATAATTAGTTTTTGGTCAAACATTATTTCATTACAAGATATTAGTGGATAATTTGGAGATTTCTTTCATCATACACCAACCATAACAACCTTCAAAAGGAAAAAAAAAGTGGGAAAATGTCAAATACTTAAACCAAAATTTGAAAAACAAAATTAACAACATAGACTTTGATTCAATCTTATTTTGAAATTTTGATTTACATTTGTTAAACTGAGGATTAACAAATATAAGTTTGTCTCATTAAAATTTTGACAATGACCCAATATTGTTAACCTTTCGAGAAAAATATAATTTAGTAAGTTTTCAAACAATTTAAACTTATATATAAGTAGAAGCTTAATATGAAATCGAATTATCGAAACACGTGTTTTAAAGAGTAAATCAATCATGGTGGCAATGGGAGATGTTGTTTGTGTCGGTTTCTAAATCTTGAAACTCAAGGTCTTCTTCTTGGATTATAATTACTTCAGCACTTTCAACTTGGAGTTTGTATTAACCTGTTTAAGAATGATACTTTACAAATTCATCATATTTTTTCTTGAGGTATGATTTCATCAATAAAGCAATAGATTTTTTGGCTAATATAATTTGTGATTTACATTTGTCGAATAATATCACTAGTAAGACTCTTATCCTAAGATTTTGTAAGATATTATTTCTATATGTAAAATAAACATAAACCGAGAGTGAAACGATATTTTGAGAAGTTTGGTGATCATTTCTCTTTTTTTTATTCAATAAACTTAAATTGTTAAAAAATGATCTTATAATATATAACTGTAAAAATTTAAATTTTTATCTCATAATTAATTAATAATAAAAATAATAACTCACCTTGATAT
The DNA here is from genome assembly GCA_027186245.1 of Coriaria nepalensis. Classification (NCBI taxonomy): domain Eukaryota; kingdom Viridiplantae; phylum Streptophyta; class Magnoliopsida; order Cucurbitales; family Coriariaceae; genus Coriaria; species Coriaria nepalensis. The sequence continues at coordinate 9,199,536 of CP114495.1, read as the reverse complement.
TCCATGTATATTCTAACTAATATCAAGCCTTGATAACACTAGTACTAAAGAAAATATGAAATACCCTACCCATACACAACTTGACGTGTACGTACATTGGTCGGCATTTAATTCAAAGCTAAGAAAAGACATTTACTTACAAAACAAAAGTACTTGCTTACTATATACCTGAAAATCGAAAATGTATTTGACAAATCCAAACAAAAATTGTTTATGTTAGGCGAGAATCATGAAGCTAGAAATCACAACCGAAAGTTAAAAAATTTAAGTACACCTCAATCCTCATTCCTAATCCATGCCATGATCATTATCTTTCTTCTGACCCCTCTAAGCTCTTGCCAAGTGTTATGACCCCCTCTTTGGGTGACGTGTCACGTGCCCAGATGCGTTGACGGGTCAAACTTCCAACATGTAATTATGTAGTCGTGATCTTTTAACTAAGTGCATCTTACAACTTCACATGCTTTAGAAATCACCTGAAACATGGAGTCAATGGATTTAGGGGTAGGATCGTGGGGAGGTGGGTGCAGCGGAGCAACCGGTAGGCTCGCACCCAGTTGGAAGGCATTGTGCTTGGTGCGAGGGATTTTGGGGATGTTATCAAATTAAGAGGGAGAGAGAAATAAGAGGAGTGTGGTATGTTTATGGGAGACATAAACAGTAATGCAAATCTTTGACCGTTGACTTGCATATATAATTAGTAATGTAAGAGATAGAATCTAGTTCAATTTGTTATTATTTAATTATATTTAACATCTCGAGGAAAATGGTAAGTTAGTAGTGTGTCCATTAATTGAAAGAAGAAACAAAAAAAGAAAAAAGAAATTATCTACAAATCGTTGGTCTTTCTTGTTTGGTCTCCCATTACCTATTTTAGTACACCACCATTTGTCTATTAAGTATAAAATATTGAACACATTGGATCACATAATTAAATAGAAAATATAAATAGGGAATAAAATTAGATGTGTATATGAATCTAGCTGCTTTGAACTTAAAACCAAAATATTTGAGCTTATATGTATAAATGAGCCGAATTCAAGCTAGAAGTACTCAATTCGACAACCTTATATCTAGCTCGATTTAAACCAGCTAGACAAACTTAATGGATTGTGTAACTCGAGCTTAATCTTCCTAATATTTGAGCTCAAGCTTCAAAGCTCGAGCTCAAGCTTGTTAGACAAAAGCTTGTGGAACCTGGAGCAGTTGAAAAGTAATCAAGCCAAGCTCGAGTGCGGTAATATTCGACTTGGCTCAACTTAAGTAATTGTCTAACTCTATAAATCAAATAGTATTGATGAAAAGAATCGGTATAATAATTGTGTTTCTGATACACAACACTTGTATGAAGAAATATTGGATGGTAAAGTTAATCACTTCTAATTTCTCATATAAATTACACGACTTATAATTAACTTACTTTATAACTGTGTTTAAACTAACTGTGATGAAGAATGAAAGTTTATGGATTTCTGAAAACTTTCATAAGATTAGAAACAAAATGATAAGCAAAAAGTATGAGTAAAATGATAAATAGGATTAACTAAGGGGACAGAACAACAATTAAAGCTTGCAATGTATGTGAATGCTCAATATTAAAGAACAAGTCGCAAATATAGTGCTCTACTTAAGTACATAAAGTAGAACACCTTTTCATAATATATCACCAAAATTCATCCAATAGCTAAACACTTAGTAAACTAATCTAACTTAGGGCTAATTAAACAACTTTATAAAACATGATTAAGTACTTTTTGAGAGACCCATAATGTGGTCCCTTAAATCATGTTGCCATTTGGGTGTGAATAACATGGGAAAAGAGATAATGTCACTAATTATAACACTAAGAGGGAGACATTTTTATGGAACCAATAAAGCAAGTTTAAACCACGATCGCCAAATCGTTAAGGAAGGGACCCTTTCTAGCTGCATGCCCTAATGTGACACTACTACTCCACACTTATATAATTGGTTTAGTTTAATGCAAAAAAAGTAATACTAAATTGACTTGTCTTTCATTGGCTTTTGGAGATTCGAATCATCACTTTGAATAGTAAAATATTCCTTAATCACATGCATCGTTGGTTTAATCTAATGCTAGATGGTCATTAATCCAATTAAAAAAAAAGTTGGAATCTCATAAAAAAAATTCAATATGTCGAAACATCCTTAAACAATATAAAAAGTAACTCGTTTTAAAATCAGATATCTTAAAATATTATTTTAACTATTTATCTAATTATTTTTCATATAATAAAATATTCAAACTATTTAAATCAAATCATGATGGCATATTTTTTTTTATTAAATACTGATGTGATTTAATTACAATCATTTATAATATATATTTTAAGAATTAAAAAAAATTTCTCGTGAAATATACATTTGTCGCATTGAAAAAACACTAACATCTATGGATAATATTTCTCTAGCTAGTAGTTAATTAGATATATATAAAGTAGTAGTACAAAAGGGCATTGAAGGTGGCGTTGGTTTCCTAACTTTTAACGTAGTACAAAATCATGATTTGTCATGACTAGTTTTTTGTTGCTTTTAAGACACTGCGCTTTAACAGGAGGAAAGGGGAAAAGTTTAGAGCTTCAATTCATGCAATGCAATGATGGATTGAGGTCTCTACTCGACCAGTTATAACTACTGTTATCAGTTTTAGGGTGCAGTCCTTGGCTAAATTATTGGCATGGTGGTATCTTTTTATCCTTAGGGTAATAAAGTACTACTATATAAGTAAGAAACAAAATGATGGAAACCTCAACAAATATATATAAAAAAAAAAAAAAAAAAAAAAAAAATATATATATATATATATATGTATAGGCATGAATGTTGAAAGCATATATATATATATATTAAATGAAAATAAGGCAAATAATTTTGGAAATAACTCATCTCCAATGTATGAGCAGTTTAATGCATTAAAGGAAATATTTAAACTTCTTAATAATTTTGTAAGATCCTTAAATAAATACTCCACCACTAATCAAAATTCGGATCCGATTATTTTTTGAGTGCACTTGCAGCCAAGCACGCTGGAGAGGAGTTGATCAAATCAAAATTACAATCCGATTCTAGTGCGTACTACTCTCTGTTTTGGTCATATGTGTGTACTTTGAATTGAAATCAAATCATGTTACATTATGGTCAACTAAATAAGAAGTTAACTGGCTAACTAGCTTTACTAACTAATTACAATAGTTAGAGTCTATAGCTATTACCTTCCCTCAAGGAGGAGGTGGAAAATATCAACACCCCCAACTTGAACGTCAAAAAATCATGCTAAAGTTTGGATCACACCTTATTGAACTTTGTCTGGGACCAAGTGACAATCGAACTCAATATATTTTGTACGTTCATGGAAGATAGGGTTCACGGCGATCTGCTTGGTAGCGAAACTATCGCAAGAAGAGGAACAGGTAAGCAACAAGGAACCTGGAGCTCAGACAGAAGGCTAAGAAGCCATGTAATATTGCAAACAGTTGAAACTATGGATTATCATATTGGTAGACTTGGATATGGATTTAGGAAAAACATAGTCCTTAGACCAAATGGTAGGATGCGATATTCTTGCTGATTTTCTAGATGGAAGTATATGAACTCTATTAGGAGGAGGGACAGATTGAGATTCTAGTAAGTGAGACTCTACGAATATAAATTCAGAGCCAGACTCAACAAGGGTAAGAGTAGAGGTCTGTGTGGAAAGGATGGGACAAGTGACAGTGGAGCTGAGAGGTGGATTAGGAAGAAAATCATCATCAGTGAATTGAATATCATCAACATGGAAATGAGGTAAAGAAGAGCTAAGATTAGCAAAAGGAAACTAATGTTCATGAAATATAACATCACGACTGACCGGAAAAGAATGAGATGTTAAATCATACTCTATAACCATTTTGGTGGAGAGAATAACCAAGAAAAACATAAGGAGAGGACCTTGGGGAAAATTTGTCTGAATTATGTTATTATTTCACAAAATAGAGACAACCAAAAGTTCTTAGATGAGTGATGGATGGTGGTTTGTTAAAAAGCAACTCAAAAGGAGACTTGTTAGATGACTTTGAATTAGGAATCCTACTAATGATATAGGTGACGGTAAGAATACAATCATCCCAAAAACGAGAAGGAAGATGAGCTTGAAATTTAAGAGCTCTAGTTTCATCAAGAATGTGCCAATGCTTGTGCTCTACAACACCATTTTGTTGAGGTGTGTAGGGACAAGGGCACTGGTGGATGATTCCTAGATTGGATAGAAAATATGACATTTCTTTATTAACAAACTTTGTGCCATTATCACTTCTAACGACCTTGACAGAATGATCAAATTGGTTATGAACCATGGTGATGAATTTCTTAACATTTGAAAGGGTGTCTGACATAGTCTACATAAGAACAGTCCATATAGATTTTGTATAGTCATCAACTAGAGTTAAGAAATATTTAGCTCTATTGTGATTTAGACTTTGATAGGAACCTCAAACATCAATATGAACTAATTGAAAAGGTTTAGTTGAGATAGTATTATTGGTGGGAAAGGGATTTCTAGACTGTTTTGCAAGAGGACATAAAGGACAAGCGATAATAGACGGATGATTTAAGGAATTGATGAGCTTAAGTTTGGAATAAGAAGCGTGTCCAAATCTATGATGCGAAAGAACAATGATTTTTTTTATTGATTTGGAAGCAAAAGCTTCAGTATTACAATCAGAAATGCTACATCAGCAGATGAATAAAAAACACTAGAACAGAATTATTGTTTGAATTACAAGTTTTGGAAAAAAGAGATAAAACAATAAAGACCATGTTCTATTCTACCAATCCCCATTGCAAGTCCAGTCTATTGATTCTGAAAAATACAAAGACAATGATAGAATGTAATAAAAGAATTGTATTGAGCATTGAATTGGAACACATATAACAATTTGTAATGGAAATGAGGAACAAAAAGAACACCGGTTAACTGATGAAGAGAGCTGAACAAACCCTATATGAGTAGCTTGAGTCACTAAACAATAGGCGATTTTACACTAGAGGAAGTATTAGAAGCACATGAGATATGTGAAATCAAAGCTTTAAAATTCCAAGTCATATGACATGTTGCCCCCGTGTCTCAATCTAGTCAAATTCAACGTCAATACCTATATAAATAGCATTCATACATGTTGTCAAATTTGACATTTGAGCAATAAAAGATGTGTTGACATTATCCTTCCCAAGCAAGTTCAGAATTTGACTTTATTGTTCCTGAGTGAGTTGTGAAGGGAAAGAAAGATTCTAGATAGAATTAGTAACAACATTGTTGGAGGCTTGATTCTTTGTTGGTTTGAGCTTATTTAACTTGCATTCAATTGGATAACCTATCAACTTATATCAAGTTTCTTTATTATGGCTTAGAGAGTGACAATACTCACACTTAGTTTTTTTTATTCATCGATTGAGTGTACTTGTTAACAAAACTCTTATTATTATGATTGTTGTATAATGCAATTGAATCTACAGTGTGCAATCCAGTATTTTGTGCTGCCACGCCTCTGTTTCCTTCCTCTTCATTGATCATGGAGAAAGCCTTATTAACAGTGGGCAAAGGGACATACATCAGTATTTGACTGTGAAGATGACTATAACTCTCGTTATATATATCTAACAATAAAGAACTTATAGCAAAATTGAATTTTAAGCTCCCTTCCATCCAATATATTTATATCCACATATCTAAAAAAGCATGATTAAATTACATCCAAAATTCCAAATAGTGTAAAGAAGCTTATAAATACACCTCCAAATTTAACAAGGACTCAAATTTTCTCTTAACACATTGGATTATGTCAAGGGTTCAAGGCACACCTTTTCTTACCGACACTAATTAAGATGCATAACTATTCATTTACACGTGGAAAAGTTGAAGTTGAAAACTTGAAATGACATCAATTGAGCATAACTAAGTCCTGTGAGACAAATATGTCAAGTACTTCACTTGTACCATCTCCTCGGTTTTAGTTTACATGTTTCATATCGAAATGCAATGGAAAAACAACCCAAACATCGTTAGCAACAATTAATACATTCACTGTTGAGAGAGAAAAAAGAAATTTTTTTTTTCTAATAATCATATAATTTATAACTGAAGTTTTGAAAATATTTAAATTGACTCCATCGATTAATTATAATTATATAAAAATTTTGATCTTAATATAATATATAATAAAATTTTGATAAATTAATAAGATTAAAAAAATTATTAAATTATTACAAAATTTTAATATATTATTTTTAAAAATTATTAATTTCTCAATTTCTATTATATAAAATTAATATTTGTGAGTGTAATTAGTTGATCTATAATCTTAAATCTTTAAGATAAGTTCTAAATTAAGATAAATTTTAAATTAATAATATTGAGCATTGCATTTTAATAAGTTCAACGTTCAAATTTGTATTGTCTATTCAAAATCTCCCCCCGCCCCCCTCATTTTCTAACCTGTTAAAAATTTTATATATATCAAAACGTGTGTAAGCCTTACATAGTGCCATTTGACTTAAAAAGGAGAACAAGAGTTTCTTACATGGTTTTATGATAATGATGTACTTATGTCCTCCACTTGGCGCACAAGTAAATAGTGAAGTTAAGAACACATTACGTACATGGTCAATTGTTAGAGTTCATTAGCTATCGAATTTTTACTGATCTATATAGCTTCCAACATAATTGTCCAAAACCCACTACCTCAATCAGTTTCAAATTCATGTAATGAATCCCTTATGGCTTTATCTATGACTTTCTTAGTTCTTATCCATGATTTTTCATAGTATTTTGAAGCGAGTAATATTCATGACCTATACCTAGGGTTTTAGCTTCTCTTTTGCTTTTTATCTTCTTCCCCTTCTATTTAGCGAAAAAGATAGTTTATCCAAATACTATTTAGTGCACTCTAGCTTGTCGGGCCAAGTGCCCTAAATTCTAGGGGACACTGTTTATGACTCTTGTATTAGTGAATCCCACCATGCAGGAACAATCCAGAATAATTTGTTTATGTTTTTGTTAGAGCAAGTTTGTAAAAAAGAGAGTTAGCTCACAATGATTGTAGGGTCTTAGCACTATGTTGAGAGTTTCTAAGAATTGAAAGGGGAGAGGGAGAGGGATCTGGTTTGACCCTTAAAAATTGATCTCTTAATCTTTATAGAAAAACAAAACCCTCAAAGATTGGATTTAAAATTTCATTGGGTCTATGATGTAATTAAAAGTTACTATTCTGAATGTGGATTTTGCTAAATGTCAATTTTAGTAAGTTTATAAATAGTAATTGAGTCTCAAATTCTGCCTAATATAATTTGCAAAATTCGGGATTTCCTTCTAAGATCTTAAGGGTTTATTGAATATTGCTATTGAGAAACCAATCAATTAATTAGCTGATTAGTTTATTATTTAAAGAATTATACTTGTGATACTAAAATTGATTCTATTTTTCATTCTGAATATGTAGTCCTTATCTTTTCTAAGAGCTTTGCTTTTCAAGACAATCTTAGATTAGTCAAGTTTAGAACTTCTAATGTGTAATCATCTTTGCCATTTTATTGTTTTTTGTTGTTTATTTAAGAAGTCTTCCATAATTAGTTTGAAGGAGGTCTTACCTTGATTCTTCTCCTTTTTTTATATATTTTTATTTTTAACTAAATAAGCTCTGGAAAAAAAAAAGTAAAAAATAAATAAATAAACAAACAACAACAATGGATTCATAATAAAATTGATATTTGAAGTAGTAAATTTTTTCTGGCAAAAAAAAAAAAAAAAAAAAGAGAGTAAATTTTAAATATATCATTTACTTTGCAAATTTATTGAAGTGAAGCTTAAATTAATTATTCAAATCCACATTCCGATTCAATTATTATTTATCTTGATTTATGTCATATATTGAAGGTTTTGGCTAGGACCCAGTTTGGAACGTTAACATCACTAATGACTAGTGACACTTAAGCTCATGCACCCCATAATAGTAATCACCTTTTCCCAACAGTAATATACTAAAGAAAAAAATAATAATAAAAAAATCTAGAGACCAAATCTTTATAAACTTAATTAAATCTTGCTAGCTGGATTCATCTTTCTTGATCATCTTGCTTCATCTGAGTGTCCTTAATCATGCAAACCATCTAGAAAATTACAGAAAATCGAAACCCTAGCTTTCTAAAGATATCATTACAACCCCCCAAAGGAAAAAAAAAAAAAAAAAACCCTCTCTTGTCTGAAAGAGAGGCTTAGATCTTAATGATGTTTTTCTGTGTCTTTGAAGCATACTGCAACCAGCATGGCCAGTGCAGATGACCCAATAAGGTATACTTCCTTATTTTGGGAAGAAAAAATGACATCTAACAGAATCATAAGTGATGTTTCTTCTTTCTTTCTAATTAATTATATTGTCATTCATAAACCATTTGGGTATAGAGAAAAAAGAGATGAACCAACCAAATGGGTGACTTTAATTGAAGCCACATATCACATGGTTACACCATTAAAATGAGTTTGTCGGCTACTTTTGAAGGGCAGGATTGAAGACAGACATGAATTGCATATACCACTAATTAGATTGTGGTCTAACATGTAAGTGAAAATAATGTTAAATGATCATGTCTTAGTAATATATGTTGTTCAACTCGTACTCTATACTTTACTATGCTCTTCATTGACACTCCCATATATATAATTCTTTTAGAAAAATTTTCATGCCCAACAAATTTAATAAGCTCAATTTTCCTCCATCTTCCTTTTTCCCGTTGATTTAAAAGTAATGTTTATCCTTGACGAAAACCATGCAGATGCAAGTCATGCACATTTTTATAATTAATTCGATAAATGAACAAAGGAATGTAGATGAAAAAAAAAAAATTCAGAAAAAAATAAGGATACAAAAAAGGAAGTCCAAAATTACACAAGTTTAGATATTTAGAAAATCGTCATGTCATAAATATTGTCGAAATTTTAATTTTTATAATAAAATTAATTTACAATAAGTGGCGTGATCAATTTTATTTTATTATATATATATGAATTCTCAAAATTTATATTAACAAATCTAAATTTTGTTAGCTCCAAAGCAACGATTCTAATTTCTTCATATACATGGTTGTGCATTGTGTAAATTAGCTAGTTATCTTAGATAGCAAAAAGGTTGATGCATTAAAGGTTGATTTATAGACTACGGAGTTCATGCATGTCCAATCTCTAAGGATATATCATCACTTAGCTAGACTTAGGTAACGCCTTTCAGGCCATCAATTCATGTAGCTAAACTGGGAAACAAGTGGGGTCTTAGGGCACGAACACCCTCTTGACCACAAAGTACATTATGAAAGGAAAAAAAAAAGTCTCTTTCTCTCGGACTATGATTGGAGTCATATGCAAGAAGTGTGGTAGGGGCACACTCCAAAACTCCTCCCATTTGGGGTTTTCTCCTTCTTAGCGTCTTTTCCTTTATCTGCTAGAGCTTTAAGAAAAAAAAATGTGTAAATTGGTGGGCGACAAAGAGATTTTGGATTAGAAAGAAAAGCGAGGAGAAGATGATGCTTGACATGACCAAGTAAGGTGGAGAACACATTCATAATGAAGTTGAAAATGATTTTTATAAATGTGCATTATCTTTGCTTTTAACTAATAGGTTTCTTTTTGAGCAAATTCAAGGCATGTCTAGGGTTCTTAATTAGTATACCGACTACTCGCTGTTCGTTTATACAGTTGGTCATTTAACAATTCTTGCGACATGAATTTTGAATCTTATTTGAATTGGGAATAATATATATATTAATACAGTAGAATTTCGATAAATTAATAAATTTGATTAAATAATAATATTTTTTATCTTGAATAATTTGAAAAATTGTCTAAATGGTATAATATTACATTAAATAAATAGATTGTCTTAATCTTAATAATATTAATTTATTAAAGTCTCACTGTAGGTAAGTTTTAGATGTATGAACAACAGTTTTTTAAAAGAAAAGTGGACCAGTTATGTTTTGGTAAATTGCTGGTTTGTCTAGTTAGTGTTGGTAAAACATAGAAATAGATTGAATAGTAAGTTTAATGCTATTTATTTTTTACTCAAATTTTCTCTTCTAAGGGGGCAATATTGTGGTTTTTTTTTTTTGTGGCCAATCAATATTGTGCTCTTTGACTTAGGTGTTTAATTGTGTAATGAGGTGGTGCTGAAACACAAGGAAGTGGGTTTTAGGGTACCATAATTTGTAAAAGCATCTAAAAATGGAGGAAAGTGGAGTGTCATGTCTCCCCCTTCTCTTATTCATCCCAATAGGCTAATCACAAATATTTGGGGGGATTAAAAAAATAATAATAAAATCCCAAGTGCTCCTTATAATTATGTCATCTTTCAAGCATCCTTTTTGGCCCCCATATTCATCCTCAAGAAGAAAAGGGGGTGAATGAGAATTATAAGCACAAGTATGGAAAAATGCCCCCACACACCTCTCTTTTGAAAATCACTATCATATTGTATGTTCCCATGGTGGTCGGTAATGGTTTGAACTAGTTTGAAGTACTTTATAATTCATTGATCAGCTCCACTACTAGCTACTACCTACTTGATTCACAACCGATTGATACTGAAAATTCTTGCCTCGGATATTTTTAACACATCATCCTTAAGCAATGATCGTACTCATATCATACAAATCTTTAAAAAAAATATATTTTTTTTTAATATAAGAATGATGTAGACATCTTTAAAGAGAGCCGAAGGATGATGTGTAAAAATATCCTAGATAAAGAATTTCTCCGAATGATCCCAAACGAAATTTCTATTGAAGTTTTCAATAATTAAATTTAACCCACATATGAAAAAAAAAACAAAAAAAAAAAACTAACTAGATACCTATTTCTTAAACTAAAAATAACAATAATTATAATAGTAATAATAATAACTATTCACATGTTTTTTTAAATTACTTTTTTATTTTCAATAATAAAATCGTAATGAAAGCAACTCATCTCCATTATAGAGTGTGTAATGTACTTAAATGCACATTGTTCCAATGTTCGGACCACAAATTTTAATATAAAATATTTCAACTTATAGTTACAAGTTTGGAACGATGTTCATTTAAGTGTATTGCATTGCATGCTTTTTGAAATTGAGAGTAATTGAATCGATCGTAGATGTCTCTCACGCGAGCAAACAATTATGAAATGAAAGAAAAACATATCATGAGACTTAAAGAGGAATTTGGTCATTGAAATATATGATTTTCTATCAAAAAATATGAGGTTTAAAGAGAAATAGGATGAGTCTAGTGGTTAGTAGTATACGAACTTGGAACTTCAAAAGATTTGTGCCGATGGAACCATCAATTAGGTAGAGAAAATTTAAATTCCATGAAGAGTACTTAAAAATGGCTAATCAAAGTATTAGATGATGTAATTGAAATTAAACATCAAATTTTTGTAAGAATTTGAGAGAGATTTAAAAAAAAAAAAAATTGACTTTTTTTAAATCGTTGTTTTCAATATATCTTATCATGTTCCAATTGATCACAACTCCAATAGAGAAATGAAGTAAAATACGTTTCCAAAAAGCTACAAAAATACTGGAGAAACCACATTCATACTAGTTACTTGCATCGACAAGATTAAACTTGCTCGGAAAAACCGATGGGTGAAAGAGCAAGGAAAATAGTTAACAAAATTTTGCTTGTAGAGACAATGATGAGACATCTCATTCAAACACTGAAACCTCCCCATTCCAACTAGATGAAGCGATTACATTGGGCAAAATGGGGTGGACAGAAACATCGATGCAAGCTTGCTCATATGCTTTGATTTTCCGAACAAGTTGAGATGATCTATAGTTGTAGAAGTATATAGATCCATCGGAAGAGCCGGAGATGAGTTTCTCACCATCCAAGCTGAAATTACACTTTACGGGAAACCCAAAAACCCCATGGCCTTCATACCTCTTATATTTATCAAGCTTGAAAGGAGGGGTCGAGAAGAAGATCGCAATATAGTTTCCGTTTGATTGGGCAACAAAGGTTGGATCAACTGGGTGGTATCTCACACATGGACATGTATAGGCTTCTACATAAACCTGTTTTAGATGTATACATATATATATTAGCTTTGATACTCAACTCAATTTTTACCAAACCTGTTTTATGTATAGGCTTCTTCATAAACCTGTTTTAGATGGGATAGACAGATGTACTAAACAAATAGATAAGATCCACTACACTTGGTTCCTCTTGTGTTCCCAAATATTGAGGAGAAAGAAAACATCTTCTGCTTTCGATGTGCAATTGAAATGACTAGAAAGGGTAAATGATATGCAACAAGTGTTAACTAATGAATTGTGTCTGGCATATGCAACTGATGTGAGAGAATTGAGGCGAGGTCCATCACATGGGGCATATCATCTCTTCTCACATTAGTTGCTCACATTAGTGGCATATGCAACTGATGTGAGAGAATTGAGGAGAGGTCCATCACATGGGACACATCATCTCCTCTCACATTAGTTGCATACACCTGCTCTATTGGGTACTTTCTCCGCTTTAGTCAGACACCATACTTAGACTTAACTTTGATAATTTCTTTAATGGGGGAAGCAAAAATGCAATTTGAAATGATAAACTTGGTTTTTTGGACACATTAGGATTTCATTTATTTAGTTTTCTCTTACCCTCGTAAGTTTTATTATGTTCTTTTAAAGGAGGTCCGGCCTAGTCCACCTCCATGTACCATTTGTTTTCCCTTAATAAATGTTCCCTTAGTAAAAATTCAGGAAGCTTTAGCTTGACTATAGGGTAATAGGTTATTAAGTTCGAGACATTTCCAACGAAGTGACTAATATGTTTCACAAGAATTCAAATCTGTTGCAGTAGGATTTAGTTTGTCCACAATCAAATCAACAACCAAAAGGGATTAACTAAATTATATCTAAGATTAAAATGTCTAACTATATAGACTTCGATGTAAAATGTGTCCATTTTAATTTATAGTGGGCTTATTTCCTATGATAAGACTTGACTCCACCTTTTATTTTACTTTTATTTTTGAAGAAAGTAAATATGTTAATAAATAAACTTATCGACCAAAGTACATAAAAAGTGAAAAAACTTACCCATTTAGTAGGCCCACTATATAGATCATGAAGTAAAAATTATATAGAAGGAAACAACAGTTGAAGGGTGGAAAAGAAACTGTTACCTGATTAGAAAGCGGAACTTGCCGTGAAACATCCCAAACAATTATAGAATTCTCACTAATATTGGACCCAGAAACATCACTAGAAGAGATAAATTGCTTCCCATTTGTATTGAATTCAACATCAAGGATTGGACCCAGACGCCTAATATACTCATGAACCACCTTGCCATTTCTAACATCCCACAACTTAAGCCCGCCTTTCAATCCACCCGAAAGAAAGAGGTTTGGGTTGTTCGGGTGAAATTTTAACACTCCAATTGCTTGATCCTCCTTAAATGAATGAGTTTCTACCCCCTTCTCAACATCAATTAGCCTTGATATGCAATCATATCCACCGGAAAGAATGGATAGGCCTTGGGGGGACCACTTCACGTCCTTAACAGCAGCAGTGTGAGAGTTTAGAACTCGGGCGATTTTCTGATCCTTGCTCCATACATTCCATATGCAGATTTTCTGATCCATCCCGGCAGAGGCAAGAAGATGAACTGTAAATTGACTCTAATAAACAAACGAATAAGCTGGTGACAAACAAGGGCATGATTTAGTGCAACAAAAGGTTTTCAACACTAAACTTCAATTTGGTCGAGCATTGGAAACTCCAGCTCATAGTTCAGAAGCAAAATACAATATATCTCACTACATAACTACCAAAGTACAGTTTGCACAAGAAATTCTTCCCCATGTCATTTCTAAGACCAAGTTCCTTACTTTGATGTATAACAACTTACCACAGACTTCTGACTAGAATCCTAGACGAGTTTCTATTAGTCAGAGTAAGTTGGTCTTACATATAAACCATGTAAGAATTTCTCAGTTGCACACACTTCAATTTACCAAACTACATTTTCAAATGCCAAACCAAATATATACTATAACTCAACCTATAGTTTCGACTTTCAACTGCCCAAGGAGCAGGTACTCCTGTGGTTAAGATTAAGTTACAGCAGTACAAAATGTTTTAAATTGCCAAAAGATACTAATGTGGCCTGATCTTAGTAATCAGCAACATCTGTAGTCTATAATTCCTCATGAAACAGAAAAATAATAACCGCGGAACAATTTGTCAACGAAAAAAAGAAGAAACTCACCATGAGTAGGTGACCATTGTATTGCATTGACAGCTTTCTTATGGCTTTCTAAAGCTACAGATAACCTCTCACATATTTTGCTCAGTTTTTTTGGGCCCTTTGCTCTATGTCTCAATAATGACGAGATATCTTGATGAATGTCTAAATCCGAAAGACTTCCAAAAACTACAAACAATATAAAGAAAGAAAATCAGGCTGATGAAAGTTACATGCTTTTTCATTAGATTAGAAGAAGTAACTTAAATATTAATAATTCGACGAACAAAATTCTATTCAATTAAACTCGAGATCATTGATCAAAATATAATTCAATGTATATCATTGTCTAGACAATAAAAGATTAGAGCTTTAGCTAAACCCCAACAAGCAACATTTTGGTAACAATTCAGCATAATTTGTATCCCTTAAATAGTATATAAAAACCCTAATTAACAACCTAGGGCTAAGTAATCTGCCAAAAGTGATAACATACCAGTTGAGGAATTAGTCGAAGAATCCGGGCCCGTGTCAGAAACCCTAGAAGCGAAATCAGATGATAAACCCATGAGAGCTCGCTCTCTCTTCGAAATATAGCGTCCAGGAACCGGACCCTCATTTCGAAGCTCCGGATTCGGATTCGGGCAATGCAAAGGAACTTCCTTGGCCCAGAATTTCGGGTATTTGGGTTCTTTCGAAGAGGCGAGGGTCAGCCTTTTGGACTTGGGTTCATCCTCTGCTTCTTCATCGATGACTTTGTCTTCGTCGGAAGTGTTTGAGTATGTTTTGCAGAGAAGGTCCATCATAAATTTCTTTGACCATGTGAGCTTCAAGAGGGAGAGAGGAAGAATAGAAGGGCTGATAGGGACAAAATGATAATTGGATTTTCGGGGAAAAGGCAAAAACTTAACGACGTGTCGTCCAATACGATTGGTTTTTTACTTGAACATGACAACTCGTAATTTTTAAATCGAGCTTTTGGCTAATTAGTCGAGCTTAAGGTCATGTACATTTTAGGAGTTTGAGATTGAGCTAGAACTCATTCGGGTTCACTTGTTACCAAGTTTGGTGAATTCAATGATGATTGTGGAGGTTTATTAAGAATTCTAAACTAGTTGGATAGTGGGCTTTACACCAAATTTGGGTGAAGTTATGAATTGAATAGCAGAGTAGGATGGATTGCGTTTAGGATTTATCATGGCTTGGGACTTTGGATTTTGAAAAGTGGATTGCGTATTAAATACATCTTTAGTGATATAGCATTTTTTTAGGTGTTGACAGTAATATCATCAATGAAATTATTCTTGATAGGAACTGAGATTATAGATAGATACATTACTTAACGGGAAGGTAATCAATGTGCAGGTTTACTTTACTAATATGGTGGGGTAAGTTACAATAACTGTACTATTATTTACTCTCGGTTGAATGCACCACTCGATGGAGATGACAAATCCCATGAGAGTCACCTTGATACACATCCGTCGGTTACGCAAGTGAACTGATTTGAGTTCAAGTCTTGGAGTCTTCCCATCTCATTGGATTAATTTTTTGGGATTAATTTTTTTTTTTTAGCTTAAGATCATAATATCTTGTATTTTCATTAAAGGTCGATGGAGGGGCGATTTGAGAAAGAGCTACCTATATTTGTAAGGATTCGAAATGAAAGTTATCCAGAGTGGGTGGACTACCGTTAATATAAACTTTTTAAAAAGTATACAATGATTTACATCTTATATTAGTAATATAAATAAAACGATGTGATTCTTGAAAGTCTTAGAATCTTATCTTTTATTAGGTTAGCATTTTAAGATGAACTCTTCCTTAAGATAAAATCATACTACACTCAATCTTATTTTTTTTCTTTTCTTCCAAAAAATAAAGAGTTAAAAGTAAAAAAAAAAAAAAAAAAAACCCTTTTAATTTAGTGGAAAGGTTAAAGACCTTTATATTTTGATAGGCGACTTAAAAACTCCACATTTCAAAATGATTTAAAAATCTCTTATATTTTATAAAATATGTCAAATACCTCATACCGTTTACATGGTCTATTTATATCACGATGATTTAACATGCCTCGTCAACAGAATATTAAAAACATTTCTTTACCATTTAATTCAAACCCTAATTTTTATTTAATTTCTTTTTCTTCCTAACCTTTTTTTTTTCTTCCTCCCCCACTCTATCGCTTCTTTGTCCCTCTTCACTATATTGGGTTCGATTTGTAATGACAAAAACCGCTGTAGGTTCAATCTTTTATTGAATTCCGGAAAGTTATAGTATATCAGAAATCTCTTCCGATATTTGTTATAGTTAACTCGATTAAACTCGAAACACGTACTTGACTGAACCGTAACTCGATATGCAAGTCGGTACTCAATTCTTCATGATCATTTATGATCGACTAATGATGTAGGTCTATGTCAACCTTGAGAAAATGAGGACCGACATGCATGTCAATATTATTGAATATAGTTACGTTACCGTTAACTCGATTGATCTCAGAACACATAGTCGACTTAACTCAAAGATAAAATATGGTCAACTCTTTCGACTACAAGTTCAGTCCTCGATTCTTCAAGATCAATTTTGAGTGATAAATGTTGTCAATCTAAGTCGATCTTTCTAGAAAGGATGGAGTGATGGATCGACCAGCACTAATTAATCATTGTCTTACGGTTACCAAATTACTGTTCACCACCAATTTTGGGACCGTGAGTAAGACAAAACAAAGAGAAAAAAGTGTGGAATGATCAATTCACGGACCTAAGAGCTAGAAACTATAGAATATATCTCAATATATCGCAAATCCAATTTGGTGGTTTTAAGATCTGGAAATAATGAGAAGAGAAGCCAAAAACAAAATATAAGATATTGGGAAATGGATGATGGACTTAGATCTTTTGATAATATATAAAGAAAGATGACAGATGGTTATGAAGGATCCCTTAATATAAGGGAGGAGGTAAATCGATAATGTTTGTTTGTTTTTTTTTTTCTTCCTTCAAAAGGAGACCTAGTTTGTCAAACGCCCGTTTCATATTATGGTTGAACATGTGCGTTGACACGTCTTTGTTTATTCTTGATCCAAAAAACAACCAAAGAAACAGGATTAACCTCTAAACTATAAAAGGTTAGCTGGAAGTTTTTGTCTCCATGTTGAATTAAGCTTGAGGATATATCAACATGAATCTTATATTAATTATATCTTTATGAGGTTTAATCATCCTGAGATTTTTTAACAAGTAGTGGTCATTAAAATAGCGTACATCAAAATATAAATATAAGGTTTCGCATACCTTATTATTATTTTTATTATTGTCGTTGTTCTTATTATTATTATATTTGTGATTTTAATTCAAGTGAAATTTAACTACAATAAATGTAAATATAAAGAAGGTGTTAGGATTTCGGTATAGGGCATGGAATCGAGGTTCAAATTATTATAGTTGGGTAAGGTAGAAATATAATCAGGGGTATAGGTGTTGGGCATGGTGCCCTAAAAATAAAGAAGGTGTTAAGATTTTGGTATAGTGCATGGAATCGAGATTTAAATTATTATAGTTGGGTAAGGTAGAAATATGACTAGAGGTGTAAGTGTTGAGTATGGTGCCTTGAAAATATGTAATAAGTATTATTTTAATAAAATTAATAAAAATAATATTTTTTTATATAATTATTATCGAATAATACGAATAAATATCAGAAAATTTCAAATTTATTTATGCGATTATAATATTGTATTAGTATGAGAAGATTAAGATTATAGATAATGAATTAAATTATCTGCAACATACTAAAGTATGAAATCTTTAATATAGTGGTTGCTAGTATGGTCCACTAGCATTATGAATGCATATGATCTAAATCCGAATCAATGATGTAAATAGACATCTTAATAGAAGTGCTTTATATAATTGGATTATATAGGACATGACTCGATATGAATTAATTCTTTATTAAAATATCATTTACCATAAAGAATTAAATTCATATCATACGATGATCATATGCAGATCAATCTAAATCCTGAGTAGTCATGAACTCATGTTTATGTCAACTGGATCTTTTGATTCACTCGTTACGGTTTGCTTGGATAATCAAGCTAAGGACTTTTGTTTTGGAGATTTATTGGGATAAGTTGTTGGGAACATGATTTGCAGATATGGAATCCAAACTTTCTTCATATAGAAAATTATATATTGGTTCCCTTAAGGGTTAATTCTGGAGCTGAATGGTTTTGAGTTCAAATTTATAATCAAGTTATAAATTGACTGTTCACTAGTGAATTAATGGTACTTAAGGATAAAAAGATAATTAGATGGGTAAAATGGTAATTTTGATAAGTTCTAATTATAAATCAATTTTTGGAGGATTAAATGCATGAAATGATTATATCAATAGACTACTAGAGATTACTTAGTAAATATGTTTTATAATTGCAAAAGTGCAATCTCATATTTTTAGTAAAATAATATTGAGATTAATAAATTAGATTTATTAGATTAAAGAGTTTGATCAATAATCTAATTTATTAGAGCTTGAAATTATAGGTGTATGATCTCCAAGTCACCTCTATAAAATATTGTATAAGGTAAGAATGACAAATGTTGAAAATGACTTATTTGTAAGAAAATAGTTTTCTAGGGCAAATTCATAATTATTAGATAATTTGTGTCAATTAATTAATTAAAAGATATATTTAAATGTTAAATTCGGAATTAATAAATTAAATATTAATATATTTGATTTTGAATTGAATATGTTATGTATAATATTAAATTGATATGAGATATTGATTTAATATTAAAATTAAGAAAAATAAAATTAAGATTAGTTTAAGAAATTAATTTAAAATTTAAATAAGATTTGAAATAGATAAGATTATATTTTAAATAAGATTTAAATAAGTTTGACTAAATCAAATATATCATCAAAAGATGATATGATTTAAAATAACTAAGATTTTATTTTAAATTAGATTTAATCTTATCAAATATATCATCAAAAAGATGATATGAGTTAAAATATATTAAAACTCCATTTTAAATAGGATTTGAAAAGATTTAATCATATCAAAAATATCATTTGATGATCATCTTTGAATTATTAATTCAATTAATTGAAAAAGTTTAAATTAATCAAAACTCATAATGAAGTTCTATAAATACATTTCATTCTAATTAAATTATAAACTTTTTTTTCGAGAGGTTTTTTCCGGTAGAGATTTTTCTAAGAGAAAAATAGAAAGAAAACTTTGTTATCTCTACGAACCCACACACGTCCTATTGTCTTGAGAATCGACTTGGAAAATCGTGGTGTGAGTCTCGACGATCGATTCGCGTAAGGCAAAGGTATGACATTTTCGTATAGATGTAGATTAATTTATATGTATATAAAGGATCGTAAAAACGTTTTTAGAAAATTTTTGTTATACACTAGAACTAATTTTTTGTTTCGATGCGTGATTTTGAACTACTTTTTCCAACCGTAGTAACTTTATCCCCTACGTTAAGTTAATATTATTAAACACTTTATTAATAAATAAATAATATATATATATATATATATATATATATATACTAATTTAGTCTTTGGTTAAAAAAAAAAAATCGGAGATCAAGGCTTAAATTAAACTCATGACCTTTAATTTTCATTGACTTCTAAACCCTTAAAACCATTAGTTTTCCTCGGTTTCTAATTTATTACATGATTTAATTAAGAATAAATCTTAAATGAAGACAATTTAACGGGGCCAACTTGCAAGCTCGTCATCCTATCTTAATTAGAGTCGTTGGGTTGCAATTGGCCTCAATAATTCTAGTCTTGCATTGACCGATTAATCTAAGTTCCTTTAACTAATTCTAGTCTTGCATCTGCTCTGAAACCCTGTTTGCTTCGCACACAAACTCTATACATTATTATAACAAGTTCGAGATGCAGATGTGCTTTACCTGTTTTATAAATGAATTAATAATATATAATCAGACAAAAATTAGTTTTCCGAATTCAAAATTTCAATGGTTCTGATCAAAGTAAATCATCATCATCATCAAAACTTATTCATATTATTTTATGAGTTGATTATATTAATATTTATTTTCTAAATTATATCATTTTTTCATATATTATCATTTAATTTAAAATTTAAAATATTTTATCGAACTGGATTCTATGATCAAAGTAAACAAAAATAAATAAATAAAATCTGCATTATTGTCTATGTAAATGTTCAAAAAGCTTCACAAAGAACAAAAAAATCAACGGTCTCTCAGATATTCACAAAGCTATGACTGATCTATCTCCTTCTTCTTCGTCGTCTGACCCGTATGTATATTCATATCTTCAAACATTTTTACTATCAGCTCAGTGCATATCTTTTCTTTCTTACTATTTGTTATGTTAAATTTAGGAAAACCGATGGGAAGGAACTTTCCACCACGAAGTCACAGAGCAAGAAAGGCTCGCCAAATTGTCTGATTGTTGATGAATTATCTTTTCCTGATGAAGATAATATTAATAATTCTTTTGTTCATATGCACCCTGAGACGATGTCAGACCTCGGTTTAAAAAGCTTTGGAATTATCTTACTTAAGGTGAATGATTCTTCTTCTTCTTTCTATTTTTATTTTTATTGTTTTGGGTTTACATTATCTACGAAATATAATTAAAGTTTATTACTCTACAAGGTCTTCTTTGTTTGTTTGTCGGATTTTTACAAGTATTTTTATAAGGTTTTTTCTGTTTACGTGTTTGTTTTTTTTTTTTTTTGGGTCAGGGGAATAAGAAAAGAGAAACGTTGTGCTGGGTTCATAAAGATCGAGATGCATGCGAAGAGAGAAAAGTGATGATGAACGAAGTTGTGGAAGAAAATCTTGCAGTGAGCTCTAATGGACGACACACGGTGTCGGTGTCTAATTGCTCCGACATCGAGGATGGAGAACGGGTTGACGTCCTCCCGATAGAAGATACACTAAAGGGGGAAAGTAACGGTGACTTGTTGGAGAAATATTTGAAACGTAAGTCTAATTACTTGATTATCTGTTAAATTTATTGTTCTCGTCATTATTTATTTTGTATTATTTAATATATAGCTCAGTCTTCGTCTCTTTTTGGGTTAACATTACTAATTTATGTCCTCAAACATTAGAAGATCTAAAGCTTTTTACCCTCTTCAACTCTTAAAATAAGATTAGGAATTAACCAAACCGGGGGCGATTCACCCACTTCACTCTATGTACTCGTTCATTTCATTTCAAATTTCTCATTCTATATTCATAGTAATCAAACTTGTTTTAATATGCATTTCCACCAACCACAAGTGGCGACTATCCCTAGCCCACCACCCACAGCAGTTGAAGGGTGGGTTGCAGTGGCAACGGTGACATATGGACAACATTGTCTTAAGTGCCCGTTTGTAAATGCTTAAAGAAATATACTTAGAAGTTGAAATATATTTAAGGAGTGTTTATAAATAAAAGTCAATCAAAATGCTTTGCTTATTTTGATAAATAACATTTTGATACTTTAAAAAAAAAAAAAACCACTTACCAGTTATTTTACCAAAAAAATGCTTATAAACGCCCCAAACGGGCACTAATATTAAACATTCCAGTTGTTTTGGACAAATATTCTGATTGTCTCTGTTTGTACGTGTAGCATATTTTTACGGCAAGAAGAATTACTGGCCGAAGCTGTATCGCCAGTGAGGAAGGGTGACATATTCTTAATAGGGGATAAGAAGCAAGGTGTTGAGTTCAAGGTCATTGAGACAGAGCCTGCTGAATATTGTCTTGTCACAGAAAAAACAAAGATTGTGTGTGATGGAAAGCCCATCAAACGGTCGGATGAGAAACTAAATGCTGTGACATACGAAGATATTGGTGGCATTAAGCACCAATTGAAGCAGCAGATTCACAAAGTTGTAGAACTTCCACTTCGCAGCCCTCAATTTTTCAAAAAGTTCAGTACAAACCCCTCGAAGGGTATCTTGCTTACTGGGCCTCCTGGAACTGGGAAATATCTTATTGCTAGAGCCATTGCTAATGAATCAGGCGCATTTTTCTCCTTAGTTAATGGGCCACAAGTTATGTTGGGAATGCCCGCCGAAACCGAAAAGATACTAAGGAACATATTTGAGGAAGCTGCAAAGAAAGCCCCTGCACTCATCTTTCTGGATGAAATTGATTCAATTGCTCCGAAGATCGACAAGACAAATGGTGAAACAGAGAGACGTACAGTCGCACAACTTTTAATCACCTTAATGGAAGGACTTAATTACGGTCTAGCTAATGTGATTATTCTTGGAGCTACAAATAGACCTCATAGCATTGATCCTGCTTTGAGGAGACAGGGGCGATTCGATAAAGAGCTTGCTATTGATGTACCAGATGAAGCTGGAAGACTCGATATACTCGAAATTCACACCAGTAAAATGAGACTTGACAATGTGCGCGCGCTGCCTTCTCTCAAATAACAATATATGCGTGATCTTTATTTATCGTTACATGATCTTGTGCTTAACTTAGGATTAATTTGTTATTATATAAATTTCAGGTTGATGATCTTAAAGAAATAGCAAAGGGTACGCAAGGTTATGTTGGTGCAGATCTTGCTGTTCTTTGCACCGACGCTTATCTCGAGTGCGTTCAAGAGACTGATAATGAAGTGCTGGCTTCCATGGTTGTAACTAAGCAACATTTCCTAAATGCATTGAAGAACTCACACCCATCATCTCTACTCGAAAGGCCAGAAGATCATAAAGATTTGTTAGCCAAACAGGGTCAAAGGAATAACACGGTTGGGCTTTCTGTAGTTAATGGTGGTCATGCTGAAGTTAATGGCGGTTTGAATATTGCTATCGCTCAAGCGATTTTTCAGGGTTCCGTCCCAGAAAAAATGTAGAAAATGATAGCAATCAGATACACGATTTAGATAAGGAAAAACATGGAAGCTGTTTCTGCTTCATCATTGTCCGTTTGGATCATAGCTTTCACATACTTAGTTCTAGGTCAAGCTTATTGTCACTTAAAAATTAAAATTAACAGAAGACACCATGCCCCTTCTTCTTCAGAGCAATGCCCCCGTTAAGAAAAACATAATTTCTTTTTTCTTTTTCTTTCTTATTTATTAATTCTTACTTCTAATAAAAGTCAAATCTATTATAACAAAAAATCCTTAACATAAGAAAATAGAATTAACCTCTAAACTCCAAAAGTTTAGCTGAAAGTTCTTATTCCCATGTTCAAATTAATCTTTGCCAGAAGTCTCATAAAGTATCTTAATAATTTTTGAATGAATTAAAAAAAGATAAATGTGAGATTTGAGAAGATAATTTTACTAGAAAGGAGAAATAATTTATGAATATTGCTCGATTTTTTTTTTGTTATCGTCAATCATAATTGGGTATCAAAAGGATTTTTTGGGTGATCGAAATGTTATTTTTTACTTTCTGTTTTTAGGTAAATAATTGATGATGCTCTTGTAAATAAACTAATATGAAATCTCAAGTCCCTCTAAAATTTTGGCCACTTTCCTAGTTTATGAGCCCCAATTATCCTTTTTGGTGGATGGTTGATTGACCAAACTTTCGGTCAAATCCGGCCGAGATTGAATCTAGGTTTGTCTAAACAACTTTCTATTTTCTTCCCCCCATTTTCAGCATAAATCTCCTCACTTTCCTTCATTTTCGGCCACCTATTAAATTGGGTGAGAAAAAGATGATTTTCAATTATTTTTTGGAAAAAAATGATATATTTTCATTAAGGGAAAGATTTTGATCGAAAATTATTTTGATTCTCCCATTTCGGTCGAAATTATTCTTTTTACTCTCCAATTTCGGCTAACCTCCTATATAGATTTAAAAAATAGGCTGAAAATTCATGAACCAATAATACTAATCGATTTGTATTTATTTCAAATTTTGAACCAATTTCGCTACTTATCTAAAAAATTCTTGCATCAACCTGGACTAATCTTGCAGGATATCTCAATAAGTATCTTATATGTTAGTTATATCTATTTGAGGTTTAATCACTCTGAGATTTTTAACAGTCAGTGGTCATTAAAATAGCATACATCAAAATATAAATATTAGGTTTTGCATACCTTCTTCTTTTTCTTCTTACGATGATTTTATTATTTTGATTTTGATTTTGATTATGATTATAATGATTATTATTATTATTATTATTATTATTATTATTATTATTATTATTATTTATGATCATCATCATTTGTGATTTCAAGTTTTCATTGACTTCTAAACCTTTACACTACCCATTAGTTTTCATTGACTTCCAATTTATTATAAGAAACTTAATTAAGAATGAATCTTAGATTAAGACAACTTCACATGGCCAACTTGCAAACTCGTCATTCTATCTTAATTAGAAAATTTCTCAGAGTTGTTGGGCTGCATTAATTGTCGGTGCATATTTTAAATATAATTAACATGTTCTTATATTCAATGTGCAAATTGCCTCAATAATTCTAGTCTTGCATTGACCGATTAAAATTCAAGTTGATCCTTTAACTAATTCTAGTCTTCTATTCTCCTGCACGTTAATATATATTTTAATCATCTGCTCTGGAAACCTGTTTTGTTCACACACAACTCTATACAAAGTCGCATCACAAATTTGCATTAATGGCAATCTTAGTTCTTGCATTAACTACTTATTGCCTTTCTTTAAAAAGAACAGATCGCCTTCACCCATTGATCCTTTGATATGGTCTGATATATCTATTTCCTTCCACGAGAAAAGAGAAGGCACATACACAGGCACAGGCCCAGCAAATTTCCGTTCCATCTTAATTTGTTTAAAAAAAAAAAAATCCTTTATACTTGCAGTAGAAGACTCGGGACTGCTAGCTAGGTATCCTCAAATACCTTATTATTCATTATTTGATTCCTTATAATTTTCCCTTTTAACTTTATAAATGATAAGATAATATAAATGTTAGTGCTTAAAATTAGTTTTCCAAATTCAAAATTTCTATGGTTTTGATCAAAGTAAAGAAACATAAATAAAATATATATTATTGTTTGTATAAATGTCCAAAAAGCTTCACAATAAAATCAACGGTCTCTGAGATATTCACAATTCAAGAAGAGTAAGACAAGCCGAACTGGTCCAAAAGCAATGGCGGATCTACCTCCTTCTTCTTCCTCGCTTGATCCGTATGTATATTCATAACTTCAAACATTTTTTTAACTCGCTTTGAATTCCATCCATAATATTATCAGCTCACTGCATATCTTTTCTTTCTTACTATTTGTTATGTTAAATTTAGGAAAGCCGATGGGAAGGAACTTTCCATCGCGAAGTCACAGAGCGAGAAAGACTCGCCCAATTGTCTGATTGTCGATGAATTATGTGAGACTGATGAAACTAATTATTATAACTCTTTTGTTCATATGCACCCTGAGACGATGTCAAACCTCGGTTTTAAGAACTACACCTTGATCTTACTTAAGGTGCATAATTCTTCTTCTTCTTCTTCTTTTTATTTTTTATTTTTTTGGTTTACATTATAACTCTACGAAATATGATTAAAGTTTATTACTTTACAAGGTCTTCTTTGTATCTTTGTCGTATCTCTACAAGTTTATTTGTAAAGTTTTTTTCGTTTACATATTTCTTTTGGTCAGGGGAATAAGAAAAGAGAAACGTTGTGCTGGGTTTATGAAGATAAAAAGAAGTTGTGCGAAGAGAGAAAAGTGATGATGAACGAAGTTGTGCGAAGAAATCTTGCAGTGCTCTCTAAAGGACAACACACGGTGTCGGTGTCTAAGTGCTACGGCTACGAGTTAGCAAAACGGGTTGACGTCCTCCCGATTGAAGATACACTAAATGGGGAAAGTAACGTGAGTCTCTTGGAGAAATATTTGAAACGTAAGTCTGTCTTATTATTTGTTAAATAATAACGGACAACATTGTCTTATATTAAAACATTCCAGTTGTCTTGGACAAACATTCTGACCGTTTCTGTTTGGGCAGCATATTTTCACGTAGTCAATCGCCCAGTGAGGAAGGGCGACATTTTCTTTATAGGAGATGAGAAGCAAGGTCATAGAGATAGAGGAATTGAGTTCAAGGTCATAGAAATAGAGGTAGCGACAGTGACAGTGACAGAGATAGAGACAGTCCCCGTTGAATATTGTCTTGTTTCAGAAAGTACAAAGATTGTGTGTGAGGGAAAGCCCATCAAACGGTCGGATGAGAAACTAAATGGCGTGACATATGAAGACATTGGTGGCATTAAGCACCAATTGAAGCAGCAGATTCACAAATTTGTACAACTTCCACTTTGCCGCCCTCAAACTTTCAAGAATGCCGGTACAAACCCCTCAAAGGGTATCTTGCTTACTGGGCCTCCTGGAAGTGGGAAATCTCTTATTGCTAGGGCCATTGCTAATGAATCAGGCGCATTTTTCTCCTTAGTTAATGGGCCAGAAGTTATGTCAGGAACGCCTGGCGAAACCGAAAAGATACTAAGGAACATATTTGAGGAAGCTGCAAAGAAAGCCCCTGCAATCATCTTTCTGGATGAGATCGATTCGTTTGCTCCAAAGAGAGACAAGACAAATGGAGAAATAGAGAGACGTACAGTCGCACAACTTCTGATCACCTTAATGGATGGACTTAATACTAATCGAACTAATTTTGTAATTATTCTTGGATCTACAAATAGACCTCATAGCATTGATCCTGTTTTGAGGAGACGAGGGAGATTCGACCGAGAGCTTGTTATTGACCCGCCGGATGAAGCTGGAAGACTCGAAATTCTCGATATTCACACCAGTAAAATGAGACTTGACAATGTGCGCTGCCTTCTCTAGAAGAACTATATATGCGTGATCTTTTATTTAATTTTACATGATCTTGTGTTTAACTGAGGATTCATGTATTACATATAAACTTCAGGTTGATGATCTGAAGGAAATTGCAAAGGGTACGCTTGGTTATGTTGGTGCAGATCTTGCTACTCTTTGCACCGACGCTTACCTCGAGTGTGCTCAAGAGAATGATGATAAAGTGCTGGCTTCCATGGTTGTAACTAAGCAACATTTCCTAAATGCATTGAAGAACTCACGCCCATCATCTCTACATGAAACAGTGAGTTCCCCCATTCCCCTTCTGTCCTTTTCTTTTCTACTGTGAGGTTTTCTTTTAGATTGAGTTCTTCTTTTTGTCATTAAAGGAGAATCTAAGGCCAGAAGATAAGGATTTGTTAGCCAAACTGGGTCAAAGGAATCAATCGGCTGGCCTTTCTGTGGTTAATGGCGGTCATGCAGAAGTTCAAAATTTCAATCTTTCTATCGGACAAGTACATTTTTAGGGTATCCTCCAAAAAAAATATATAGAAAATGATAGCAATCCGAACACGAACCAGAACATGGATGCTATTTCTGCTTGATCATAAAGATTTGTTAGCCAAACAGGGTCAAAGGAGTAACTCGGTTGGCCTTTCTGTGGTTAATGGTGGTCATGCTGAACTTAATGGCGGTTTGAATATTGCTATCGCACAAGCGATTTTTCAGGGTACCGTCCAAGAAAAAATATAGAAAATGATAGCAATCATATTCACGAATTAGATAAGGAAAAACATGTATGGCATTACTGCTTTATTTCATAAATGAAGCTGAGAATACTCATTTCATTATACACTTATTTATATGTTTGTTTAATGAAGTTATCTTTGGACTGCGTAAGGCTTGAAGAAGAAATCTTTCAGCAAATAAGATCTGTATTACTTTTACATTTTTTTTTGTAAATTACTGATTAACCTCTTTTTTATCTTTTTTATTTTTTTATGGAATGAAATAAAAAATTATTTTGGTTTAAATGAATAATAAAATAAAAAAAATTATATTTTATTTCTTCATAAATAAGTGTATTTATGGGAAAAAAAACATTCATTTATTTTATACAGGGTTTTATTTTTGTATTTTTTAAATTATACTATGCCAATTAGGTAGTATTTTGAACTTCTTCAAACGATCATCATTCATATTTTCATTCCTACTTATTTTTTATATTTACATTCTCATTCCATTATTACTACTAGAACTTTGATCACTTGAATCCTTACCGATCGTCTGTGTGGATCCTATCTTTCACATAGTTGGTTCTAGGTTAATCTTATTATCACTTAAGAATTAATACTAATGGAAGATACGTCTTCTTCTTCAGAGGAATGCCCTTGTTAAGAAAACTAGAATTATCACTCCAAAAGTTTAGCTGAAAGTTCTTATTCCCATGTTCAAATTAATCTTTGCCAGAAGTCTCATAAAGTATCTTAATAATAGGATTCGGAGTCTTATATATCGTATTAAAGGCAATAGTGGGCGATTGGCCCAACTAATCATTTCCGATTCACAAATAGAGCAAAAAACCTACGTAATATAAGTAGAAGGAATCAATGAAGGCCAAATATTGGACCATAAAAACCCGAACAACAAGCTTGAAGCCAAGTTTAGTACTAGCCCAAAACAAAGAAAATTCAACAACGTTGTACAAATGTCCAAAGTAAGAGAGGGAGAAGCGGACTAGTCACTAGAGGAGTGTGAAATAGAAAGTGAGGAGGAGAGAAGAAGCATGTGAAGTTTGCAATGGAGGAAAGAGGAGGGGATGATGTGCTAGAAAAGAAAAATGAATGATGATAAATGAAGAAAGGGATTAAAGATGGGTTGTAGGGTCCATTTCACTTCCTCCTATTCATCTTTCCATCATGAAAGCCTCTAATAAATATATGTACGTATAATTCTTTTGGGGTCCTAAAGTCACTGTTTTCTGCTGCTTCCCCATATGATTCCATCTCTTAAAAATAATATAATAATTATTTTTTTTTAAAAGGAAGAAAGTGACGTAAAAATGAGATCATGCTTTGCACTTGTATTATCATTATTATCATATCTTGTGTGTGTGTGTGTCTTAATTACTTGCTAATGGAAGTTGATTAGGCATATCTTATATAAATTATGACTAATTAATTATATCTACTTCCCTTGATATGTAATCAAATAATCAACATGATCAACAACTACATGTAATTACATGATTTTTAGTTTGATCTTCTCGGGATTGCTTGAATGATTAAAGTCAAGTTTAAAATATATGTTTTGTCTCGAGTTCGAAACTATAATTTTTTATTTTTTTTTAAAGCTAACTATTGTTCCATCCTTTGAAGAGGGCATGAACATCTATGCAATTAACAGTCATAGAAATTACATGAATATAACCAGACGCAAAAAAAAAGGAAAAAAGAAAAAAAAAAATTCTTCAAAATTTAAATATAAAACGCTTGACAATTGAAAAATGATGCGTTCTCAAGTTTCGGACGGCCTTAGATGAGCCTCCAAATTTGTTGTAGATTGTCCAGGCACCACACGGACTACTCAAACGTCTCCCCCCTCCCTCCCTCCCCACTTCAAATGTCTCAGATTGAAAATTATGGTGGTTGAAAATTTATTACACACTAACCACATTACTTCTTATATTTGAACTTTAGACGATCCAAACGATACTGATTATTTAGTTTTTCAAATGTTCCCCTCACATGCAAGCTTGTAAAAAGCCCATAATAATATATATGAGCTTTGTATATACAATCAGATGACAAACAAGTTCAAGCAAAAGTATATTATATGCATAAAGAATAAAAAATAGAGTTAGAGTGACTTAAACTTCAGACGTATACTTTTCATGTTAAGTTATTAATTATCTTAAAATTTTGAATTATTAATAAATAATTTCAATTATATCATCTATCTCTAAGAATTTTTTACAACATTTAGTCTGGCTATGTAGAGTCTCGTTAGAATAGGATTCCCTAAGTGAGATGAGGACCGACTATGCAAGGTCTCATTAGAATGGGATTTTATGAGTAGGATGAGGATGAGAATTGTGATTTTATTGTGTCAGTTTGGTTGCACAATGAATAAGTAAGAAATATTGATTTGATTTCATTTTTAACCAAATCATGATTTGATTACCTTAAATTTCAAAAATTCTACTGACCATAATAAAATTTAAATAATAAGTAAAAATTTTACCAGATTAATCTATTCTCCATTAAAATTACATATTTGATAAGAAACTGATGAATAATTTTTTTTTTTTACTTAAGTGATAATTAAAAATCATTTTAAACAATCGAATAAATATATTTTTAACTTACGTTTATCCTGAAAATAAAATGACACGTGCCTTAAAAGTACTCTTGATTCCCTTGATATATTATTACAAGCTTTCATATTCTTCCATTATGTAGGAAAGAATAAGAAAATCATGTCCAAGACAAAATGAAGAATAGTTCAATATACTCCCGAGTAAAAAAAAAAAAAAAGCATAAACGACAAAGCTAGATATAAATCAGCATTCAACCGAGGTTTTCATGATGTATTATTACAAGATTATTATTTTTATTATAAGGTTGTGATAGCTTGGTAGGCACTTAAGGCAGTCCAATGATGACCAAAAGAATGTTTAATGAAAGAGGGTCAAAACCCATGTTAAACCCCACCCACGTTGGGGAAGAAGACTCATTGGCAATATATATTTTTTAAGCTATATATATATATATATATGTATATGTTTGCAGCCACTACTCTAATCAATTTGTTTTTCAATATTTCTTATGATCATCGTCATCTAATATTAGAAAGAAGACCTAGTTCCTTCAATTTTTTTATGGTTGAAAATCCCAATTACAATACTCAACTCAATTGAATTCCAATCCAAATCAATGACAAGAAGGTGTTTATACAACTATTCATCCAAGTCAAGCAAAATATCATGGATCACCATAATTTAACACTCAAAGTTATTGACGAGAATAAATAACTATCGATTGTGTTATTTCGAAAAATAATATTTATATTAATTGAAAATTTGATATTATTCATAAATCAATTATTTTGTAAAATAAAAAAAATGCTAAAATATGATATGGAGAACATAAAAAATGAATTATATAAAAGTTTTGAAAATTTGATAACTATTAATAATAATATATGAGAATTAGTACTCCAAAACACGTTTTTGCTACATATTAAAGACTAGCTAGCTAGAGGAGAATTTCTTGTTGATATCCTAATCATAAACATAAGGATTAGGTCTACTCATTTGAGTGTTAACAGTACGATTAAAGC
Source organism: Coriaria nepalensis (assembly GCA_027186245.1). Taxonomy (NCBI): domain Eukaryota; kingdom Viridiplantae; phylum Streptophyta; class Magnoliopsida; order Cucurbitales; family Coriariaceae; genus Coriaria; species Coriaria nepalensis. Next base: position 9,168,092 of record CP114495.1, on the reverse strand, counting down.
GCTGATTCCCTCTTTTATCTCTTTTATCAAACTATTTCCCTAGCCCTTGTCTAGCTCATTCAAAAGCCAATTTCTAGGAAAGTCTTGTGAATAAATGTGTGATAAACAAATTACGAGTGGAAATCTTAGTTGGTTTTCGTCCTTGGAATCCAAGATTTTTCCTTTTTTTTTTTTTTTTCTTTTTTTAAATTGTTAATAATTTTGAAAATTATTATTCATGTTTATAAATTCAAAAATCGAGTTTTTTCTAGGGGACAAAGTTATTTGGCTTGAATTTTTTGTGTCAGAAAATTTTTATTCATTTTTTGAAAACTACCTAAAAAACGTTAGGAAGTCAAAATGCAAAAATATGTTTTTTTTTTTTATTTTTAATTTTTTAATTTTTTATTCTTCTCTCTATCTCCTCTCTTTTTTGTCAGATCAATCCATTAGGAAAAAAAATATCGGTTTTTGTTTTGTCTTTTTCATCTGACATGTTGTGACATACTTTGACACGTTTTTTTGGTTATAATTTACAAAAAAAAATGTTTTTGAAAAATAAAAAATGAAAAACGTTGGCAATCATAATCTTTTATTTTCTAATAGGAAAACCTAACTATTTTTTACATAATAATTTAAAGAATGGCAATTGGCTAGAAAAAGTCAAAACGTACCAATCTTAAACCGTCCAATTTGGTGTTGAAGGGGTTTACCACTTATTTAAGTCAACCTCGAAATGATGTCGGTTGACTTTTTTTTTTTTTTTTTTCTTTTCAGAAATAGTTATTTAAGTTTACAAATTGGCCTGATATTGTATATCCACTTGAAGTATCCATCACGTTTGACTAACCCATGATTTTTATTGATTAATTTACATATGTTCCCTTTGTGTTTGGAAAAAGAAAAAGAAAAAGAAAGAGAAAAAAGGACCAGAAACAAAGACAGAGTTACACGGTTTGAAAGCTGCTGTCATGTGTGCATTGTATTTGGTTTTTGTCTTTGAATCAATCAAATACATTCCTGAAATTGGACCCCATATGGTTTGTTTTTGTTTTTAATTTATATACATATAGTCTCTCTTATTCATATTTCACTTGGGAGATGTCACTATAGTGTCTATTTTCTCATTCTACTTTCTTTTTGGGTTTTGTCATCTTCATCGCACACTTCAAACTTATTATACTATTCTGACATCAATTTTTTTTTTCTTTCCTTCCTTTCTTTAAGTCGATGGCTTGAACAAATTGTTAATTAGAAAAATTTATACGCATTTTTCCTAGTAAAATATAAATTTTAAAAAAATGATAAGTCTCGTTATATTATCGAGTAAATCAAATTATTATTTTTAATATTGATATATTCAATATATTTGTGTTATCGAGTAACCCATCTTCAATTCATCCCCTAGTTCATATATTTGTGTTAGCTCTCTCTATCTTGTTATATGCATTCTATTATACTAAAAATCTCTCGAAGCTAGAATTAGTTCTTTGAATATATTGTCTTGGTTGGTGAAGAAATTGCGAAAATAAGACATTCAATCTTCTTTGAAGAGGGGAAAAAAAAAAAACATTATCTAAATAATAATATTATTTTTATTTGAAAAATCATTTCCTATTATCACTTGAGCTATCCGTCCTTAATTCATCCATTAGTTCATATGTTTGTGTTAGCTACTTAGTTCTCTGTCTTGTTACTAAAAATATCTCAAAACGATAATTAGTTCTTCAAATCATTATCTTGGTTGGTGAAGAAATTGCGAAAATAAGAGATTAAATCTTCTTTGAAGAGAAAAACATATGAATGAAGAATTGACCTCCATTAAAATTGGAACTATATATGATTGATTATAAGTAATTGTGTGTGAAATGAAACTATAGATGTAGCTGCCGCAATAGCATCGGTATCGTGACGGTATGAGTGTGAAAGAATTCATGAATACAATGTGAATGGTTAAGCGGAAGCACTACGTACGATTTCATACAAAACCATGATCATAACTTCACGCTTGAGACTATGATCTGTGTTCTGTTACTTTGTATGTTAGTAAGCATGAGATATTACATATTACTCTTCAATCCCACTTAATTTCTGTATTGTGTGTATCCATCCAACAACTCAAGAGAAAAAATTTCACTTATTTTTAACAGTCAAACGAGCCATTAAGTATATTTTTATCGATAATTTTAAATTTGATAAAATAAATTAAAATAATATGAAAAGTCTTAAAACTACTCAAAATGATGAAATTAACTGCAAAATTTTGGAATAAGATGATACCTCACTAAAATTATAGGAATTTGAAATAATTTTTTTTGGAATTTATATGTATTTTCATGTATTACTTTTATTTTCTCTGTATTTTAACTATTCTATGATATTTTTTTATTTTTCTTTTTATAAAATACATAATTAACATAATAAAAACTATATAATTAATTTTGATTCAACTTCAATTATAAACTTAAATTATTCTGGACTCATATCTTCTAGAGTTAACCCAAATCCATAAGCCATTTGTGAATAAATGAATCGATGAGGAATAAGAAGATAGATGGCGTTAGTACAGTACTACGTCGTCGTACAGCGTGTCTATGTTTTTATAGCACGAAATGATAAATGTCAAAGAAATATTTATTATTATTTTTAATCAAAAGATTACAAGTGATTTTCAGGGCTCTGACTCTTATGGGAGAGAGAAGGCAAGACAAGAGCCCGTGGGTCCCTTATGTTCTCGCACGCTTGCACGCCATGTGGGCCCGCCCCTCTTTAGTTGACCTCTTTTTGTAATTTCCACACCATTTTTTTTTTATAAAAGTACGTCAGTCATAGTTGGAGTCGTCCTAAAGTCTCCTCCCTAGTTCTGCCGCCTGAAATTAGTGGTTAAGTTGAAAATAAAAATCCATCATAATTTTAAATATAAATTTTAATATTATATTAATTATTATAATGAATAATTTATAAATAATAATTATTTTTATGAAAGAGAATAGGAGTTTGAATCATTCGAATTAAAAAAAAAAAAAAGAATTATAATTAATTAATTAATTAATAATAAAATGAATTTCCCATTTATTTTTATTTATTATTACTTATTTCAACTTAAAAAAAAAATACTTTCTAGATTTTTTTTTCATTGTGTAGATTTAAAGACATGTGATTATATATAAATTTGAAATTTTAATTATTAAAATACAAATGTCTAAATATAAGAGGAAGAATTCTAAATATTTTTTTGTAAATAATCTTAAAAAGTTTTTTTTTCTTTTCTTCATTACTTCGAAGAAAAAATACATCATCTTAGTCTTCCTAATGCTGATCATATGTAACACAATCTAATTATAGAGAAGATATTTTCTTATATATTCCCACACTTGAATTTCTATAAAGTGAAATGTTTACTATGCCCTTGTTTATTACAATTGGAATATGAGCAACAATACGTATTCAAGTCTTCAAAAAGAATTTGTTAATAAGTGTATACTTGGGTATGTATAAAAAGTGGTATTATATTTACACGTCATATGTTTACAAACCTTAGATTGAATCTAAAATCTTGATACAGATAATCAAATATTTTAAAGTCTCGTATTTATATTTAACTATCATTCTTATATCATAGTTTTGAATCGAAATAAAATAAAATTTACACTTTTGCTCCTCAAATAAGTTTTTTTTTTTTCTATGAGATTTTCTACGGGAGAAAAATATTTTAAGATTGAATGAGAAAGATTATCGTTTGAAAAATAATTACTTATCAAGAAACTTTACACGTTGACCATGATTATAGGATTGACATTAAACAATAGGGAAGAAAAAAAAAATTCCATGCAGATTTTAGTGTAACTATTGACTTATGAGTCATTGGTCACCAACAAGTCTCCTCTATCTCTCTCTCTCTCTCTCTATATACATATATAATTAATATTTTAAAAAATCAGTGGTCTTTTCAGCAAGGATTTTTGCCTTAAAGCCACGGAAAAATACGTAATGAACGGCAATTTTGACATTCCCAACAGTACATTTACCCTTTGGTCAATGGTCAACCACTTTATGTCGGATTATCTTATTTTTAAAATGAAAATATGATGACCCACAATTCTCTAGTAATTAAGTCAATTCTTAAAAAAAAAAAAAAAATAATAATAAACAAACAAACAAACTTTAATCGGCTTCACTAGACATTGTTCTTTAACCTTCGTTAAGTTTGGTCAAAACATAAAAGCCTTTGCTGGTTAATCTTGTCTTAAAGTATGATTGCTGAGGGTTGGAGTCAACAACATAGGCAGGAGGGTACAAAAGTCTAAATGATAAGGGAGGGAACCGATAAAAAGGGAATGATATACCTCAAATTTAAGAAATTTTTGAATTAGATTTAGATTTATCGTAGATCAATTATAATTATATAAAGAGTATGTTATAATAATTAATATAATATATAAATTTGATATTTATAAATCAATTCTATCAAAAAATTACTCTTCCTTCTCCTTCTATCCCTCCTCTAGTAAGATCATCCTTATTTGGTGGGAATAATGCACAATATTAAGGAATGTATGGTCTTTAGAATCGTGACACCAATCCATCAACAACATTTACATATATGTACGTTACTTGGAATATTTAAGTAAAAAGGGCCATTACTTGGACAGGTAGTCACTGGTTTGATTAAGATTTGTTTTTTCTATCATATAATATATAGATAAGATATGATTTCTTTTTTTTTTTTTATCATGAATCTAAAACCTCAAAATATCTTATCTCGAAATATGTTATCAAAAATAGCAAGCACATCAAAACTATATGATTTTTTCTTGTAGGGATATAGTTTATGGTTAGGCGGCGAACCGAACCCTATTATAGATATTATTCTTTTATGATAAATGATATTATGTATAAGAGTGATATTTATATTTATAATAAGATTTGATTTACTTATATAGCCATAACATATGAATCAGTATACATTTACCTTTTTTAAATAAATAAAAAATAAACTCTTGAAAATATTTTTATGAAATCTGAAATCTTAATCTTCTCACATGTGTTATTTCGATATTATATATGAATTTCCTTAAACATGGGTGAGCATGGATAATATGTGTAATCACGTATTGAATCTAATTTTAATATTATTTAAAAAATTTATATTTCAATCTCAAAATCATTAATAATAAAAAAAGTGACTCATTATTTAATTATCAAGACTTTCCTTTTAAATTTAAAATATATTCTAACAAAATATAATTAAAAAAATATATAATAACTAAAAAAAATATATATAAAAATTCTTCCCTTAAAAGTAATATTAGATGCTACTAACTCATTACATATTTACTTATGGATACCATTTCATTTCTTTCAAAAAAACTCACACCATTCTTTTTCTCACTTGCTCTCAAGTCTCAATTATAAAAAGCAATGTAAGGGATGAAATGACCATACTATCCTTTCTACTTTATCCTAGGCATCAAAATGGCTCTACTCCTGCTCTTCTTCTGATGGGGCCAACCTGGCTGCGATAGCAATCAAAATTTCTACTTAATTATATTTATAATTAGAAGTAAAAGCATATAAATAAACTTCACATAATTTTTCATTAAAAAATAAATAATTATTAATAAACACTAAGAGAAAGAAACTCAATTCCAAAATGACCATTTCTCCTGTCTAATCACCACCTGAAATGTCAACCGCATTTCTTTTTCTTTCCCTTCCCTCCTCTTTTCCCCTCCAACCCCTTGGATGGAAAGCCGTTTTCCTCCCAATATAAATAAGTAGAAGAAGCTGACCTTTTTCCTCTCATCATGTTATGGAATCAAAGCCAGTAGTACTCTCAAGAAGTGGAAGAAGAATCTAAAAGCAAGCAAACAACAAACACAAACTCTCAACAAGTTTAATTAAGCTTTGGAGAGAGAGAGTATAAGCAATGGCTAATGAGTTTAATTCAAGTGGAAACTGGTGGGAAGCTTCTAGAAGCAGATATGAAAGTGGGATGTCACAACCCTCCTCTTCAACACTGAGTAGCTTTGGTTGGCAAGCTGACATGGCGGAGATAAAGGCAGCCCGGTCGACTTCTGTCGGGTCCGTTTCGGTTTCAGGCACTTCTTCCATGTTTTTCCAAGATGCCCAGAAGCTGCAAGGCTCCAATTCCGGTGGCGGTGGAGATCCGACTTTACATATGATGGGTTTAGGCCTCTCCTCCCAAGCTATAGATTGGAACCAAGCTTTACTGTAAGTTTAACACCTCTCATGAACAATTTTGATACTTTAATTTTTTTTTTCCCTTTTAATAGTTGTTGTTCTATTTCACTTTACACTCTCAGGGGTGCATTTTACATCATCCTTATTCCTTTTATTTATATATTTATTTATTTATCTGAATGATTCGCATTGTTTTCTTTTACAACACTATTATGTGGAAACAGCATGAAATGTCTCAATACAAAAATGAGACTCACTTAATTATTATTATTATTAATTTTTTTTTTTCTGAAATTGAAGTTCCATGAAAATTGATTTAGCTCTAACAACGCATAGATCATGCAAACATTGGTTCAATTATTTCATGTATCCGTTGCAGTCGTGGAGGTGAAAAGTCGGAGAGCAGTTTCCAGTCGATGCTTGAAGATCATAACATGACTCCGGCCACGAATTTTCAGCAAGCCGAAATCGGACAAGTACTTCAGTGGCGATCGGAAAGGGTATTTTCTGGGGATTCTTCAACAAGGGGTTTTGCATTAGATCAAGCTCACGAATTTAGTCCTCAATATAGCTCAGGTGACAGCACCGTAACTTGTCAAGGTTTGAATAGTACTTCTAGTACTAACTTTCAGATGAACTCATCGGCAAATAATTTGTACGGAAGCACTTCAACGATATTACAAGGTTTAGCCGATCATCATCAAAATCAACAATCTTCATCAGCTTCTATGAACTATCAATTTAGTCCTCATCAATTTGGTGTGAATTCTAATGAGATGAATTTGCCAACATCTAATAATTGGACGTCTAAACTGCCTCAATTTTTGAGAACATCATCACCTCCGAAGCAACAACATTTACCCTTCAACAATCATAATGCTTCATTTTGGAATAATAACGCCTCGCAAGCTGCCACAAAAGATGTCCGGCCGAGCTTTTTCCCTTCTTTGCAAACCCAGTTCCATACACCAAACTTTGATGAAAAACCAAAGGTAACTTTCGAAACTTAGCTAGTTTTTCACTTCTCATGTTACATTTAGGGTTTGAATATGATTATGAATGAATTCCATCTTAAGTTATACTTTTAGATGCCACTTTAGGAAAAATCCCTCTATTTATACCAACTAATCCTACTTAGCTAAAATAAAATTATTCTAAGTTATAGTCTTCATGTACTTCATGTCAATAAATATACCCGAATTGACAATTTGTTCTCTCTGTCTAATCTATATAATTTAATATAAGTCTAATTTCTCAACCGTTTAACCTTTTCAATTGTGTCTAGCAGATAAATGCATCCGAAATTCGCGATTCGGGAACGATGATGAAGAAAAGTGGGAGTGATACCTCTTCAAAAAGAACTCGAAATGAAATACCATCGCCATTGCCAGCTTTTAAGGTACTGTTGTAGTAACAAAGCTATTTTGAGAAAGTGAGAGCTTAACTTTAATCTTTTTATCTCCTTATTTTTTTATTTTTATTTTTATTTGTCATTTTTCATAGAGTAGAATGAGAGGTAATAGGGTTTTTTTTTTTTTAATTTTAGGTGAGAAAAGAGAAGATGGGGGACAGAATCACTGCACTTCAGCAATTGGTTTCACCTTTCGGAAAGGTGTATATATATATATTTATATTATTAAGCTTCTGAATCCTATATATGTATCAATGACATATGTTGTGTAGAGCTTCTTTATTTACTTTCAAAAAGAGTATCATAACCATTTTGAGATATCATTTTCTTTCTGAACTCATACACACACACAAAAAGTTTCTTACTTTGATCAAATGGATGATGATCATGTAATTTAAGATGAGAAATGATTCTTGTACTTTTTTTTTTCTCATCAGACTGATACAGCCTCAGTGCTCTCTGAAGCCATTGAATACGTCAAGTTCCTCCATGAACAAGTTAGTGTAAGTGACAGCATTTCTCGTTATTATCAAACTAAGGATGAATGATAGAATCATCAAAGAGAAAGAGAGATTGAACTGATATTTAGTAAATGGATAATGTAAATCCAAACTTTCATTTTACAGGTTTTAAGCACTCCTTACATGAAAAGTGGAGCTGCTACACAATATCAACAGGTATATTAATATTGTGTAGTTGAGATGATTCGGTATAGGCGGAGGACTATCTCTTGTAATTAAGAATATGCATTTTGTGAATGTAGAATGCAGAAAAATCAAAGGATCCTGATGGACCCAAACATGATCTTAGAAGCCGAGGACTATGTCTTGTACCAGTTTCAAGTACATTCCCGGTCACTCATGAGAGCACGGTAGATTTTTGGACACCCATGTTTGGAGGAACCTTTAGATAAAAGAGTGAAGAGATCTCATCATCCAAAACGGTCAAAAATTCGGACCTCAAATATTATTAGATTTTTTTTTTATTAGTGTTTTTACGAAAAAAAAATCTTATATGAATCCAGTCTAGGGTGAGACGGAGCTTAGACGAGATCAATCAAGAAGCATTAAGTGGAAATGATGTAAAGAAAGTTGAATAAATTTGTTTACACCTTTTCCACTTATCATGCTTTTACTTTAGTAGTGTTGTTGTCTCTTGCCCAATACATGTCCATGCAAAAATTTCTGGATTTTTACAATATTAACTCTAATTTATGGTCATCATCGGTCACATCGGTTAGTATTTATATTACCTCACATTATCAGCTCATATGGTTAATGCTAATCGGCTCTGGAGAAATTCTAAGAAAATATGTCTAAAGAGTTGGTACAGATCTTATCAAATCATAACAAGTTGGCAGTGATTAGATCAAATGGGGGGTGGGGGCATATAATGTACCAGTTTCCTCTCTCTCTCTCTCTCTCTCTTTTTTTTTTTTTAAATTAGTTTAGAGAGAAAGAATTTGTTGTTAGTTGTTATATATATATATATATTATAAATGTATGAATACATACATAGTTATAATGTTGAGTAGTAGAGATAAAGGAGCTCTTGTTGCTAATTACTAGATATATATATATATATATGTATACTGTCAAGAGCTGGCACTAAGCTTTTTGTTTGGAAGAAAGGAAAAGTGATGAATAAACAAAAAGGAAAATATGGAGGGAACCATTTGATGTATGAACAGGGACGGGTGAAAAAATGTGGGCAAATGGGCATTTTGATTTTTATTGGAAAAAAAAAAAAAAAATCTTCTCTTTTTATTTGTTTATGCACTTGGAATATGTTAGTGGAAGTCATAGGGTGGCCCACAATTCCTGTTTTAACTTTTTTTTTTTTTGGACTTAATTTTTATTTCTTTTAGGGTTTTATTATTATAATAATTATTTTTTTTTCTAGAAAGGAAAAAAGACAATGGGAAGTTTTTTTTTGGAGAAGATTATGTGCAGATGCTATGAGCCATCCTTTTGTGCTTTTCATCGAATGGTCACATTAAAGGTGTTTCATTGGAAGGCTAAGAAGAAATCAAGTAAAATATATCTAATATATATATATATATATAATTACAAATGTCTTTTGGAAATCGTTAATAGTTCATTGTAATTTGTTTCCTCTTTTTGGGTTAATTAATGTCACAAAGAATCAATCGGTTCAATATGACCTAATTTTGATTCGGCCACAAAGATATGGTAAGTGTTATTTGAGCTATTTTAGTCTTAGTATCAAGTTATATTGATATTTTTTACGATAAAATATTAATCACACTAATTTAAAATATATATTTTAAGAGTAAATTAAAATTTATTGATATTATATAAATTATATATTTAAATAATATAAAGAATAGAATATTCTTATTGATTTTTCTTTATTTAAATAAAAGAGCTTGTAAAACATAAATTAATTGAAAATTCTAATAAAATTATTATTAAAAAAAAAAGTGTTCAATTAATTAGTTGAAAATCCTTTTTATTATTCAAATTCTAGTTGGTTGATTGATTAGTTAATTAATTATATGTAGGCATCTACTTTAAACCCTAAAAAGCATTTTGGACAAAGTGTTCAAAACAAGAATATATTTTTCTAACATATCTTACCAGCTACTAGGCCTCGGGATCGCAACAGCCTTATGATTAATCTCTCTTTCAAGTTAATATAATTTTTTTGATTAGAATACTATAAACTTTTCTTGAAGAAACATCTCTACTTTATGACGATCATATGGAACACACAATGAAAATGGTTGGAAAAAAACGAAAAAGAAAAGAAAAGCACGTAAGCAATCATCATCAACAATAATTACCCTAATTAGTAGTATAATGTATTATGTATATATATATAGAGTATATAAGTAAACTTTATTGTATTGTAATCTAAAGTTATTGTCTTCTCTTAGAAGTTAAACAACACTTTAATATGATCTTTATATTTTTCAATCATTCTTATAGGAAAGTAGAAGTAGTACTTTACCCGAGGAATTAAAGCTCTAGGACTAGCTAGCCATTGTAATGAATTTTTTTTTCTTCTTCTTTTTCCTGATAAAGAAGAAATTCTTTGACATGATGAAGTATAAGACTTCGAAAAAATAATAGATTTCATTTTATCTGGATGATAATTCTAGAATTAGGTCTTAATAGAAGTTTGGTATTCATCATTTTATTCATGCATGTTCATACCTAGCTTTCTTACGTATGCATGCTTATTCTCTTTACAAATATGCAACTCTACTCATCAATGAAAGTATGCAGAGAATTTAAATCTCAAATTCCATTTCTAATAATTACAATTATTATTATGATGTTAAGAAGATAACTATGCTATTCTTGCTAAGAAGTGCAAGTTTATTGATGGGTAAAATATAAGCAAGTAAATCCCAGCCCGAATTAGCTTGGATCATGTGGTCTGCACGTCCTGCGTACACGAATGGCTTCTAGTTGCTATTTATTTTCGTGTTCTTTCCGTTTTATTCCGATTTTAAGTATCCTGTTATTCTTCGATTACTAAAAGAATCGAGACTTTTAAATCCATTAATATGATGTAGTTTTGAGTTGACATTTAGCAATTTTAGGATTTTCTTCAAATCTCTAATCTCAATTTAGTCTTCTTTGTAGAAAATAATACAAATTTGACATAATTTGAAAATATAAAACACAGTAGCTAAATTCGCGCTCAATTATTTATTTTATTTTTGGCCTAATTTTTTTTCAAGGCCTCTAGGCTCATTATTGCCTTAGGCATTAGGAAATATTGAGCCGGCCCTAACCATCTTTGTGGCCTAACTTTTCGTAAATGTCCAAAACAAATCTTCCTCTAACCAAACTTTATACTGTAAAATAGTGGCCCGATGAATCTATGCTGGACTATATTCAACGCTTCAACAAAGTTGCTCAGAAAGTGGATAGTCCAATGGATATGGGGTTTCTGCTTGCCTCTTTAGGGGGAACAAGGCACAAAAAAGGTCATAAGGACCCCAGGGAAGAATCGTAGTCTCATATATCGAGGCCATTGAAGTGACAAAACTAATAGGAGTGGAAGACAAGGGTCACGCTACCCAGATCAAATCCTTCCAAGGAGGAACTGAACTAGGCAGGGTAGCAGCTGAGGCAAAAATGAAGGTGGATAATTTACGGGGAAGGAATGACTGGAAAGAAGATAGAAAAAGGTAGGAGGATCTTTAACGAACAAACCTCATTCTGATTATAATCTTAAAAGTAGTCTTTTGAGATGCATTGATATGTCCGAGACATTTGAAAACTGTAATGATAGTAAAAGTCGGGACTTATTTTGTCAGAGAAAAAGGATGAGAAATTCTGCAAGAAATTAATAGTAATGAAAAAGTTTAAGAGCAATCAAAATTAATATTAAAAATAAGACCTGCATACAATGCATATTACATCGAACAAACATAAGAATTATTATTAGTATACCAAGAAATATACTGTAACTTAATTGAAGTAATGGAAAGACGGTAAAATTCGAAACAATCAATCTCTTCTTTGTTTTGGCCAAAAAAAAAAAAATCTTCTTTGTAGGTTGAGGTGATTGTATTTAAGCAGTTCCCTTGAGCTTCTTTGTGATGGTAGCAATGTACTTTCCTTGGTGAAAAGCTTGCTCCAACCCCAGCTTGGATGGCTGCCTAGACCCATCCCCAGCATAGGTTCCCGTTCCGTTAGGACTTCCTCTTTTCACTGTCTCCATCTCAAACATTCCGGCACCAAATGTGTACACAATCGGAACAAAGATCAGCCCACGGTGAACCAGTTGAGTAATAGCAGTCTGCGATAATTAATGCATCACACATTTTATTATTTCATTGAGCAACCAATGAATTATATCCATGACTCCAGAATTTATAAAATTCAACTTTCAGACAGGAGTTTGAGTAAATTGGTGCTTCAGCAAAAATCCGTTTAGTTCAGTATTCTGAGACAAATGGGTTTGCGGGCCCAAATTGGGATTTCAGACGTTGAAGTAAACGAATACTAGAATAGGGGAACTTACGGGGTAGTTTCTTGTCCACCACCCTGAGATCCGGTGCTGTAAAAGATTCTGGCGAGCTTGCCATCGAGTTCTTGTGTTCTCCACAGTCCTCCAGTTGCATCCAGAAATGCTTGGAATTGGGCAGCCATCATTCCTAATCTAGTGGGGAAGCCAAAAACAAACCCATCGGCCTCTGTTAGTTCATGAGGGGTAATGATTGGCACATCACTCTTTGTTGGGGCACCCATCTTACACCTAGCACCTCCTCTGACAATATCTCAGGCACCTGTAACAGAAGGTCATTCATTTGCCTCTCAGAGCGTAGAGAAATAATATAGTAGTGATCAATAACACCAGTAAATGAATATGTGAGCAGGGTCTATTTTCTGTTTTTCTTTTATTTAGAAAGGTGCAAACAAAAAACCAAAATTGAGAGAACGAAGTTCATGTTGCTTATAGAAAGATGGGATATATTTTTCTACCTGCCATAATTTGGCCTCAACCCCTTCAACAGATGCAGCACCTTTCTTTATCTCCTCTACTAGTTTCTCAACACGTCCGTATGTGGAATAGTACCTGTAGCAGCAGTACTAGCTTTATAGTTGGTTCTGAATATTTAGATACATTAACAAAACAGTCCTTCCATTGTTTATGGAGCATAGATGAGAAATGTATTCAGGTAAGGGACATGTTATGCAAATTGGAAGGTTCAAAGGAAGAGACATTTTGGCTTGTTATACAATAACGTAACAAAACCACAATTAAGATACATTCATGGAAGGGTTCAACTGAATTGCATGTAATCAGGAAGAACAGGAATATGTCTTTGAAAATCCCCTCGGTCAAATGACTTGAACCCTATCAACTGTTTACCAGCAATCTTGACTGAATGGCGGAGAAAGACAGTTACAGATGAACGGAGCATAATACATGCATGTACATGACCAAGTAAGAGGTACATATGTTGACAAAATGAGACATTAAAAGAACCTTTAGTTTGTCACTCATATCACATATCTAGTATATTACAAGAACTTATAGCTTGGTCTCTTTTCTGGTTGAACCATTGATTCTTTTGAATATAGAATAGGAATTTTAACAGTGTGTAACTGATTATTCCGACTAGGAGAAGAAGATGATATCCTCGCATATTCTTAAAGATACAACCCAGGGGCCCTCTTCAATACATAATGTTTCCAACCACACCTTTCATCTATTTTACACACGTATTGGTAATGAGGTCTCTAAATCAAGTGATATATCAAATCTGTGCTAACATTGATACGTCAAGGGAATATGTTTGAAGCATTTTGATTATAAGGCCAACAATCACAGATCAATTGAATCACAATCCCTCTCTTCTTTTACGCAAATGAATCAAAACTCAAGACAACCACAAATTTTATCTCAAAAACATATTTTCAACAAGAATCGGTCAATCAGAGAGAAAAGGGCAAAAACTCAAATTAAAAAAAAAAAAAAAAGAGCAGAATCGCAATCGATCAAACACAAATAGAATCAATCTCGCTAACGCGGATCTAAAATCACCAAACAAGGATGAAATGCACGCCACTCCGCTGAAATGTATACGATCAAAGCGCAAGAAAAAAAAAATGAAAAAATAAAAATCGGTGAAGATATAGAGACATAGCTTGACAATGAAAAAAAAAACTTAGGTGAAACAAAGAAAAGGAAGAAGAAAACTGGAAAATGGATCGAGGAAGGAGATGCATACACAATATCCACTTTGGTCGCCATTGGTGGCATCCTCTGACTCGCTCTCTGATCTATCAGTTAAAAGACTTGCCAATGCGTTGACAATGATGCAATAGGGAAGTGGGTGAGCCTCTCTTCGTCATCGGAGGTGGCAATTCGTATTAGCATGGGCCTGTTTTGGCACGGTACGGATTGTATCGTGCTGTATTTGGTATGAATTGATCTGTGATGTGTCTGTGCCTAAAAATAAATGTACAGTATGGTATAGATATAGTAACAAGCTATAAACATATCATATCGGCTCGTGAGTTCGTTTCGGTCTATGTGCCTGTTTTAACCTATGAGCCCATTTTAACTTGTGAGCTCGAAAGCTTATTTTAAAAAAATTTTTAATTTTAAATAAAATAAGAATGTTAAAATAATTAATAAAATATTAATACATATTTTATATATTTTTAATTATCTATAATAGTTATTATTTAATAAATTATAAATTAATATAATTAATAATTAAAATTATAAATAAATTATAATAAATATTATTTAAGTAAATAAGATATCATATTAATTGAAAGATTTTTAATATATAAAATAATTTAAAGATAAAAAACTCCTAAAATTAGGAGATTTTTTAGATCCGTACCTCAAATGAATCCAAAAGAATTTTTCTGTGCCGTGTATGCTAATGCCGGCCCCGTCCATTTTATCGCTTCTAATTCATCGCAGCCCTGTATTTACAGTTGCAGTTTGAAATAGATTTTATATTAAAATATTATTTTTTAATATTTTTAATATAAAATAGAGGAATTCTCAAATACATACATTATACGGACTATGAATTACGTCTATAAAGCCACGTGTCATTTAAAATAATAAATGGAGAATAATTTTAAAATAATAAGAGACTACTTACTTTCTTTTCAATTTTTGAGTCTTAATTTAAATATTATATGATAAAGAGAAATTTTAAAATACTCTTAAAATATGTACTCTAAAAAATTGATATTATCTAAATTATTATAAATTATTTCAAATTTAATTTAAAAAATAAAAAATAAATTTTTAAAAAATAAATTTAAATAAAAATAATTATTTATATCATTTATGTAATTATTAAATTAATAAATAATATTATAAATAATTATTACTTTATTTTAATTTACTTAAAAATTATCTAATTCATTATTCAATTAATAATGTTTTGTATAATTTTAAACCGATAGTATGATTTATACATACATAAAAACAAGGTAGAGAATTGGATGTCGACGTGTCGTTTAAGTGCGTTTCACGCTCGTCCTCATCATCATTTTTTTTTTATTGGTTATCAGGTATTTGAGATTATATATATATATATAATCTCCATAATTGAATGATAAATTAATTAATTTTATTTAAATAAAGTTTTTTTTAACCGATTATTTAATTCTCTTAAATTAATAATAATATAATTTATTATTACTTATTTAATATATTTTACTGAAATCAATAATTTTTTTACTCTCAAAATTATTAATTTATTAAAATGTTATTTTATATATAAAAAAATGTCGATAAATAATATTTTTTTTTTAATTTAAAAATAATATATTAAAATTTTTCAATAAATTTATTAAATTAATAATTTTTGTAACCACCCCATTATATTAATTTATTAGAGGCTTACTACATATATATGGATAGAACACATTCCAAAGTTTCATCAGGGAAGATTCCTTTGAAAATGAATAAACTGGTCTTAATTTTTTGACTTATATTATACTAATAATAATAATATTATTGAGAAATTCTTACCTAAATTTAAGAAAGAAAAGGAGTTAAGATCGGATCAATTATAAAGTATTAAGTTGAAAAAGTATTTATTATTTTTTTTACAGCCTTTTTTACTTATTTCTATGTGCCCAAATAATAGTTTAAAATGAATGCTTGATCAAATAATAGGTTTTAGAGTTTTTTTTTTTTTTTTTTTAACTTCTAAATTATTAAACAAAAATTCATAAATAACTAACAATATACGAATTTTATAAATAAAAATTCATAAATAGTTTACATTAAAAAAAAAAAGTTCACCCAGGCCGACGGACTTTAACGGGCTCGTGCCAAACACGACACGATACGGCACATATACATCGTTTACTATGTTCATGCCAGTACGATTTACCACCTCTACTAAATGTTGAATAAAACTAAACAAAAGCGTGGCAGTTCCTACCCCATACAAACAATGAAAGTAGGATTAACATCAACTAATCAACATTAGCGACAATTCATATAAATTATATAGCAATTAGGAACTCCATTTAAGAAAACTAAATTCTCATCTAGCCTCGAGTACTGTAATGGTCATTTCGTTCGTCGTATTCAAGTGATCGTTGGTCGATCGAAAATGTTTCTCGCCAAAATCCTCCTCCATGAAGAAACCCGGTTGTTTAGGTTGAGACAGGACAGTATTCTCATTGCTTAACATCATAACCACTGCTGACATGGTGGGCCGGTCTTCAGGTTGCTGTTGAACACATAAGAGACCAATATGGATGCACCGTAAAACTTCCGACATTGTCAATGAGTCGCCAAAGGTTTCATCGATTAGTTCGGCCGGTCGGCCCTCTTTCCACAATCGCCATGCCTAAAGATGAAAAATTAAACATAACTAAATATCCTATTTCAATTTGATTATTCTAAGGTTCGTAAGGGTTTGTGTATACTTACGTATCCTATAAGGTTAAGGTCATTGTTATTCGGACGATAAAATCCTCGGTTTCTCTTTCCACTTATCATCTCCAACATTAAGATTCCGAAACTAAAGACATCCGATTTGACTGAAAATTGTCCATCTATAGCATATTCCGGTGCCATGTAACCACTGGAAAAATATTAAAGTAGCATTAGTCAAGAACAGAAGTGAAGTCATTGACTGCGTAGTTATAAGCCCAAAAATTAATTGACTGAAAAACAAGAGAACAATCTTCTCCTTTAAAAAGAAGAAGCTGGCCAAAGAAAAAGTATGTAGAGATGTCTTACTAAGTTCCAACCACCCTTTTGGTATTTGCTTCTGTTTCATCCGCTCCGAAAGTTCTTGCAATTCCGAAATCCGAGATTTTTGGGTTCATATCAAGGTCGAGCAGGACATTGCTCGCTTTGAGATCTCTATGTATTATCCTCAATCTTGAATCTTGATGAAGATAAAGAAGCCCCCGAGCGACCCCACAAATAATCCGGAACCATGTAGACCAACTTAATTGTTTTCCATGTGCTTGATCTGAAAAGTTCAAACACAAATTGTAAGAAACCTACTTTGTACTCATTATACTATGAGATTATATAAGTAATGTTGTTTACCAAATATGAAAGCATCCAAGCTTTTGTTGGGCATGTATTCATAGACGAGCATTTTCTCATCCTCCTGAATGCAACAACCGAGAAGCTTTACGAGATTCCGGTGTTGAAGTTTAGCTATTAATATAACTTCATTCTTAAACTCATTTAGTCCCTGCCCAGAATTCTTTGAAAGCCTCTTCACTGCAATTTCTTGCCCATTTGCTAGTCTACCCTGAAATATATCACCATTTTTTTTAATACAAATTATAGAACATAATTAGCTGCATACGTAATCTCATAGTTTGTTTAATAACTTAGTTTACCATTTAAAAAGTTCACCTTGTAAACAGGTCCAAAGCCACCTTCCCCTAGCTTATTGTTGATCGAAAAGTTATCCGTGGCACTAGTTATGGTGGACAAATCAAACAATGGAAGCTCCAAGTCTCCTTTATCTTCTTTACCTGTTGTAATATGTATTATTTCCAATTTTTACTACTTCATAAGATTGAATGAAATGAATTTGATGAATACATATACTAACATAACAAGCCAACTGCTCTTACCTATGATGTTAGACTTTTTTCTACAAAAGCAGAACCCAAGTAAGAGAATTGCCAAAACTCCAGCAATGGCACAACCAATTGCCACTCCAATCTTCTTCCCCTTACTAGAGTGTGACCCTTCACGATTGATATCAAAACAGAAAAAAGGTTAACATGTAATCTCAAAACCAGATCCGAACAAATTAGTAACATAAGCAAAAATTGAGCTAGTCAACTTACTTAATTCCGAAGCCGGCATCCGAAGATATATATCCTGCCCACCAGTCGGAATAACCTTAAGATCAATTATATCACCCAACCAATTAACACAGCCACTTCCGCTCCCACTAATATCCGTATTTCCATAAGCAGAACACGAACAATTACTCAGACACTTAATCCTACACTCCTCAAGATTCATACTCTTATTCACCCAAGTACGTGTAGTATCCGGTGCTTTCATTTCCGAAATTCTTCTAAACCCAATGTCATTAACCGCACAACTCAACGGCTTCGCCCTTTCACACCCATCCGTAAAATTGGGCTGAAGTGAGTTCCATTTCTCGGGCGATTTGGCCTTGAACCCTTGTAAACATACGCAATTAGGTGTCTTACTCACATCACAATATCCATACGGCCCACAAAGGGCGTAATTGTCACATTGATCTCTCGGGAGCGTCGCGTATAGCCTCCAAATTTGCTTTTCGGGTGACCATATGTTGATGTCACGCATATTGCTAGATTGATTCATTACCATAAGAACAGTTAATGACTTATTTGGAACGGTATAATCGTAATAAACCTCATTATCGTTCACTGTAGAATTGAACTTCACAAGCGGCAAAGCATTAGGTGGTTTACTGCTAACCGTTATGCCGTTCCAAGGACCGTGCCTAACGTACTCTTTCGAACCCATCCATGTGACTGTCTCAGGGTAGTTATGAAGTTCCATTGTCCAAGACAAATTTCCCGCAGAAGGGTCGTTTGGATTCTTCCAAGCCGTAACACGCCGATCGATTTTGTTCTTCAAGTCCCATCCAAGCTTCATCCCGGGTATTAACGTATCGGTTGGATAGTCGAAGCTTTGCCATGAATAGTTATCCGGATTTTCATCGTTCTCTTCTCTTAGGACGAGGTTTCCGGTATCTAAGAGCTGTAAGACCGGATTCCGGAGTTGTTTTAACAATCTAGCTGACCAAACAAGAGTATTGTTTTGATTGAGGAGTAGATTCCCTGTTTGGTTCAGTGCCAAAGCTCCGGACGAATCGTTGATTGGGTTGTTCCGATTTGCAACCCAAAAGACGGTTTGGATTGGAATGAACTTGTACCATATTCCTATGTAACGGTTCGTCGAATTGCCGGGACTAAAGAAACCCAATTCGAAAGTTCCGTTTTTTGATACTAAGGTGGTATTGTTATCAAGGATGGACTGAGATTGAGTTATGGAATCAATTGAGGTTGCGATTTTGAAGAGAGAAAAGAGAATTTGGGATAATAGGAGGATAATGAGTTTCGAAGAGGAAGTGGCCATTATTGGTATGTAAGTGGTACAAGTAGAAACTTGCAATGTGGTTTGAGTTTTGGTTATAAGCTGATTCATATCTTCTGTCAAAGAGGAAGTGGTTATAAGTTTTGGACATTTGACTCAAGTCTTCAGTCAATTAGTGCGGCATTCAATCAATTACCACTAGAAAGGGTGGATGAGATAATTATAAATTGTTTTGAATTTTTGAAGGTTGGCCTTTTGCACTTTTGAGAGGAGACTTGGACCATTTTGTGGGTCAAGTAACACTTTCGAGTTGCCTCTGTTCATAGATTGTCCATGTTCAAAGAGTAAGAGGAGTCAGACAGATTTGTACCATTAGTGATTTCTCACTGTATGCTCAGAAGCTTCGGGTCCATTTCTTAAATTTATAATACATTTAAAATTTCACATCGTTTCAAACTTGAAACCGCGGGTTCAAACATTTTAACACGTTTTTTCTATAATCATTACCAAAATGATGGTTTTGAGAAATCGTATCAAACCTACTCATCATCAATATTTATGTAAAGTAGTTGTTTAAATTTAAATAAATTTTAAATAAAGTAAATTAAATTATTAATCATATTAATAATATGAATATTATTAATCAAAAGTTAAAAGATCTAAAACATTTTCTAGATTTTCATCTTAGCTAATTTAATCACAACGACTAGCTCGTAGTGCAGCAAACTGATGAAAAAAATTCAGCAATTTACACTAGACTTGACTAAAAATGTGTTTTGACATAAATTTGCTGTATCTTTCACCCAAGCGTGAAATCTTAGATCGTTGAAAAATTGTTACTAATTGTAAAAGATGGTTGAAAATTCTTCCCTAACCAGACCACAAGGCAAGTTGCTGACATAGATAGGAGACTAGACTTACCACCACCCAAAACATCTAACCTTTATTGTTGGATAAAAGGTCAAAACTTCTAGAATTGGTTGACTGATTCAAACCAGTGTGTTTGTCACTTTTTAGGGTATAATATAAGTCAACAGTGCACTGGCTCTGTTAAGAGTCGAAGAGACCTTAAATTTGTTTCATATGAAAATTTATTTTATTTTTATTTTTTAAAATTATTTTTGAAAATATCTAAATTAATTTAGAATGTATTAATCCCTCGATTCAGCTCTCTAGTATCATTATTATTGTTATATCAAACATCTTGACTGGGTCCATAAGAATGATCCATTTTTAAAAAATATATATATTTAGATAAGAATGAAATTTTTAAATATTTTTCATATATATTTAGATTCATTAAGTGAGTTTAAAAAAAAACATTCTTCAAATAACGTTCTAAATGAAGAATTAAAATAATTTTATATTATTAAATTTTTATATAATCAAATAAATATAATTAAAATCACTTATTCCATTTCTCCTTATTCTCACTCATTGATTCATTCTATTATTTTTTAGAAAATCAAACCAAGATTCCATTAAGTTTAAACTTCCATTTTGAAATCTTATATCGTCGATATGCTTTGAATTTGATATAGTCTTCAAAATTTTGTTTCGGGTCCAAGATTCTGTCTAGACCGTAAAATTAAACTTTTTGATCGAGCTTTAATCTCAAGACTTCTAAGGTTGAAATTAGATTTGAGCTTTGACCTTAGAGTTGTGTTGAAAAAAGAAGAAGAAAAAAAAGGAGGGTAAGTAGTAAATATGTTAATTTTTGAGATAAAATTATAAAGGAAAATTAATCGAAGTCAAATTTAATTAATTAATTATTTATTTATTTATTTTTATGCGGTATTATTAAAAATTCAGAAACATTAGCCCATATAAACGAACGATGAAAGTAGGATTAACATCAACTAATTATCAAATATTAGCAGCAATTCACACATAAATTATACTGCAACTTAAGAACACTAAATTCTCATCTAGCCTCGAGTACTGTAATGGTCATTTCGTTCGTCGAATTCAAGCGATCGTTGCTTGATTGAAGATCTTTCTTGCCACAACCCTCCTCCATGAAGAAACCGGGTTGTTTAGGTTGAGACAAAACACTATTCTCATTGCTTAACATCATAACCACAGATGACATGGTGGGCCGGTCTTCAGGATTTTGTTGAACACATAAGAGACCGATATGGATGCACCGTAAGACTTCCGACATTGGTAATGAGTCGCCAAAGGTTTCATTGATTAGTTCGGCTGGTTGGCCCTCATTCCACAATCTCCATGCCTAAACATGAAAAATTATTCCCACTTAAATTATTTAATAGGATTTGATTACTGCAAGTTTTTGTAAGGATTTGTGTATACTTACATATCCTATAAGGTTAAGATCGTGGTTATTTGGACGATAAAATCCACGATTTTTCTTTCCACTTATCATCTCCAGCAATAAGATTCCGAAACTGAAAACATCTGATTTTATTGAGAACTGTCCGGCGATAGCATATTCCGGTGCCATGTAACCACTGTAAAAACATTAGAGTACCATCAGATATTGCATTAGCGAAGAATACAAGTGAAATAATTGACCGTGTATCAATACGCCTTGTTCTTAATTAACCGATGAACAAGACAAAGGAGGCTTAAAATGACTATGCAGAGTTGGCCAATCCCTAACTTTGTAATCTTGGGGCTGAGCCTTGCGGTGCAATGACTGAGAAAGATCTCTGATCAAGTCCTACTAAGCTGAAGGAGAATTCTATCATTCCCTTAAAAAAAAAAAAAAAGAATGCAGAAATGTCTTACTAAGTTCCAACCACCCTTTTGGTATTTGCTTGTGTTTCATCCCCTCTGAAAGATCTTGCAATTCCGAAATCCGAGATTTTTGGGTTCATATCAAGGTCGAGCAAGACGTTGCTCGCTTTGAGATCTCTATGTATTATCCTCAATCTAGAATCTTGATGGAGATAAAGAAGCCCTCGAGCGACCCCACAAATAATATGGAACCGTGTAGACCAACTTAATTGTTTTCCATGTGCTTGATCTGAAAAGTTCAAACACTTAATAATTGTAAGAAACCTAATATGTACTCATTATACTCTGAGATTATGTAAGTAATGTTGTTTACCAAATATGAAAGAATCCAAGCTTTTGTTGGGCATGTATTCATAGATAAGCATTTTCTCCTCTCCCTGAATGCAACAACCGAGAAGCTTTACGAGATTCCGGTGTTGAAGTTTCGCTATTAATATCACTTCATTCTTAAACTCATTTACTCCTTGCCCAGAATTCTGTGAAAGCCTCTTCACTGCAATTTCTTGCCCATTTGCTAGTCTTCCCTGAAATATGTCATCAAATTTTTTTTGACAAATTTATGGAACATAAAAAGTATAGTTGATCTCATAGTTAGTTTACTTAGTTCCTCATGAAAAAGGTTCACCATGTAAACAGGTCCAAAGCCGCCTTCCCCAAGCTTATTGTTGATCGAAAAGTCATCAGTGGCACTAGCTATGGTCGACAAATCAAACAAGGGGAGCTCCAAGTCTTGTTTATCTTCTTTACCTGTTATATGTATCATTTCAACTTTTTACTATAAATAAAATGATTTTGATGAATAAACATATTAACGACCAAATGCTCTTACCTATGATGTTAGACTTTTTTCTATAAAAGCTCAACCCAAGTAAGAGAATTGCCAAAACTCCTGCAATGGCACAACCAATTGCCACTGCAATCTTCTTCTCCTTGTCAGCGGGTGACCCTTCATGATTGATTTTCAAAACAGAAAAGAATTAACATTTTGTCTCAAATCAGATCCGGCGAATTTAAATAGTAGACTTGATTAGAAACATAAGCAATAGCTGAGCAAATTAACTTACTTAATTCTGAGGCCGGCATCCGAAGATATATATCCTGTCCACCATTCGGAATAACCTTCAGATCAATTATATCACCAAACCAATTAACACAACCACTTCCGCTCCCACTAATATCCGTATTTCCATAAACCGAACATGAACAATTACTAAGACACTTACCCCTACACTCTTCAAGATTCATACTCCTATTCACCCAAGTACGTGTAGTATCAGGTGCTTTCATTTTAGAAATTCTCCTATACCCGATGTCATTATCTGCACAACTCAACGGCTTAACCCTTACACACCCATCCGTAAAATTTGGCTGAAGTGAGTTCCATTTCTCAGGTGATTTCGCCTTAAACCCTTCTAAACATGTGCAATAAGGTGTCTTACTCGCATCACAATATCCATACGACCCACAAAGGTCGTATTTGTCACAAGGATCTCTCGGGAGAGTCAGGTATAGCCTCCAAATTTGTTTTTCGGGTGACCATATGTTGATATCACGCCTATTTCTTGATTGATTCAATACCATATTAACAGTCAACGACTTATTCGGGACTGTATAATCATAATAAACCTCATCATCGTTCACTGTAGAATTGATCTTCACAAGTAGCACAACATTAGGTGCCATACTACTAACTGACATGCCATTCCAAGGACCGAACCTAACGTACTCTTTCAAACCCATCCATGTAACTGTCTCGGGGTAGTTATGAAGTTCCATTTTCCAAGTCAAATTTCCCGGAGAAGGGTCGTTTGGATTCTTCCAGGCAGTAACACGTCGATCGATTTTGTTCTTCAAGTCCCATCCAAGTTTCATCCCGGGTAGTAATGTATCGGTCGGATAGTCGAAGCTTTGCCAAGAATAGTTTTCCAGGTTTTCATCGTTATCTTCTCTTAGGACGAGATTTCCAGTATCTAAGAGCTGTAAGACCGGGTTCCGGAGTTGTTTTAGCAATCTAGCTGACCAAACAAGAGAGTTCTTTTGAATGAGGTGTAGACTGCCTGTTCGGTTCATCACCAAAATTCCAGACGAATCGTTGATTGGGTTGTTCCGGTTTGCAACCCAGATGATGGTTTTGATTGGAATGAACTTGTACCATATTCCTAAGTAGCGGTTCGTTGAATTCCCAGGACTAAAGAAACCCAATTCAAAAGTTCCGTTTTTGGATACTAAGGTGGTGTTGTCATCAAGGAGGGATTTTGATCGAGTTATGGAATCAATTGAAGTTGACAATTTGAAAAAAGAAAAGAGTATGTGGGATGATATGATGATAACCTTCCGAGAGGAAGCGTCCATTGCTGGTTTCCAAACAGTACAAGCTAGAAACTTGCTATGTAGTTTTGAGTACTGGTTAGTGATGAAGCTGATTCATATGGTAAGTTATGGAGAGTTGACTTCAAGTCTTTCTCTCAATTCGCACGGCATTCAATCAATTAGCACTAGAAAGAGTGGCAGAGATAATTGTGAATTCTGTGTAATATTTTTGGACTTTGAGAGTGTATTTTAGTAGGTCAGTTGTCACTTTCAGTTTGCCTTTGTTCATAGGTAGTTCATGTTCAAAGACTAAAAAGGAATCAGACAGACTTGTCACCCTACATACTTGGTGCAAACCTCCCTGATCAACCTCTCGTTGATCCCGAAAGTAAGCCTTGGAACTCTCTTCCAAGAAAATGTGGATTCTCTCTTAACAATAAAAATTTCTCAATAAAAATCAGTCACCTTCTTTATTTGATTCACTCTACGTAAAAAATAATCTAAACAGCAGAATCAAAACTAACTTAGGGATTATGAGAAAAAAAAAAAAGAAATAACAGCTTCATCCTAATAACTAGGATCTGTTTAGCAACTTAATTTAAAAGCAAATCTTTTGACCCAGCTTGCTGGAGCTTTAATCTCGTGGACCTTCTACAATGTCCTCAAGTGGGCCTTTTTCTTCATTTTGATTTCTATTTGCATCAATTTCCTTCCCCTCTAAAAGACTTGACTCGGCAAGTAATAGCAAGTTCAGAGTATAACTTGTCTTCCTAATAATAGAGTATATACCATAGTTCCAATAGAAACTTGCAATGTAGTTTGTGTACTGGTTATTGTGTTGAAGATTCATATGGCAAGTTTTGGAGAGTCGCCTCAAGTCTTTCTCTCAATTAGCGTGGCATTCAATCACTGAGCACTCGACAGAGTGGCTGAAATAATTATGAACTGTGTGTGGAATTTTTGGCATTTGAGAGTCCTTTTTGTGGGTCAGTAATCACTTTCAATTTGCCTTTGTTCATAGGTTGTTCATGTTCAAAGGTTAAAAGGAATCAGTCCTGTACTTACTGTATGCTGAGAGGTAATTGGGTTACCTTGTTGATTCTGGAAATAAATTGTTGGGTCCATTTGTTTAATAATTTCTAAAGCGATAGGTAGATATTTTTCTTTAATGATTCGAATTTCGAAATTTTGAAATTTTTTTTAGTGATTCAAATTTTGACCTTGATTTTGAGAATAATATCGGATGATAGATTCTATCAAGAAATTGTTTTTTTTTTAATCTCATGGCATTAACCATTCATTCACATCTTTTTGTCTTCTTTTTCTTGTTTTTCTCATATCAGTTCAACCAGATTTTTCCAAATGTTGGCTCAAATCCAGATCCTCCAACATATTGAACGAGTAATCAAAATTTCGGTTCGATTACTTTGACCTATAATTCAATTTTCATATAAATGAACGATGAAAGTAGGATTAAAATCAACTAATTATCAAATATTAGCAGCAATTCACACATAATTTATTCTGCAACTTAAGAACACTAAATTGTCATCTAGCCTCGAGTACTGTAATGGTCATTTCGCTCGTCAAATTCAAGTGATCGTTGCTTGATCGAAGATCTTTCTTGCCACAACCCTCCTCCATAAAGAAACCAGGTTGTTTAGGTTGAGACATCATAACCACAGATGACATGGTGGGCCGGTCTTCAGGATTTTGTTGAACACATAAGAGACCGATATGGATGCACCGTAAGACTTCCGACATTGGTAATGAGTCGCCAAAGGTTTCATTGATTAGTTCGGCTGGTTGGCCCTCATTCCACAATCTCCATGCCTAAACATGAAAAATTATTCCCACTTAAATTATTTAATAGGATTTGATTACTGCAAGTTTTTGTAAGGATTTGTGTATACTTACATATCCTATAAGGTTAAGATCGTGGTTATTTGGACGATAAAATCCACGATTTTTCTTTCCACTTATCATCTCCAGCAATAAGATTCCGAAACTGAAAACATCTGATTTTATTGAGAACTGTCCGGCGATAGCATATTCCGGTGCCATGTAACCACTGTAAAAACATTAGAGTACCATCAGATTTTGCATTAGCGAAGAATACAAGTGAAATAATTGACCGTGTATCAATACGCCTTGTTCTTAATTAACCGATGAACAAGACAAAGGAGGCTTAAAATGACTATGCAGAGTTGGCCAATCCCTAACTTTGTAATCTTGGGGCTGAGCCTTGCGGTGCAATGACTGAGAAAGATCTCTGATCAAGTCCTACTTAGCTGAAGGAGAATTCTATCATTCCTTTAAAACAATAAATAAAAATGAAGTACGCAGAAATGTCTTACCAAGTTCCAACAACCCTTCTGGTATTTGCTTCTGTTTCATCCCCTCCGAAAGATCTTGCAATTCCGAAATCCGAGATTTTTGGGTTCATATCAAGATCGAGCAAGACGTTGCTCGCCTTGAGATCTCTATGTATTATCCTCAATCTAGAATCTTGATGGAGATAAAGAAGCCCTCGAGCGACCCCACAAATAATATGGAACCGTGTAGACCAACTTAATTGTTTTCCATGTGCTTGATCTGAAAAGTTCAAACACTTAATAATTGTAAGAAACCTATTATGTACTCATTATACTATGAGATTATGTAAGTAATGTTGTTTACCAAATATGAAAGCATCCAAGCTTTTGTTGGGCATGTATTCATAGATAAGCATTTTCTCCTCTCCCTGAGTGCAACAACCGAGAAGCTTTACGAGATTCCGGTGTTGAAGTTTCGCTATTAATATCACTTCATTCTTAAACTCATTTACTCCTTGCCCAGAATTCTGTGAAAGCCTCTTCACTGCAATTTCTTGCCCATTTGCTAGTCTGCCCTGAAATATGTCATCAAATGTTTTTTGACAAATTTATACAACATAAAAAGTAAGGTGATCTCATAGTTAGTTTACTTAGTTACTCATGAAAAAGGTTCACCATGTAAACAGGTCCAAAGCCGCCTTCCCCAAGCTTATTGTTGATCGAAAAGTCATCAGTGGCACTAGCTATGGTCGACAAATCAAACAAGGGGAGCTCCAAGTCTTGTTTATCTTCTTTACCTGTTATATGTATCATTTCAACTTTTTACTATAAATAAAATGATTTTGATGAATAAACATATTAACGACCAAATGCTCTTACCTATGATGTTAGACTTTTTTCTATAAAAGCTCAACCCAAGTAAGAGAATTGCCAAAACTCCTGCCTGCAATGGCACAACCAATTGCCACTGCAATCTTCTTCTCCTTGTCAGCGGGTGACCCTTCATGATTGATTTTCAAAACAGAAAAGAATTAACATTTTGTCTCAAATCAGATCCGGCGAATTTAGATACTACTGTTGATTAGAAACGGAAGCAAAAACTGAGGTAATTAACTTACTCAATTCCGAAGCCGGCATCCGAAGATATATATCCTGCCCACCCCTTGGAATTACCTTAAGATCAATTATATCAGCAAACCAATTAACACAACCACTTCCGCTCACGCTAATATCGGTATTTCCGTAAGCCGAACACAAACAATTACTCAAACACTTAATCCTACACTCCTCAAGATTCATACTTCTATTTACCCAAGTATGTGTTGTATCAGGTGCTTTCATCCCTGAAATTATCCTAAAGCCAATTTCATTTTCCGCACAACTCAATGTCTTCACCCTCTCACATCCATCCGTATAGTTCGGTTGAAGTGATTTCCATTTTTCCGGCGATTTTTCCCTGAACCCTTTTAAGCATACGCAATTAGGTGTCTTACTCTTATCACAATATCCATACGGCCCACAAAGGGCGTAAATGTCGCAAGGATCAGTCGGGAGAGTCAAGTAATGCCTCCAAATTTGTTTTTCGGGTGACCATATGTTGATATAACGCATATTACTAGATTGATCCAATACCATAAGAACTGTCAACGACTTATTCGGAACGGTATAACCGTAATAAACCTCATCATCATTCACTGTAGACTTGATTTTCACAAATAGCGGAACAGGTGATATGTTACTAACCGTTATGCCGTTCCAAGGACCGTGCCTAACGTACTTTTTCGAACCCATCCATGTAACTGTCTCCGGGTAGTTATGAAGTTCCATTGTCCAAGACAAATTTCCCGGAGAAGGGTCGTTTGGATTCTTCCAAGCCGTAACACGTCGATCGATTTTGTTCTTCAAGTCCCATCCAAGCATCATCCCGGGTAATAACGTATCCGTTGGATAGTCAAAGCTTTGCCAAGAATAGTTATCCGGATTTTCATAATTTTCTTCTCTTAGGATGAGGTTTCCGGTATCTAAGAGCTGTAAGACCGGATTCCGGAGTTGTTTTAACAATCTAGCTGACCAAACAACAGTGTTGTTTTGATTGAGGAGTAGATTCCCTGTCTGGTTCAGTGCCAAAACTCCGGACGAATCATTGATTGGGTTGTTCCGATTTGCAACCCAAACTATGGTTTGGAATGGAATGAACTTGTACCATATTCCTATGTATCGGTTCGTCGAATTTCCGGGACTAAAGAAACCCAATTCGAAAGTCTCGTTTTTGGAAACTAAGGTGGTGTTGTCATCGACGAGGGGTTGAGATTGAGTTATGGAATCAATTGAAGTCGATAATTTGAAGAAAGAGAAGAGTATGTGGGTTAATAGGAAGATAAGCTTCAAAGAGGAATTGCCCATTATTGGTTTCTAAGTGGTACAAGTTACTTGCAATTTAGTTTGACTCAAGTCTTCTCTCAATTATTACGGTATTTAATGAAATAGCACAAGACAGAGTGGCTGAGATTATTAAGAAATCTGGAAAATTTGAAGTCATGTATTTTTCTGTTGTGGTTTCTTTTTTTTTTTTTTTGCAATTTGAGAGGAGACTTTAACCCAATTGTGGGTCAATGTGAATTTGTCTCCGTAGTCTGCTCATTTGACCGAGCCCAGGGTATAGTCAATTATCCTTTCAAGTTGTTCACGTTCAAAGACTAAAAGGAATCGGACAGATAGAGTTGTTGACACTACAGTATTTGCTATCAAAATTGGGTTAGAAAATATAAATTATTTTATTCAATTTAAAAGAGAATAGAGTCAAATTATTAAATAGTAATAATAATAAATAAATAAAGAAGAGAAAATTATTTGTAGCTAATCCTAAAGTAATCAAGACCTAATTTATCATCCAAAAAATATAAAAAAATTGGTTAAAGAATGAATCGAAGAAAAAGATGTACCAAAATAATTGTTGTAGGCAAAATTTGTTAAGAGAATTTACCACTCGATTAACTTCTCTATATACTTGAATCAATTTGACTAAACTCATAATGTCAACAATTTTGTTTAGAAATTTACATTTATAAGTTTCGATATTGTCAATTAATTTTTTTTGTTTGGGTCAATTTACTTATTAATTGTGTAATTCAATTTTTATAAATTTATCTAATTTATGGTTAATTTTTTAGTTTTTATATAATTTAAATAAAAATTTTTAATTTATTTAATCGAAATTAAGACCATATACTAAGCATGTCATGTTATTAAAAAAATATTTATTATTCTTTAATTTTTTATTTTTTATTATTTCTCCATTCTACTCTATTAATTTATTAGTTTCTTTTATAATTAAAATTTTCTTTTCTTTTTGGGAAAAAAATTAGGTAGGGAGAAGGAAATCTGTTCTTGTTTGTCAACGATCAAATTTTTTTTGTAATATATTTAAATCAAATCGAGTATTTGTGATAAATTCAATCGGATTGATTCTATTTTTTCTCACAAAAAATTGAATTGATTAATCCGATTTACCTTCTTCATTAAGAAGATGTTCTTGATCCATAACCAAAAAAAATGGAATAGGAAGACCATTATAAAAGAAAATAATAAATAAATAAAATGAAAGAATAATAAATATATTTTTTATGATATGATATGTTATATCGACATATTACTGTAAGCCTCGAGAAACTTCGACATGTCGTTGGAAAAGAAAATAAGTTCTAAACACAATAATAATTAAATAAATGCATAAATTAAGAATCAAAAGTAAAATGAAACAAAATGTATATAAACTTATATACGTATATACAATTTTCAAAATTATTAATTTATTAAAATTTTATTTTAGATAAGGTTAAGGTCATTGTTATTCGGACGATAAAATCCTCGGTTTCTCTTTCCACTTATCATCTCCGACATTAAGATTCCGAAACTAAAGACATCCGATTTGACTGAAAATTGTCCATCTATATAGCATATTCCGGTGCCATACTTATTAAAGTAGCATTAGTCAATAACAGAAGTGAAGTAATTGACTGCGTAGTTATAAGCCCAAAAATTAATTGACTGAAAAACAAGAGAACAATCTTCTCCTTTAAAAAGAAGAAGCTGGCCAAAGAAAAAGTATGTAGAGATGTGTTACTAAGTTCCAACCACCCTCTTGGTATTTGCTTCTGTTTCATCCGCTCCGAAAGTTCTTGCAATTCCGAAATCCGAGATTTTTGGGTTCATATCAAGGTTGAGCAGGACATTGCTCGCTTGGAGATCTATATGTATTATCCTCAATCTCGAATCTTGATGAAGATAAAGAAGCCCCCGAGCGACCCCACAAATAATCCGGAACCGTGTAGACCAACTTAATTGTTTTCCATGTGCTTGATCTGAAAATTTCGGGTTCGATTACTTTGACCTATATATATATATGGGTAGAGAATAATAGATAATTAAGACTAGGTTAATTATATTTTTAGTTCCCGTGTAATTTAACTTTTATAAATTCATGTCGGTATTATTAAAATCAAACTTTTTGATCGAGCTTTAAACTCAAGACCTCCGAGGTTGAAATCAGATTTGAGCTTGATCTTAGAGTTGTGTTAAAAAAAGAAGAAAAAAAAAAAGGAGGGTAAGTAGTAAATATGTTAATTTTTTAGATAAAATTATAAAGAATAATTAATTGAGGTCAAATTTAATTAATTAATTATTTTTATGCGGTATTATTAAAAATTCAGAAACATTAGCCCATATAAACGAACGATGAAAGTAGGATTAACATCAACTACTTATCAAATATTAGCAACAATTCACACATAAATTATACTACAACTTAAGAACACTAAATTCTCATCTAGCCTCAAGTGCTGTAATGGTCATTTCGTTCGTCGAATTCAAATGATCGTTGCTTGATCGAAGATCTTTCTTGCCACAATCCTCCTCCATAAAGAAACCGGGTTGTTTAGGTTGAGACAAAACACTATTCTCATTGCTTAACATCATAACCACAGATGACATGGTGGGCCGGTCTTCAGGATTTTGTTGAACACATAAGAGACCGATATGGATGCACCGTAAGACTTCCGACATTGGTAATGAGTCGCCAAAGGTTTCATTGATTAGTTCGGCTGGTTGGCCCTCATTCCACAATCTCCATGCCTAAACATGAAAAATTATTCCCACTTAAATTATTTAATAGGATTTGATTACTGCAAGTTTTTGTAAGGATTTGTGTATACTTACATATCCTATAAGGTTAAGATCGTGGTTATTTGGACGATAAAATCCACGATTTTTCTTTCCACTTATCATCTCCAGCAATAAGATTCCGAAACTGAAAACATCTGATTTTATTGAGAACTGTCCGGCGATAGCATATTCCGGTGCCATGTAACCACTGTAAAAACATTAGAGTACCATCAGATTTTGCATTAGCGAAGAATACAAGTGAAATAATTGACCGTGTATCAATACGCCTTGTTCTTAATTAACCGATGAACAAGACAAAGGAGGCTTAAAATGACTATGCAGAGTTGGCCAATCCCTAACTTTGTAATCTTGGGGCTGAGCCTTGCGGTGCAATGACTGAGAAAGATCTCTGATCAAGTCCTACTTAGCTGAAGGAGAATTCTATCATTCCTTTAAAACAATAAATAAAAATGAAGTACGCAGAAATGTCTTACTAAGTTCCAACAACCCTTCTGGTATTTGCTTCTGTTTCATCCCCTCCGAAAGATCTTGCAATTCCGAAATCCGAGATTTTTGGGTTCATATCAAGATCGAGCAAGACGTTGCTCGCCTTGAGATCTCTATGTATTATCCTCAATCTAGAATCTTGATGGAGATAAAGAAGCCCTCGAGCGACCCCACAAATAATATGGAACCGTGTAGACCAACTTAATTGTTTTCCATGTGCTTGATCTGAAAAGTTCAAACACTTAATAATTGTAAGAAACCTAATATGTACTCATTATACTCTGAGATTATGTAAGTAATGTTGTTTACCAAATATGAAAGAATCCAAGCTTTTGTTGGGCATGTATTCATAGACAAGCATTTTCTCCTCTCCCTGAATGCAACAACCGAGAAGCTTTACGAGATTCCGGTGTTGAAGTTTTGCTATTAATCTCACTTCATTCTTAAACTCAATTAGTCCTTGCCCAGAATTCTGTGAAAGCCTCTTCACTGCAATTTCTTGCCCATTTGCTAGTCTGCCCTGAAATATGTCATCAATTTTTTTTTGACAAATTTATAGAACATGAAAAGTATAGTTGATCTCATAGTTAGTTTACTTAGTTCCTCATGAAAAAGGTTCACCTTGTAAACAGGTCCAAAGCCGCCTTCCCCAAGCTTATTGTTGATCGAAAAGTCATCAGTGGCACGAGCTATGGTCGACAAATCAAACAAGAGGAGTTCCAAATCTTGTTTATCTTGTTTATCTGTTATATGTATCATTTCAACCTTTTACTCTAAATAAAATGATTTTGATGAATAAATATATTAACAACCAAATGCTCTTACCTATGATGTTAGACTGTTTTCTATAAAAGCTCAACCCAAGTAAGAGAATTGCCAAAACTCCTGCAATGGCACAACCAATTGCCACTGCAATCTTCTTCTCCTTATCAGCGGGTGACCCTTCATGATTGATTTTCAAAACAGAAAAGAATTAACATTTTGTCTCAAAATCAGATCCAACGAATTTAAATAGTAGACTTGATTAGAAACATAAGCAATAGCTGAGCAAATTAACTTACTTAATTCTGAGGCCGGCATCCGAAGATATATATCCTGTCCACCATTCGGAATAACCTTCAGATCAATTATATCACCAAACCAATTAACACAACCACTTCCGCTCCCACTAATATCCGTATTTCCATAAACCGAACATGAACAATTACTAAGACACTTACCCCTACACTCTTCAAGATTCATACTCCTATTCACCCAAGTACGTGTAGTATCAGGTGCTTTCATTTTAGAAATTCTCCTATACCCGATGTCATTATCTGCACAACTCAACGGCTTAACCCTTACACACCCATCCGTAAAATTTGGCTGAAGTGAGTTCCATTTCTCAGGTGATTTCGCCTTAAACCCTTCTAAACATGTGCAATAAGGTGTCTTACTCGCATCACAATATCCATACGACCCACAAAGGTCGTATTTGTCACAAGGATCTCTCGGGAGAGTCAGGTATAGCCTCCAAATTTGTTTTTCGGGTGACCATATGTTGATATCACGCCTATTTCTTGATTGATTCAATACCATATTAACAGTCAACGACTTATTCGGGACTGTATAATCATAATAAACCTCATCATCGTTCACTGTAGAATTGATCTTCACAAGTAGCACAACATTAGGTGCCATACTACTAACTGACATGCCATTCCAAGGACCGAACCTAACGTACTCTTTCAAACCCATCCATGTAACTGTCTCGGGGTAGTTATGAAGTTCCATTTTCCAAGTCAAATTTCCCGGAGAAGGGTCGTTTGGATTCTTCCAGGCAGTAACACGTCGATCGATTTTGTTCTTCAAGTCCCATCCAAGTTTCATCCCGGGTAGTAATGTATCGGTCGGATAGTCGAAGCTTTGCCAAGAATAGTTTTCCAGGTTTTCATCGTTATCTTCTCTTAGGACGAGATTTCCAGTATCTAAGAGCTGTAAGACCGGGTTCCGGAGTTGTTTTAGCAATCTAGCTGACCAAACAAGAGAGTTCTTTTGAATGAGGTGTAGACTGCCTGTTCGGTTCATCACCAAAATTCCAGACGAATCGTTGATTGGGTTGTTCCGGTTTGCAACCCAGATGATGGTTTTGATTGGAATGAACTTGTACCATATTCCTAAGTAGCGGTTCGTTGAATTCCCAGGACTAAAGAAACCCAATTCAAAAGTTCCGTTTTTGGATACTAAGGTGGTGTTGTCATCAAGGAGGGATTTTGATCGAGTTATGGAATCAATTGAAGTTGACAATTTGAAAAAAGAAAAGAGTATGTGGGATGATATGATGATAACCTTCCGAGAGGAAGCGTCCATTGCTGGTTTCCAAACAGTACAAGCTAGAAACTTGCTATGTAGTTTTGAGTACTGGTTAGTGATGAAGCTGATTCATATGGTAAGTTATGGAGAGTTGACTTCAAGTCTTTCTCTCAATTCGCACGGCATTCAATCAATTAGCACTAGAAAGAGTGGCAGAGATAATTGTGAATTCTGTGTAATATTTTTGGACTTTGAGAGTGTATTTTAGTAGGTCAGTTGTCACTTTCAGTTTGCCTTTGTTCATAGGTAGTTCATGTTCAAAGACTAAAAAGGAATCAGACAGACTTGTCACCCTACATACTTGGTGCAAACCTCCCTGATCAACCTCTCGTTGATCCCGAAAGTAAGCCTTGGAACTCTCTTCCAAGAAAATGTGGATTCTCTCTTAACAATAAAAATTTCTCAATAAAAATCAGTCACCTTCTTTATTTGATTCACTCTACGTAAAAAATAATCTAAACAGCAGAATCAAAACTAACTTAGGGATTATGAGAAAAAAAAAAAAGAAATAACAGCTTCATCCTAATAACTAGGATCTGTTTAGCAACTTAATTTAAAAGCAAATCTTTTGACCCAGCTTGCTGGAGCTTTAATCTCGTGGACCTTCTACAATGTCCTCAAGTGGGCCTTTTTCTTCATTTTGATTTCTATTTGCATCAATTTCCTTCCCCTCTAAAAGACTTGACTCGGCAAGTAATAGCAAGTTCAGAGTATAACTTGTCTTCCTAATAATAGAGTATATACCATAGTTCCAATAGAAACTTGCAATGTAGTTTGTGTACTGGTTATTGTGTTGAAGATTCATATGGCAAGTTTTGGAGAGTCGCCTCAAGTCTTTCTCTCAATTAGCGTGGCATTCAATCACTGAGCACTCGACAGAGTGGCTGAAATAATTATGAACTGTGTGTAGAATTTTTGGCATTTGAGAGTCCTTTTTGTGGGTCAGTAATCACTTTCAATTTGCCTTTGTTCATAGGTTGTTCATGTTCAAAGGTTAAAAGGAATCAGTCCTGTACTTACTGTATGCTGAGAGGTAATTGGGTTACCTTGTTGATTCTGGAAATAAATTGTTGGGTCCATTTGTTTAATAATTTCTAAAGCGATAGGTAGATATTTTTCTTTAATGATTCGAATTTCGAAATTTTGAAATTTTTTTTAGTGATTCAAATTTTGACCTTGATTTTGAGAATAATATCGGATGATAGATTCTATCAAGAAATTGTTTTTTTTTTAATCTCATGGCATTAACCATTCATTCACATCTTTTTGTCTTCTTTTTCTTGTTTTTCTCATATCAGTTCAACCAGATTTTTCCAAATGTTGGCTCAAATCCAGATCCTCCAACATATTGAACGAGTAATCAAAATTTCGGTTCGATTACTTTGACCTATAATTCAATTTTCATATAAATGAACGATGAAAGTAGGATTAAAATCAACTAATTATCAAATATTAGCAGCAATTCACACATAATTTATTCTGCAACTTAAGAACACTAAATTGTCATCTAGCCTCGAGTACTGTAATGGTCATTTCGCTCGTCAAATTCAAGTGATCGTTGCTTGATCGAAGATCTTTCTTGCCACAACCCTCCTCCATAAAGAAACCAGGTTGTTTAGGTTGAGACATCATAACCACAGATGACATGGTGGGCCGGTCTTCAGGATTTTGTTGAACACATAAGAGACCGATATGGATGCACCGTAAGACATCCGACATTGGTAATGAGTCGCCAAAGGGTTCATTGATTAGTTCAGCTGGTCGGCCTTAATTCCACAATCTCCATGCCTAAACATGAAAAATTATTCCCACTGAAATTATTTAATAGGATTTGATTACTGCAAGTTTTTGTAAGGATTTGTGTATACTTACATATCCTATAAGGTTAAGATTGTGGTTATTTGGACGATAAAATCCACGATTTTTCTTTCCACTTATCATCTCCAGCAATAAGATTCCGAAACTGAAAACATCTGATTTTATTGAGAACTGTCCGGCGATAGCATATTCCGGTGCCATGTAACCACTGGAAAAACATTAGAGTACCATCAGATATTGCATTAGCGAAGAATACAAGTGAAATAATTGACCGTGTATCAATACGCCTTGTTCTTAATTAACCGATGAACAAGACAAAGGAGGCTTAAAATGACTATGCAGAGTTGGCCAATCCCTAACTTTGTAATCTTGGGGCTGAGCCTTGCGGTGCAATGACTGAGAAAGATCTCTGATCAAGTCCTACTAAGCTGAAGCAGAATTCTATCATTCCCTTAAAAAAAAAAAAGAATGCAGAAATGTCTTACTAAGTTCCAACAACCCTTCTGGTATTTGCTTGTGTTTCATCCCTTCCGAAAGATCTTGCAATTCCGAAATCCGAGATTTTTGGGTTCATATCAAGATCGAGCAAGACGTTGCTCGCTTTGAGATCTCTCTGTATTATCCTCAATCTAGAATCTTGATGGAGATAAAGAAGCCCTCGAGCGACCCCACAAATAATATGGAACCGTGTAGACCAACTTAATTGTTTTCCATGTGCTTGATCTGAAAAGTACAAACACATAATAATTGTAAGAAACCTAATATGTACTCATTATACTATGAGATTATGTAAGTAATGTTGTTTACCAAATATGAAAGCATCCAAGCTTTTGTTGGGCATGTATTCATAGATAAGCATTTTCTCCTCCCCCTGAATGCAACAACCGAAAAGCTTTACGAGATTCCGGTGTTGAAGTTTCGCTATTAATCTCACTTCATTCTTAAACTCATTTACTCCTTGACCAGAATTTTGTGAAAGCCTCTTCACTGCAATTTCTTGCCCATTTCTAGTCTGCCCTGAAATATGTCATCAAACATTATAATTATTATTTTTTTACATATTATAGAACATAACTAGCTATAGTTGATCTCATAGTTAGTTACTTAGTTTACTAACATATTTGACCATTAAAAAAAAGTTCACCTTGTAAACCGGTCCAAATCCACCTTCCCCAAGCTTTTTGTTGACAGAAAAGTTATCGGTGACACTAGTTATGGTTGACAAATCAAACAATGGAAGCTCCAAGTCTTCTTTTTCTTCTTTAACTGTTATATATATCATTTCCACTTCTTACTATAAATGAAATTATTTTGATGAATAAACATATTAGCAAGCCAAATGCTCTTACCTATGATGTTTGACTTTTTTCTAGAAAAGCAGAGCCCAAGTAAGAGAATTGCCAAAACTCCTGCAAAGGCACAACCAATTGCCACTGCAATCTTCTTCTCCCTCTCAGAAGCTGACCCTTCACAATCGAGTTTCAAAACCAAACATAAATTTTAACATTATCTCTCAAAATCATATAAAACAAATTTAGACATTACACTTGGTTAGAAACATAAGCAAAAACTGTGCTAATTAACTTACTTAATTCTGAAGCCGGCATCCGAAGATATATATCCTGCCCACCACTTGGAATAACCTTAAGATCAATTATATCACAAAACCAATTAACACAACCACTTCCGCTCCCTCTAATATCCGTATTTCCATAAGCAGAACACGAACAATTACTCAGACACTTAATCCTACACTCCTCAAGTTTAAGAGACGTGTTCCTAGCACGTGACATCGAAAATAATCTTGGAGAAGAATAAATTTTAATTTTCACTAAATATAATAATTTAAGAGTATATTCCCAATAAAAAAAATATAATAATTCAAAGAGACTAAGTATAATTCAATTTTCTAATCATAAAAAATAGTTGAAAATGCTGCCTTAACCAGACATTGACAGGATGACGCTACTTGCACCAGCCAAATATGCAATTGAGTGCACGTAAATGCTCCAAAAAAAAAAAATCTACAAACTTTGACTGATTCAGTGTTAAATGTTGACTTGTTTAGTATAATATACTATTCATATTTATACAAACATTAAATAACCGTATCAGGCTATCACATATCCTGATCGGACAAGATTGATTTTCCCCCCGCAGCATTCTCTCTAAAATGAAATTCTCTCCTGTACCCTAAAACCCTTCAGAGTTCAGATTCAAGGCTTACTTATTACAAAAATAAACAACGATGAACAAAATGCCCACTCCATCTAGAACTATGGAAACAATCTATAAAGGAATTATTCCCTAAGGACAAAACTCATTGAAGTCAATAAATAGCTGTCATTAATGCGCCATGCATCCAAAGGAAGCTTCATCCACCTCACGTAGCAGAGTAATGATGAAGAAAGAAAGGACCTAGGAACAAGGGGGGAAGCCCCCCCCTGTGGTAGCTTTAGCTAGCTATATAAAAGGAAATATTATGCACTCAGCACCTGCAAGTTTTAGTCTCTTCCAGCTGCTGCCACCTTCGCCATCACTGCAAGTGCTCCACCACACGTAATTTCTGTTTCATCTCGAAACAAAATTGAAAACATCATGGTCTTCAGGAACGATTTTGATCCATTTTGATAGAGTCGAGAAAGAGAGAATTTTAGAAGTACGTCACAACTATTAGAATGTGATATATTCTCTTTTACCATTCTATTTTCCATTCTGTTTTGTTATTTTTGCATCAATTAAATTTTGGCTTTTGACTCCTATATTAGTTGGATCTTCTCAAACTAAACTTATGAGAATTGGTTTGAAATAGATCAGATCAAAGATAAAAAAATTATGGCTACTTTTACTCGAGTACTCTACGTACTCTACCGAGTTGAAGGGTTGAGTATCTTTTGTGTTTTGAACATTCGAGGCATCAAGTACTCTGCATACTCTACAGGGTCGAAGGGTAGAATACTAAAAGCCATTGACCCTACAAGTGGTATCCCGCAAAAGCTATTTTTTCTTATTGTTGTTGTACTTTCTAGTTTTTCAAGTTCTTTTCTTGCCTTTAAGTAAACTTTCATTAATTGTTGTAGTAGGTTATTTTCTCTGAATTGTAAGCAATCTAATAAGATCAATTGTATTTGTAATGATTAAAACTCATTCATATATTGTATTGAAAATAATCAATGAAATTTGAATAGATTTTGCAATAAAAAATTGTATGATTATTTTTACAGTTTCATCTTCAACCTTTGCTCTCTTTTTCCTTGAATTCCTCTGAATTCCAACATGGTATCAGAACTAATTTCTTAAGGGCATGATAAACCTTTTTTTCTCTCATTTCTTTCAACCACACGAATTTGTTCAGAAGCTAACTTCACTCCCAAAACCAGAAAAATGTATAATCTAAATCAAGTGGCATTATCTTCACCACCAATATTTAATGGAAAAGAATGCCATATCTAGAATGATAAAATGTGGACTACCTAATTGCATTCGATCTATGGGAAGTCACTAAAGAAGGCTATGAAGCATCTAATGAAGATGCTCATCTCATTGTGAACCAGATCAAGGCTGAAAAGGAGAAAAGGCAGAGAAACTTCAGGGCCTTGACAATACTGTAATCAACAATCTCAAATGAAATATATACAAGAGTTATTGGTGTCAAAAATGGAAAAAGAACATGGGAAATATTGAACAACGAATTCCATTGCTCGAAGAAGGTAAGAGTAGTGAACCTACTTATGGCAAAAAGGAATTTTAAAGCACTAAGAATGAAAGAAGATGAATCTATCCAAGATTACATTGATAAGCTAAATGAGGTGGTTAGCCAACTGATCTGTCCACTCTCATATTGGGAGAACTTAATGGATCTTTGGAGGCACATGAGAAAAGGCATCATAACAGAACTCAAACCATGAGTGAAGGTGCATTGCAAGCCAAGCAAAATAAGCCTTGGAATAAGGAAGATCAACCGAGTAGCTCAAGTATGACCATTGAGAAGAGCAAAAAAAGATAGCACACTTGCACCGTTTGCAAGTGGAAATGGCATTTTGAAGATGCTTGTTGGAATAAGAATAAGCCACAATACTCATATTGCCAAAGGCTTAGACATACTGAGAAGAAGTGCATAAAAAAGAGTTTTGACAAGAACAAGAAGCAGCCTTAACAAACCAAAGCTTTTGAAGAGAAGGAGGAACACATGTTAATGGTCTTTACCTCAAGTAATTCTCAGCACATAAATGACTGGCTAATCGACAGTGGATGCACAAGTCACATTACTTTCAACAAGGACCTGTTTCTGAATCTCAACACTGATTTCAGAACCAATATTATTATTGGGAATGGAGATGAAGTTGAAGCAAAAGGAAAAGGCACAATTTCAGTAGAAACAAGTCAAGGCAACAAAATCATTAAAGTTGTTCTGTTTGTTCCTAGCTTAGATCAAAATCTTCGAAGTGTAGGACAAATGATGAAAAATGGCTACAGCCTAACATTCCAAGATGATCACTGCATCATCGCTGACTCGAAAGGAATCATCACTGCTAAGGTTAGAATCAAGCACACCAGCTTCTTTTTGAACTGGAAGGAGGACAAACAATCTGCCATGGTGACCAAAGAAGATGAATCATGGCTTTGGCATAAAAGATTTGGGCATGCTGACTTGATCAAACTAAGTAGATTGAACAAGCTGAATCTAGTGGAAGATGTCCCAAATCTACAAGCTCAGAATAAGGTTTGTGAAGGATAATAACTTGGCAAGATGAGTAGAAATGCCATTTCCAACCAACCTATCTCGTAAAGCTATTGAAAAGTTGGGAATTATCCACTCAGACATTTGTGGACCTATGCAGATTCATCCCTCAATAATAGTAAGTACTTTCTTCTATTTATTGATGATCTAACTCAGTTTGGTTGGATCTACTTCTTGAAGATTAAATCATAAGTTTTGGGATGGCTTAAAAAATTCAAGACTCAAGATGAAGCACAAGCTGAGAAGAGAATCCTTAGGTATCTAAGAGGTTCCACTAATCATGGTTTCTGTTTTTCCCTTGGATCGACCATCTTTTGCTGGAGCTCCAACAAGCAATCGGTTTTGGCTCAATCCACTGCTAAGGGTGTATATATATAGCAACTGCATCAGCTGCTAATCAAGCTACTTGGATAAGAAAAATCATGAGGGATCTAGGTTTCAATCAAGAGGAGCCTATAACTATTTTCTGTGATAGCAAATCAGCAATTGTTATATCATAAAATCCTATCCAATTTGATAAGACAAAACATATTTTGATCAAATTTCATGTCATTAGAGAATTGATAAAAATTGGAGAGATAAGGCTTAAGCACTGCATTTTAGAGAATCAAAATGCCGACATCTTTACTAAGTCTCTATATGGATACAAGTTTGATTACTTTAAAAATAGATTGGGAGTTGCAAGCAAAACAATCAAGAAGGAGTATTAGAATGTGATATGTTCTGCTTTTACCATTTTGTTTTGTTATTTTTGCATCAATTGGATTTTGGCTTTGAGTCCTTCTACATCAGTTGGATCTTCTCAAACCAAACTTGTGAGAATTTGTTTGAGGCAGATCGGATCAAAAATGAAGAAGTTATAGCTAGTTTTACTCAAATACTCTACGTACTCTAGCGGGCTGAAGGGTGAAGATCTTATGGCCATAGAGTAAAAGCTCAAGTGTTTTGAGAAGTGCTCGATGGGGTTTGAGGCGTTGAGTACTCTACGTCTACTGGGTCGAAGGGTAAAATACTCAAAGCCATCACCCCCTTCGAGTGGTATCCTGCAAAAGCTGTTTTTTCTTATTGCTGTTGTACTTTCTGGTTTTGCAGGTTCTTTTCTCGCTTGTAAGCAAACTTTAATTAATTGTTGTAGTAGGTTATCATTTCTGAATTATAAGCAATTTAGTAAGATTAATTATACTTGTAATGATGATTAAAACATTCATATATTTTATTGAAAATGATCAATGAAATTTGAACAGATTTTGCAATAAAAAATTGTCTGCTTATTTTTACAGTTTCATCTTCAACCTTTGCTCTCTTTTCCCTTGAATTCCTCCGAGTCCCAACAACAAGAAGCAACGTAACTAACCAAAACTTCCAACAAGCATGTAGAAGTAAGAACTCTTCTCAAGAGTCTATTTTATGAAGAAGTACAAATTTATAATGTTTATATTGAAACGGATTGCTTATACTTGGTCCAGATAGTCCTAGGGTATCACAAGATTTCTCTTTTCATGCATTATATTATCATGGAAATTTGGGAGGCAATTGAGCATTATCAAGTCATTCTTACTCATGTTTACAGGGAAATAAACTAAGTGATGGATGCTTTAGCTACTTTAGCGTGTAATTCTATTTCTGATTTTTCTTTCCTCTTGAGTAGTGATCTACCTAAATTTATTTGATGATAAGCTTGGTTTAAAATATTTCCGAAAGATCAACATTAAAAAAAAAATTTCTTACTTTTTCAGAGGTTTTGGTTTATGTCAATGCCGAAAGTAGAGAAAACAATAGCTTTTGTTTTGTTTATTTTTTATTTTGTTTTAAAAAAAAAAAATCATCTCGCTTCTAGTATTGTAATGTTCATTTCATTCGCCGAACTGAAAATGGATCATTGCTCG
Source organism: Coriaria nepalensis (assembly GCA_027186245.1). Taxonomy (NCBI): domain Eukaryota; kingdom Viridiplantae; phylum Streptophyta; class Magnoliopsida; order Cucurbitales; family Coriariaceae; genus Coriaria; species Coriaria nepalensis. Next base: position 9,124,601 of record CP114495.1, on the reverse strand, counting down.
ATCGAATATCTTTCTCACATAAATCCCCCTCCATTGAGAAACGTGGTTGTTTAGGCTGAGGCAAGACACTATTCTCGCTACCTAACATCGTTGCCACAGATGACATGGCGGGCCGGTCTTCAGGATATTGTTGAAAACATAAGAGACGGACATGGATGCACCGTAGAACTTTTGAAAATGTAAACGAGTCACCAAAGTTTTCATCAATCAGTTCTGCAAGTTGGCCATCTTTCTATAATCTCCATGCCTAAACATGAGAGAACATAGTTAAAAGTGGCCCATAACTAGTAGCTATTATTGCAAGTTATTGCAAGGGTTAATGTATACTTACATATGCAATAAGGTTCAGATGGTGGTTGTTCGGACGATAAAATCCTTGATTTCTCTTACCACTTATCGTCTCTAATAATAAGATTCCAAAACTGAAGACATTAGATTTTATCGAGAATTTTCCATCGACAACATATTCCGGGGCCATGTACCACTAAAGGACACCAAAAAAACAAAAAATTGCGTTAGTCAAGAACAAGAAGTACAATCATTGATAGGGAAAATCAAATCTAAACTTAGCTATGACTACATATTAAAAAGCACATTAGTGGGCTATAAAAAGTTTATAAGGATGTCTCACTAAGTTCCAACAACCCTTCTGGTATTTGCTTCTGTTTGATCCCCTCCGAAAGTTCTAGCAAGGCCAATATCCGAGATTTTCGGTTTCATATCAAGGTCGAGCAAGATTGCTAGCCTTGAGATCGCTATGTATTATCCTTAATTTAGAATCTTGATGAAGACAAACAAGTTCACGAGCGATCCCAGAAATAAAATGGAACCGTGTAGCCCAATTTAATAGTTTTCATTGTGTTTGATCTGACAAGTTGAGAAAGCTTACAGTTATAGGAAATCTATTGCTCATTAAATTGTAAAAATTTCAATTGAAGTATATTCCTTACTATTCCTTACCAAATATGAAGGCATCCAAGCTTTTGTTTGCCATGTATTCATAGATGAGAATTGTCTCCTCCCCCTGAATGCAGCAGCCAAGAAGCTTTACGAGATTTCTGTGTTGATGTTTGACGATTAGTATCACTTCATTCTTAAATTCATTCTGTCCATGTCCAGAATTCTTTGATAGCCTCTTCTTCACGGAAATTTCTTGTCCATTTGCTAGTCTGCCCTGAAAATATCAAGATTTGTTTGTTATTATTATTTTTTTTTTTCCTCTCTAATTTGTAGAACATAATTAGCTTATGATGAAAAGGTTTACCTTGTATACTGGTCCAAAGTCACCTTCTCCAAGTTTCTTGTTGACTGAAAAATTATCAGTAGCTCTAGTTATGGTGGACAAGTCAAACAGTGGAAGCTCTAAGTCTTCTTCCTTACCTGTTATATATATTCATATCATAAAATCAAATAAAAATGTCTTGTAGCTCATATTCGGGGGAATACCGGAGTACATAGCCCGACCGGATTATAGGCCTAAACTGGATTCAAATACCAGTCCAAAGCAAATTATTTTGATGATCAAAATTTATAAAAAAGCCAAAATATTCTTACCTAATTGGAAGTTAGACCTCTTTCTACAAAAATGCAAAATCCAAGTACGAAGACAGCACAAACCGAAGCAACAGCACAACCAATTGCCACTCCAATCTTCTTCTTCCCCTTATTAGATTCTGATTCTTAAATAATATCCACCAAGTAAACTATAATCATCAGGCAAAACTAATTCAAATACTAACAATATATTAAACTAAGCCAACTTACTTAATTTCGAAGCTGGCATCCTACCATATACATCCTGCCCACCACTTGGTACAAGGTTAAGATCAAGCGAATCACCAAACCAATTAACACAACCACTTCCACTCCCTCCAATATCTGATTTTCCATAAACCGAACATGAACAATTACTTAGACACTTAATCCTACAGTCCTCAATGTTTATACTCCTATTCACTCAAGTAGTATTAATAACAGCCAGTGCTTTCATTTCCGTAAACTTCCTAAACCCGACATCATTTTCTGAACAACTCAACAGATTGTCCTTTCACACCCGTCTGTAAAATCTAGCACGTTCCTTTTTTCCTGAGACTTGACCATGAACCCTTTTAAACATAAGCAAGAAGATCTAATCGGATCACAAATTCCGTAAGGGCCAAAGATGGCATAAGTGTCACAACAACTTGGGAAGGTCGTCAGTGACACATAAGTTAAGGTAGAGTTGCCATTAATGAGGGATTGAGATTGATTTATGGAATAGATTGAAGTTGAGATTCTGAGCAAAGAAAAGAGTAGATAGGAAAGGATGATAAGGTTCAAAAGAAAGTGCTCATTGGTTTCTAAGGGCTACAAATTGGCAATCCGCAATGTAGAGAGCTTATAGATAATTATGGATTTTAAGGAATTTTGATGGTAGATTTATTTTTTTTTTAATAATTCTTTTGTGAAATTTAAAGGTTTTGGCTTTTGCAATTATTGTGGAGGAGACATGGAGTTGGACTTTTTGGTGTCTTTTATCACTGTCAAGTTGCGTTTCCTTTCGTTAAAATATAACAAAAAGAATAAGACATACAATATGCGTAATTACCATTGCACATTATAAGCTGAGAAACAGGGTTATCCATATACCGACAGGGTTCTCTATAACTATTTCTACAAACCGACCAGACTCGCAATATCAACAACTATTTCTACAAATTTACTTTTATGTATTTCAACACTGTCAATTTTTTGGTGACATTTCTTTCCTTCCATAACTTTTCCAACTTTTTCTCCTTAAATATTCCCCCATTCGTGGATAACAACGGTGATACCACCACCATCGTTACCCGCTGCTGCCAACACTGCTACCTCGGACTTTAGTTTCTAGCATTTCCCCTCCGACCAATATTTTCTTTCATTTTCAGAACGAAATCGACATTGTTTTCTAGATGAGAGGTTGATGTAGAGAGTTTTGCGTACGTATGTCATAACAAGCAACATACCTACCCAAAATTCATCTAGGCTGGAGTACTGTAATGCTCATTTCATTTGTCGAACTGAATTGATCGTTGCTCGCTTGGAAATCTTTATCACCGAAATCCCCCTCCATAGAGAAACCTGGTTGCTTAGGTTGAGGCAAGACACTATTCTCACTACCTAACATCATTATCACAGACGGCATGGTGGGCCGATCTTCAGGATCTTGTTGAACACATAAGAGACCGATATGGATGCACCGTAGAACTTCCGAGAATGTAAATGAGTCACCAAAGGTTTCGTCAATCAGTCCTGCAAGTTGGCCATCTTTCCACAACCTCCATGCCTAAACATGGCAGAACATAGTTAATAGTGGCCAGTAATTAGTAGCTATTATTGCAACCGATTGTAAGGGTTCATGTATACTTACGTATGCGATAAGGTTAAGATCATTGCTGTTTGGACGATAAAATCCTCGATTTCTCTTTCCACTTATTATCTCTAACATTAAGATTCCGAAACTGAAGACATCAGATTTTACCGAGAATTGTCCGTCGATAGCATATTCCGGTGCCATGTAACCACTGAAAGATACCCAAGAAACAAAATATTGCATTAGTCAAGAACGAAAATAAAATCATTTATAGGAAACATCAAATCTAAACTTAGCTATGACTCCATATTCAAAAGCACATTTCTAGTTGGCAAAAAAAAGGGGGGAAGAGAAAGAAGAAGAGCAGAACAAAAGTGGGCTGTAAGGATTGGTAAGGATGTCTCACTAAGTTCCAACAACCCTTCTGGTATTTGCTTCTGTTTGATCTCCTCCAAAAATTCTAGCAAGACCAAAATCCGAGATTTTCGGGCTCATATCAAGGTCAAGCAAGACATTGCTAGCCTTGAGATCTCTATGTATTATCCTTAATCTCGAATCTTGATGAAGATAAACAAGTCCACGAGCGATCCCACAGATAATACGGAACCGTGTAGCCCAATTTAATAGTTTTCCTTGTGTTTGATCTGCAAAGTTCAAAAAACTTGTAATTATAACAAGTCTACTGTTCATTAAATTGTAAAATTACAAGTGAATTAAGCATGCTCCTTGCTATTCCTTGCCAAATATGAAGGCATCCAAGCTTCTATTCGGCATGTATTCATAGATGAGCATTTTCTCCTCCCCCTGAATGCAGCAGCCAAGAAGCTTTACGAGATTTCGGTGTTGAAGTTTTGCTATTAATATCACTTCATTCTTAAACTCATTCTGTCCTTGTCCAGAATTCTTTGATAGCCTCTTCACTGCAATTTCTTGTCCATTTGCTAGTCTGCCCTGAAAAATATCAACATTTGTTTGTTACGTAATTTTTTCCCCTCCAATTTGTAGAACATAATTACGATTAGCCATATTTTATCTCTCTATTAATCTATCAATTTAGCTAATGAAGAAAAGTCTTACCTTGTATACAGGTCCAAAGCCACCTTCTCCAAGCTTCTTGTTGATTGAAAAATTATCAGTAGCACTTGTTATGGTGGACAAGTCAAACAATGGAAGCTCCAGGTCTTCTTTTTCTTCCTTGTCTGTTGTTATATATATTATCCATACCATAAAATCAAATAAAATTCTATTATTGCTCATATTCGGTGGAAAACTGGACTTATAGCCTGACCGGTTTACAGATCTAAACTGGATCCAAACAACACACCAAAACAAAAGATTTTGATGATTCAATTTATAAAAAAACAGAATGTTCTTACCTAATTGTAAGTGAGAACTCTTTCTACAATAAATGTATAATCCAAGAAAGAGGATCGCAAAAACCGAAGCCGCGGCACAACCAATTGCCAGTCCAATCTTCTTCTTCCCCTTCTTAGATTCTGATTCTTAAAGAATATCCAACCAAGTAAAATTGTTAAAAGTATAATCAGAAAACAAAACTAACTCAATCAGTAACAATAAATTAATCTAAGACAACTTACTTAATTCCGAAGCCGGCATCCGAACATATAAATCCTGCCCACCACTTGGAACAAGCTTAAGATCAAGCAAATCTCCAAACCAATTAACACAACCACTTCCACTCCCTTCTGAATTTCCGTAAGCCGAACACGAACAATTACTCAGACACTTAACCCTACACTCTCTAATGTTCATACTCCTATTCACCCAAGAAGTAGTAACAGCCGGCGCTTTCATTTCGGTAAACATCCTAAACCCGACATCATTTTCCGAACAATTCAACGGCTTGTCCCTTACACACCCGTCCACGAAATCTAGCATATTCCATTTTTCCTGAGATTTAACCTTGAAACCTTCTAAACATAAGCAAGAAGGTGATTTACTCGGATCACAATATCCGTAAGGGCCACAAATGGCATAAGTGTCGCAAAAACCACTCGGAAAGGTCGCAAGAGACGCGTAATGTAAGGAAGTGTTGCCATCTATGAGGGATTGAAATTGAGTTATGGAATGAATTGAAGTTGAGAGTTTGAAGAAAGAAAAGAGTAGATGGGAAAGGATGAAAAGACTCAAAGAGAAAGTTGCCATTTGTTTTCTAGAAATGGCAGTAGAGAGAAATCTGCAGTAAATCACTAGGAAGAGTGCTGTAAGTTAGAAATATGCAGTAGTGAGCTTATAGTCAAATAGAATTAGGAAAAGTACCTGGGATAATTATGGGTTCCGTGGAATTTTGATGGTAGATTTTTTTTTTATTATTTAAAAAAAAAAAATCTTTTGTGGAATCTAAAGGGTTTTGGCTTTTACATTTATTGGAGAGGAGAGAAATGGAATTGGACTCTTTTGGGGTCTATTGTCAAGGGCAAGTTGCCCTTTGCCCTTTGTTCATTTGGAGACTAATGAAAGGAATCAGACATATACATATGTCACCATAACACATTATAATGAGAAAATTGGGTTATACATAGAAAAGTTAATACGAGAATTATTCAATGGAAAGAAAAAAAAATAGAAAAATAAAAATAGGGACATTATCCAAAATTGTCCTTTAAAACTTTAAATAAAAAAAAAAAAAATATATATATATATATATATAGTTTTACGTAAGGGCTTATTATTATTATTATTATTATTGAAAATTCTGCCCAGAAAAGTTGATGAAATTGACAAATAAAGTGGTTCAACTTTTATTTATGAAAACAGTGAATTATTATTATTATTATCTGTAAATACTAGAAAAAAACCAATAGATCTATAAATCAGGATAATGTTTTGACCTTACCGTTGTTAACTGCCTCTTCCTTAAAACACCATTTTAAAACAATAGATGGGTTAGTCATAAGTGTTCGGCCTCAAGTCTTCGATTGGGCCATAAAATGTTGGAAGGCCTAGTAATGATCTTAGTTTTGACTTTCATTTTTTTGGTAATTTACATGATCTTATTTGACCTTTTTCTTCTTTTCATACCTCACATTATGAGAAATTTTCGGATTACATTCATCTATTGTATGAAAAGGATGATTAATCACAACCTTCGGTTTTATATATCAGATCATCTATCTTATATGTATTTGTCATTGATCCAGATGTATAACCTAATTGAGATAATTGCAATTCACAAGTTTTATGACTTTTATCTATGAAACCCGAACAGATCAGAAGTCCAAGAAATTAAGAATATATTCCATTGAATTCATCAGAACAATAACAATGAATCAATAATCCTTTATAAGAAACGAAAAAAAGATTCTAAAATTCTTGATGCTGAAGAACATCTTCTAACCACAAGTGAGATTCTTGCATCAAATCAGGGCTTAATCTAAACATCAAGACACAGAACTCCATCTGATTGAGAGCTCCATCTCCATCAAAATCACCTTCAATCAACATACATCTAAGATCCTCATCGCTCAAGTCTTGTAGCCCAAGCAGGCCGGTATTTCTCTTCAAGCTCTCAAAGGTGATGACTTTCTTATCACCGTCCATTAATAGATTAAACCCATTACAGAGCTCGCCCATTAAAGCATCCCCACCAAGCTTTTCCGCCATGGTTGGCAAGAAATCTTCGAATTGAGCAAGTTGATCTAGTTGGTTGTGAGTCTTTGCCGCCATTAAAGAAGAAGGTTGTTGAACTGTGATGTGAAATTGGGAAGGTTGGAATGTGGATGAGTTGTTGGGAAGGAGAGATGTGGAGGTGAAGGTATATAAAGGAAGGGAAGGAGGATGGTGGGGGAAGTGTTTGGTCTTTTCCAGGAAGGAGAGGTGGAAGCCATGGGAAGGAAGACAGCTAAGGTACAGATAAGGAAGCAGGCCTTTTGGGTTTCTTCTGAGAAGGTCGTCTTTCAGGGGTAAAATAGTCATTTCTAGGGAAAGTAAATATGAAAGTGATGAGTCGGTTCTTTGGAGATGATTTGACTTGGTCAGCTCTAAGTCTATGCGAGTAAGTTATAAAGTTTTGTTTTCATATTTAATTATTTATTTTTATTATTATGTGTTTAGACCAATCTTAATCTATGGTTGAGATTAAAAATATTTTATTAATATTTTATTTATTATATAGATATAAATTATTTACTTATCCCTATTTTTTATTATATAGTTTAATCTAATAACATATCAAAAAATAACGATTCAATTTTTTTTTTAATTCAATCTCAGCCATTAAATTTAGATCGAGTGAACACAAGTCCGTCAAACTGCAACTAACTTCTAATTGCTGCAATGAATGTGAAACTAAATTTTGATAGTGACAGGCCACTGATAAATAAGATGTGTAGTTAAGTCCTTGTACGTGACAATGGCTCAACCACTCAAACTCCAAATTTATATTATTAGTGTTATAATTTTAAAAAAAATGGAAGAATATGAGTAAGAATTTTTTATTAATTATAATTTTAAGGAATTTGAGTAAAAATTATTAAAAATATATTATATGGGATTATTTAGATTTAATTATTTATTTATTTTTTGTTATAATAATTTTTAAAATTTGAAAAATTACTATAATATTAACTAAAAATATTTTGTTAATAATTATTTATCTTATCTCATATTTTAGTATTATTAATTATCATATAATATATATAATTTTCTTTATCCTTTTATATTAATATTTTATCTCTCTTTTTATAATAAAAAAATAATAAAAAAATAATAAAAAAATAATTTTTAATATAAAAAATATGATAGATAATCAGACGTTACATTACATTATATTATATTAACTAAAACTAAGTCAAATTACCGGATAGAGAACTAGATGCTCATTCTCTTATAGTTTGTATTTTAGATAAGACTCTACTAGTAATCTCATCCGGAAATATATTCCCACCATTGCCTTTGTTCGATCATCCTGACGATGCTTTTCATGAGCTTCTTCATTGATATCCTCAACAACTCTTGATACACCCGCAGTTGAGAATATCAGTTTCATTACCTCTTGAATTTCTTGTAGCCAATTTGTTAGCATTTTTTCAACTTTGTCTAATAAATCTTCATCTTTTTTCCCTAATTAGTTTCATCTGACTTTGAAAGATTCTCGGTCGAATTTAACTTCGACAAGTTTTCTATGATCTCGGTCATGAATCTATCGATTTTGTTTAGCTGAGTGATCCTTGTAGTTGCAGTGTTCTTTAGAAAGTATTGAAATGAAGCCATGATCCTTTCTTTTTTTGATTGGAAGAGATCTTAAAAGAGGAAAAATAATAATAATAATAATAAATTTTTGGTTTTCATGATGTTTTGTGTGAAATGGAGAAACCAAGTTTCAGAGCAAGCGGAAGGAAACAATGAATGAATGAGAGAAGAACATTATTGCAATTGATGTTTTACATTGAGTTTCATACATTATATTTATTATATAATTTATTTATTATTAGTATAAATTTTCTTTAATTATTTATTTTTATTTTATTTTATTTTCTCTTTTATTTTAATAAAAAAAACTCCGTTATATAATTAATTAACGATAAATTATAAATTTTAAAAATAATATCAACTATTATATCAGTAAAAAAAAAAAATTAACATACCCAAAAATTAAATCCTGTTGCTACTAAAGGACGTGTTTTTTTTTTTTTTTTCAAATATTGACCGGGCTGTCATGTCAAATAGTCAAAGTTTTGCGTTTTGCGTTTTGGTTAATGTATATATATATATATATATATATATATATATTATTTATTTATTTATTCACCTCTACAGGTCTTAAAAGTCAAAGTCCAATTGCAAAGAGGAACGCCGACCTACAAATTTCCACAACATTCATAAAGTCAATAACCTCTTGGGTATATATATATATATATATATATATATAAGATTGCCTTGTTCCAGAATAGAAGAATAACGTTCTGTCAAACAAATAAAGTAACCAAAAAAGGGCCAAAAACGGGGACAAAAAGATTATACTCAAGTTTGTGAACAAAAGTTTGTCAAAAGGAAAAAGAAGAACAAAGTTTGTGAACAAAAATGGGCACTTTCCCTTTCAAGCTTATCCTCTCTCATGTAATCCTTCTTTTCATCAAAATATCAACTGCAATTGATTTCATAACTCAATCTCAATCTCTAACTGATGGCAATGCCTTACTTTCCCAAGGCAAAACCTTTGAATTGGGTTTCTTCAGTCCTGCTACTTCGAAAAACCGTTACTTAGGAATCTGGTCCAAGAATAGTCCGGTCCAAACTGTCATCTGGGTCGCAAACTGGAACAACCCGATCCAAGATTCCTCCGGCAACTTGGTAATAAACAAAACAGGTACCATCCTACTTCTCAGTCAAAACAATACTCTGGTTTGGTCAGCCGGGTTGCTAAACCAAGTCCAGAATCCGATTTTACAGCTCTTAGATTCCGGAAATCTTGTCCTGAGAGAAGAATCAGATGCAAACCCGGATAAGTATTCCTGGCAAAGCTTCGACTACTCTACGGATTCGTTATCAGTTTCAAATCATTACTATGTTCCTAACAAGTCTTTGACAGTTATTATGGCTTTGAATAATCAACCCAATTCAAACTATTGTGATACTCATGCGCTATGTGGCCCGTATGGATATTGTAACATAAGCACTTCACCGGTCTGTAAATGTTTAGATGGATTCAAGCCAAGAGCGCCAGATAGATGGAACAAGTTTGATAAAACAGATGGGTGTGAAAGGGAGGAGCCATTGAATTGTGGAGGTGGAAATAATAGTAATAATAGTATCAGGTTTGAGAAATATACGGACTTGCAAGCGCCGGATGGGAACCGTACTTGGGTGGATAGAAGCTTGAGTCTTGAAGAATGTAGGACTAAGTGTTTGAATGATTGTTCTTGCTCTGCTTATGGAAATGTAGAGCATGTAAGAGGAGCTTGGAGTGGTTGTGCTCTCTGGTTTGGTGATTTGATTAATCTCAAGGCTCTTCCAGAAGGTGGGCAGGATATATATGTTCGAATGCTGGCTTCGGAAATAGGTATTCTCAAATCAATTCAGTTCTTTTTCTCCCTTGAAAAATCAAATTATTTTTCCGATTACATATCATTCTAACATTTATCTAATATCTTACAATACATGTTAGTCGTAACTAAAAATTCTGAATCAAATCGGAAGAGGACAATTGGAGCGGTAACTGGGTGTTTGATTGCTTTGATTCTTGCAATCCTATTATTCAGCTTCTTCATATGCAGGAAGAGGTCTAACTTCAGAGGTTATAGCACAGCTTGATTTCTCAGTATTGATAATACGTATAAGCTTTTGAAACAACTGGTAATTTAACATGGCAATAATGTAAGTTATTGGATTACATATTACTATCAGGCCAAGATAAGGAAAAGGAAGACTTTGAGCTTCCATCATTCGACTTATCTACGATAAGTAAGGCAACTGATAACTTTTCGACCAACAATAAGCTTGGGCAAGGTGGCTTTGGACCTGTATACAAGGTATACTTTTCTTTTTATGCTATTAAGTTAGGAAACAAAGAAGAGAAAGGAGATAACATTTGGCTAAAAAATGTGAATTTTTCAGGGGAGGCTAACAAATGGGCAGGAAATTGCAGTGAAAAAGCTTTCGGAGAATTCGGGACAAGGCATGAATGAATTGAAAAATGAAGTGATACTGTTTTCGAAACTTCAACATCGAAATCTCGTAAGGCTTCTCGGTTGTTGTCTCCAGGGAAAAGAGAAAATGCTCATCTATGAATACTTGCCTAACAAAAGCTTGGATTTTTTTATATTTGGTAAGAACATGAACCCTTTTGACATAATCACATTGAACTATAGATGAGTATATTTCAATATCTTATAATAATGAAACTTTTAAGCCCCTTTTCAGACGAAACAAAAGGAAAGCTATTAGGTTGGTCCATCCGGTTCCATATTATTTGTGGAATTGCTCGTGGGCTTCTTTATCTTCATCGAGATTCGAGATTGAGGATAATACATAGAGATCTCAAAGCAAGCAATATTTTACTTGATGGTGATATGAACCCCAAAATCTCTGATTTCGGCCTTGCTAGAACTTTTGGTGGAGACCAGACAGAAGCAAAGACAAGAAGAGTGGTTGGAACATAGTGAGTTATCTCTACTCTTACCTGTTCATTTTCAACATTTAAAACTCCAATTTAGTATTAAAATCTAGCAGTTTTGATTCACAGAACTTTAGTTTGTCTCAATTGCTTATCTAAACAAAAAACAATTTCAATTTATCGAACAGTTATTAAACTCTAGTTTACTTTTAAATTATGCCTGTAGGTCCTGGCTAATGCAATTTTCATGTTACTTTGATGTTTTATAGCGGATATATGGCACCGGAATATGCTATTGACGGACAATTTTCAGTAAAATCTGATGTCTTTAGTTTCGGAATTCTATTATTGGAGATCATAAGCGGAAAGAGAAATCAGGGATACTATCGTCCAAACCCTAATGACCTTAACCTTATTGGATACGTAAGTATAAGATCAAGAACCATAATAAAACCTAATTATCAAATGTCAAATAACTCATGTTTATTCCATGTTTAGGCATGGACATTGTGGAATGAAGACAGACCAACAGAGCTAATCGATGAAATCCTTGATGAGTCATGGACATTTTCGGAAGTCTTACAGTGCATCCACGTTGGTCTCTTATGTGTTCAACACAATCCAGAAGACCGGCCCACCATGTCATCCGTGGTCATGATGTTAGGTAGTGACAATATTTCCTTGCCTCAGCCTAAACAACCAGGTTTCTTCATGGAGGAGGCCGAATTTGCTAATATTGAATTCCAATCTAGGGATCAATTGATTTCAACTAATGAGTTATCCGTTACAGTTCTTGAGCCTAGATAGGGATCGAGAAATTGTGATATATTTATATGAACCGTACGTAGCTAATTAGTGCTGTTTAAGTTGCAGCTTAGCTTCCAACTTGTGAAGTGATGTTAGTCCAATATTTTTTGTAAGTAATAACGAAACGTTACTTGAAGTAGACAATGTACTTAACACAATCCCATACAGATGTAAGGTTGAAGTAATGTACAACAAAACCACCTCAATGAAAGATTTCACTTGTACCAATGATGATACGTTCACACAAATTAGGACTAGACAGGATCCCATGAATGAGAAGTAAGATTCAAAGTAGGATTATGACATGTTTACGAAGGAGGAAGGATGAGACTTTTAATTTTAAAAAATGGTAGTTGAGTTGGTGTTGTAAACAGAACCACCAATTGCACTATTCCCAATCTGTGTGCTCCTACTGATCATCAACTCTTTCAACTTTTTCATTTCTGAAGTTCCTTCCATTAATAAATTTATGGGTTCGACATTGCTTGGAGGTTCATGAACCACATCCCTTAGGGCCTCTTTACGATTTCTTTCGGCTTTTTCGCCCACCTCTTCAATCATTTTTGAAAGCCTGCATCCGAATTTATGGACTGCATCTTTTCTAGAGCTTTTTTCAAAGTGTCACCAATCTCTTCCATTTTGAGCAACAATCTTCATTTGAGTTTATGGGACTCATCATTGAATTTAGTTTTGAAAAATCTTCTACAATGTCTGTCAAGACCTTTTTATGTCTGTTTAGTTACTTGATTCTGTTTAGATGGTACTGAAATGAATCCGAATCCATGGTTGTGGAACTAGAGAAGAATCCATGCCTGAAATAAATTATATAAATTATTCACTACAAAATATCAAGATGGAAGAAATTAAAAGGGTTTGATAATTGTGAAAAACGTTATGTTCATATTCAGGCTTATGCCGTATTATATATACAAGTACAGAGTGTGAAAACCTAATATAAAAGGAAAAACAATTAGCAGCTGTACTAGGATGTGAATAATAAGGGAGAGAATATTTGAAGGAGAAAATCATGGAGGAGATGTTTCCATTATATGCCCCGCAAAACCGAAGTGTCATCGGCAACAACAATTTTGTCTCGTAAAAGCTTGAATCTTGTTTGGCCGAGGGGCTTGGTGAGCAAGTTGGCAAGTTGATCGACCGTGTTAGTATGAGATATTGTAAGAAGGCCTTTAACAACAAGATCACAAACAAAGTGAATATCAATGGAGATCGTGAGAGTGCATGACCGGATTGAGAGAAAGATGAGTAGCACCAATGTTATCACAATAGAGGAGAGGCGGTTGATGGAGCAGGAGAAGCAACTCAAAGAGGATATTTTGTATCCAATGAACTTCAGAAGCAGTATAGGCAAGAGCTCGATATTCAGCTTCAGTAGAGGAACGGGCAATGACAAGTTGCTTCGAAGATGGGATTTGGACCGAGAAAGATAAGAAAGGCGGATGTAGATGTGCAGTCAACATGATTACTGGCCCAATCAGCATCGGAGTAAGCAATGAGAGTGAATTCAGAGGAGCATTGTAATAGAAGACCGTGACCAAGAGTCTCTTTAAGATAGCGAAGAAGTCACTTAACCATAGTATAATAAGTAGATGTAGGGGCATACATGAACTAGGAGGCGACCAACCAGAAAAGCGATATCAGGACAAGTGAAAGTGAGGTATTGAATGGTACTAACTGCATGTCTATAAGCAATAGCATCAGCCAATTTAGATGTGTCAAGCTTGAAAAGAGTTCCGGTGGGCGCCATGAGTGTGTGGAGTGGCCGAGCACCATCCATTCGGTGTCGAGATAATACATCACACAAATATATATAAAATTAGATATTCAAAATTTATGTTATAACTGTGTATTACAAAAATTTTAATAACATATCATTACCGTACAAACCGCAGCAGGATCTTTATGAGTTTGTGCTAAATGTTGAATATTACAAGTATTTTGCATGAGTTAAATTTATAACCCTAAGGAAATGATATAACCATTACAAGTATTTTGATGTGCGTCTAACCACTACATATGAGATTCTATCAAATGTGAATTAGTTAGAAGAGTTGAGAGAAAATTAGAATGATTTGAGTTTCACTTCTAATCAAATAGTACAAATATAAGAAGCATTTATAGGACTACTAAGAATGCAGCACATGTAATACAAAGGAAAATTGTAGAATAAAATATAGTTCATGAATCAAAGCTGATGTGGCAATAATCAATGTCTTCAATAGTCTTCAATATTATCTTCAATAAATAGATATTAGAGATTATTTTTGTAATGCTCCCCTCCGAGAGAGAGATCAAAAAAATCGTTGGAGCGGAGGTAGAGGGAAGCAGTGGCGGTTGAAGGGGTGGTGGTGGTGGTGGTGGTGAAGGAGATGGGTGGTGTGTGTGGAGATATGAAGAAGACAATAAAGGAGAGGGGAAGAATATGTAAAAGGAAAAAATAAAAATAAAAATGAAATGAAATACTAATTTGATTAGATGGATTATCTTTCACATATGGATAATGATGTCAATCAACTTATTCACATATCCTTAATTAATCAACTCATATAGTTGATCTTCATTGAAAGCCATGCATGTAACTCACTTTCTTTATTGCCCATTTCTTCTTCAATTTTTTATTTTATTTTATAATATAAGATAATATCATTAATGAATGATATGTACTTAATAAATCAATTGATGCTAGTTTAAAAAAAAAAAAAATAGAATTAGAAGTTAAATATATTGAAGTCGGTGATGTGTTCATCTGGCCAAACTAAGAGTTTAAAACTAATGAAAGCGACATGAATTCATTGCAAAGATTAATATCACTGACGATTGCATCCCAACAACTCTGAAAGAAATTTAAAGATTCATTGCTAAGTTATCCATTATGAATTTTTTTTTTTTTTTGGCCAAAGATCTATAATGATTCACGAACGTAAAAAGGTTAAGGCATTCCTTAAATCATAGTTATAGCTTTTCTTCTTCCCCTTGGTCAAAGAAAATCTTATTTATTTAGGGATTGGTAAAACAGTAGTCCTCCAAATCTAACCTTATATATTTGCTAATCGTTCTTAATTAAATAAGCCAATTGCATTTAAATACTTTCATCTTAATTCTATCCTTTTTCACCATTGAACAAGTCATTTAATTTGTGAAATAAAAGTTATTTTATAAAATGAAAATTATTACACGTCGATTCTTTAGTATTTTAGGATTTACAAGTCATTTAAATACCTTATATTCTTTGTAATTTGATAGAGTAACGTGTAGCATACTTCCACGTAGTAAATGATAGTCACATAAAAATTTATTTTAGTTTAGCTCAATAAAAGATGAGAAGATATATCATATATAATGCATTTTGATAGGAATAGATTGTAGAGCTGTGACTGAAATGAATATATCCACCAATTTCAATTCCTTTAAGAAACTTATAAAATTCCATTAGAACTTACCAAATCCAATATACAATCAACTACTGTTCACAAAAAGGAAATCAGCATACCAAATGACAGAGAACCCTACTACCATTATACATATAAAATGATAACATACATACACACGCAGAAAGTAATTAATATTACACATTCAAGAAAATAATGACTGTTCTATGAGTCTTGTACTATTAGATATTCACATATTAACCCCCTAAGTTCTAATTATACATTATGAAAAGACCATTCAAAACACCATCAAGTTAATCAAAACTTGTCTTTTTTACTCCTTGACCAATACTCTATCCGTTAATTTTGATATTTCCAATCCTAACTTTATTTAAACTTCCATCATTTACCACTTTTGCATCTTTACCCATTGCTGCTACCCCAAGAGCAATATTACCATTACTACCTTTATTTTTCTCAAATTGTTTGATCTCAACATCGTTCTCTCCACCATTACGATTCTCTATTATCGCACCATCACCCATTGCATTCACGCCAATCGCTAAATTTCCCTCACCACTAACTTCAGCAACAAAAGCAGAACCTTCATCGTAAAGCTTTCTTACCTTTACCTTCTTAGCGCATACAGTTCCTCCTAAACCAGCTCTCTTCCACCATTTTACTTCCTTTACTTTAATCTCAATAGACAACACTTCCGCTATTATAGTGTCCACCCGGCCCACCCAATCCCGACATGCCTCTAAATTATTCACCCTTCGACCTATTCCGGCAACCACGTCTCTCTTTCGGCCATCGAGCCTGCCAACTTCTGTATTCAATTCTTGCATGTGTCTTTCGAGGTGTCTATGGTAGTCGAGCTGCCTTCCCGCCCATGAACACACAGAGCGTACTATCTTCACCAATTCATTCCTAGTATGATCAATTGTTGAGAAAGGATAAATTATTTATGCTCAAGTATTGATACATAGTTATATCATCAAATTAATTAACGCATAATAAAATTAATAAATAAATATAAAAAGACATACATGTAGAAGAAGGTATATGATCAACTAGACAAAGGAGTATCAGAAGTTCAAACAAATTTAGGTTAAAGGGGAAAGTTTTTTCTGCTTACACTAATTCCACAACAGCAGAAACACACTCCATCTGATAGAGAAATTTCCAAACCTTCCTGCTATAGCAAAAAATAATAATAATAATAAAATTGAAGTTCTTGATCTGATCAGAAGGTTACTGGAGAAATTAATGAATGCTCTGCTCAAATGTTAGTGGATGTTAAGGAGGTAGGTATACATTAAAGTTAAAAGGGGCCAATTGAGAAGAAGCTGTTGAGAAGTGCGTACGTAATATTAATTATATATTTTAAAAGGACTTCCACTATCTCTGTAGAGCTGGCCTGTGTCATTCATGTCAAACGGTATTGTGGATACATTAGAAGTCTTCGAGAAAGACGATGATGTATATTTAACTATTTTTATATTTATTTTCTTAATATATTTATTAAATTTTATAATTTTTAATAATAAAAATAGATGAGAATCCAAACAAAAAAACAAAAGAAGTCGTCGATATTTCCGATGATATTTTATATTTAAATTTATTTAATTATTTTGAGATTGTTAACAATTTAAGTTACACTATTCGAAGGTCAGTGGGTATAAGGAGCGAGGTGTAATATTTAAGTTAAAAGGGTCCAATCGAGAAGAAAGAAGTGCGTACCGAATATTAATTATATATTAAATAAATTTTTTTTTATTTATTTTTTTAATTGACCCATTTCGAACCAGTGTGGAGGCATGCTTTCATAAACTTTCAATAACATATAAAATTTTCTTGTAAGATTTGGGAGGGGCCTCATCCATTAAAGGCTATATAGTAAGAAAGAAATTCTGGATTCGCCACCGGTGGAAGAAAAAAGATCCTTGGATTTGTATATTCGCCATCCATCGGGTAAGTTGTCGGTCTAAAAGTCTAAAATTTATGAAGATAATTTCGATATTTTTTATTCATTATCGATGATTTTAATAGAAAAACTTTATGTATATATATATATAATATACTACATACTAGAGAGAGAGATGCATATTTAATCAAAGCACCTAATACAACTATGCAAGTAGTTTTTCTCCATTTTCTTTCTTCTTCAGTTTCCGGATCTAGCACTGTTTCTAACCACCGTCAAATTAAGCAGCGCCTGCATGATCTTCATTCTTCACTCGTCCCGAAACCACCACTCTCCTCTAATGCCTTATTTAAGCGTTTATACTTTTTGATCTCCTCATCACTAACACTCCGACGAGCATTTCTTAATGATCTTTCCAAATCTGCAATTGTCACCTTTTCCACAAGCTCGATCTTATAATTCGGGTTCATTTCTTTCTCCTTCTTCTGAAATCCCGAGTGGATAATTTAATTGAACATGAATATATGGTGAAAAAACAGGATAAAAATTACTCAAAAATACTAAACTTGAAGCTAGGGAAAAAAGTCATTTAGCTTATTAGTTTACCTTTGTGATATTGCGCACAATAGCATATTTGCAAGCACGTTGACATATTTCGTCCATGTCTGCGCCACTATAACCTTCGGTCTTACTTGCAAAAGTTTCTAGATCTTTGTCGGAGATCTTGTTCTTAAAACGCGTCTCCAAAATCTTCTTGCGGGATGGCTGGTCAGGAAGTGGGATGTAAACTAGTTGGTCGAGTCGTCCGGGCCGGAGCAATGCTGGGTCAATAGTGTCTGGTCTATTGGTAGCCCCAATTATGATTATTGGTTTCTTGGCGTTCATTCCATCCATTTCTGTCAAAAGGGTGTTTAGTACCCTATCAGCTGCCCCGCCGGCATCTCCTACCGAACCTCCTCGCTGAAATTAGCGAAAGAAATTGTTAATGGTAATAAGTTATTTATCTTATAGGCTCATATAGGAAGAAAATTTGACACGAAAAATAAAATCCATAATGTTGTGACGATTCTGTAAATTTGAATCCGGTAAGTACAAAGGAAATAGCTATGCAGAATAAATGAACCCTAAAGACTAAAGCACTATCTGACTATTGAAATTTGGAATTGCGTATATTATATATACCTTAATTGCAATAGAGTCAAGTTCATCGAAGAAAAGAACACAAGGAGCCGAGCGTCGAGCCTTGTCGAAAATCTCACGCACATTTGCTTCACTTTCTCCGAACCACATAGTGAGCAACTCGGGTCCTTTCACGCTGATAAAGTTGGCTTTGCATTGAGTTGCAATTGCCTTCGCAAGTAGAGTTTTACCACAACCAGGAGGCCCATAGAAAAGAACGCCTTTCGATGGTGAGACCCCAAATTTCTCGAACTCTTCGGGATAGTCCACTGGATATTGAACAGTCTGATAACAAAACCGGCATATGATTTTCATTAAATCTTCAGCCACATAAAAATCAAATCTAATGAGGGAGGTTTCCAGATAAAAGAACCATCATAATAATCACAAACCTCTTGTATAGCTTGTTTTACATTTTCCAGTCCACCAATCTGATTCCATTCCACTTTCGGAACTTTAACAAACTGACAACCAAGAAATCATATTCGTTATAAAAACAAGTCATTTTTAGAAAAGAAAAGAAGGGGGGGAGGGAAGAGAAACTGACTGTTTCGCGCAGAGATGATGGGTATGTGTTCTTCAATGCATTTAGGAAATGCTGCTGAGTTACAGCCATGGAAGCCCTCACCTCATTATCAATCGTTTCATCCTTCCTAATAACCTTCTCCTTTTTCTCCCGAATACACACGAGACCAGCCTCGGTGCAAAGAGCAGCGAGATCTGCACCAACATAACCTTGCGTATTCTTTGCAATTTCCTTAAGATCAACCTGAAATGTAAATAAACTACTTTAATCCTGAATTGAACACAAGATCATGTAATAATAAATAAAGATCACATATATAAAGTTTTTTGTATATTGGCGAGAAGACAGCGTACTTTTAGAAGTTTCATTTTACTTGTGTGAATACCGAGAATTTCAAGTCTTCCAGCTTCATCTGGTACGTCAATAACAAGCTCTTGGTCGAATCTCCCTGGCCTCCTCAAAGCAGGATCAATGCTGTTAGGTCTATTGGTAGCTCCAAGAATAATCACATTAGCTCGACTATTTAGTCCATCCATTAGAGTCAAAAGTTGTGCAACGATACGCTTCTCTATTTCTCCATTTGTCTTGTCTCTCCTCGGAGCGATTGAATCAATCTCATCCATAAAGATGATTGCAGGGGCTTTCTTTGCAGCTTCCTGAAATATGTTTCTTAGTTTCTCTTCAGCTTTTCCAGGCATTCCTGACATAACTTCTGGCCCATTAACTAAGGAGAAAAACGCGCCTGATTCATTAGCAACGGCTCTAGCAATAAGAGTTTTTCCAGTTCCAGGAGGCCCAGTAAGCAAGATACCCTTTGACGGCTTTATACCGATCTCTTCAAACAATTCAGGGTAGCGAAGTGGAAGTTCAACAACCTCGCGGATCAGCTCCAGTTGGTGCTTAATGCCACCAATGTCATCATATGTCAGGCCATTTAGTTTCTCATCTGAGCGTTTGATGGGCTTTCCCTCACAAACAATCTCTGTTCTTTTTTTAATGATACAATATTCAGCAGAGTCTGTCTCTGTCTCAATCTCTATGACCTTGAACTCAATACCTTGCTTCTCATCTCCTATTAAGAAAATATCGCCCTTCATCACTGGGCGATCCCGCTCCAAGTTCCCAGATTCCCTAACAAAATATGCTACACAAACAGAAACACTCTGTCAGATACTGATTTTCAATATTGTCCAAGACAACTGGAATGTTTTAATACAAGACAATGTTGTCCAAATGCCACCTTTTCCCCTGCAACCCACCCATCAGCCGCTGTGGGTGGTGGACTAGAGATGGTCACCACTTATGGTGGGAATGAGATTATTAAGAACACGTTTGAGTACTTTGAATAGAAATTATAGAATAAGAAATTAGAAATGAAATGAAATAGAGTACGTAGAGTGAAGTGGATGAATTGCTGTGTTTGGTTTGATCTTGGAATCGATGTGCGTAGATAACGTATTTTCATTATAATTTGAAAATTAATGGAATGATAGTATGACGACTAATAAAGGTGGCTGCAAATGGCAGCACCGACAATGGTGGCTGGAAGTGGAGGAGCAGATTGGGAGATAGAAAATAACGAAATAAAAAACAATCGGGTATTATATTTATCTAATTTTTAGTTTCAGCTGTCATGGACAGTCTGGACATATATTTTCTGTGTTTATGAAAGAATTGGAAACGTTGAGAAACATAGCACATGAAGCTAATTCAAGAGAGGAGGCTTTTGATTCTCATACGGCCATAGGAAGTGTTTCGTACAGCCACGAACTGTTTAACGAGGCTCTGTTTAGTTTCAATCTGAAACTTTCAAATGTGCTTGTGAACTGCAACCTACTGATATAAGACCCCATTTTCGAGCCCGGAATTGTTTATACCTTCGGGGAAAGTATAAAGAGGCCAAGGAGGAGTTCTTACTGGCGTTGCAAACAGCTGATGCTAGTGGAAATCAATAGGGTAATTTACTACCACAAATGAATGTCAATTTTGGGATTTCACTTGAAGGCGAATTTATGGTTTGAAGTGCTTGTGAGTCTTTCTGGGAGGCTGCAATTCTTTGTCCAACTTATTTTCGAGCTTTGAAGCTATTAGGTAGTGCACTTTTCGGGATACCGAAAAACAGGGCTGCTGTTAAGGCTTTAGAGGAAGCTATTTTCTTAAAACTGGATTATGCAGATGCTCATTGTGATTTGGCTTCGGCTTTGCATGCTATGGGTGATCGTGAGAGAGCTTCTGAGATATATACTCGGGTTTAAGCATTATGGCCGAATCATTGGCAGGCCCAGATCAATAAGGCTGTTTCATTGTTAGGAGCGAAGGAAAATGAGGAAGCTATGAAAGCTTTGATTGAAGCATTGAAAATGACAAACCGGGTCGAATTGCATGCTATGCTGCAGATGAAGGAGCTACAGAGAAAGAAGAAAGTGAAGAAGGCAATGGAAGCTATGGGGAGGGCTCGTTGATAGTCGTGGAACCGGAAAAAGAGATGAAGTAATTACAAAAACAATAAACTTAACAAATAAAAACGTAATTAGAAGGCAAAACTTACGTTTCAAATATTCATCACGCACCCTGTTTAATGTATCATCCTTAAGTTCCGACTTTAGTGTATCTTCTATCGGGAGGAAGACAACTCGTTTTCCATCTTTGATGTCGGAGCACTTAGACACCGACACTGTATGTCGTCCATTAGAGGTCACTGCAAGATTTTCTTGCACAACTTTGTTCATCTTCACTTTTGTCTTTCCGCATTCATTCGGATCTTTACGAACCTTGCATACCGTTTCTCTTTTCTTATTCCCCTGACCAAAATGAACAGTTAAAAGACCGGACAAACTGAGAGCTGGCAATACATATCGACTCTTATCAGTTCTAGCTCGGCCCGTTTTGGGCCGTTCCGGGTTAAGCACTTATTGGCCCGGAGGGAACGCGAGCCTGATTCTTGGTCCAGCATGGGCTTTCACGGGCTGGACCAACAACTTGTCTGGCCACTTGTGCCCGTTCCGGGTAGGTCCATTTTGCAAGACCAATAAATAAAGAGACCTTTATCAATTATATTTCGTAGATAACATGGGGTCCAAACTGAATTTTGTATCTAAACCTAATTAGAAGAAAAAAAAAAAAAAAATTCAGAGGAGAAAGAAGAAGCATGCATTCACGGTTCACCTTAAGTAAGATTTTATCGTCCTTGTGAAAACCCAGCTCTTTCATCGTCTCAGAGTGCATAAGAACCGTAGAGTTAAACAGATTTTGTCCATCAGGAAGGGAAAGTTGTTCTACAGTGAGACAATACTGCGACTCTTTCTTGCTCTCTGACTTTGCTGTGGAAAATTCCAACTCATCGGGTTTCCTAAAAATTTAACATAACAACGAAATTTCATCAGCTGAAAATGTTATGGATGAAATTGAAAGAGAGTTAAAAATTTCTTAAGAAATGAATAGACATACGGGTCAGGCGAGAAAGAAGGAGGAGGAGCTAGATCCGCCATAGCTTTTGAACCTTTTTGGTTTGTCTTTCTCCTCTTGATTTGTGAAGATCTGACGGACCGTTGATTTTATTGCGAAGCTTTTTGCATATTTATAGAAACAAAATGCAGTTTTTTCTTATAAAAAAGAAACCATTGAAATTTTGATTCGGAAAATCATATTCTATTCTGATCATATATTAAATTAATTTATATATTCGATGAGGTTCATACAATTTACCCAGCAATTATTGTTTTTTTATTTTTTTATTTTTATATTTTTCAAAACTGAATATTAATTCTTATGCTTAATTTGCTTAATATATGAATTATATATGATTAATTAATTAAAGCAAGTTGAAAAATAAAATTGAGTTAGATAGTCAACTAACTGAAATTTTTTTTTTCAACTTGCATTAATTAATTTATTAAGTACAATCCATTTTTGAGAAATCGCGTTGTCCCCTCATGCATGAACGATAATTATGTTACATTGTTTGTGTGTAATAATATATTGCAATGTGCTTCCAATGATCATGCTCTTACATTGACTAATTTGCCTTCCTTTCTGACCTGCATTGTCAAGATCAACAACTACCCATACAATGCGGTCGTATAAAATTATTAAAAGTTATGGGTTTCGTTTGTTTCTGGAAAAATGATAAATTTGCCTTCCTTCCTTTCGTTTGTCAAGATCAGCTGTGAACAGTTAAGATTCTCGGGTAAGAAAATAATGATAAATTTGGTATGATATATATATATATATATATCCGTAAATAAGGAGAACCCACTCTATCTTCAATAAGGCAATATCTTATTTGAAAAGAGAAAGAACTCTCAGAATAATAAGCAACATCATTATCTAAGCTAATATTAACAAAAGTATCTACAACAAAGTTCGATTCTCTAAAAATATATGAAATTTAAATCTGAAAAGATTTCAATTAGAAGTGGATGATGTTCCACCGACGATGAACCGACCAAATAGAATACTTTTTATGAATGGTTTGAACTAAGAGAATCACTTTTTATGATGTTCCACCAATGATGAACAGCCAGCCAATACACAATGCTTTTTGAAGACCCAGGAACAGCCCCTGCACTTCAGTTGTAAGAGTCGAACAAATAGTGAGTTTGGAATAAAAACCAAAAATCAACTTTACCTTCTGAACTAGTCTATGTATACAAACTGAATGACTCGTACATCCTTCCAAAAATCTCCAGATTCAACAAAAACTATGGTGAATGATTTTTGTTTTTTTCTTTTATAAAAATAAGTATAATCAACAATAAAGTATAACATGTCCTTCGATTATCAATATATACATGAAAAAGAAAAGAAAAAAAAAGAAAAAAAAAAGAGAAATTCAATAAAACAAAAAACAGTCAAGCTCAATAAAATATCACCATTTCTTTTTGTTCCTTCATTTTTTTAGTTTTTTTTTTTTTTTTTTGTAGGAAAAAACTAAAGAAGAGAGAAAGGAAAGATAAGACTAATGCTTAAAGGAAAGGGAAGGGAGGTAAAGTCGTAATAATTAGATAAATATTACATGAACAGTTGGGTGGTGTTTGGCCTAACTTAATGGGTGGCCAAATTTGTATGAATCTCTACTTGATGGACGTATAATTTTGATTCATGTTCTATTCTCAATTTCTTAATCTCTATTCTCAATAATTTATCATTTATTCTAAAATTCTGATCAGACGTGGAATAGTTTTTCTTTCTCTTTTCTTGACCCAACGTGCCTAGATAGATAAAAACAAAGAGGAGACAAGAATGCCTCTTGCAAGCCTGTCATTGCCAAATAAAAACTACTAACCGATAAAAAAAAAACAAAAAAGGGAGACAAGAACGGTTGAGTGAGCACCTTCCTCCACACTTCGATCCAAATTAGCTAACAACTGACCAAGACCTGTTGAAGTCAATGCCACCTGTAAGAATATTTAGGGCCCAACTCTTTTATTTAAATAAGCACGTGTTTATACTACTTAACTTAGAACCTTCTATCATTAAAACGATTGATGAACTATATATATATATTGATTATTGATTAATATTTTGTCAAGTTGCAATTGAATAATAATTTATGAAAGCAACAGGAAGCTCCTACGAAGGTCGTCTATTGCAATGTGAATGTAAAGACAAGTAGCTTATAGCCTTGTCGAATAATTAGTATGACTTTTTCAGGATGAAAAGGAAAGAACGTAAGTTAACCTCAGCCGTTGATGGTCCAAGAATTATGAGTAAGGTAAATATAGACCATCCATTATACAAATTTATTTTATATTAGGCATGAGTAGTATAAATATCATCTTCTTCCATCTCACCCATTTCAGACCATATCCTATACCCATCTAAAATCAAGAGCCTGATTGGTGGTTTTATCACACAGGTAACTCCCCTTGTATTCTCTTTAATTTCACCGAAGAAATTAATGACTTCCTTAATATACTCTCAAAACTCTTGTTCTTGATCTTATAGTTTTTAAATTTTTTCAAATTAAAAAAAAAAAAAATAGTCATTCAAATTAATGTATATTTTTTGTATTTTACAGTAGTTGATCATTAGAATGGCCACACGTGTGAAGGAACAAGAAAAGACGCAAACGAAGGCTAGCAATTTTTTAGAAGAAGAGGAGGAGGAGAAGGTTGAGGTTGAGGTTGAGATTAAGTCAGAAGATGCTAATGCTAATCAAGTTAAGGAAGAAGAGAAGCCAAAGAAAGAGATACCTACGGTGAACAAACTTGTAGGGAAGGTAGCTGTAGATGGTGGAAAGGTTGTGACTAAAGACCAAAAGCAGAACTTTAAATTTGGAGATGTCAACATGACTCAAGGTAGTAATGATGGAAAGAATGTAAACACTGTGGTTGGAGCTGGAGCTATTGGAAAGGGTGCTGAATTCACAGTTGAAGGCGGGGAAACGATCATGGAGTATGGAAATATTTCCCTCTAAATTATTAGCTTAGCTAATAATGGTAGAAAAGTCTTTGAAATTTGTAATTGTTGGGTTCGTGTTATTTTTCTTACTTCTCGATTGTGTGCTTTTCTCATCTGTTTGTAGTAATTAAGCTCAATTCGGGCTACCACTATAAATTGAAGTCTTGAATATGGGTATTGTTTGTGATAAAACTAATGTGATCATTGAGAAGTTAGTTTCATAATGCCTTGATGCCTTTAAACAGTGGCATTAATTATAAGGTGTCTTTTTTGTTCCTCTTAACTTGCATATACTGATTAATATTAAATTTGAGGAAAAATACCAAAACGATGCATACACAAACTCTTTTTTTCTTACCCAAAATGCACAAACCTTGACTGACGATAACTAGTGAATGCAAATGATAGTCAGATAGAGTAAGAACAATATGTATGCATATATGCTTATATGGATGAAATTGGGAAATCTATACTCTCAGATCTTCAAGTAGAGTCACACGTGTATATATATATATATATATATGAGATTAATAATGTAGATTTCTAGAATATAAAGACTTGTATCCCAACTATCTAACTATAGCAATATAATATGTACTATCATTATTTTATCAGATACAGCTAGCAAGCATCCACTAGCATGCATATAACACAGAATTATTAGCTTAGTGGTAGAAACTTCTTTGTAATTTGCAATTTTGGGTTCGTGTTTGTGATCAATTAAGTAATTATCTGATAATTAAGAAATTTGGAGTCAAAAGGAAAATTTCATAATGCCTTTAGTTACTTGAAACAGTGTCATTAATTTATAAGATGTCTTTTTTGTTCGTTTTAACTTGCATATACTGAATTAAGGAACAAGATACGAAAATGATGGATGCACAAAGCTTGACAACATTTTAATTAACATTGAAAAAAATACGACTTGCAATAAATAAATCGTTGGATATCTCTCATTTTCTTAAAACCCGTTGTCATTAGCATTGACCAAGTCGTGACTAAACTGATAACTAGTTTAATGCATATTGTAATGCAAATTAGGGACACCGACGAAGGGTTTACACTTCACCCGTCAATATAAACTAATAAAGTCAATGTCATCTGAATATTTAGGACAAACAAGCACTTCCCCCAATTCTCTTACTAAACAAGCAATAATCCTCAAAACTTTATCAAACAATTAAAAACCACCCAAAAAATGATAGAAAATAGAGTACTCTCTCTAGCCCCCATGTCTGTTAATAGGGTTAAAATGAATTTAAAAAAAAAAAAAATCTAAAAGATATACCCAAAAATCTAAAAGATATTTTGGGTGTGATTTCTTGTGAAGACAAAGTTTTTGGAGTTAGAATTCATAAAAACAAAGTTGTACAGTAAAATATTTTTCTCTATATGTTTTAAAATCTGTACAATTTTCGGTACCAGAAATTGAAGAAAAAAAAATAGATGAAACAATAATTAGAAAAACAGGGGAGAAAAATCGAAATTTTATAAAATTATGGACTGTTACTTTCAGATAAAACAGAGCCCTAATATATACTTAGTAATTGTAAGAATTCGTACTTATAACAGGATTGATAGAGAGTTTTTTTTTTTTTTTTTTAAAGAATACTTATTTGATGATAAATTTATAGAAAATTTAAAATTTTTATTAAGAACGTAAAATATTAAATATAATATATAATAAAATTATAAGTACATAAATAAATAAATAAACTAATTATACTTAATAATGTAGTTTACTGATTAAAATTTTGTCAAGTTGCAATTGGATAATGATTTGTGAAAGTAACAGGAAGCTCCCACGAAACTTGATCCATTAGAGTTTTTAATTAATTAATGTGATAATTCATAATTAATTAATTTAACCCTTTTCATCTTTGACGATGGGTTTTCTTAATATAAAATATATATTAAAAATAATCTTAAATATATATATAATTTTTTTAATAAATTATATCATATTATTATAAGCGGTATCAAGCAATTATCAATCAAGTGGTGCTTATTTTTTATTTCTTTTTGTGGGACTCAAACTATATATTATAGTGATAACCTGATCGAGCTTAATTATTAAAAGAGAAAACTAGACAACAGACGTGTAAGAAAAATAACACGAACCCATCAATTGCAAATGAACAGAAGAAAAAAAAAACATCATTCAATTGCAATTTGCAACAAAAGAGTTTTCTACCATTTTTAGCTAAGCACATAATTTAGAGCTTAATAGGTCCATATTCCATATCGAGGTTGCCGCCTTCAAGTATGAGCTGAGTACCATTTCCATCTGCTGAAATTCCAATAGTCTTGGTCACATCTCTATCACCACCACCATCATCACTGCTACCTCCGCCAATATCGATCTGTGAAAATTTCATTCGTTGGTTTTTGTCTTTAGTCTTCAAAATTGCCCCTTCTTCAGCCGAAAGCCCGATATGAGTGACATTCTTAGCCCTCTCATGAATGCTAGTTTCTTGCTTTGTTTCCGCGTTGCCTTTAACTTCATCGAAAAATCCACCACCTTCGTTAAGAAGTTCCGATACTAACTCTTTTGTCTCACAAATACGTCCTCCTAAACATGCTCTTTTATGCCATTTTACATTCTGAACTTTAGTTTTGATATCCACCGTCGCCTTATTTATCTTTTCCACCTCGACGATCCAATTTTTAGCTTGTTCTAACTTCTTCACCCCGTTTATTCCGGCAAGAACATCACTCTTTTGGCAATTCAACTTGGTAACTTGTGTCTTTAAATCTTCCAAGTGTTTTTCGAGGTTGTTATGGTGATCAAGGAGATTTGATGTACATGAACACAGTCCGCCTCCAATCTTTATCGCCACTTTCGCACTATTAATTAGAAACAGAAAACGAACGTTGTTAATCAATCAGTTGTGCAAAATTAATTTGTCAATGTATATATATTTGTTGGAAATTAAAGATTGTATAGTGATTCAAGAAAATGGAAGAGATCAAAGCACATGTTCTTTTCAGCTTTCAATACATTTGAAGATGAATTAAATGGAAGACATGATGTGATTGACTATGATATGTATACTCTAAAGAATGTATGAGTAAATGTATTATTCCGTATTTGGATTATAAATTAAGACATAAAGAGAAAGCTTTATTTACTTACCAGAATTCTACAACGTACTCCATCTGATCATGAGCAAGCAAAACTTCTTGCTCTGAGAAAAATGGAATTGATCAAATGTTGTTGATCAAATGGTTAGAAGGTTATAAATATAAGTGCAAGGAAAACAATGGAGGACCTGGTAGTCGTTAGGAAGATCCAATTTGAAAATTGAAATAAGAATAAAAAAATATGATAATTGATGGGAAAAAACGATTATAATATAAAATTCTTGTCAATCATTACAATATTTGAATAATTTTAAGACAAAATTGGAGTTGTTAGATCACGTTTCGAACATCTAGATCTAAACTGAAGTTACATTACATATCTTTTCCTGTCATTCATTTCACACATTTATCATTACACTCCGTTTATCAAGACTTGGTATGATCAATGTATTAGCTACATGTGAAATATCCAAATGTTAAAGGGCATATTCAAAGTCGTTTTTGCTCGTCAACCACTTTTCAATTGAAAATAGTTGTATACTTGTCTTAATCTGACCAAGTTTTGGTCAGAAAAAAAAAAATGTACTAGTTGACCACTTTTTCATGTAGTCATTGTTTATTAGGGGAATGATCACATATGGATATCATCATAATTATATATATTATTTTTATTTATAACGTCATTTGTAATGTAAGAGTAACTTTTATAAGTGCGATGATCATGAAAAGCCATATGGTTCTTCCAATTTTTACTGTCTGCAAGTTAAAACTTCTCATTCACTATTTATACATAATTCCCATTTCCCGCATCTGGTTCACCTAAAAAAATTTAATTTGGCGGACTCTCTGCCAACTCTTATAAGTTATTATACTTCTCATTCTCTTAATTAACTTGGATAAGCCTGCCTCTATGGTAGAATCGCCGGAGTCCGAGAGGCGGTGGTTTAACCAACGACGGATGTTTACGATTCGAGTCCGCTTATCTCCAACTCGTGAACTAATTAGCCGATAAAAAGTTAACACCACTTTAGGATGGAATAGCCTCTACCATGAGGTCCACTCCATAAGCCATCACGTCGTTGCATTTAAATCAAAAAGATAAAATATGGGAAGATATATATACATAAATTATTGACCACTTGAAGATCTTATATGGTCGAACTAATCATAGACTTAGGAGTTTGATTGCCTTACTGTCTAATTGTCATATCTAACTGCAAGTTGTAGCACGTCAGTGACGAATAATAAATTATTGATGCCCAAGAGCATTTGATGTTAGGGCTCGTAACCAGTTTCTTAGTTATACATATTTTTCCAATTGATTTACAATTTTTTTTTTAATTTTATTAAAATTCAATTTCGGTAAAATTCTCTAACGATTCAATTATAAGAGAGGAGTTTTATTTACAATATAATATGAAAACTCATTTGAACATATGGTAGCTTTGTAACTCAAAAGTAAAATTTAGAACTTGTTTTAAATGCAATCTTCTATTTATAAATGAATATATTTCTTATTATCGTCAACTTATCTATTAACTCGTAACAAATAATTATAAATATACTTTTAAGGTTAAAATTATATATATATATATAATTCCTTCAAATACAAGATAAAACAGACAAAATACGAAATCAATAATCTCATTTTTCACTTTCAACGAAACAACGGATATGAAGTAAGAACATTCAACCTGATCCTGATCCTTCTAACGAGAATGAGCCATGTTACACTCTGTAAATTGATCTAATGATTTATTTGCAATATTATAGGTATTTATGTATTTCTAATTTCTGTTTTTGAAACATTAAGTTCTGAGCTAGAATGGTATGCATAACTAAGTTTGTATATAATGCATATTACTAAACTTTTTGCTTATTTTGTTTTCATCTATTTTCTCTCAACTTTCTTCTCTTTTCACTGTATGGATTTATTATGTGAGATCTGTAATTCAGCTTGATGTGCGAGGGAGGAGGTAGGAACGGCTTGAGCCTTCCAGGAGAAGAAGAGAGATTTATTGGTAGAAGAGTTGCGATGAATTTATTATCAGTCCTAGGGTTACTTGATCAACGGCTGAGACTGAGTTATAGTGGGTAATGGCTTGTTCAGTTAAAATGCTCATGGGCTAGGCTTAGAGAGACATCAGACAGCCTACCTTGAGATGGGATCTCACGGATCCGGATCCAGATCCTAATGCACATACTTACCTTATACATAACCTAGTCTAATGTCTCATTCGAGGAGAAAATGGAAGTACATACTGAACTTTCTGTACAAGTCGATGAACTTTCTGTAATGGAAAATATATGCTTAAACCTGACATCAAGCCTTCTTAATCGATCAAAGAAAATTAACTGTCAAATTCTATTTCAGCTTATAGATCTAAACGGAAGTTTCTAACTGCGAAATAAATACATTTTATTAGCTGTCAAACTGCATATTATTTTCCAGTCAATCATCTCACACGTTTATATCATTAAACGCGCCATTTTGCAAGACATGGTCAACGTAGTAGCTTCCATGTGAAATACAGAACAAGGTGAGAAACGAGAAATATTCAATGTCTTTTTTGCGCGTTAACTTCTTTTCAATTGAATGAGTCGAAGCAGTAGTCATAATCTAATTAAAGTAATGTAGTTGTTAGATAGCATGTTACAATTACCATATTAGTAAGTTGTACAATCACATGGTACAATTATAATTATAGATACCATGTAAATATTTCCCTATGAAAATATCAATTCAACATAATTTTTCTAATTTTGGGGTATTTTTTTAATTTTTTAAAAAATTTGGGCTTATCCTAATTTCCCCAAAATTTACCACCACTCTTATCCTAATGTCCTCATCTATGCCCTTTCCTCATTCCTTCTTTTTCGGGGACTTTTTCAGAAACCTTCTCTTAGTCAACTCCCCAGAAATCTTGATTTTTTTTTTTTTGATTATTCAATATTTACGTTATCTTTGTCAAGTGGATGATATCAATGAACTCCCTCATCTATCCTCCATTAATCATCAACTCAAATAGTCGATCTAAACAAGAATCATGGCCATGGAAAGCCAGGAGAGGTAAGCTCACTTTCTCTTTCGACATTTCTTCTTCTTCCATTTTGTACTGTCTGCAAATCAAAATTTCTTATTCACTTTGTTATACATACAATTAGTTCTTCAAGTAGTGATAAGGCTTCATTTGAGGAATATCTCAAGTACTCTGTGAATCAAAGACTAAAGCAATTGAGGAAAGTTAAGGCAAACATGGAAGAGATCGGAAGCATGCTGCGCGAGATAGATTCAGCCAAGCAAAATTTAGAGTCAAGGAAAGACCGTCACCCCTATAGGAAGTTAAGGCCGGATGATGAAGATTGTCTAGTCAAGATTAGAGGGTTCATCAACGGGCCCGAGATTAAAGATGCCGAGGAACTGATCAAGTTGAGATGCTCGGCTTCCGGGCTTAAGGAAATTATTGATGAGATC
This sequence comes from Coriaria nepalensis, assembly GCA_027186245.1. Taxonomy (NCBI): domain Eukaryota; kingdom Viridiplantae; phylum Streptophyta; class Magnoliopsida; order Cucurbitales; family Coriariaceae; genus Coriaria; species Coriaria nepalensis. The sequence continues at coordinate 9,092,410 of CP114495.1, read as the reverse complement.
GCTGAAGAAGCTAGAAAGAATCATGAGGAGGGAAAGGAGATTCCTAAGTCTCAAGACATTGAGGAATGGCGAGGGAGGACGACAACATCAATGTTCCAGCAGACAAATAAAAGTGTGGGACTTTTGGCTATTGATGGTGGTGTGATTGAGAATGCAACTGTGCACATGAATTTTAATGGGCCCGTGAAGATGTAGTCCCCGCCTGCCCCGTCCAATCTCTCTCATCCGTTCCAAAACATGAATCGGTCCGTCCTCTTTCGGGATGAGAAAGTATCTCATACATTGTATGCAACTGTTGTGAGAAGAGACGGTAGTCCCGGTCTAGGTTTGTAGAGGTGTATTATTGTTCAAAAAGTAGTACTCAAACATTCATTTAGTGAGCTGATGAATACCATGTTCAGTTCTCATTCAATTCTTTCGGATAGTCTAAGGCTTTGATAAAAGTAGTCCTCTGGGAAAACTATAAATGAAAAAATAGGGGCTGAATTTTGAGAACAAAACAACTGCTTGTCTGAATTCCATTTCATATACAATGCCTTCAATACACCTACAACACTTCATAATTACAGATCAAACTTTCACTATGTTAACTGTTCGAATCTTGTCTAAACCAGAAACAAACAAATACACAGTTTAATGCACATAAATGACAACTTTGTTTTGGTAATTTAAAGTTACCAACTTTATCTCAATAAGAGAAGCTAATATATATTTACAAAGAAGCAAAAAAGCAAGAATGTGGTGCAATGCCTCCTTTTCTTGTGTTACAACAGCAGCATTTACTTGCTCCGTGCAAGGATCGATTTAATTGTGCTGCACGATGGACCTACGACAAAGGGAGCCATGTAAGGACTGATGTACAAGAGAAGACAATCAAATGAAAATGCAACAAGCATCGTAATGACAGGACAATGTTGCAATTTTCTAACCTAACATAAACCGGTTCTGTACAAAGTACATATTGAAATCATGTAGTGGGCTCATTTTATTGCATATTATGTTCAATGACAATACTCAACCTCCCATTTTCACAAACGCTAAACAAATCTCATTTTTAGAACAAATGCCCGTCATAGACACCCTTTGGAAACATAAAACAATGATCACTTATTCATTCTTCAGAACACATCCAATAAACTCACCTCTACAAGGCTGCGGATTGTGGCTCTTTTCTGTTTGGTATTCGTATATAATAATACTAGGTAGCTTCTCTGTAAAGAAACATATTTAAAAATATGATAGTCTATGTGATAAAATGACAGAATTTAATTTAAAAACAATAAAAGTATACTTAATAAACAAACCAAATTCTCATTAGCTAAGATTATGTTGAATTAAAGCAATGTTTAAACAGGGGAAGAAAGAAGAAGCCAGCATGGAGAGGATTAGAATATACCTTTTGAGAATTCATTGCCTCAATCTAGAGATCCAACCCTTTTAATGGTTCATCCATCGTTCTGTTTACTTTTACTTGATGAAAGATCTGTAGCATGCCGATACTGGGACAGAAGGAACAATATGAGTATCTAATCAACCCCAAAAAAAGCTCACTGTGAGCATTTTTGTTTATGTTAAAAAATCAATACATAAAAAGCATGTACTCAACGGTTATAATTCTGTATGGTCAACAGCAAGTTAGGATTCGGAAGTTACCCATGAATAGAGCTAGAGAGGATCTTTACGTAAGCTCTCAAACATTTTCTTCGCATTGGGTTGATCCGGCCACTCCATTGACTCCCAATCTTCAGCTGTAATGCCAATTTTTTGGAGGCACGGGAGAGCACGTGATTGACCTCGGCTTCCAACGGGAGAACAGAAAGGAATCCTCTTCAGCTTTGGACAAGCTTGAATAGAAATTTTCTCGAGCAAATTACAAATCATGATGGTAGAACTCGGACAGATGGTTTCCAACAATGGCAGCTCACACAATGACAACACCTTTAATGTGGGAAGTGTGAGACTTGGAGGACTAGCTACCTCAATAATTCTCACCATTTTCTTACAGTTCTCGACGTGAATCTCCTCCAATCTTTTTATGTGTTCTAGAAACCAGATTGGAAAAACCTACTCCAATTCCGGACAACGATCAATGGAAAGGAACTTAAGACAGGAATAATGGGAAGGTGGGAGTTGATTTATCTCTCTACTGATCAAGTTGCGCATTTTTGGCATAGCAGCAACAAAAAGACGTTCGAGATTTTTGAAAGAAAGAAGCACCTTATCGGAATGAGATGGAAGGAGGACATCCAGCATATCACATTTCCCAATCAAAAATCCTCTCAAGTTGGTTGCTCTGCTCAGGTAGCTGGCGATGTCAGATAAACTCGAGATAGTACTGAACTCTCCGGTTGCTAAGCCTCAACATCCTCAGGAAGCATGATGGTTTCAGTATCTGTTTCTTTTACAGGAGCAAGTATGAATTGGTTATACTTCAGATCTGAGGCATTGTCCTTCCAGAATATACCACCCACAGAGATTCTGTACCCATCAAGCTTTTGCCCTCCGTCTTTGTGATTGACATACTCATTGAAGCTAGGGAAGTCATGAAAGAGCCCAGAGAAATATTTCAACTGTCCTAAGCCCATCAACTCTTCAGTTGTTAATGGATATAGAACTTCCAGGAATTGGAGTCGTGAGAGTTTGGAAAAACTCCAATCGGGTATCTTTAGCTCCTTTACCAAAAGACTTAGGAATTTCAAGTTCGCCAGTTCTGTAAGACCATCCGGCAGTGTTTTTATTGATGTCATATTGAGTTCGAGCCTCCTTAACCTCTTCATTTTCCGAAGCGATGGCACATACGATAACTTGCTACAATTATTTAGCAACAATGCTACTAGAACCACCAAATCTGACATTAATTCCGGCAAGCGCTTAATCTTTGAACATGACACAAATCAATAATCTTTAGCGCATCTAAATTATTGAAGAATGTTTTGGACAGACTTAGTAATGAAGTGGAATGTATCATTAAAGCTGAAAGTTTCTTAGGTAATTTCAGTGATGCTTTGGGAGGTAATATCTCAAGTTTATGTTCCACCAACAACAAGTTTCCAAGATCTTCTGACCATTTATACATCTCACGTACACCTTTGTATTGTTGACCAATAATTTGGCGCACCATGAATTTTATAGTATCATGCATCTCCACAATCATGCCACCAATCTCATGTTGTTCTTTTTCTAGGCAACCGAAAGTTTTTAGGATATCTAACATTCCATTACCCTTGTCCATTTGGCTTCGTATACTCTGCATATCTTCTATTTTTCCAGCATCGATGAGTACGTTTATAATTTTATTTATTTGATTCTCCCCCATTTCAAGAAATATGGCACAATATAGAAGACAATCATAAAGTACACTTTCGGTTCTCATGCATGGATAAGCAGATTTTAGTTGCCCAATTACTTCCTTAATCTTTTTATCAGGATCACGATATTCCTTCTTAAAATCTTCACGTGCGTCTCTCCACTCACGTGTAAGGGTTTTACCAGCCAATTTTTTGCTCACCTTGACAAATGACAGAGGCAAACACAAACAATATTCTAGAAAAAGAATTTCGGCCTCATCATAAGTCTGTTGCACATGCAGATTATCATCATGTTTACCATGAATTCGGAATAACTCCCATGCCTCTGCTTTTAATAGAAGACCCATATGAATTGTTTCATCACATTCCATGAATTTACAAGTATCCACTGACTGAGCAGTCAAAATTAATTTGCATCCATTTGCGACTGTAGGTTCAGGGATACCGATATCACGAAGACGAGATTTTATGCACATATCATCTAGGATCATCACATACCTTTTTGTGTCTCGCAAAGCCCGTCTCAACAAGTCCGCACGTGTTGTTACATCATTGCAATTCGAAAGATTTAATCCCAATTGAAAAGCAATGTCATTCTGTAATTGAGTTAATTTGGGCGTCTCTGATACAGTAACCCAAATAACTCTATCGAATTTACCACTTCGATTTTCTATAAGACAATCATTGATGTGTTTCATGATGATTGTTTTGCCAATTCCCTTAGCACCATAGAATCCAATCTTTCTAGTCTCATCATCCATTAAGTGATCCCATGTCTTTTTCATGATCTTTCGAGTTGTAATATCTCCGACTAATTTTTTCGGTCGAAGCAATGCTCCTCTCTCTGAGGAGCTGCTAGGTACTTTGCTCTTACCTCGGTGGGCTAGTCCGACAACTTCTACTTTTAAATCATGCAAATCATTCCCCAATGGACCAAGTGATAATACATCGTGCTCTCCGTTCATCTGAGATACTCTTCTCCTATTTTCAAATTTAGTAACCAGTTGTTGAACTTGTTCATCGCTACTGCACTTGATCACCTCCTCCAATTCTTGAATAGCGTTTTCGATATCTTCCATGTTCCTAATTATATGTTAAAAATATAATATTTGTTGGTTCTAACCTTCAATACATAATTAAAGTAATTAATCAATGACCCAGTTAGACCCCTAAAATATGTTGTCTACGTTTGCCATTAAAAATATGTAAATCAAGACACATACTAGTCACGTTGCATATTATTTATTAACTGCTCATCTAATGTTTTTGCCTTCTTTCTCTAAATATATTACAGAATACTTATGCTTAATATACTATTTTATATAATTATAATTATTTTTTTACACTATTCAACAGTTTAATTTCTTCAGGCTCAATGAATTTCTCCAACAAACGATTTTCATTATGTTAGTTTTTTTTTTTCTTTCTATGTTTTGGTTAAAATAACATTTTTTTTCCCTATCAGATCGAGCTTTTGGACTAGTGGTAAACTGGTAATCAACATGCTAGCACAGTCTCTAATTATTAATTTCACGTCAATGCTACCGCCGGTGGTGGTGGTGGCTGATTTTTCGGCAGGTGTTTGAGGAAAATATCAGAAGGACTAAAAGGAAAAGAAAATGAATAGGTTGTTAAGAAAGAAAAGAAATTAAATAAAAGTTTGGGATTAAATTTATGGAGAAACATAATTATGTCAATTTTCTTCATGTCAAGCTTTATTTTCACAGTATCCGTAATATATATTGAAAGCCAAATTAGCTATTATTCATTTTGAAACAAACATCTCATATTAACAAAATATACTAACATCTATAAATTATTACGATCATGAATAAGAATTTCTGGAAATCCATAGTTTCGCCAAGTAAAATCATTTGAAGAACAAGTACAAAGGCATAAAAGAAATTCAAAAAATGAATCTGGTTTGAAATTCAAACCAATCTAATTTCTAGATTTGAAGACGCCGTCAGCCTAGTTTAAATTCTGAAAATGAATCTGGTTTGAAATTCAAAAGTTGAATTTGGAAACCAAAACGAGCTTCGATCTAGTAACTAGTTTTCACTGCTGGAAAGAGGAGTATTGGAACGGATCCATGAAACTCTAGCGTAACTATAAACTTGCAAATCAGAGGACATACTTGTTGAAATATCTTTGAGTTGAAGAGAATACCAGAAAATCAAAACAATCAAATTATTGGAAAATAAAAAAAGGGAAAAATTTTCCCTTCGATAATTTTTTTTTTTTTTAATTTATAGGAAAAATCAGGCAATAATATCTAATTCAATTTCTTTTCTATTCAGTTTCTTAGCAGCCAAACAGATAATACTCGAGAATCCGGGTATTTAATCAAAAAGAACGAAAGAGAAGCATTCAAGATCTACTTAATCTTCATTCCGAGTAAAATGCAGAAGATCGATTATCAAATCAAAAAATTAGAGACGCCCTAAGCCAGTTCTATAAGTCCTCTAATTTTGCCCCCAAAATAAAAAAGGAAAATAATAAGTATAAATCAGAATACCTGTTGAAGAGTTCTAGCTAAGCTTGAGATCTGAACAGAAGATGAAGCTTTGTATCTCTCTTGTTAATCTCTCTCTCTCTCTCTCTCTCTGTGATTCTAAAAATAATGATATATCACGATTTAAAAAAATAATATTATATTAAATTATATTAAATTTTTATTTTTAATAATTATAAAAAATACTTTTAAAAAATTAAAAATTATATTTTTATGAAAAAGACTTGAAAGTATAATTTTTAATTTTTTATATTAAAATAAGGTCTATTTTCTAAAACAAAGCTTGGAAAAGTAGAATTGAAAACATGTACTGGGCTCGTTTTATTGCATATTATGCTCAAATGACATTACTCAAATTCCCATCTCAGAATTTAATGTAGTCAACTCCATCTCTTCTAATCAAGCCATGTAACCATGGCATATGATAAACTTCGGAAACTAAAAGGCTTTCGAGAAGAAATGTAAGAGTCGAATACAAACAAGAAAGCTTCATCATGACTTCCTACAACGACGTCATAATTGCATTATGCGACATGGAGTGACTTTTGACGTGCTTGCTGTTTGTTTGCTCGCACCTGATAAATTATAATAGAACCCCAGATTCCAAATATAATACAAGTCTTGAAGGTGAACAAAAAAGAAGGAATCAAAAGAGGGAAAACAAATTAGAATGAAAAGAGTCAGGAATTCATACCATAGTCTGTCTATATGTTTCTATGGAACCTTTGAAGAACAGTCCTAGTACTGGGATGAGCCCACTCCATTGTCTCCCATGCTTCTGCTGCCATTGTGATTGTCTGAAGCGAAGGGAGAGGACATGGTTGACCTTGGTCGTCCAGGGGCAGACTAATAGGTAACATCTTTAGGTTGAAGGTATGGTTAACAAAAATTCTTTCGAGAGAATTACAAACTATGATACTAGGACTAGAACAAATGCTCTGCAATTCCGGTAGGATATTCAACGCCAATACCCGTAACCTGGGAAATGTGATGTTGGAAGTAATACTTGTTCCCCCCACAATTCTCACCAAATTCCCACAAGTGGAGACTTCAATGTCTTCCAAGCTTTGCAAGTATGGAATCAACGCGATAGGAAATACCTCTTCTATTTCCGAACAACCGAGAATGACAATTTTTCTAAGACAAGAAAAAGTGGAAGTTGGGAGTGCTCTTAATTCAATTGCCTCTCTCCCGATCAAATCTCGTAAGCTTGACAAAAATCTAATGTACAATACTTCTAAACTTTTGAGAGGAAGCATAATAGAAGAAGGAGAAGAAATGAGAACTTCTACCTTATCGCATTCGTCGATAGAACATTCTCTCAAGTCAGTGACATTGTCCAAGGATGCTATGTCGCATAAGCTTGAAATAGAACTATCATCTTCGACCGTTAGGACCTGAATATCCTTTGGAAGCATGAGCACGTCATCCATGTCTCCACGTTTACTAATGTTGCATTTCATCAGACATACACTTTTGTCAAGGTGTGAAGATTGTAGAAGTGCCAAATGATGCAATCCTCCCACACTGATGTCCTAATCGATAAGTCCTCCTTCAAGATCTCGGTGATTAAAGTATTCATTGAAACTTTTGATGTTAGGCAAACCCCCACCAAAGCTTTCTAACTTTTCCAAGCTCATTAGCTCCTCATTCAATATAATGCCTACAATGGCAAGATACTGAAGTTGGGAGACTCTTGGTAAAAGACCATGGGGTATCTCTACCTTCATCCAGGTAAGATCAAGGTATTTTAAGTCGGTCAACTCTTCCAAGCCTTGTGGTAGTTCATCTAAGTGTGAATATGCAAGACTAAGACTCCTTAAATTCTTCATCATTGCTAAAGATGGCATATAACGCAACTTATAGCACCGTCTAAGTAACAACGCCTCGAGATTCACCAAATTGGATACTGAGTTTGGCAAAATTTCAATTGACGTATTTGATAAATTCAAAACTTTAAGCCCAAGCATGTGTTCAAAGAAGGAGTTGGGAATAACTTCAAATGGATTATCTTGAAGAAGTAAGACTGAAAGTTTCGGGCACACTGGAGATATATTAGAAGGGAATTCCGTGATTTTATTTTTCATCAAAGACACCTCCATGAGATTCTTTGACCAATTTTTCTCCTTTGGTAACTCCTTCAACCGTAAACCAGCTTCTACCATGAAGCGATCACCTGCAACTTGAAGGGTCATGTCTCTTACCAAATCATGCATCTTCACATACTCTTTGGGGTCGTTCCTCGAAGGGTGATGTCGTACATCCTCTAGAAAGCATACATTCTTAAGAGTAGCAAACATGTAATGACCCTCATCAAATTGGTCTTGTCTGCTTGGCATATCTTCAATTATTCCAACATTAATCAATAGCTCTATCATATCTAGAACAGGAATTTCATCATCTTCATGGTATAAAGCACAATATAAAAGGCAATCTTGAAGCATCCTACTTTTCAAGCTCTCGAAACTAAACCGTAGTTGTTCCAATACCTCCTTAGCCTTGTCATCAGGATCCTTGGATTTCGATCTCAATTTTCGACGTGCAGTTTTCCACTCATATATTTTCTTTTTCCCAGCCATACTACTAGCCACGATAACTATTGCAAGAGGCAAACATGCACATCTTCTCGAAACATCTTCCACAATTGGTTTTAAACCATGTACAAGCAAAATATCACGTCCCACATGATCTAGGAACAAGTTGAATGCCTCCTCTTCAGATAGGAAACCAATCTGAACATTTTCGTCAGTTTTCATAAAATCGCAAACATCAAGTGTTCGAGTTGTCAAAACTAGTTTGCAATCATTTTCTATGGTAGGTTCAGGGATGCCTATATCAGGAAGCAGAAATTTATTCCACATATCATCAAGGATTAACACATATCTCCTCCTCTCTCGCAAGGCATTGTACAACATCGACACCCGTATTGTCATATCTTTATATTTTGAAAGATCAAAATCCAATTGTTGAGCAATATCATTCTGTAATTTGACAATGTCGGGCGTCTTTGATATAGTCACCCAAATGACTTTATCAAATTTACCATTTATATCTTCTAACAGACAATTATTAATATGCTTCATGATCGTGGTTTTTCCAATTCCCCCCATTCCATAGACCCCAATCTTTCTAACATCATCGGACAGTAAGCAATCCCAAATTTTCCTCAACGTGTCCCAAGTTGTAATTTCTCCAGCTAATTTAGTTGGCATAAGCCAGTAGCCTCTCGCTGAAGAGCTACCAACAACTTCTCGCTTCCCTTTTTCATTGGAAATACTCGTAGAAAGAACGCTTGGCCTCCCAAGTTTTCTCTTTCCATGATCAACAAGTTTCTTGACTTTCTCTGTTAAGGCCTCAACATTTTTCTCCACTTGATCGAGTGACGATACACTATGCAATTTTCCATATTCATTAGATACTCTTCTATCCCGGTTTTCAAATTGAGCAGCTACCTGCTTTACTCCTTCATAAGAATTGCATTTGATGACATCCTCCAAGATTCGAATTGCTTCACCAGTGTCCTGCATATTCCTAATCACATGACAAAGATTAATCATTAATATATGTTTGTTGTATATCGTCCTTCAAAATTATATCTATATTGTTCTTTACAATTTCGTTTTACACCACCCATAATATGAAGCACCCAGATGTCGAAAACCATGACATGAAAATAGTAATTGCTAGTATGAAAAGCTAGTCACCTGGGTAGAATCAGTATAGGAATAAAGAAATTTCGACTGATGAAAAATAGGAAACTAATTCAGAACAAATTCAGAAGGTAAAGAGAATGGAAGAGAAGAATCCTATAACTGAGATTGAATCCAAAATTAATATTGCTCTATAATGAATAGCGTTGAAAGGGGGGTACCTGGCCCTGAGATTGTCACAGCTTCAAGAACAAAATTGAGAGCAGAGAAGAAAGAAAGCGATTCTCTTGAACAAGGATTCAGATCCGATGAATGAAGAAGGGAAAACACACCAAGTACAAAATTCAATGCAAGGCGCAAGCAAAGTAGCGTCGTCTTTTGAATGGTGCGACTAACTGGCCGAAGGAATTTGAGAACAGTTGAGGTCCATGTCATAATAATGTTATTCTCGTTCTTATCCGGAACCAAGAAACTTATCAAAGGAGCGTGACGTAATTTACATACTGCAGGAGTTAATATATATAATAAACAGTAAATATAAAAATAGTAATATTTTAAAATAAAATAGTACGTAAAATAAAATTTAAAAAAAAAACAGAATAAAATATAATTTATAATAATAAAATAAAATAAAATAAAATAAAATAAAATAAAATAAAATAAAATAAAATAAAATAAAATAATAAAATAAAATAAAATAGAATCTATTAAAACAAAATAAATAAATAAAAAGTAGAATTAAAAAAAAAAAAAAAAAACTGAAATTCATTATACAATATTTTTTTAAAAATAGATTCACTTCACGTCTACACGGAAAGCACACAAACATGAATTGGAATGCTCAATTCCACAGACAAAGATGCTAATCAGTGCATCTTTAATGCCCTTTGTACGTGCTAGCTGTTTGTTTGCTTGCACCTGATGAAGGACAAGGTCAACCATGTCTGCCCCCCTTGGCTTCTAGAAATCAAAATGACAGCACAAGATTGGGAGACAATGGAGTGGGCTCATCCCAATGCTAAGACTGTTCTTCAACGGTCCCATCGCGAACCACCTAATTTTTCGCTACTTTGAAAAGCAACCATATAGATAGATTAAAGAAGAGATCATTATGAACTGATTAAATTAAATATGAATTGATGACTCTTTCCATTCCATTTCTCTTTTGCTTCCTTTTTAGTTCACATTCAAGACTTGTATTATTTATTTACCTTCCATTTGATTTCTAGAAACGAAGGGAGCGGACATGATTAGAAACCATGAGATTAGGACTAGGACAAATGCTATCCAATTTCGGAAGATTATCCAACCACAAATTCCGTAACTTGAGAAGTATGATGTTTGAAGTAGTACTTGTTCCCCCCACAAATTTCACCAAATTCTTACAATCTGTGATGATAATGTCTTCCAAGCTTTGTATGTATGTCATCCACCCAATAGGGAAGACCTCCTCCATTTCCCAACAACTTTCAATGACAATTTCTTTGAGACGATAAAAAGTGGAAGCTTGGCATACAACTAATATATAAGAATTCTGGACTTTTGAGAGGAAGCGTAATAGAAGAAATGAGAAATGAGAACCTCTATCTTATTGCAATTGGAAATCCGACATTCTCTCAAGCCAATTACATTGCCCAAGGAGGAAACATCGCATAAGCTTGAAATAGAACTATTAGGCTCAATAGTACTTGTAATCCTTCCTAGTTGTAGTATTTATATTCTCATGTCAATGGAAGCTATGGTAAGCAATTACAGCAAGCTCAGTTTCAAACTTTCTGTCTCATTAAGCTTCGTATCCTCCGAATATCAACACAAACAGAACTCATTATATCGTTCTTTACCATGATATGAATTGACTTTCTTTGCCTACTAAAATCAGTGAGAAGCACACAAACGTGAATTGGGATGCTCAATAGTCAATACCAAAAACAAATAATAATCAACGCAACACAATGAAAATGATAATCAAAATGAAGGTAACTAAATAATAATAGAAGATAATCAAAATGATAATCAATAGACATATGGTTCTCGATGAAACCTTCGAAGAATAGTCTCAGCACTGGGATGAGGCCACTCCATTGTCTCCCAATCTTGTGCTGTCATTCTGATTTCTCGGAGCGAAGGGAGAGGACATGATTGAGCTTCGTTATCCAGAGGCAGACTAATAGGTATCCTCTTTAGTTTGGAGGTAAGTACAACACAAATCTTTTCAAGAGAATTACAAACCATGAGATTGGGACTAGGACAAATGCTCTTCAATTCAGGTAGATCATATAACAGCAAAATCGTTAACCTGGGAAGTGTGATGTATGTAGTAGTACTTGTTCCCCCCACAATTTTCACCAGATTCTCACAAGCATAGACAGAAATATCTTCCAAGCTTTGCAGGTACGGAATCAACCCAACATGAAAGACCTCCACCATTTCCGAACAATGGTGAATTGCAATTCGTTTAAGACAAGAAAAAGTGGAAGTTGGGAGTGACCTTAATTCAATTCTCTCTCCCAATCAAGTCCCGTAAGCTTGACATATAACTAATATCTAAGAACTCTATACTTTTGAGAGGAAGCATAATAGAAGAAGGAGAAGAAATGAGAACCTCTATCCTATCGCGGTAAGCAATAATACGTTCTCTCAAGTGTGGTACATTGTCAAAGGAGGAAACATCGCTTAAGGTTGAAATAGAACTATTAGAGACAATAGTCAGGACCTGAATATCCTTTGGAAGCATGAGGAGGTCATCCACGTCTCCACTTTTACTAATGTTGCATCCATTTACACTCACACATTTACTGAAGACGAGTGAAGTTTGTAGAGGCGGCAAATCAAACTTTGTTCCGACAATGATGTCATAATCACCAAGTCCTCCCTCAATATCTCTGTGATTGAAGTATTCATTGAAGCTATGGAGGTCAACCAAATGCCCACGAAAGAATTCTAACTTCTTCAAGCTCTTTAAATTATCGTGAATCATTATGCCTTTAGTTATCAGATATTGAAGGTGGGAGAGTTTTGGTAAAAGTCCACGAGGTATCTCCACCATGACTTGGTTAATATCAAGGTATTTTAAGTTGGACAACTCTTCCAAGCCTTGTAGGAGTTCATCTAATTTTGAATCCGCAAGCCTAAGATTCCTTAATTTTTTCAACATTGCCAGTGATGTCACATAGCGCAATTCAAAGCACATTTCAAGTAACAATGCCTCGAGATTCACCAAATTCTATATCGAGTTTGGAAGAACTTCGATTGCGGTAAATGATAAATTCAAAACCTCAAGCCCAAGCATGTGTTCAAAGAACGAGCTTGGAATATAATTGAATGGATTATGTTGAATAAGTAGAACCGAAAGTTTAGGACATTCTGGAGATACATTAGAAAGGAACTCCATAATATCATTTTTCATCAAAGACACCTCTATAAGATTCTTTGACCATTTTTTCTCCTCCGGTAGCTCTTTCAATCGTAAACCAGCCTCTACCATGAACCGGTCACCAACAATTTGAAGGGTCATGTCCCTTACCAGATCATGCATCTTCACGAACTTCTCCATCATTAAGCCGTACTCTTTCCATTCTAGGAAGTATACATTCGTAAGGGTAGTCAACATATCATAGCCCTCATCCAACTGATCTTGCCTAGTTGGCATATCTTCAATTATTCCCACATTAATCAATAACTCTATCATATCTGGAACAGGAACCTCGTCGTCTTCAGGGTATATAACGCACGATATAAAAGGCAATCTTGATGCTTCCTAAGTTTTAAACTCTCGAAACTAAACCGTAGCTGTTCAATTACCTCCTTGGCCTTGTCGTCAGGATCCTCAATTTTCGACGTGCAGTTGTCCACTCATATTTTTTCTTTTTTCCGGCCATACTACTACCCAAGATGACAATTGCAAGAGGCAAACCTGAACATTTTCTCGAAACATCTTCCACAATTGGTTTTAAACCCTGTACAAGCAAAATATCACGTCCTACGTGATCCAGGAATAAGTTCAATGCCTCCTCTTCTGATAGCAAACCCATCTGACTATTTACGCCAGTTTTCATAAAATTGCAAACATCAAGTGTTCGACTTGTCAAAACTAATTTGCATTCATTTTCCATGGTAGGTTCAGGAATACCTATATCACGAAGACGAAATTTGTTCCACGCATCATCAAGGATTAATACATATCGACTCCTCCGCTTTTGCAAGGCAAAGTACAACTTTGACTCTCGCATTGTCATATCTTCTTCGATTGAAAGATCAACAAACCCAAATTGACGAGCTATATGTCAAGTGTCTTCGATAAAGTCACCCAAATGACTTGATCAAATTTACCATTTTCATCTTCTATAAGACAGTTATTAATATGCTTCATGATTATAGTTTTGCCAATTCCCCCCATTCCGTAGACTCCAATCTTTCTAACATTATCAGCCATCAAGCAATCCCAAATTTTCCTCAACGTCTGATCAGCTACGTAGTTTCTCCGACTAATTTTGTTCGAATAATTTTGGTTAGGGAATTAATCAGAAATTACTAAATTGATAAAACGCATATAGAGAGAGTAAAGAGAGTGGAAGAGAAGAATTGTATTTCTACATAATGAAATAATAATTTTAATTATTATTATTATTTTTTAAAATCGAGTTATACTTCGTTTAATTTTAAGAGTGGATGAAATGGATGAAAGAACGAAAATGCAAACGATGATGTAGGGTAATTATGATTTAAATATTACATTTTATTCCGTTCGAAAGAGATATTTTTTTAATAATCCATCATTATCTATATTAAGTATTAATGGAAATTGAAAATAATTATCTAATTTTAATAAAATTAAATAAAGTAAAAATATATTATATATTTTGATTTCATAATATTTAAGAAATCGAATCAATTACTCCCTAATCCAAACGAAGATTTTTAGAAGATATTAATTTGAATATTTAGTAATACAGAATTCATCTCGCGACGCGAATCTCTTCTACTTATTTTAAGAAGTGTGGTTACGATTCGATTTAAATGACTTCCGAAAGAACATTGGTTTCCCTAGCTTCACATGATTTACATACAGCAATCTTCAACATTAATGAAATGTTCTGTATTATTATAAGAAGCAGTCAAACATTGTTTCCGTAGCAAAACAGAACACGATAGGTAAACATTACAAATTATCACATCTTATCTTGTTAGAATATTCATATTCATTACATGAAGATGCTCTTTTGGAGAAAAAGGCAAAGACACAACAGACCACTATCCAAATATTCTATTCGGGTTTTTTGTGTAAAAGATCCGACCCACTTCACCGCATTGTCAAGCTAATCCAGTTGTTTACATAAGCAACAAATGAAATGAAATGAGATCACTAGAGATTTATTGAATATAGAAATCTATATATCAAAGAGATGCACAAATGCTTACCCTACACTCACAAACTGCCAAATTTCGTGTACACACTCAAGCATCTGCATAAAGGAAACAACGAATCGTGATAAGATGCTGCTGTTCCAAACTCTTATAATAATCCAATCATACTCATTGAGTCAATGCTGCTGTTACCAGCAAAAACTCACCTAAGAACACAAAATTTGTGATAAGATGTCATTACATGACATGGAATGCTCAATTGCACAAACAAAGATGCCCTTTGTACTTGCTAGCTGTTTGTTTGCTTGCACGTGATGAAGGACCTTTTCAGGTTACTCACTTGAAATCATAATCAAACGGAGGTAAATAAATAACACAAGTCTTGAATGTGAACAAAAGAGGAAGCAAAAGAGAAAAAAAGAAAATGGAATGCAAAGAGTCATCAATTCATATATAATCAGTTCATAATGATCTCTTCCATAATCTATCTATATGGTTGCATTTCAAAGTAACAAAAAATTAGGAGGTTCACGATGAAACCGTCGAAGAACAGTCTTCGCATTGGGATGAGCCCACTCCATTGTCTCCCAATCTTGTGCTGTCATTTTGATCTCTAGAAGCGAAGGGGGCGGACAGGGTTGACCATGGTTATCCAGTAGCAGACAGACTGGCATTCTCTTTAGCTTGGAGGTATGTAAGACATAAATACATTCAAGAGAATTACAAACCATGAGATTAGGACTAGGACAAATGCTATCCAATTTCGGAAGATTATCCAACCACAAATTCCGTAACTTGGGAAGTGTGATGTTTGAAGTAGTACTCATTCCCACCATAATTTTCACCAAATTCTTACAATCTGTGATGATAATGTCTTCCAAGCTTTGCAGGTATGGCATCAACCCAATAGGAAAGACCTCCTCCATTTCCCAACAACTTTCAATGACAATTTCTTTGAGACGAGAAAAAGTGGAAGTTGGGAATGCCCTTAATTCAATTGTCTCTCTCCTAATCAAGACCCGTAAGCTTGGCATATAACTAATGTTTAAGAATTCTAGACTTTTGAGAGGAAGCATAATACAACAATGAGAAGAAATGAGAACCTCTATCTTATCGCAATAGGAAATCCGACATTCTCTCAAGTCGATTACATTCCCTAAGGAGGAAACATCGCATAAGCTTGAAATAGAACTATTAGACTCAATTGTTAGGACCTGAGTATCCTTCGGAAGCATGAGGCAGTCATCCACGTCTCCGCTTTTACTAATGTTGCAGATATTTAAAGTCACACATTTGGTATAAGAGAATGAAGTTTGTAGATGCCGCAAAGGAAACTTTGTTCCCACAATGATGTTGTAATTGACCAGTCCTCCCTCAGGATCTCTGTGATCGAAGGATTCATTGAAGCTACCGACGTCTACAAAATGCCCGCGAAAGTATTCTAACTTCTTCAAGCTCCTTAGATTATCGTATATCATTATGCCTCCGGTCACAAGATGCTGAAGTTGGGAGAGTTTTGGTAAAAGACCATGCGGTATCTCCAACTCCATGTGGCTAAGATCAAGATAATTCAAGTTGGTCAATTCTTCCAGGCCTTGTGGTAATTCTTTTAACTGTGAATCTACAAGAACAAGACTCCTTAATTTTTTCATCATTGCTAGTGATGGCACATAACGCAATTTGTAACACCATCTAAGTAACAATGCCTCAAGATTCACCAAATTGGACAACGAGTTTGGCAGAATTTTAATTTCAGTACATGATAAATTTAAAACTTTAAGCTCAAGCATATGTTTGAAGAACAAGTTTGGAATATCTTGGAGTGGATTATACTGAAGAAGAAGGACTAAAAGTTTAGGACAGTTTGGAGATACCTTGAATGAAAATTTCGTGATTTCATTATTCATCAAAGATACCTCCATAAGATTCTTTGACCAATTTTTCTCCTTTGGTGGTTCATTCAGCCGTAAACCAGCCTCTACCATGAACCGATCACCGGAAATTTGAAGGGTCATGTCTCTTACCAAATCATGCATCTTCACATACTCATCCCTCGATGAGTCTACACCCTCTAGAAAGCATACATTCTTAAGGGTAGTCAGCATGTCATAGCCCTCGTCCAACTGGTCCTGCCTGGTCGACATATCTCCAATTATTCCCACATTAATCAATAACTCGATCACATCTTTAATAGGAATCTCGTCATCTTCAGGGTATAACGCACAATATAGAAGGCATTCTTGAAGGTTCTTACTTTCCAAGCTCTCATAACTAAACCTTAGCTGTTCAATTACCCGCTTAGCCTTGTCATCAGGATCTTTGGACTTGGACCTCAATTTTCGGAGTGCAGTTCTCCACTCATATTTTTTCTTTTTTCCTGCCATACTACTAGCCACAATGACTATTGCAAGAGGCAAACGCGCACATTTTCTCGCAACATCTTCCACAATTGGTTTTAAATCTTGTACAAACAAAATATCACGTCCCACATGATCCAAGAATAAGTTCAACGCCTCCTCTTCAGATAGGAAACCAACCTGAATACTTTCGTCAGTTTTCATAAAATTGCAAACATCAAGTGTTCGAGTTGTCAAAACTAGTTTGCATTCATTTTCCATGGTAGGTTCAGGAATACCTATATCACGAAGACGAAATTTGTTCCACACATCATCAAGGATTAATACATATCGACTCCTCCACTTTTGCAAGGCAAAGTACAACTTTGACTCTCGCATTGTCATATCTTCTTCCATTGAAAGATCAATAAACCCAAATTGACGAGCTATGTCATTTTGTACTTTGACAATGTTAAGTGTCTTTGATACAGTCACCCAAATGACTTTATCAAATTTACCATTTCTATCTTCCAATAGACAATTATTTAAATGCTTCATGATCGTTGTTTTTCCGATTCCCCCCATTCCATAGACTCCGATCTTTCTAATATCATCAGTCATTAAGCAATCCCAAATTTTTCTCAACGTTTTATGAGTTGTAGTTTCTCCGGCTAACTCCGTTGGCATAAGCAAATTGCCTCTCATTGAAGAGCCATCAACAAAATTTATCTTTTCTCTATCAACTAGTCGTTTGATTTTCTCATTTAAAGCCTCCACATTTTTCTCCAATTGATCAAGTGACGCTACATTATGCAGTTTTCCATCTTCATTAGATTCTCTTCTGTCATGGTTTTCAAATTTAGCAGTGAATTGCTGTACTCCTTCATAAGTATTGCATTTGATGACGGCCTCCAAGATTCGAATTGCTCCGTCGACGTCTTGCATATTCCTAATCACATGGCAAAGATTAACATCTGTTTGTCGTTGTTCAAAAACAGTTTCATATCTGTGTACTTATTCAAAACAAAAAAATTATAGTGTTTTCCAGTCAATAATTAATCTTAAAAATGATGTTTTGCAGCATAATAATGTTCAATAAGTAAAAACGCATAGAGAAGGTAAAGTGAATGGAAGAGAAAAACTGAACATGCAATATTGAGATTGAATACAAACGAAGTGTTGAAAAGGGGGGTGGGGGTACCTGGTCCGATATTGTCACAACCTCAATCTGGTTCGAAGAGACTGAAAAGAGTAAAATTGAGAGCAGAGAAAGAAAGAAAGTAATGAATTGCGCAGTGATTTCTCTCCTGTTGTGTGTGGAAATGAAGAAGAAGAAGCATTCAGATCAGATCTGAGTTGATGAATGCAATAATGCAGGGAAGACTGATAAGTAACAAGTACTGAGTCAATGCAAGAAAAGTAACTTCAATATTTGGGTGCAACTTATTACAGCTTGCTCAGACAAGTTGGAATTTGAGAACAGTTGAGTAGCTTGTAATGGAGATTCCACTATTGATTGATTTTTTTATTTATTTATCTTTACTGAACTTAGACATCTACTAAAACTCCATTTGATATGGGGACAAATTATATCATAAATTTAGATAAATAATAAATGTATATTATAAAAAAATATTTATAATAAATAAATAAAAATAAAAATGATATATGATTTAATTTTATATTTTGTTATAAATAAAAGAAAGAAAAAAAATTAGAATATATAAAAATAGACCGCTTTCTTTAAAAAAATATCATTTAGTTTCTACTATTTTGAAAAATATTAAATTAATAAATTTAATTTCATATGTAAATATAATCAAATATAATTAATTTTAAATTGGATATCTATCAAAATTTATAGAAACAAATTTGTATAAATTTTTTTTATTAAATTTAATTTTATGAGGGTGTAAAAACATAAATATTAGAAAGTTTGTGGGGGGAAGTTGCCCCACTGCCCCCCAACATGTATCCGACTGTTTCCGCCAGTGCATTTGATAGACCCATCAAACTTATGTATAGCCTAACATTTAGAATGACATATTTTTACGCTCCGTTTGCTCTTTCAGAACTGGATTTCTATAAGTCAACTTTTAGTACAAGATTAGAAAGGCGATTCCATATCTTTACATGACATAATTTGCATACATAGCAGGTAAGCGGATAATACAGATAGAGAGATAGACAGTTAAAAATCCAATAAACTGACCCACTAATAACCCGGCCGAACCCAAGCCCAGCCCATAAACAATGGTCTCGGGCTCAGGCTAGAGCTAGGCCTTAATATTGGACCCACAGCCTGTCCTGACGTTGCCCATTTCTTAATAAGCTCGAGGGCCGCCCGGCCTGAACCTAAGCCATTTATTATCTCTTTTCCCTACCTATCCCTCTTATGTTTTCATTTTAAAACATTTTTCCCTCTTGTTTTCAATAAGTATCCCATTCTCATAAATTAATATAACTAAATTATAAATAATATACTTATAGTTTTCTTAAATGATGTATGATGTATTATTATCTTATTTATTAATAAGTCATATCTTTATTTCTTTATTATACGATTAAGATAATTTCCTATATAATAAAATCATATATATATGTACATGTAAATTGTGAGACCCGGTTTTCTTTTTCCCCGGTTATTTACATGTTTAAGTCTTCTTTATATGTTCTGTTTTTTACAAAATCATGTATCCCTTCCTGCAGTTTCTAATTATAATAAAGTTTTTTTTTTAATTTTATGACAAATTAAAATATATTTTTTGTATTATAAAATTTCTATATTGAAATATAAAACTTCTTTATTATATCATATGATATTTTTTTTGGCGAAAAAATGACCTACCCATTTTTAAACGGGCTCAACCTGGCTCTTATGTTTTGAGGCCCAACCTGTGCCACCTTGTATATCACCTCTAGAAAGAAAATATCAGAAAATATTAAATTAGACAATAATATATAAAAAAATTACATAACCTTAAATAATCTATATCCATATAGCAACATTAATAAACAATATTATTATTATTATTATTATTATTACTAAGCAGTCAAACATTGTTTTCCTTAGCCAAACAGAACACAATCAGGTCACAAATCATCACATCTTATCTTATTACATAAATATGCTCTTTTAGACGTAAAAGCAAAGATACAACAGAGCACTATCCTATTCAATATTCATCCATACGGTTTTTGGGTAAAAGATCCGACCCGCTTCACCACAATGTCAAGCTAATCCAGTTGTTTACATAAGCAACAAATGAAATGAAATGAAATGAGATCACTTGAGATTTATGAATATAGAAGATTCGATAGAAATCTATTTGTGAAAAGAGATGCACAAATGCTTACCCTACACACACAGATTGATCAAACTACCAAATTCCGTGCACCCACTCAAGCATCTGCATAAAGGAAACAACAAATAGATAGAAGTCCAGACCAATATAAACGAGGTATCACGATTAGAAGTACATAAACTACCTTTATTGTTTCTTCCATTACCGAGCTTTCTCAACTTATTTAGAGATCATAACCACAAATTCTCAGTTATGAAATGGTATTATGATGATTGTAGACTATATGCATTCATCAAACTACCTTTTACTTGGTCAATTATCCAGTACAGAGACCAGCGACGGCATTAGCAAATACATGTAAAGATCTGAGATAACATGATAGTTATATAAAAGCAAAAGAATCCGATCAAAGTTCTAACCTGTCTTAGAAACTTAGTATGGTTTTGCCTTGAGCTTTCAAAAATTTAGTTTAAACCAAATTCAATATATCAATTATCCAGTTTCCAAACTCTTAAGATGATCAAATCTCTGAAATTCAGTTCTAAAACTGCATGGAGACCAAACGTATATCAGACTAAAAATCTTCACCTAAATCAAGCAAAAAATTATTGAAATTCTTGGTCTCTTGCACATCTTAAACTTAAATTTAACCTTATCAAGCAAGAAAATGTGGCTAAAAATGTCAAACTTAACTCAAGATTTCACAAATTTAAGGCAATTATCTACCTTTCTGAAGCTCATGCAGATGCTTCACCTCCTCCTCTTCTTCTTCCTTCTCCTTTACAGTCACAACCGGACTGCCACTCCCGCCATCTCTCTCATCCGGATACCGAACCACAACAACTGGACAAACGCAATGATGAACACAATAATCACTAACACTTCCAAGCTTACCATCATTACCACGCTTCAAGGCACCAAATCCTCTACTCCCCATAATCACAGTGCTTAACCCCAATCTCTCCACCTCCAAGCACAACCTCTCCCTCATATCGTGATCCTTCACGATATGTATCTTGTACGGAATATGTGCATCTTTCAACGGCTTAGCTAGATCCGCTGCTTTTGAAGCCGTGAAAGCGTCGAACTCATCCTCTAGTTTCCTCTTCGCCTTCTCGCTCTTGTCGTTCTTGCTGTCGTGGTTGTCTTTTTCTGCATTGTCCGCTTCTTTCCTGCCGGCGTCGGGGGAGGTGTTGACCGAGCCCCAATCAGCACCATAAAGGACAGAGGTAGGGCTTACATGGAGGATAATAACGGCATCACCTGGACGGATGTAGTGGTCAACGGCCCAACGGACTGCGTAAGCACTCTCGTCGGAGAGGTCAACGGCGACGCCTATTTTCCGGCTAGCGCCGGCGGTCGGTGTAGGGGTCGCAAAGGAGTGGCGCGGTGAGCTATGGTGGTGGATTTTGATCTTCGGAAGCTTAGGGTCTACGTCCAAAGCGGAATTCGGAGGTGGTTGTGACTGCTGAGGATGCATCTGGAGCTCTGGTTTTTCTGGTTTTAGAGAGAGACAGAGAGAGGGGTTTATATTTTCACCAGTTTATAGGGGGGGAAAGCAAGTTAAGCGAAATGACGATGGGAAATTTGGGGCTTTTAGTGGGCTTTGTGGTTTGGGCTGGGGTCCAAGATATTTTTTAGTGTGGCCCAAAAATTGGATTTATAGATTTCGTTAGTAGCATGCTAGGAACAGTTCCAACACCGCATTCCTAGTAAAGTTGGTTGATAGTCTTCAAAGTGTTTAATAGATAAAGATCTTGAATATAGGTTTGAATTCTCATCGATTTATAAGCGGTGGTGCTTGCGCTTGGACTTTATAAACATACTCAGATCGAGTTCTGAGTTGAGTTCAATTTAGAAAATTCTTTTCAAGCCGAACTTGAAACCGAAATATTATATTATCTCGAATTTATAATATATATTATGTATGAAGTATTAGATACATATAATGAAGATTAGTCCATTGTAAAGTTTGATATGGTTGCCAATGGAAAAGTTTCAAACTCAAATACCAAATGGAAAAGTTCAAGGAAAGAGTTTTAAACTCAAAAAAGCACAAGTTTTGGTTGCCGTGAAAAGGGTATGTGCTGTCTCCCCAACTTTATCTAATCATGTCCTCTATATATGCAAAGTTTGGTAAACTTAGGTTCAATGTTACAAGGAAGACTATAATGTAAAAGGAATGTGATGAGCTAAGTGCCAAATTTGACTACAATCTCTCTTTTCAAATATATATAATATGATTTACGTAACATGTTATATGCATCTTATCTTAAAACTCTTCACGCTGGAAAAGTTGAAAGGGATGTTTTGCAATCATTCTTGGTATTACTTCACTGTTACTATGTTAGGAGGCATCATTTTTTTACCTTCATTCAAATTAAAGTTTTCAAGCATGCAGCTTAGTTTGATTTATTGAGTTTGTATATGAATGTATATATGTACTAAGGATGATGTGCATTGATAGGACAAGTCTATGGCTTCTCGGTCTAAGGGGATG
Source organism: Coriaria nepalensis (assembly GCA_027186245.1). NCBI lineage: Eukaryota > Viridiplantae > Streptophyta > Magnoliopsida > Cucurbitales > Coriariaceae > Coriaria > Coriaria nepalensis. Next base: position 9,069,432 of record CP114495.1, on the reverse strand, counting down.
TCGATGGGGTGAGCCAACGTGAGAAGGTGTGGTTCTTTATGGTTCTATCTTTGAGGAACGAAAGAACAACAATCACCGAGCTGAGTATGTTGAGTGTATTCGGACTGAGCCGATATGTTGCTTAGGGGACACTTAGAATGAGAAGTTAGTCATATCACCTGAGGAAGAGTCGTAGACTACGGACTTGAGATTTCGACATGTCAAGAGTAAAGAATAGTTGATGGCCTTCTCTAAGGAACATTCTATGGGCATTGAGACTTGGTGAGACTTGGCCTCAATGCAACTTCATAAATGTCCTCGCAACTAAGGCCGGATTGTAAACTATTCATTTCAACTATGCTCATTTTCTCTTAATTTTAGTTTTAGCTCGACGATCGAAAGGGGTTAATTATATCTCAATTTCAAAAAATCTTTTGCATTTCTATTTTAGGGGAGTCGGATTAATATAGCATACCACATTCATACACCAATGTACATGCATATATTTTCTTCAATTTCAGGTAGAAATGGCAAAATAGGCTGAGCCCAAAATAGTCTCTTAGGATTTTTTTTTTAATCAGTTAATATAAGATTTTATTTGTCTAAATAATATTTTTTATAATTTATTTATAATTATAATTATTAATGATACTAACTTCTAATTTATTAAATAATAACTATTAAAAATGATTAATAATATACAAACATGTATTACAGTATTAATATTTTACTAATCACTTAAAAAAAAATTTCTTATTTAATTTTTCTTATTTAAAAAAGCAAACTTTTGAGCCAACGGATCTAAATAGGTTCACAAGCCGGTACTATACGTTTATAGCTGTCCATATCGTGCCGTATCCTTATTTTTAGACACTACAAGTTTAGCTATTGATAAGCTAATTGATGATCCATTTAGAGAAGCATTTCAATATTTGATAACTAAATTTCAATTTTCACTTTATAACACCAATTTACTTATATATTTTAGTTTACCCAACCTCCATTTCTATTACTCATTCAAATGCTCACACCATTGTATGCCATTTAAAAGCTTCAATCAATGTAACAACTACTCAGTTCATTCTTTAGTGAATTATAAGCTTATATTAATTCCTAATTATGAAATGGATAGCATCCCTTCTGAAGGAAAGAATAATAAAAAAAAAGTACAGACCTATTTGGCCGTAGTTTTTGAAACGTTTAAGCATAAACGGCAGGCTGAATACCGGATATCCGAGCCGGTATCTTATTCATCTTCCACAGTGCGAATGACGGATATCCATATCCAACCGGGTTCTTTTAAAAGAGAAAATATTTGTTCCCGGTTAAAAAAGCCACGCACTCTACCACGGAGCTAACGACGATTTTGATATACAAATTTGTAACACTAATTAATAATTACCAAAAATTGGATCTTTATAAATCAGATATCGGGTGGGTCGGATATCCGGTTGTTCCCATTCAACTTTTTAAATTTCGATTGAATATCAGACCGAAACCAAATTTCATATAAAATATCCGCCCGCTATCCAGCCAGACGGGACGGATTCATATATTTATCACTAACTCCAGTTAGGGGAGCACACGGACCGAGTTTTTCCGGTTTCGGGTCGAGTTTGTAATGCCAAAAGGCAAAGACGACCGGAACAGACTAGATGACCCGACGCTGATAGTAGTTGAAAGCCAAATTCAAAATTCCAGTATTCTTTAAGATAATACTTTTTATTTATGTACTGGGACCTACTGGAAAAAAAATAATTTATTTTTAGCATTTACGCATAGACCTCTCTCTCTCCCCTTCTCCTTCTACCTCTAAGAAGCCTCTTCGAACTTCACGGGAAATGGGAGACGCTATGGAGCTGCTACGATCCAATATCGGTCTGGTTCGGATCCCCGAACCTACCAATCGCATCTACAAGCAAGAATGCTGCATCTCCTTCGACACTCCGGTATTCTCTTTCTCCTCCTCCATGTTTTTCCGTTTGGTTCTCGAGAAAGTGTAAAGCACAAGAAAAATTCATCCGCCTCCTCCACTATGTCAATTATTTGAGCTTTATCTTGTTTCCTCTTACGCTTCTAAATACCTTCTGTTTTCTTTGTGATAAGTAATAGTTTATGGACTCGTACACAAATGTTTGTGTTTCAGCTGTTAAGTCTCGGCGCTTTTTGAAACTAGCGCGTAAAAGATTTTATCTAGATATTTTCCGTTTGGCTTCCGAGAAAGTGTAGGAAATGCATAGAAACTGCTTCTTGAGCTAATTGGGTTGCTTTGTCGTAGCACGTGGTGTTTTGCTTAATAGAATTACAATTTCCATTTAGGGGAATACTAGGAGTACTTGGAGAGAATTTAGGTTCATTCTGCCATTCTTATTCCATATATTCAAAACCCAGAATTTTTTTTTTTACTTATATTTTTTGAAGTTTGTTCTACATTTCTTTTTATAGTTCAGAATCAATCGCATCATCTTACTACTAACTCTACTAATGTCTGTTTTCTTACTAAAATGTTGACATTTTCTTTAATTCATTACTCATCCTTTTTTATTGAGTTTGAGGAATTATGGTTTCGGAATTTCTTATTCATTTCTTTTGGTATTCTAATTGACTATAGAACTGTAGATGATAGCCTTTGACATTATCTCATGTTGTTGTGTTTATGATGAATTTCAGAGCTCAGAGGGTGGGTTGTTCATTGACATGAATTCATTTCTCGCATTTGGGAAAGATTTTGTGGAGTGGAACTATCAGAAGACTGGAAATCCAGTTTATTTTCATGTAAAGCAAACAAAGAAGATGGTTTCTGAAGACAGGCCCTTGAAGAAACCAACACTCTTGGCTATAGGTATTTTACTCATGCTGTCATTCTTTTGCTGACATAGCTTCTAGTATTTGCTTCATTCTCGCTCTCTGAAATTTAGTTCACATATTGATGTGATATGCAGGTGTTGATGGTGGTTTTGATAACAATGACCCTGATAACGAAGAAAGTCACTCTATAGTGATATTGCCAAATTATGTGACACTTCCATTTCCTTCTGTTGAGTTGCCAGAGAAGGTCTCCACCCTTACTTTAAAAAAAAAAAAAAAGGATGTTTACTTAGCAGATACATTACAAACTCAATTCATCAGTTGACTAATTCCATATATTTTCAGGTAAGGTTGGCAGCTGATGCCATCTTGATTGCTCAGGGTGCTGAGCGGAAAGAGCAACTTGCTGCTTGGACAGCAGATACAAAGGTAGAAAGTGCATATGCAATGAATTTGCAACAGATTGACAATGGTGTTACTATTCCTCCAACTGGGTGGAAATGTTCAAAGTGTGATAAAACTGATAATCTTTGGCTTAATCTAACTGATGGAATGATCCTATGTGGGAGAAAAAATTGGGACGGAACTGGTGGCAACAACCATGCTATTGATCACTACAAGGAGACGGGCTATCCTCTTGCTGTAAAGCTTGGGACAATTACTGCTGACCTGGATGCAACAGGTGATATAACATTTCTTTGAAAAAGAATCATTTGATAATAATTATATTTTACATGTAATGCATGCTTATGATGGGTACTGAATTGTGGCAGTTCAGATGTATTCTCTTATCCAGAGGATAATAGTGTTTTGGATCCACTTCTACCGCAGCATCTGGCCTTCTTTGGCATTGATTTTTCATCATTACAGAAGGTAAGTTATTTCCTTCACTCTTTTTCTGGTCTAGTAAAGTTTGGGCATGGTATCCATTTGGATGCTTTCGTTTTATAATTATATTAGTTTCTGGACCTGATTAAAGAAGGCATCAACTTTCTCAATTTCAGACTGAAATGACTACTGCTGAAAGAGAACTTGACCAGAACACTAATTTTGACTGGAACCGGATTCAAGAGAGTGGACAGGAAGTGGAACCAATATTTGGACCAGGGTACACAGGTCTCGTCAATCTTGGGAATAGGTAAACCTGATCCTTGTAGTTGGGTGCAATGAACAATATAATTAATATAAGATTTTTCCCGTTTGCTGAGTTTGCTCTTTTGTAGCTGCTACTTGGCTGCGACAATGCAAGTTATATTCTCAACACATTCATTCTATTCAAGGTAAGTTTGTTCTTCATTATTTCTTTTGAGTTTAGAAATTATAATGAAATCACAAATGCTTACTTGATTGCTTTGTTGGTATGTTTATTTGTCAGATACTACTTGAACCAATCTTTGAAAATGGCTTTTGAGGTAGCTCCTGCTGATCCAACTGTTGACCTTAATATGCAATTGTAAGTGGTGGAGAGTGTAGCTTTCTCGTGCAATGTATCATGTAATTAAAACTTTCTTGATGTTTCTCTTCATGTCGAAGGTTAACACAACTTGGACCTGAAATATATTGGATAACCTAAATATTAATTACATTTTCTTTCCTAAAATCATAGCATATGTGATTTCGTGTTTATTCATATGGTGTCTAGTTTCATTTTTTAATTCTTCACCATGTAGTTGGAGAACCCCTTTGTTAGTTTAGTTTGTCTAACGGTTTATTGTCATGGCAGAACAAAACTGGCGCATGGTTTACTCTCTGGTAAATATTCTGTTCCAGTTATTGAGGTATGGCTCCTAGCAACAGAGTTCCTTGAGGCTTTTCTTCTTCTTTTGGTTAGTGACGTTCTCTTACATTTTCTTTATTCAGGCAGAAAATACGACACATAAGCCTACTGCTGATACAGTAAGTATTCATTCGAATTTGTTCCTTGTATTGTTCCTCCATCATTTTTTCCTTTTAGAAGTTTTAAACAGACCATGAATATGCTGAAAATTATTTCAGATTATTAGTTGAAAGATCTTTTAAACCCTTGAGTTTTGAATTTTTCTTTAGCTTTCAATACTATTATTATTTAGCTTTTATGTTTCTATGTTTATTTTTTCAATAAGTGTTGATTTCTTAAATTAATTTCCAAATTCAACTTTATTTACTTCTCTCCTGTTTTCTCTGTTTTCCCCCTCTTGCTTCTTTCTTCTGCTTTCTACAAATATCAGAAACAGGAAGGCATACGCCCTTGGATGTTCAAAGCAGTTATTGCCTCCAGCCATCCTGAATTTTCTTCCATGAGACAACAGGTATGACACCATTCTATGTTTCTATAACAAAAGAAGATGCCATGTCTAATGAAGTTTGATCTTCTTTATTACTATACATGTGGTTGGTTATTTTGCTTATACATAGGATAATAATAGAAAGGTGCAAGAGGCACATAGTGGGGCTATCTGAGCAAAGGATAGGATTTTAAGTAGAATTTGTTATCTGCATTGCTTTCCTAACTCTTCTAAAGAAAAAAGAGTGTAAACTATTTGTAGATAATTTTTGGCCAGGGAGTTCACTCTCAGATTGATTCATATCAAAGCCAAGACTTTACGTAGGAATACTTTTCCCTTATATATATATATATATTTTATTAATGTTATCAATCTTTGGCCTCCTAGTAGTACAGAAGAGAGGGTTAAAAACAGGTTATGCTGAGTGTTTTTTGTGCCATAGTTATGGTTTTCCCTCTTATTAAATGCTGAACTCTCTTTGCAGGATGCCTTGGAGTTTTTCCTGCATTTTCTCGACCAAGTTGAACGACTTAATACTGGTAAACCTGGATTGGATCCGGCAAGGTGCTTCAAGTTTGGTATTGAGGACCGTATCATGTGTTCCTCTGGAAAGGTTGCTTACAATAGAAGGCTTGACTACATACTGTCTTTAAACATCCCGCTACATGAAGCTACAAATAAAGGTGAAGTACATTTTCATTAATCATTCTACATTAAAGACTATATTACTAAGATGACTGTTTGTGATTCAGAAGAATTTGCAGCCTTCCAAAAACTAAAAGCAGAAAATACTTCTGAAGGAAAGCAAGTGTAAGTCTAACGCTTTCTTCATCACTTACGTACTCATCGTCAAAACCGTTATAGATGCTAACTTAGATTATCTGGTTCTGGCAGATCGAGTGAGGAAATTGTACGACCAAGGGTGCCTTTAGAAGCATGCCTTGCAAACCTTTCAGCCCCAGAGGAGATTCATGATTTTTATAGCACTGCTTTGCAGGCCAAAACTACAGCACTCAAGTAAGCTTTGTGATATTTCTCAAATTTTATTAGGCCAAAACTATGGCACTCAAATTTTTTTTCTCTCATTCTTTTGCATTATGTTATTTGGCTAATTGATATGTCAGAGTTTGTTGTCATAAAGGAGATGATAAACAAATGTAGAGATTAATGACGCCTAGACCAATAGATTAACTTGCATTGTGTTAGTTGGTACTTGTTATGAAGGTCCTTAGGATTCTTCTGATACACAAAAGTAATATCATAATAAACATAAATGATAGAAAGTATATATCCAGAGGGACAGTCATCAATCATCTTTGTGAACCCTGTATCATTTTTATAAATTTGCAAGTGGAGTGGACTATTGATTTATTTTCGTTTCATCCCTATGACCTGCAGGACTGCAAGGTTAACCTCATTCCCAGATTACCTAGTCTTGCACATGCGAAAATTTGTTATGGAGGAGGGCTGGGTGCCAAAAAAGCTCGGTAATATAGCTTTGCTGTCCTTTGTATTCCTTTGTCATTAAATTCCGGACTTTGTTCTGATTGTTCCTTGAATCTATCATTCAGATGTCTATATAGATGTTCCCGACATTATCGATATTACTCACATGCGCAGCAAGGGCCCTCAACCAGGGGAAGAGCTGTTACCAGAGGGTGGTAAGTAAAAACTCTCGTCATTTCCTGATTTTGCATTAAATGTTTTCTTATGGATCCATGTTTTCTTTTCTTTTTTCCTTCTTGATGTAGTATTCTTGCATGCTGCAACATTTTTTTTTCCCTGATAAAAATGGAGAACATTAGCTAAATATGTTTTCTTGTGACATTCAACAAACTCTCAGGTCCTTCTGATGAGGCTCAATCAGCCATGCCTGTTGCTGATGAGGCTATTCTTTCCCAGCTTGTCTCAATGGGTTTTAACTATCTTCATTGTCAAAAAGCTTGCATTAATACCTCAAACAATGGTATAGAAGAAGCGATGAATTGGTTACTTTCTCACATTGATGATCCAGGTACTCAAAACCGAACATTTTTTTTTCTCCTAACAGAAATCTTTTGCTTATATGTAATGAATGCTCTGTAAGTAACATTCACATTCTCTGCCTTGTATATATAGATGCTCCTATCACTCAAGAGGAAAATGTAGTGGACCAATCAAAGGTTGAGATGTTGCTACAATTTGGTTTCCAAGAAGAACTGGCCAGGAAGGCACTCAAGGCATCTGTAAGCTCCTTTCACCCTCTCTCTCTCTCCCTCCTCCACCGTCACCAAAAAATACAACTCAAACTCACATCTCTTTTCAATTTTCCTCTTTTTATTTTGCTTTCTCGCTTCATCAGGGTGGTGATATTGAGAAAGCAACAGATTGGATATTTAGCAACCCAGATGCGGCTCAGTCCTCTGATACAGACGCCACTACATCTAACAATGCACCCACTTCTGCTGATGCTGATCTACCTGATGGAGGAGGAAGTCAGTATCTACTATCTGATGTCTTCTCCATGAACAGTAAAGTATATAACCTCTTTTGTTAATTATTAACTATGTCGTGGTTTGCGTTTTTTGCAGAATACAGATTAATTGGAATAGTAAGCCACATCGGAACCTCGACTCAATGCGGTCACTATGTGGCCCACATTTATAAAGAAGGTAGATGGATCATCTTCAATGATGCCAAGGTTGGGGCTTCAATTAACCCTCCTAAAGATATGGGATACCTATATTTCTTTGAGCGGCTCAAAGATTGACAGCAACATGCCTGATACAACACCTAACTAGTAAAAGAAAACTACTCATAGGAGAAAACTGAGAAAGGGGTTAGAAGCATCCAAAATTAGAGAAGAGTTTTAAAAAAAAAAATGTTTTCTTGTCTGTTTTCTTGATTGTTGTACCAATTTTTCCAATTCGCCTCACAAACTTGTTTCATTTACTTATAACTTGCCTGTTCTTTTGGGAACTATAAAAGAGAAGTTTAGACATTTTGAATCCTTACCGGGTAATTTTTATTAAAATTCTTTACTATTTTTCACCCTTAGCCGTTTTCTTTAGCTTATAAAGGTAACATCTAAGTTCTAAACTATTATTACATGCTAGAAACACAGAAATCAAATTCAAAATGGTAAAAGAAAAAAAAAACTACTAAAAAGGAAAATCCATACATGAAGTAAATTTTGATTCATCAGACTACTAATCCACTTCACTAGGTAGTAATACTTTGAGTATTACTTCCGCCTGAATCCAAGTTGCTATTCTAATCAACCTGACAATACATGCGCACTGTAGGTAAGTAAGTGCATGGCGTGACGGAAAATCCGGAGAATGCAGGATCATTGGCCCCCCTGCTCGTCATCGTCATCGTCCTCCTACTCCTTGATTTGGGAAACAAGAGTACATAGAATTCTGCAAATTGGACGAATCAGGATAGAATCCCGACTGCCTAAAATTCATTGGAGGTTGCATTCTCCCCTGCAAAGATGAAATCGGAGGACAAAATCCCAACACTTTATTATGATTACACGAAGGATGATAATAAGGATGATGAGGATGTTGATCAATGTTGGGCAAGTAATGATTGGTGGGGTTGTGATTGTTACATAGCATAGGGACGGGGTTAATGTTATTGCTGGGCATAGAAGCTCGTTGAGGGGTCTGGATCGTGTCAAGGTCCATATTGTCTAGGTTGATGTCGTGGATGCTCCGCCTTCGCCTACTTAGTTTCTCGGGGGTTTCTTGCCGGAGGAAATACTTTTGAGCATGGCTTGCCATTTGAGTAGGTGATTTTGTGATCACATAATTTCTCGATATTTCCCTCCATTTCCCACTGCCGTATTGCTTCAACCCACATAGAAACCTCCTGTCAAGAAAACAATCAAACTAGTTCATTAATTGATCATTGGGCATTCATAATGAACAGAGATGATGATAAATGTACTCATGTTAGTTTCAGTCGTAAAAGAAAAAAAAAAAAACTACAAAGTGGGTCCCACCAAGTTTTGAACTAATTAAATTTTACCGGAAAAATAGCAATAGAAAATCAGGAGAGAAAATTTTGGCCCAAAAATAGGAAAAAATAAAAAAAATTAAAAAAATTAAAAATCAAGAGAAAATTATAAACATAGATTGAAGATGATGATCCCGACTCTATTTACGACAAGATGCAAGACGGCATGATTTTCTTAGTTTCTTTCATAATATTGTTAGCACAAATAAACAACATACATAAAATAACGAACAAAACTATATAAAAAAAAAAAAAACGTATTAAAGAGAGAAACAAGAAAATCGTGTACATTACTTGTATTCATCTTCAGTCCAATTTGGACCCCTCCTCCTAGGACGAACATTGGCAACACCACGACCTACAGAACTCCCTGTCCCATTATTAGACTGCAACGCATCAATCTCGGTTCCACGCGAATCAGTCCCGTCCCGTCTCGGATCCAGAGAAATCACCAAATTGTTATTATTGGTGCTACTGTTGTTGATATATATATCAAACCATTCCACCTGATATTGATTGAAACCAAGATGCATGACGGCCTCGGTGATAGCATTAGGGCCCTGATATTGTTGATCTTGTTCTTGATGATCGAGGTTTTGCACCCCCCCCCCCCCCCCAGTAGGGCTCCATCTGTTATGGAAGAGGTTGATTGGAATAATCTTTTTTCTCTTCCAAAAAGTGATGACTTTGGATTATTTATATGTTAAGACTCGGAGAGAGAAGGATCAAAGAGATCATAAAGACTAGGACGAAGTTGAATTTAAATTTCTTATCAAATCTAAATAGATTCTGAAGAATTTTGGTGACTTATTATTATTATGACTTCAAATCTTTTTGATTTCTTATTTTAAACGTGAAATATAATTTTTGTCTATAAATTTTAGGATAAAAACATATAACTTTCCTATATATTCTCTTCAGATCTTTTTTTTTTTGTTTTTTGTTTTTTGTTTTTTTGTAATTGATGATTTTATCATAATAAATCAAGCACGGAAGAAGAGCATAGTAAGAGACCAATTTTTTCTAAGTGATTAATCAAAAAACAGAACAATCAATTCTGATCAAAAAACATAACATGTGGCCATGTAGCCTCTGCAATCTCTAGTCACTCCCCCTTCACCGCATCTTCTTCTTAGTGGGCCCCCATATTCTATCACTTCCCACTTCATATCATATAATTCCTTCCCCTCCATATTTCTCTTACACTTTTGAGTTCATCCAAAGAAAATCTCTTCCATCTATGGCTGCCTCTTCTCTCTCTCCTGCAACACTTACCCAGCTCAGTGCTAGTAAGAATGGTATATTTGGATCATCACAAGCAGCAATGGTTAAACCCAGTAAGAGCCAGCTTTTGCAGGGAAAGGAAAAGGGAATGAGAATCACTTGCCAGGCCGGAAGCATCGCGGCCGACCGGGTCCCGGACATGGAGAAAAGAAAGCTTATGAATCTGCTTCTGTTGGGTGCTATCTCTCTTCCCACTGCTGGAATGTTGGTTCCTTATGCAACTTTCTTTGCTCCACCCGGGTCAGTTACAAAAATCAAATAATAATAACAATTTCTTTCATTTATTTGCTCATTTCACATGCTTAATATATAAAGTTCATGAAATTTTGAATGTTAGTACATAATCAGACAATTTGTGTATTCATAATATATCTTTGTAGATATATCAGTACTACTTTCTAATACTAATTACATGAAATAAATATAATGTATGATCTTGTAATCTTGTTTGTTATATATATCCTTGTCTTTACTTATATTTCGCTTTTATAGTTTATCGATATGTGATTTAGGCATTGGATTGAATAACTTAAAAAAAAAAAACCCGTTATTTTAGTCCATAAGCCCAATAAAAATCAGGGCTTCCGGTACTAATTCAGTATCAATAATTTCAGTATCGGTACTGGTCCAGTCGGATTGGACCGGTACCACTTAATACTGGTCTCGGCAAAACTTTTATGCACTTCAAACCAAATGCAATGGTGTATCAAACGGTACTTACGTCAATCTTGTGATAGATAAATGCTAACATAAGCAAACTTATGTCGGTATTGGGACAGTTCCGGTGGTTCTGGTGGGGGTACCGTAGCAAAGGATGCCCTTGGAAATGATGTAATTGCAGCTGAATGGCTCAAGACCCATGGACCTAATGATAGAACCCTCACTCAAGGCTTGAAGGTAATACTCTCTCTCTCTCTCTCTCTTCTTTTGCTTAAGATGTTTAATTTCCTATGTGAACTTTGCAGGGAGATCCCACATACCTAGTTGTGGAGGCTGATAGAACCTTAGCAACTTATGGTATAAATGCAGTGTGCACACATCTAGGTTGTGTGGTGCCATGGAATGCTGCTGAAAACAAGTTCATTTGCCCTTGCCATGGTTCCCAATACAATAACCAAGGACGGGTTGTTCGGGGCCCCGCTCCACTGGTAAGCAACTTAACTTACATACGATCATCTGTTAGAGGCTTACAGATATGTTCCAAGACTAATAGATTATGAATCGGATTGTTTTTGTTTTGGAACAGTCATTGGCACTAGCACACGCTGATATCGATGACGGGAAGGTACTGTTTGTGCCATGGGTTGAAACGGATTTCAGAACAGGAGAGAATCCATGGTGGGCTTGAAGGCACCAACAAGTTGTTTGCACAATTCTCTTACGGTACTTTGACTCATGAAAAATGTTCCATGTTTTCTAGAATTCAAAATACTTGACCAATTCAGCTTATTATAATAGAATCAGCTTCTTGTAAAGTTTACAAAAGCAATCACTAGAAAACAATCGATTTTCTTACTTAGAAGTCCAATACATATTCCCAAAATCCTCAATCAGAAAACTTATAAAACAGAAAGAACAGAAATTCTTTCTTTTCTTTTTTCGCCATCATCGCATTACTATATCAGGAAAGGGAACGGACTATGAACCTCTTTAAGCAGCCACCAGTTGCTCTATAGTGTAAAACAGAGACTCAGCTAAGTCTGCTTTGAACAGTAATGCCTGCAGAGTGTTCATCACATCATATGCCGGATCAAGTTTCCTCTGCCAACCCTACGCAAAAAGATGGAAGTAAATAAGCAATGAAAAAAATAAAAATAAACAATGAAATGCTGAAACTTCCCATTTTATAGCTGTTGCCTAGAATCATGAAGTCAAGAAATCAACTTATGCAATATTACCTCAAGAACCAAAGTAGTAACCATCACAGTGCAAACATTGCCATCAATATTCACTCTATGACGCCTAACTTGCTCTAGCAATTGCTGCATACAATCAGCCGCATGGACATAATGGGACCTCCAGAATATGAAAGTATTCTCCACTTCCTGTTCAATTAATGAAGATTTTTAAGTACCCTTTACTTAGAATATTTGGTTTGATCATTTTGAGTGTTAAGTTTAAATATGTAAAAAGTAAGTGAAGTACCTCAATGAATGCTCTTGGATCAGGACAGTTTTGCTGTTTGGATAGTTTCAGAGTGCATTCTGCAGCAGTGCGACCATCTCGAAGGGCAACAGCCTTGAAGAATTCAACTAAATTCGCCCGGTCTCCTCTTGCAAGTTCAGCTGTCATCCCCACATCAAGGAGAATAACATGGGGTTTTGAGCTACTGGCTCGATTTTTCAGAGAGTTTTGTTGTGATCCTCGAACAAGAATATTTCCAGGATGCATGTCAGCATGAATGAAATTATCATCCTTAAAAAAAAAAAAAAAACTATATATCACATTTATTCCTATTTTATCTTCTTTTCCAGTACAATTTTCAGCCTAGAAGAGGTAAGCAAAATACAGACAAATACAAAATAACCGAGGATAACTTATAAGAATCCATACCAGAAGCATCTTCAGGAGTGCGTTAGTCCCGATATGGGCAAGGGAGCTTTTAAATTGTTCTTGTCCTTTAAGCTCTTCAAGGTAGTGTATAACACTTTCACCCTGCTCAAAGGTCTCCACTAAAACAGAAGGATGAACCAAAGGATATAAAGGCTTGGGAAAAGAGACATCCTTCCAACTTCTAAAATTATAATTAAACCGATTCAAATGGGCAGCTTCCCTTGAAAGATCAACTTGAGACATCATAAATACAGCAAATTGCTGTATACTCTCATCCAATCTCAACCAATTCAAAGTAGGCATAAATCTCGAAATTTTTGCCATAAAGTTAAGTATCACAAAATCCCTTCTAATCGATTCACCAACACCTGGATGTCTCACCTTTACAGCAACAGTAACAGGCTTAATCATCTTACCGGGGTATCGATACTTCAATGTAGCTCTATGAACTTGAGCAATACTTCCAGATGCTACAGGTTCCTCATCAAATCTTTCAAAAATTTCATTCAAACTTCTATGAAAAGCATTTTCTATAATCCTTTTCGTGATAGAAAAGCTATGTGATGGAGCTTTGGTATGAAGTTTTGCAAGCTCGGTACAAAGATCTTTGGGAAAAAGATCTGGTCTTGTAGCAGCCCATTGACCCCACTTTATGAATGCGGGGCCTGCTTTTTCCAATGTTCGGTGAACAGAACGAAGCCATGTTTTCCTAAACTCTGCCCCAAGAGTATCTACAAAAGGAGCCATGGCCATACAGGGCGAGAATAATACTAATATGTATAAAGCTCTTACAAATAAGATGAAAACTTCCATAACTGAAAGTAAAATTGAGGTTAAGTAAATGCTTCCGTCTTCTGCTTTCATGTACAATGAATCCATTCTCTGGACAAATTCGGATTCTGCCCATATTCTTTGGGTCCAAGCAAGCTCACCAATAAGAAAGGCAACTAGACCAGGAGCTACTAAATTGGATCGAGTCAAAGCTAAAGTCACTGCACAAGCAATCCGATTAATTGGGGGTAAATTTGGTCTAGTATTCGCACATTTTTGAAACAGTCTCCTCCGAGCAAATTGAGCATGATGAGAAAGAGTACTTCTAAAACCGGAATTCTCTACTAAGTTTTCCTTTACTCTATTTAGTGCAAAAGTAGAGTGTCCTCTAAAAGAAGTTTTGTATCTTGATACTAACCAGTGTAACGAGCAAGGGGGCCCCATTGTAATAATTTAACCCCCACACAGGCCCCACCACTGTTGCTTCTTATTAATAGCTAGTCTTCTAGCATCTCTGCACAGATAAAATAAGCATATTACAGAGTGTAAATACAACGTGATTATGAAGTTGGATACGTTGATTAGACTAAAATTGAAACACAAGAAGTTATTAGAAACCTCTATATTTTCTTTTTTGTAGTCAAAGATCTTACACCTTGAAGCTATGATAAGACTAATTGACCAGTAATAGTTTAATCAAAGCATGCTCATTAATCAAACAAAAGCAGCCATTGAGTAAATTACATGCAGAAAGTAACCACCATTACTTCTAATTTAAATTCCCGATTGTCTCACAACCTCCGTTTGTCAGCTGAGACAATTTTGAAGAACACTAATTTGAATAAAATAACAGAGATGCCTCCGATTCAAAACTATATATCTCAGATTCACAGCTGAACTATATTTTCCATTTCCTAGAGCTCAGTGCGAATTCGGAATGAGAAAACAAAAAAAAAAACAAAAACAAAAATCGTTTCCTTCTCTCCCTTCATTTTCTCAGTAACCAAACATAGTGAAATCTACGGATTAAGATTCAAAAAGACCATTCAAGAATCGACAGCGGATAACCTCTAGAAAACAAAACAAAACGAAAAGAAAAGCTTCAGAGAGTGTTACCAGACCTTGCAATGGAGACTCGAGTTGACTGCCATCGCCATTTTGTTTAGCTCAAACCTCAAGCCCAAGCCATAGAGACTATATAGACTGTAGAGCGTAATCAATGGCATCGGAATCCGAATTGGCGATTCTGCTCTGCCATCTCGCCACCCTGGCTGGTTGTGATTGGGCGGGGACTACCACTCGATGGTGAATATATGCGAATATACGTGTAAAAATTCGCTGGCTATAAAATCTGAAAATTATGGAACGTAGTGGCGAGGAAACACCATTATTGGGCTTCGTTTATGTAGGCTGACATAATATCTTCGCGGGCTTATTGGGTTGGGCCGAATCAGCAGGCCTAGTAGACTGCAACCTTTAAAAAATCGTTACATAACCGTTTTAAGAATTAAAAAAAAAACAAAATCGAAGAAATTTGATCAACTGGTTTTTCGAGAAATCCGAGATTCGGATTCAAACCTCAAACAACGAACCCAAATCCGATCGATCGGGGTTTAATGGTCGAACTTCAAACTCGATTTGATTTTAAAGGTTCGATCTTCAAACTCATGTCGAGTTTAAAGGTCGAAGCTTCAAACCCAGATCGAGTTTGCAGATTCGATCTTCAAACCCAAATTCGCAACCTGGGTTTGAAGCTTCAACCTTTAAACCCCGATCTCAATCTGCCTGTGAAGCTTCGAACCTAGACCCGAACGGATCCGAGTTCGACCAACAAACTCAGGTCGATTATATCTAGGTTTACTATTTGAGGTTGGGACTGATATCGATTGATCAGGTTTTTGCTTCGAACTTGGATCTCTGGTTACTCGAGAACCCGATCGATCGGTTTCTTCGATATATATTTTTTTCTTTAGATCATAGGTAATATGAAAATTCAGATTTTCAAGAGGGAGGAAGAGGTGGTGGCGGTAACGGTATTTGGGTGGCGACAGCGGCGAGTAAAGAGTTTGAGAGAAGTAATTTGAATTTATTTTTAAAAAATAAAATTAATATTGGAGATGGCAGCAATGATGGGGGGAGGTGACGACAATGGTAGCAGTGTTGGCCGAGGTGACTGGTGGTGGCTCGTGGATGGACGAAGGAGTGGTGGTGGATTTGGGAAGTAAGGGGAAGTTTTTAAATTTTTTAATATTGGAGGTAGAAATTATAAATAATAAAAATTTAATGGGTGATAAAAGTAATAGAATATAAGTTTAGGAATAAGTTACAGGTTAAATTCATGATTTATTATTACAACAATTAAAAAAAAAACATTTTTTAATCATTCAAAAAACCAGTAACTCTCCCAAACAGCTGGTAAACTAAACCGCCTCTAGTTTTGTCAGCAGGAACCCACAGTTTCTGAGTGTCTATTCTTTCTATATAACCAAAAAACACCCTTCTCTCCCCATCTAACAACAATCAACCAACAAATTCAAACCCAGAAAATTTCTCTACATTGAAAATGAGTGCAACAAGAAGAGCTTGGATTGTGGCAGCAAGCATAGCAACAGTAGAAGCCTTGAAAGATCAAGGAATCTGCAGGTGGAACTATGTCCTAAGATCAGTTCAACAGCATGCTAAGAACAACATCAATAATATCAGATCAGCTTCTTCTTCTTCTTCTTCTTCTTCTCAGGCCAAGAGGGTATCAGCTTCTCAATCTTCTGCTGCTATTTCTAATAAATTCAGGGATGAGAAAATGATGAAGAAGGTTTCTCAATCTGAAGAATCGCTTAGAACTGTTATGTATTTAAGTTGTTGGGGTCCTAATAATTAGACATCATTATATCCCATTCCATTTTTCTGTAATTGATGATTATGGGATGTGTACAATTACTTGGTATGATAATCAAATTTTCTTCATGATTGCAAACTTTCTGTAATTATGTAACGTAAGGATCCGATTCCTCTCTAGTAAAATGAGTTCAAACTTCTTATATTGAGTTATGGTGCCAATCAATCTGTTAAAATGGAGAGATAGAGAGAGAGAGAGAGAGGAAGAGTTGCTTCGATTATGTAAATCCAATCTATCCACTTGATTTAGTTGTTCCCTAAGGAGAAAGGTAAAATTAGACTCGATATCACTTACAGCTGCGAGCATGGTTGATGAGTTATTCTTGGGGGCCAGACATGTCAGTCTCTTTTTGTTTACTATTCAGAGAGCTTTATCCATGGGAACCAGATAAGATAAGGACAATGGAAACTACAAGCAATAGGAGAGCACATAGTTTTTATTCATACCTTGGGTTTTGGATTTTTATTTTTTATTTTTTTTTTGTAAACAAAAATAAGTAAAATACAAGTCACTTATCTGGATAATCTTCAAATTTCTTCCAATCTTCAATTTTCGTAAAATATTACATAATCTTTTCTTTTTTCTTTCTTACCTTATTTAATTTGTTAACTTTTTACAATAATCTTACTAAATTAATAGGACTCTTAAATTTGTTTCTTACTTCCTAATCTTATCAAATTAGGAGGACACTTGAAATTTTGAATAACGGGATAAAGGCTTACTTCTCAACATGTACAATGTGATTTTATATTTATGTAATTAATTAATGGTATGGTAAAATTTTAACATAGCACTAATCATATTAAGTAAATAAATACCTCCTTTAAATTATTATATTTTTTAACGACTCCCTTTTAATTATAAAAGAAAAAAAGTATAAAGATTTAAAAAATTGAATTTTAAAATGTATAGTTAATGGGTTGGGCCATACCGGGCCGGGCAAGCTTGAAATTGTGTCCAAGCCTGGCTCTTGCACTTGGGCGGCTGGGCTTAGCCTAGCCTATTTAAAATGGGTCATGCAAGGTTTCGATCCAAAATTTTCTACCGGAGTATGTATTAGACCGAAAAGTCGACCCATTTTAACCGCCCTAGGTGCTATCTACTTATTAATCAATCTTACCAACCAGTACACCACGAAAATTTTCTGACGCATTATTATCATTCCTAGTTGGTTATCCTTTGCGCTGTTAAACAAACCATTAGGCATAAACTGAGCATGCGGTTTTGGCATTGTGACCCACAATATTCTTGTATTTCGGTTTTTTTTTTTGTCTTATTTGCTAAGGTTCCTTTCTTATCAACATCCATTTATCTAATGATCATCTCCATTGGGATTGTCCTATAGCAATAATTAAGCCGATGGGGCCCATATTCAGAACCAATTGGCATCGAGTAGAATAATTAAAGAAAATGGTTTTTGGCCTTTAAAAACCATGAGTATCTCCCAAACTGCTTGTAATAACTGCCACTTGTTTTGTCCCAACCCCCTCAATACTCTCATCTTACTCTGATCAGTTATCTGATCTCTATATATAACCTACTTCTCTCCAAAAAATAAAAACATTCAAACCAAATCAAACACAAAATCCCTTAACTCAATTTCAACCAAAAATAATTAAAGAAAATAAAAATGAGTGCAACAAGCAGGAGTGTGATAGTGGCAGCAAGCATTGGAGCAGTAGAGGCTTTAAAAGATCAAGGCTTTTGCAGGTGGAATTATGTTCTAAGATCACTCCAACAACACGCCAAGAACAGCATCAGATCTTACTCTCATGCGCCCAAGAGCTTGTCTTCTCAATCTTCTTTTGCCTTTTCAAACAAGTTGAGGGAAGATCAGAAGTTGAAACAAAATGAAGAATCTCTTAGAAAAGTTATGTACATTAGTTGTTGGGGGCTTAACTAATTAATCAGCCTCTTAATTGAATATTCTTGTAAAATATAGATTTTAGAATTTTGTTCAATGAATTTCTTGGACTGATCCCTCAATTAGTACTCTATTGGATCTAATGATCAATTAGATTTATGTGATCAATTAAGAAAGAGAAATTCTTGGATGGATAAGTCCACTTAAGAATTATGGGCAAGATAATAGGAATCAGCTTTTTTTGTAGTTGGTTCTTAAGTGGACTAGAACAATCAATAAGTGTGGTTGGTTAAGAACAAAAAGAAAAAAGCTCATTAGGTGATCGAATCCTATTCATCCTGTTCATAGTTATCCTGAAAACTATTTTGATTTCGTTACCCGGAAGCAATTTTCAAGTCGTTTGAGGAATTTACCTACAACCTGTCAATTTTCAAGCTCATTAGGTGATCAACAGTTGATGCTGGATTCTTTTTTGGATCTACAATTTTTCTTGGAGGTTTGGGAATTTCCTTTCCCTCCTTATGATTTCTTCTAGCTTCTTCAATGATCTCATTGATAATGTCTTTTAAGCCCGGCACCCAAGCATCTCAACTTTATCCGCTCTTCGGATTCTTTGATCTTTGTACCTTTAGTGATCAGATCAACTTTGACCAACAACTCTTCATCTTCTGGGGTTAACATTTTATAGGGATGACGCTCCTTCATTGAATCCACTAGTGTCTTTGTTTCCATGTCTTCCTTGAGTTGCCTCAGTTGATTTAGCCTTTGAGTAGCAGAATATTTCAGATACTCCTCGAATCCATGCTTTGTTTTGGTGCTATATGTAGAGGTTTCTTAATTAGATTTATGCAAATATATGATAATAATAATGCCATAATCTGAAAGAAACGGGACTGAAATCAGTTAAATTTACCTTGCCGGGATTTCCATGTTGATCTGTAGCTAGAACAAATTAATGATCTTTCTCAGTAGATCAAGTTTTAAGATATTCATCACGAGTTTAAACATCGATATCCCAGTTCCAGCAACTATAGCTAGTGTACAATAAATTAATAAGCAATTTGCATTAGAAAATATTTGGCATGAGAGTTACTGGTGCCTCAATTGTCGCAACTTGTCTGTCGTGTTATTTAAGCCTTCTTTTTTTTATTCATCTGAGTCTATGACGCTCGCTAATTAAGATATAAAGAACAACGTTAATCAAGATTTAAGATTTGTATATTACTTAATAGAGATTTATGCTCAAATTCAGCCCCTCAATTTGTTGTTATGGGGAAGGTTGCATTCATATTAATTTGAATAGATTTATTTAAGGGGAAAAGTTTGATCAGTGTAGCTTTTCTGAGCAGAATGGTCATTGGAGAATGGTCATTGAATAGACTCAAACAATCGTCTTCATCATAGAAATTTGGAAACCATTCTCAACAACTAACATTCATGCCTACCACAGACCACCTCATCTTCTAGCCATGTTTTTCTCATCTTCCGAATTTACTTTAGTTAATCTCATAAAGCTATCATTACCAAGGGAGGAGTTAAAATGGGTGTTAAACATGAATCGTGCAATATTACCCTAGGACAAAAATTGAACATTAATTTGTATGTTTGTTTAATATATTATAACATCTAACTATACTTTTCTTAAACTTGCTTCAACAGATTTTCATATATCGTGTAAATATAAGACTAATCAGATATTAATATATAGTCACGATACTTATGTTCTTACTTACACTTTAGGCTTTTGGTGGGAATAAAATACCTTTTTTTTTAAATTTATTAATTAATCTTACCAAGTAGACGTGTAAAATTTCATAAACACATCATCATTTCTTGTCGGCAGGCCTTTGCGTTGTTAAGCAGGCCACAAACTTGTTTGGCCAAAAGAAAAACAAAAAAACAAAACAAAACAGGCCACAGACTGTAAGCGTGTGGTTCTGGAATTGTGACCCACAATATTCCTAAATTTTTCGTTTGCTGTCTTATTTGCTAAGGTTCATGTCCTATCATCTTCTTCATTGGGATTGTCCATATTCACAACCGATAGCCATAAGGAGAAAATGGTTTTGGTCTCTAAAAACCATGAGCACTCTCTCCCAAACTGCTGGTAAGAACTGCCACTTGTTTCCGTCACAATCCCCTCAACACTGTGTTACAAGATCTCACTCTCTAATCTCTCTATATATAACTACTTCTCTCTCCTCCAAAATATTCAAACCAAATCAAACACAAAATCCCTTCATTCAATTTCAACCAAAAAGAAAGAAAAAAGAAAAATGAGCGCCACAAGCAGGAGAGTGATAGTGGCAGCAAGCATTGGAGCAGTAGAGGCTTTGAAAGATCAAGGCTTTTGCAGGTGGAATTATGTTCTAAGATCACTCCAACAACATGCCAAGAACAACATCAGATCTTACTCTCAAGCAACCCCCAAGAGCTTGTCTTCTCAATCTCCTTCTGCCTTTTCTAACAAGCTGTTTAGAGATGATCAGAAGTTGAAACAAAATGAAGAATCTCTTAGAAAAGTTATGTACATGAATTGTTGGGGGCTTAATTAATTGATCACCCTCTTAATTGAATATTCTTGTAAAATAGATTCGTAAAATTTTGTTCAATGAATTTCAATGATTAAAGGAGTATTAGCTACCTTATGTTAATTTATTTCATATCCAAAAATATAATATTAATACAGTCACAACATTACTCTCTCTCTCTCTCTTTTCTTTTTGGGCCAAAGTAACAACTCTACTTTACACCCCGAAACAAATGCTAGTGGTAGCTAATAGAAACAATTTCTCTCCATTTGAAGTGTAATGTAACAAATTTCATACGTGTAAAGAATGTGATAGTTCCAAATTTGGAATGGCGTAAAATTAAATGCACTGCATATTTTAGAAGTGCAATTGAAATAGATAAGAGTCGGATCTGTAGCTAATAAATAACTTTTCTTTTTCATTTTTTCCATCAATCAAATGACCCATGAGGGCTGCATGAATTTATGAGAAATAGCAATCAAATTTCAGCTGCTGCCCATGCTCACATTTCCATTAACTGTTATGTTTGTGATCGGGTTGTGAATCGTACCACCAACTGCAGTTACACCAAGACCTGTATTCTTCTGACCACCACCAGTATGTTGACCAACGGTTGATGCTAGATTCTTTTTTGGATCTACAATTTTGCTTTGAGGTTTGGGAATTTCCTTTCCCTCCTTATGATTCCTTCTAGCTTCTTCAACGATCTCATGGATAATCTGTTTAAGCCCTGCACCCGAGCATCTCAACTTTATCCGCTCTTCGGCTTCTTTGATCTTGGTGCCTTCAGTGATCGGATCGACTTTGATCAACCAATCTTCATCTTCTTGGGTTAACATTTTATAGGGGTGACGCTCCTTCATTGACTCCACTAGAGTCTTTGTTTCAATCAGCTCCGGCGAGGTTCTTTTGATCACTTCCATGTCTTCCTTGAGCTGCTTCAGTTGATTGAGTCTTTGAGTAGCATAATACTTGAGGTACTCCTCGAATCCAGGCTTGGTTTTGGAGCTTCATAAGTATCAAAATAAGGGGGGAAAAAAGAGGGATGGTTAATTTTTGCTGCTATTGATGTTAATTGAGTAAGAAGGAAACGAGATTCAATCTGAAGGAAATACGATTTCAAACTGTAAATTACCCGTTCTGGCTTGGATCCATACTGATTCTTATCTCGAACTGTATACCTCAGTAGTCTATAGATCAAGAATCTGGAAATAAGTTCATCGTTTGATAGAGAGAAGAAGATAACATCATTGATTCTATATAGGATTTTGATAGACCTTGCTGTAAAGATGGTGACAACTTCAAGGAAAGTAAGTGAATATATGTTAAAAAAAGACTTGATTAAAGTAAATGTAATATTATATTGCCACTTCTCATCACGTTCTTGCATTGACCAACTACCGTTCCTTTTTGACCTGCCTGACCAACAACAACTAATTTGCATTCCTTTTGACTTGCAACCTCATCATCCCATCTTAATTTCCATATTCATCTTTTACTAGCAATAAATCTACTAATTGCCTTTCCTTAAAAACAACAGATCGGTCGATCGCTTGGTCCTTTGTGTTCCATCTCAGCTGATTCAATACCTTCATACTTGAATTAGAGGACTGGGGCCAGCTAGGTCCTTTTAAGATATGTTTTTTGGAACATGAAAGAGAGTTTTTTTTTTTTTTTTGATGTAGATATCTTTCTATTAAAAAGGGTTAAACCACAAGATTTTAAAGAGGGTGGAATAGAATTCTCATCTCAAAATTATTACTATCTTTTTCTACGTATGAGCAAACTATTTAACGCTAATATTTTTAATTAATAAATAAAAGCAATAAAATTTGTATTTAGAGAAAGAGGGCCAAAAACATTAAGTGAGCTCATCGATCTAACTCGATCAGTCATTGATTGATTCATTTTGTTTATTGCTAGTTCATTATTTATCGTATGATTAATTAGGAACATGGAGGATATTGAAAACGCTATTGAACATTTGGAGGAGGTGATCAAATGCACTAAACAATAAACAAACTGGCTACTAAATTTGAGTATAAGATAAGAGAATCTCATATAAATGAAAAGCACAATTTATTCTCACTTGGTCAACTGGGGAAAGATTTGTGTGATTTGTGCGTAGATGTTGTAAGACTTTGCTCAGCTAGGTAAGAGCAAAGTACCTAGCAGCTCCTTCGATAGAGGAACCTTGCTTCGACCGAGGAAAAACTGATTTTCGCCCTCATACATTTGTGTAATATTATATTGCGATGATCATGTTCTTGCATTAACTAAGTAGACTTCCTTTCAGACTTGCCTTATCAAGAACAATCCTTTCAGACTTGCATTGATAGTTGCACTGTTTCAACAACAATATATGTCTTCCGTTCGGGTTTGAGGAATAAGAGGTGATTAAGGCTTAAGCTGTGACTACAAATGAGTTAAAACATGAATTGAGTAATGTTACCCTTAAAAGTTAAAACTGATTGTGGTGAGATTTTTGCTAGCGTAAATAATGGAGATTATGTGTGTAAATTGTTCATGCACCTTTCCATTGTTAATAATAGACTTCTCTTTGCTAAGAGAAGGTAATTCTGGAGCAGGTTCTTAAGTAACTGTTCGAAGCTTTTGTTTTATATATTATATTTGATGAGATTTCTCCACTCTTCTGTTAAATTTACTGAATAATGAGGGGAGTTGCTCTTATTAGGATGTAATTTTCTTCATCTTAATAATAAGCATTTGATGATTACTACTACCCACCCTTCCTAAGCGCCGTACAAATCCCCTCCCTTGTACCTACTCCTTAAATCTCACCATTAATCCCGCCCATTACTACTACCCAGATTGACACTCCATTTGTCGCCATATTATTGGACCGTGTAATCACGCACACGCGTTGCGAGTATAAAACACACTCTTGGTGAGTTATTATATCAGCAGTTATGATTTCAACAACCTTCTTCTGAAAAATTCCATATCGTCCCAAATCGAGGAAGTGACGTAGGTTGATCTGTCCTGACCAGCACGGATGTCAATGAATTTGTCAACGGGTAGCATGACACCTGGCAGAGTGCACGGATGTCAAAGTGAGTCAACCGCAGCTGAATCCTACCCTCTCAGATCCGTTTGGCACTTTACAGTTTACACATATACTCTGCCACCCTCCTTCCTTCCACCTCCTTCTCCAACGTGATAGGCTCAGAGACTGAGCTCTAGAGAGAGGTGAGAGAGAGAGAACGAATCGGGAATAGGAAAAGCAGCAGCTCGGTATTGACAAGAAGGTGTTAGATTTTGGTAAAAGCTGAGCTTGGCTTGGCATAGCCATGGCGGTAGGGAAGAAACAGAAATCAAGCTCCGACGCGAAGCTATTCAGGCTATGTCCGTTCTGGCAGTCGGGAAGTACGTCGTCTTCTTCTTCTTCGACTCAGAATCTTCATCAAAGTATCAATGGACCGAGCGACCGACATACTTCCACCAAAACGGTGTCATCTGTTGCGAGGTCGCTCCTTCTTCCTCGGCGGAGGCTCCTACTCGACCCTACTAATTTTCTCTACTTCCCCTGTAAGAATCGGTTTTGCTTCTGATCTAATTTGAATAACTTGATGTCTCGATTTTTCAAAATTACCTTTCCAAATTGCGAGCTGACTTGGATTCTGTTTGATTCCTGAGAAAAGTTGGTAGACAAATGCGGCCTGATTTCTGCTTTCATTTTTCAATTCGTAGCCTGATTTTCTACTGTGGTTAATTTTGAAGATGAACCAGGAAAGCAGGTGAAAAGTGCTATTAAACTGAAGAATAATAGCAAATCTCATGTAGCTTTTAAGGTATTTTATGACCTAATTCAGACCGCAAAAATTGAACTTTAACGATATTTCATGTTCTTTTTCCAACTGTCTTTGACTTATATCAACCTGCAGTTTCAAACTACGTCTTCAAAGAGTTGTTATATGCGTCCGCCTGGCGGAATTCTTGCTCCTGGAGAAAGCGTTATCGCGACGGGTACCTACTAACCTCATAATTTCTTCTTAAATTTTCTTTTTAAACCTGTTTTAACATTTTTGTAACTTTAACAATATATAGCTGATTGGACAGTTTTTAGGTTTGTGGAGCTTCCGGAGAACAACAAAAAGCAGGTTGATCAGAATCGGAAGATTAAGTTTAAGATCATGAGCTTGAAAGTGAAACAAGGGATAGAATATGTACCTGAGCTGGTAAGTTTTCTTAATTCACTGGGAATTGAATGCACGATTTTGTTCTCACCTGAAATGTTATTTTATCCAGTTTGATGAACAAAAAGATCAAGTTGCAGTTGAACGGATTTTACGGGTCGTGTTCTTAAATGCAGAGCGGCCTACTCCTGTAAGTTAATTTATCTCACGTTGTGCACATATTTAGTTCAAATTAAGCCGATGACTTGCTGCTCTGGTTTTGGTTCAAGGCGTTGGAAAAACTGAAGCGGCAATTGGCGGAAGCAGAGGCTGCTCTTGAAGCTCGTAAGAAACCCCCTGCAGAAACGGGTGCTCAAGTTCTAGGGGAAGGTCTCGTGATAGATGAATGGGTATGATATGATGTCTTTTTTGCTCGATCTTTTCTATTTTGCCTATCATATATTTCTCTAGTTAATGATCTCATTCATTGTTATTACCTTGGGGCTTTTCAGAAAGAGAGAAGAGAGAAGTATTTGGCTCGTCAACAGGTCGAAGCAGTAGACGCATCTAAAGTTTGATTCCGTGATTTTGCTCGAGTGGAAATGTTGCAACGTTCTACGATTCATTCTTAATGAGAATGCAAGTGGATGCAGTGAAGAAATAGAGGACAAGATCATATGGAAAAATGGATTAGTCTAGTGATGCCTAAGAAACAGGCATAGATCCTGTTCTTATTACTTAATACAGAGATTCAGAGAACTTGCTGGGGTTTTATCAGTTCCCTTCATTGTAGATATCGAACTCTGTGTTCTGATATAAACATAAATATGAGATGCATCATGTGAGCTTCTAAATAATTATGTATATCTTGTTGTATTGATTATGTTCCAGAATTTGTTTACTGTTTTTTGAGCAACAGATTGCTTTTATTTTGTGCTTTCTTCTTGATTGCAATTGTAATCTTTTCTAACCTGCGGGATCTTTTGTTGAGAATATCGAGAATATCAGCCCGGTAACATGAGTGGATCAAGAGTTGAAAGCTCAAGTTTCTATATACTATCAAACTTAAACTTACACTTGCTGAATTAAACACCACACATATCTTACGATCACTCATCTAAAAAGAAACATTCGTATAGGCTCAATATCACACCTAATTTGGCGAAAACTGATTCCGAGACACCTAATTTGGCAAAAACCGATTCCGAGTTTGAGTTCCGGTTCGGCAACCGAAATTAGGTTCGGATTCGAGAACACAAGTTCATGCAATGGTTCCAAATCTTCCGTCCATCTTCCTCCACATAAAAATCAATAGAAAAAGAAAATAACAGAAGGGGGAAGTATATAACTGATCCTGTACATAATGAGCTAGCATTGACGTTGCAGTATTCGGTTAATCAAGCAAACAACAAAACAAACAATCAAACTTAAGTTCAATTAAAAATCTCATATTTCAGCCGGCAATTGAAAACTCTGTGAACCGAAAATCTGATAAGAATTGGACTGAACAAAGACAGCAACCCCACATTTGCTGCCATGGAAGCCACCCCAAAGAGGGAACGTAACCGATCCCGACACTGTCTTCTTCGCCGATATGTCTTTCACTGTGCAGAGCTTTTCGAGTTTCCGAACTATATAGTCATTGGCCAGAACTCGTCCTTTGTTCTCTCCCCTCGGGCAGTCGGTCACCTGCCCGCTCTCGTATATCGCCACCATGATGTTGGCTCCTTGATTGTCCACCTTGGTCCTTAATGCCCCTGATAGAGACACTTTCAAGGAGTTTTCTGATATCCTTTGGAAGTTTGCCTGTTAACATAAACCTCCTCACTTGGTAAGAATAGATCATGGCATGTATAAGATATAATGGGTCAAAATAATTGAAACTGCAGTTTGTATGGAGTTCGAATAAACTGTTACTTAAATATCAGTTTTAAGTAAAATTTTGTTGAGAAATACTCTTGCATGAATATGAATCAAAGACTGTTCCGACGATAAATGAAATCGTACTGGTCGGTAACAAAGCTCAGAAATAGTACATCCGTGATATGAAGAGAGGAAAGCTAACCTCAAACGAGGGAGCAGGATATTTGGGTGCATCCGCGATTGCGGTCAATAACGCATTATCATCATTGCCAACACATTGGGTCCCACCCTGGACGACAACCTGAGGAGTAAACATGGTGTCCAATCTCAAGGCCTCCACGTAAGCCTTCTGTCTCACGGTCCATTGGCTGGATCCAAATGGATCCTTCCAGCCCATATAATCCCAATAATCCACGTGATACGCCAACACAACCACGTGCGCCTCCAGCCCAAAATCCCCTCTGCCCAATCTCGACATCAAGATCTCGGCTTCTGGAGACGTGGCACAACCCTGAGACGAGAACAGCTCCACGACGACGGCTCCGCCACGGTGCTGCTCTTCAGCCGTGACTTCCGCCGCCCCGCCGCTGTTTCCGTCGTGGGCGTTGCTGGAGGCGTTGCCTTTGCCGAAACAAGCTAAGAGACCGCGGGCCATTTTTGGAATTGCCTCGTCGTCTCGCCGCCGGGGTGGTTGTGATGCCTGTGATTGAACTGATAGCGAATCAGAATAGCAAGAAGAGAGAGAGAGAGAGGAGATGATATAATAGGAAAGAGAGAGAGAGAGAGGTGAAGGTGTGAGGAGAGGTCTATATGAAGGAGTATAAGTGGTGGGGAGGCAAAGGTGGCTAGAATATTAACGGTGGGTGGATCTAAGGCTTTGAATTTTTTTTTTTTTTTAATAATAAAAAAGAAGGTGGTAGGACAGGTGGGTCTGTTGGATTTGTAGTTTGAAGTTTGATTTAGTTGAGAGGATCGGGTTGGGGACACGTTTGTGTTTGGTTTTTGGTGGTCGGTTGAGCTGTCGTGATGAGAATGTAAGAGTTAATAAGACAGCAAGAGAAATGGAGAGATCTATGTGATCAGATTACCTGTTCCAACATATTTTAACTGAGAAAAAAGAGGTTTTTTTTTTCTCTTAACTATCTGGATTTGGGAGGCATTTCGTTGGAAATGTGAAAATGGTTTTGTATTTGAGGTTCCGAGGATGTTCATATAATGTCAAGTTGTCTACAAAGTTTAGTTTGGGTTTAGAGTTTCTAATTTAGGATTGACAAAATCACGTTTACCATCAAGCACAAAAAGATCAAAAGTAAAGACTCGAATAGCATACCTTTAACTAAGCATGTGTAGCGAGTTGGATACAGATATCCGATCTGAAAAACAACTTCAGTTTTCTTTTACACATGAAAACCATGCCGAGCACTTGATTTTTATTAATAGGAAGAGATCATCAATAAGATAATCTTAGAAATTTCTTAAGATCCACAAGGCTACACGTAATGCAATCATTCACATAATAAACATGAACCTTTTTAGGCTGTGCAAGATCAAAGTGGTCCAGTAGGTAGATGACAAACATAATACATTGGCCGACTCATCAGCATGAGTCCTCTCTCTTCTTCCCAAATTTTAAGTACTCCTCCCATTACTACATCCTTATAGCTCCAATTTAGCCCTCGATGTCTTGCTTTCTCAAAATTTTACTTTTCTTACTCCTAATTTCTTTTGACAGTTTAACATGTTGGAGAGAGTGATATGGTTCAAAACTTGCAGCAAAATGCACTACATGTTGCAGCTAAAGCCCTTTACTTTCTTTGATGTCACTCAGCCAACCAACATTGCTCGCTTCATCAAAAAGGTTAGGTACTCCTTAGAGTACATATCTAAGTAATAATTTTTCATTTTGTTTATGAAATCTTGACATGTTTCTTCTTATCCTGATGTTCTCATTCTCTTATGTAAGATTTCTTTAGGAATAAATTTGCTAAAAACGTATAGTTTAAAGCATAAAAAGTCACTTGCCTTCAAGAGCTAACTCAAGTGGTAGTAGCGAGCGACTTTTTAGGTGATAATTGGTTAAACCCTGAATGTATTATTTGTTCGATAATATTTTTGATATAACTGGTGTGACTGTGACTATAAAGCCTTCCACTCCTCCAGTATTTATAACTCATCACAAAAAAGTCACTTACCCAATTCCTAAATATTTTAAGGATTTTTTCTCTCTTTCATTTTTTTTGTTTTTGTTTTTTTAATATTTGGTGATTTATGATGGCATTACGCTAAGATTAGTGATGTAGGTTGCAATGAACTAGATGGGTTGCAGGAATTTGACAGGGCACATGGAGAAGGATGGCAGTGCATAGTGGGGACAGATTTTGGGTCATTTGTGACGCATTCTTATGGCTCTTTCATCCATTTTTGCATTGGAAGCCTTGTTATATTGCCCTTCAAATGCACTTATCATAGTTTATAAGTAGATGACACAACTCAATATCAATCATTTTGAGACTCATCACCATATGCTCTTCTTCCCTGCCCCTTTACCTATATCATGTATAGAAGTATCTCAATTTTTTCAGTAGTTGACAAAAGCAATATGTGTTCCCGATACATTCTGATTTATTTACTTTTATTATTCTTTTTCTTTCTTGTAGACAAATTCCCGCGTCTGAGGCACTCATCGACGCTTATAAACGAAATTCACGTGTAACGAAACAAAATGTTTGAATTATGATTATGAATCTAAATTAGATTGTATAGGTCTAAACTGGACTTCAAACTTAAATAAGTGATCTCAAATCATCAAGTCAAGCCATAAGTATTAGTTTACAAACTTGTGCAATTAATTAAGCAATATGAAGAGAAGGAACAAAGCATTATGAATGAACCAACAATTCACCCACAAATGCACTTTTCAAATACCCATAGATAAGAGGCTTCTCAACTTCTATTTACAGAATAATGAAGCGTTTTCAAAAATCAAAGTCATCTTGATTAGGCTTTGGAGAAGTCAACAAAGCCGTGTAGAGCCTTAGCCTATCTTCCCCCATTGAAGAGCATCTAGACAAAGGCCTTCTTGGCCTAATGAAACTCAAGGAAGTGAGTGTCAAACGGTGCTTGTATCTCCTCCAAGCAAGCTGAATTGCGACCGCAGCCCATGTTCTCCACCCGGGCGAATAATATCTAGCACTTCTCTTCACTTTTTTGTTCACAAATGTGTACCTTTTTAAAAGAAAGGTTAATGCGGCTCGTATCAGATTCAGAACATCAAGATAATGGTAGAAAGTAAGGTCAATAAGTAATCAAATTTCGGGAAAGACTCACATATCGGTTCACAAAGCCTTTCTCACATCCTTGACTGCCTTTACATACAAGGATGAAGAAAAATTGTAACATACCTGAAATGTTGTGTAACATACTTGACATCCTCTGCTTCAAGTCCAAAAGCCTCAGTTGTTTCGAGAGTGACTAAGGTTGATGAAGATGGTGGGAGTCTTTCAATAAACGGGCGTCTTAAACACCATGATAGAAGCTCATCACCACTGAAGTTTCCGGGCCCCAACATGCAACAACTTTTAAGGCCGTCACGGAGGAGTTGGCTACTTTGAAGGTGGCCTCGAACAACGAAGAGCATTCTTTGAACTGGGTCCCCTTCTCTAGTTATCTAGATCGGAATAATTGATTTGTGAATTGAGTTATATTAAAGTGATTGATTTAGAATGTAACATTTGACAAATTTTTTGAAACGTACTGTTTCGCCTTTTGTGAAGATGAGGGATTTGACTCGGTCGCAAATGTTCTCTAGCACTAGATCATCCATGTGTTGGAACAACGGAACCTTATTAGTAGAAATGAAAATGTGATTAGCAACTAGTCATATATACTTCGTTCCCACACGACCCGACTCAATAACATTGTCTCATGGTCTCACAAAACAAAACATTACCTTTATCTCATCACAATTTCTGTGGAATATTCAAAGATGGAAGTAGAATTGGAATTGATAAGTACCTGTCTGACCAAGTCCAAACAGAGATGGTACTTAATGTCCCTCCTAAGGCCCTCCGGAAGGTTCCGAATCATGTCGCATTCATCAACACCACGCATGGCAGCCCATCTCTGTCGCTCGTAGTCGCGTACGCGTTGTCTAAACCCATGAGGCAGTCGCCTCTTCCTCATCCACCATTCTATATTCCTCATCTTCATCTGCATTGCTTGTTTCTTTGATGTCGTTGCATGTAAAAACACCTGCATATGTACATGAATTCATGTTGTGATTAACAATGAGTCGATGTCATTATGTTTAAGAGGGATGTTATGTAGTAGATTATATGATTAAATAGATTGAATTTAAGTATTTATACCTTGATATTCCCAATCAACATGGTCACTAGAAGAAGCCCACTAGTCAAAACAATGATGTTGAATACTACTTCTAGCCACTCCGTTGTGCTCTCTAAGTTTCCAAATGTGCTGCCCATTTATACCCAATTCAGATTAATTCTTCAACACAAAATAACATATGTTGTAATTCCTAAATGAGAAATTCTTAAGTAGACCGTGTTTAGTGTTGATCAATCCATACATCAAATCAAAATTTTGTATAGTTGATCATGTTGATCAGTTTACCGTAAATACTGTATCCCCAATGAATTCTATTCCAAAATCTGATCATTCACTTGATTCGTAATGTAGGTATGCTAGACAATATCAAATGAACAACGTGAGAAAACCAGTTTGGATACCTGAGAGTCATTAGGCCCCAAAAGATGGGGAAGAGTATCTTCTCGAGACGGCTATCGTTAGTAACAAGTTGCACGGTCCACTTATAAGCACCATAGTCATATAAATCTGAGCTATCTATGCAAATAGACCTTGCTGGTTTGGTCACAGCCCAAGCCGATCTTGCTCTATCCCTCAACCCTAAACTGCTTGTCCCATAATATATGGTTTCCTTACAAGATAATACTCTTAGACCGCATCCCTCCGTCGCTTGGCATTGTGTTCTTAGGCATTTTGCTGCTCTTTGGATCCCCAATAAATACCAACACGCTCCGGCAGCCTGCACAAAACGGATGAGATACAATTTTTAGTCGCCATACTGTTCAGATATGAGTTTAACGTATATATGAAGGTTCTGAAAGGATGTATAAATGTGTAATTTTCGTACGTATGAATTACTTAACATGTTAGTAGATCTATATATATCTAATATTCAATTTTGTGTGTTGGCTTTGCATTAGAGTAATTATGTTTTCTTATTATTGATACTTCGTATCATATACGTAAGTAAATTTTTAAGAAAAAAATTGAGAAATCGAGTATCTTTACTAAATTAAAATACGTTACCGAAGAAGAATTCTAGGTCAGAAATGTAAGTATATATGCTCGTAATAGTTAGGATCATGCCCACATCATCAATTTTTTAGACTAAATTTTGACGTGACGCGAAGGATCTTAACCTTTAGATCGTATATATACTATGTACAATCTAAAAGCTTACATCTCAAGAACTCTCCCTAATTAAAGTATATATACGATTCGGACAAACACCTTAAAAACTCATGCTACCAACTAACTACCCAACACATGCAGTGGCGAGAAATGGTAACGAGTAGTTAAACTCTTGAAACTGCCTCAACCTAAATATATGTAAGGAAACTAATTAATAAGACCATAAAGGTATAGATTGAATAGTGACTTACATGAGCAGCAACAAAGTAGGCAATCATATTAAGAGCAATACCCCACCAAACAGTGCCGAAGATGTACCCCGAGAGGTTTTGCATGCGCCGCAAGAGACAGACAGAGTGATACAGTTTGGGCAGATATTGAAACAAAAACATTATCAGAAACACTGTCATTGCCACTGTTACACATCCTTTTTCCAGCAATGAAGGAATCACCACCCATATTACTATCTGCCAAAACATCATGATTTTGTGATAAGTCAAGTTTATCAATACAAAAAATCAAAATACAGTTTTTGAAATGACAATTTAACTATATTCTTTAATTAATACCTAACCATAAAAGAGAAAAAAAATTCTAATTTATATAACATTAAAGCACATCATATATTATGCCATTAAGTCATATATTTGCTTGAGTAACAGGATTCTAATCCGTATCCAAAACCTTAGTACATGTCCTGACGACCGACTGTCCTAGACACGTGGTGGTATACTAGTTACTACCAAGCCTCAATTGGATTAATATTTCATAACGTATCCTTTTTCTTTTCATGATTATAAGTTCTTCCTATTAGTAAAGTTTATGTCATTAGTTACCAAATTACTAGTTTGGTTGGTATCAATCAGTTTCATAAATCAGCATCATCCCTGTGGGGCTCACTTAAGTACTATCTTATCCTACGACACGATCACAACCGTACAATCCTCTATGGCATGCATATGATGAGCAAAAGGACATAGCTACATCACATGTTCTACTGAACTCACTGCAAGAAATTAAAAAATAAAATAAAAAAATGAACGATTTATGATCAATGATGATCTTCTGCATGCATACAACAAAACTAGTACCCTTCCATACACAAAATGGACAAAGATTGACATCATAAAGATAAACATAAAAACATGTAGGAGGCGTGACAAAAATTATGAGATTTGTAAGAATCTATATATATACTTTTGTGACAGATGGATTGACCCGTTTCGAATAATAATTAGACAGAATATTCTTCCCCTAAAAAAATTATATTCATCTCGAGAACGAAAAATGAAATAATCTAATAGTGTCACGTAACGAGAAATATTCGATTGAAAAGATCATAGTTATCACCTGAGGCAAGGGCAAAATAACGAAGAGATCGAAGAAGAAGCCCGTCTTAGCCTTAAAGTACTTGAGAGCTACATTACGAGAGCTTGTATCCTTCAATCCACCACTTCCTTCCATAAACCCTAAAGTAAACGACCTCTTTGCCATCTTGAATTGTAACCACATATTCCACATGTGAAATACGTCCGTCATGCACCGGAGAACCGTCACCGATATGGCGAACCACCCGTCTATGAAGAGACACATTGACGCCTCACTTATCGATAAGACATAGAAGAAAAGTGGGTCCACGAATAACCCGATTACACATACGAGGAGAAATACCCGGGTCCATTCTTGAACCCATTTCAATCTCGGATCCAATACTTGGCCCAGTGTCCACCCCTTCCGTCCCGACACGATACGAGGATCTTCTTCCTCTTCTTCTTCCTCTTCTTCTTCTTCTCCTTCTTCTTCTCCTTCTACTCCTTCATCTTCTAGTGTTTCATCACTATCACTACGGTGATCAAAGTTTGTATGACGATCATCTATGGTGTAATTTACATGTGAACGATAAGAAATCTCTTGTTGAGTGGCCATGGAAGCAAGAGAGATGAAGATGTGAAGGGGAACTGAATTTGGCGTGTTTAGATTTTTTTGGAAGGTTAATCAATGGACGTACTACTGAAATATTATGTATGACCCCCAAAAAGAAAAAAAGCCAAAAAGAAGGAAAAAAAAAAAACAAACAAACAAACAAAAATAGTTTGTATGATTGGATCAAACGAAGAATGTGAATGTACAGGATTGCCCCTCTAGTAAAAATTCACTCGATCTTTATAGACTATATAATAGACTTATTAGATTGTTTACCAAAACTGGCTTTCCGAGTATTAGATATTAATTATACTTTGGAAGTCTAAACTGAGTTTCTTAAGCTTGAATTAGATATTAGTAAATCGATTCATATATTATATTAATCATTAATATCATATTATATAATCGATCGAGAAAATGATCTATTTAAAAATATTTTATAGAGCCGAAATATATCATCTATAATTTTGTTCGATCGATATCTCTGCGTCACATATATAACTCAATGTGTTTTTTCTCTTTAATATTATGAAAAAAAAAAGAAAAAGAAAAAGGGTATCCTCAGAAGGAAATGAAGGGAGGAAAATTACAAAGGGTGCACGAGGGAAAAGAGAATACATACAATTTGGGAGGAAGCTAGCATGTTCTAGGTAGCTTCCTTTGTTTTGTTTGTTTGCTCATCAATGTTTTGTACATCGCTATCTCATTGCAATATTATGCCCCTCTTCGATTGTGACCTTCTCAACTTGGAAAGGGCTTATATTTTGCCTACTTTTTTGTGGGTAAGATATATATATAGGGATATGTTCTAGAACCTATTCCACATATATATATATATATATATATATATATATATATACTTCTATAATACCCAACTTAAAAGCACAATACTAAACTATATCCTGTGTCTTTCTGTGTGAATTTCATGCCGGTAGTAATTCAAGATGGTGAATTTTATGGATAATCCACCTTTGTAAAGTTGTTAAGAACATAAAGCAAAATGAATGTTCCGAGAGGGATAGAGCTCAAGTGGTATTAATGATCGACTCCTTAAGCGAAAGTCGGCTTTAAGGTTTGAGTATTTCATGTTTTTAAATAATATTTTTGACCTACAAGGTGATATAGTTGTACTTATTATCTATCCACTTTTTCAGAATTGATATCATATTACTAAAAATATATGGATAAATTTTATTTTTAGGATTATTAAAAGAATGAAAAAAGCAAAATTTATATATATCAAAGAAAAAAGTATACATCTCAAAAGCTATGAGACAAAAGCCAGAGGTCCTTACTTGAAAGCAGGAAAAACAAAAACAGAAAAGATAAAAGCTCTCGAGGATGGACCTAACAAGCAAGGGGGGCAACTAGGGTTGCTAGGGAGAAAAGAAACAGAGGATATTAGGTTATGACCTGAATTTTTTTATCACGATGACGAATTGAAGATTTGTACTATATTATGTGGTACCAAAGGAAAATCTTTAAATTGAGAATAATTTCGAATGTGATTTTTATCCCCAATAATTTGCATTTTCACCTAAATTCAAAAATTCTGACTCTAATCAAATCTCATCAATTTTTTATTTCTATTTTCAATTCTTCATCCTTCCTTCCTTCCTTAGAGTGGTGGCAATTCGGACTGGCCTAAGATTGTTTAGGGTAGGGTTAGGCTCGGCCCATTTTTATAATATGAAATAAGTTTTACGATTCAATAAAGAGATTTTATAATATAAAAGAATTTCATTATCATTAATAATTGTAAATTAAAATAGATACATACTTCCATTTATTTAATAACTAATAACCATCCTATTATTTAATTATGTTATTATGATGAAACAAATTGACCTATAACTATTGGGTGTTTCAAGAGATATCGGCACAAATAACCACTTTCATTTCAAAGACTTCCATAAAAAAAACTTTAGTGCACATGAGATATTGTGCTAGTCATTGTGTTAATTCAGTCTTCTAGTTAGTCCGATACAGTTCAACAAAATGGTTCCAAATAATGTGTATTGGACGTTGAGGACCAAGTACTATCCATTTCATATATTAAATGTAACAAGTTATAATACTAAATAGTTAACATATTAAATATAAAAAGTTAAATATAAGAAGTTAATAAATAAATATAACTACTTAAAAAAAAGCTAAATAAAAATGTGATTGTGGCCCTGTGGGATGAACTGAATTAAGTGATGAGACTTGAGACGGAGGAGAGGAGGGTATTTATAAGAGAATAAATGAGAGTGTTAGATAAAGAAAAAATAAGTGAAAAGAGAAAAAATTATACAATAAGGTAATATGTTGAAATAAATATTTTAAAGATTTATAATTTTTTTTTTTTTTGAATTTATACCTTGTGAGTTGTGATTTCTTTTTCTAATCATCCTATTTCAAAGACTTATAATTTAATGTATTATTAATAAAGAGTTGGCCAAAAAAATAAATTTATTGTAATTTGTAATAATAGATAATTTCGTCAAAAAATATTTCTAACCTTAAGGAGAAAAAAATGGAACTACAATAAAACCTTAAATATAAAAAATTATTAAAATTACATCATAATCTATAATTTTTAATGCAGGATTGAACTACTTCCTACGCCATAATTAGGAGCTTTGTATTTGGATTCGAGATATAAATTATTACAATTTTCATACATTTCTTATTTATCCATCATTTGATGTTGGTTTTGTTGATTTACATATTCTCAATATTTGATGCACGATAGTATCTCGACTATTTCAAGCCTTAATTTAGTTCTTCTATCAGAAATGATTCTCTCACCTATGCAAAATGTTGATTCTGAAGACACTGTTGATACAAAAACGGTCAAGACATCATGTTTGAGTCAAGCTAATATAGGAAACGTTTTTTAATTATATTTTCACCATTGCAAGATATTACTATCATCTCCATCCTAATCATACGAGGATTCAAGGGAATTCTGAAACTCCCCGTATTATAAAGACCACTCATGAATTTAAAATTAAGAATTGAGACTTTAAAATAGTAGAAAAAAAATAGTGAAATAATTAGAGGATGATTTTTTGAGTTGTGAATTGTGCTTTATGAATATGATTTGAGGGTATTTATAAGAAAAATAATAGAATGAGAAATTTAAATCTTAAAAAAATAAAATATTGTATAGCAAAAGCCCACTATGTATAGCAAGATTATACTGTATGAGCATCTTATGAGTAGATCTACAGTCTGTTTTTAAATGAGTCAGGCCAAGCCAAGCTAACCATTAGGTTAAAAAAGTGAGCTCGACATGGCCGTATATCCGATCCATGCCCGCATATGGGTCAGGCTGAGGCCTGCTACTCGCACGTAGTAGGTGCGGGTGCGGGTCAAGTTTTATCGGCCCAAATTGCCACCTACACATCCTTTGGTCAAGGCTTTGTGACTTAAAATCTAGCTAAAAAATAGTGATGTTACAATAAATATATTAAGCTACAGAACGATGGAGTTTGTTATATAAATAAAATTTTTAATAATATATAATATAATTGAGTCGTTTTTAATAAAATTTTAACAATTAAAAAATAAGTTTCAATTGTATTATATATTATTGAGTTTGTTTTCTAAAACTTCATACTATTAAAATATTCAATGACAATAATATATCTAAGCCAACTTTCTAAGAACCTTTAAAATAATTATTAATTTAATATAATATTAAAATAAATTTTATAATTTAAATCACATTTACCTCCAATTTATTATTTTTATATATTATATGATTTTGATCATATTCACAAATAAACTTATATTACTTTAGACTTTTAGAAATGTGCACGTGAGGGAATGAATAATTCTCCATAATAAAAATATTATTAAACTCATTTTCTATAGTTGGAACGCTTAGCATTGTCACTTAACATATACTTCTATTTTTATATAATCTAATTAAAGTCACTTAACATATGCTTATTTTTCTTGTAGCAGGTGATAAACTTTACTGATATAACGTGGCATTTATTTCATGACGTGGCGTTCTTGTTTTGTTTTATATAATTATTTTTATTAATTTTTAAATTCATGCATAATTTAAGTAAAATTTTTATAATATGTTTTGTGTATAAATAATAAAGTGTGAAATGTTAAAAAAGAAAAAATATATATATAATATAATTTTTATAAATTATTATTATTATTATTATTATATATATTTAATTTTATTTACCTAGATTTGACCCCTTTTTTCAAATTTATTTTTTAATCAAATATTTTAAATAAATAAAACGACAACAAATAAATAAACAGATTCCCTATTAGAGTAATACAGAAAAGTATTAACTGTTTAGGAATTTCAATTGCACTTATCTTTATCTCTATTAGAAATTGGGTTGGGTTAAGCTTTTCCTAGCAAATCTTTTATTGAAATTATGCAAAGGCCCATATACATATAAATAGTGGGCCAATTCGGTAAAAATTACTTTCATGGTCTTTTTTTATTCGGGCCTAGGATACTGTTAGCACTAGTTCCAGCCCGCCGAGTCGAAATCCTTTCAAAATCAAAACGACACGTCGTATTCTATTCAGCGGCAAGACATTATACATCTTCTTCCTGCTACTTAACTGTCCTTCTCCCTTTGAATGTTCCCCGCCACGATCTCCCCTTCTTCTTGTTCTTCTTCTTCTATCACCAACCCTGTTCGTGCGATCACGACCTTCTTTTTCAATATGAAATAAAAAGGTGACACCTTTTAGATTCTGTTTGGTACTGGAGAAAATGAAGGAAGTGAATAGATTTTTTTTTTTTTGGTAGTATTTGCTGACGAGTTGGATTCAATATTAATTTGATTGGATACTAAACTGTTTTTCTTTTTCTTTCACACAATTATTTCTTCTCACCATAGGAAACGAACTTGCTGCTTGTTTCAACCATTGCCATCTTTTTTCTGTATCCCCCCCCCCCCCCTAAACCCTCTCCATTGGGGTTTTACTGATTAGCTGTATCTATATTTTTTCTCCCCTTTAGGTTTCTGGAGCGTGGAAAAGTATGGAAGACTTGTCAACGTAAACCCCGGTTCGATTGATTTATGATGCATTGAAAAGAAAAAAATATTAATAATAGAAGTAATGATTGAGGAAAGGGGAAGCTTGTTTAAGTGTGCGTGTGTGTGTTTTCTTTTTATAACGGGGTTTCTAATTTATGGAAATGTTAGGGAGGAGATCGGAAATACACTACGGATACTCGTAGCAACAGATTGCCATTTGGGATATTTAGAGAAGGATGAAGTACGACGACATGATTCATTCCAAGCATTTGAGGAGATATGTGCAATAGCACAGCAAAAACAGGTAATGAAGTAGATTTGATCTTCGAGTTGAAATTTGAGGGGACTATGTAATATCTAAACTGTATATGGAACTTACTTGTTGATATCTATACTTAATAATGTGTGATTTGTGTTAATATGTTGGAAAACATTTAGGTGGATTTTTTACTTCTAGGTGGTGATCTTTTCCATGAAAATAAGCCATCAAGGTCAACATTGGTCAAAGCTATTGAGATTCTTCGACACCATTGCCTCAATGATCAGCCAGTGCAGTTTCAAGTTGTCAGCGACCAGACTGTCAACTTCCAAAACATGTAATTGAGTCAAAACTCTCTCTTTTGAACGGATTTGACATCTAGAACTGATTTCACATGTAATTGAACTGTTTTTTCTTTTGTTTTGAGTCAAAAATCTCTTTTTTGTTTCTAACAGGTTTGGTCATGTAAACTATGAAGATCCTCACTTCAATGTTGGTTTACCAGTATTCAGTATTCATGGAAACCATGATGATCCTGCTGGAGTAGACAACCTTTCTGCGGTAGACATTCTCTCGGCATGCAACCTTGTTAACTATTTTGGGAAAATGGTTCTTGGTGGTTCTGGTGTTGGTCAAATTACTATCTACCCCATTCTTATCCGGAAGGTTTGTCTCTAGTTTTGATCAAACAAAGCTTCATGGGTATTATTCATCACTCTTCTTATTACTTAGATGTTTTTCAGGGCTCAACAGCTGTAGCCCTTTATGGTCTAGGAAACATCAGAGATGAACGGTTGAATAGAATGTTTCAGGTATTCTTTTTAACTAACTTGAAGGCTGCTCGGAGGTGTCTTTTGTTTGAGGAATTCTAGATTACACATGGAGTAGAATACTGCAACAGCTAAGATCGAGCCAACTTTTCAGAAACTAAAACTTTTTGTGCTGATGTGGCTTGATTGTAGCTGTTGAAGTAGCTGCTCCATGTGTACTCTAGACTCACTCGATATTGGCTTATTACTGTTTGCTTTTCAGACTCCACATGCTGTACAATGGATGAGACCAGAACCTCAAGAAGACTGTCAAGGGTCAGACTGGTTCAACATTCTGGTACTTCATCAAAACAGGTTGTGTGTTGTTATTTCCATAATGCAATTTTAAATGATGTTATTATATTATTAACCTGAAAATTATGATCGGGTTCTACAGAGTAAAGACAAACCCCAAAAATGCAATCAATGAGCATTTCTTACCACGCTTCTTGGACTTCATAGTATGGGGACATGAACATGAATGTCTGGTTGATCCAAAGGTTTTGTTGAATAAAATTTTTATAATTTTATAATCTTGTTTATCATTTTTGGTGAATAATATTGGATCTTTTTCTTTTCTTTTGTCTGCTGTTTTCTAAAGGAAGTTCCAGGGATGGGCTTCCACATTACACAGCCAGGTTCTTCAGTTGCAACATCACTGATTGATGGAGAATCAAAGCCGAAGCATGTCCTTCTGTTAGAGATTAAGGTTGTCTATGCGAAAAAATAAATAAATAAAATTAAAATGCATCTTTTTTAAGGATGTATCTATAGTTTAGAAATTCATGTTTGTATATATGCAGGGGAATCAATACCGGTCAACCAAGATTCCCTTGATGTCTGTCAGACCTTTTGAATACACTGAGGTAAGTAGTATTGCGCTTTTCCCTGCTCACACCAGTCTTCTTTTTTTTTTTTTGTGTGGATAAATTTGCTGAATTTTCATCAAACAGATTGTATTGAAGGATGAACCTGACATTGATCCTAATGATCATAATTCAATTCTTGAACATTTGGACAAAGTGGTAATTTTTGTTTCCTTATAGTGAAAGAGTTTGTAGGATCTCTCTGTGTATGCGTATAATTACCTTAGAACTTTTTAGGTCAGAAATTTGATAGAGAAATCAAGCAAAAACGCTGTTAATAAATCGGAGCTCAAACTCCCATTAGTCCGGATAAAGGTAAAAATCACACTTATTGTTTATAATAACTAAGAGCAAGCCTTGTTTTATATTTGGTGCTTAACATCGTTAGTTGATTTTTGTAGGTAGATTACTCTGGATTTATGACAATAAACCCTCAAAGATTCGGACAGAAGTATGTGGGAAAGGTAGTTGTCTTCTATCATTCAAATCTGAAAAAGCCACTTTGGATCTTTTCACAAGTCATCACATGTGAAAAATATAATGGTATCTTGAATTTTTCTAGGTTGCAAATCCTCAAGACATTCTTATATTCTCAAAGGCTTCAAAAAAGGGTCGGAATGAAGGTGTTAAAAATCCTCAACCCAATGTTATTGTTTCTCTAATTCTGACCACATGGGTTCACAGTCGTGCTCTTTTTGGATGACATATACAGTATCTCTTTTTCTTTTATCCTTCTAATTCCTGCTCATTGTTTAAACATTGTAGGTAAATTTGATGATTCTGAAAGGCTTCGCCCAGAAGAACTAAATCAACAGAACATAGAAGCATTGGTTGCTGAAAGTAATCCGGTATGAACTTAATGAATGTTAACCGGTATGAATTTCATGGAAAGACTAATGTTCTAGTGACAAGTCTCTTAAATGATGTTATTGCAGAAAATGGAGATTCTTCCTGTCAATGATTTGGACGTAGCATTACACAATTTTGTGAACAAGGATGACAAGATGGCCTTCTATGCTTGTGTGCAGTACAATCTTGAAGAAACACGAGTGAGTAATACTCCTATGTTTATTTGTATCGTCTCTTATATAAGGTTGAAGCTGATCATTTCTTAACCCTTTCTCCTTTTCTTTTTCAGAACAGAATTGCTAAGGATTCGGATGTAGATGTTCTTAAGTTTGAAGAGGAAGATTTGATACTTAAAGTTGGAGAGTGCATGGAGGCAAGGAAACTTTTGCAGGAACAAGTCAAGGAAAGGTCATCTGCTACACACTCTAGGGATCCTACACCTTTCTCATCCTCTGCTCATTCCCTTCAAGTAAGTCGGTGTATTCTCGACTTTTTTCTTTAAAATGAGCTACTATTTCTTATTTTTTAATGCATCAAATTTCCCATTTTCATGTAGAATTTCCGAAGTACGAAAAGTACTACAGGAATCGGATCTGAAGTACCATTTAGCGATGATGAAGATGACAGAACACAAGCATCAGCCTCAAAGGCAACAACAAGTAGAGGCCGAAAAGGGTCAACTAGATCAACCAATGATGTTTCGGAGCGTGGTAGAGGTAAAGCTACAAGGGGAAGAGGTAGGGGCAGAGGCTCGAGCAATCTAAAGCAGACCACCCTTGATGCAACTCTTGGGGTCCGCCATTCTCAGAGGTAGTTTCCTTTATTTTACTTTTAAGCAAAATTTAAAATAAATAAAGAAAAAACAATCTGGTTGGTATAAGAAAGGTAGAGTTGGGTTTAGCAGGAACCGACCAGTTTTATTATAAAATTAAAAGAAATACAATCTATAGGAGAGGGTCATAAACCTTACCTCCATAAGAATAAAACAAATTATAAACTTATACGATCGAAAACTTAAAACCAAAAAACAAAACAATAGGTAAAATATTGGAATATGTTGTTTGATAATGCTGTTACTGCAGATCTGCCTCTCGAAGCATGGACATTGATGATAATGATTCTGATTTGAACGAAGAAGATAAAGGAATTGAAGAAGTTAGTGACAGTTCGGTATGAGAATCTTCATTTGCTTTCTTTATATGATATTTGACTCACTTTTAATTTGTATAGTTATAATTTGAAATAAATGTCATTTTCAAATTCTTTTTTTTAAGGAAAATGATGCGAGTGTGCAAGGGAGAGGGCGTAAGAGAGCTACTCCTAGGGTGAGAGGTAGAGGTTCGACCCAATCATCCTCAAAGCGAGGAAAGAAATCGGACCACTCTTCGGTTCAAAGGATTCTCATGAGTAATGATGATGATAATGATGAGGACGAGGATGATGAGGTGGCAAAGAGAGTAAACCAATCTCAAACTCGGGTTGGTTCATATCTTTTAGTTTTTTTCTCTTGTTTTCTTTTTCCTATCTCAAAGTAATAACTTTTACTTTTCTCTTACCAGGTAACCAGAAATTACGGTGCTCTAAGAAGGTAAGCTCGGAATCAAGGCTCATTGTATCAATCTGAATCATTACTCAAGTAGTCAAGTTTGGAGGAGTTGTTGTATGGAGATTTGAGGCTGTAAAATGGATGGTGGAGATGATTTTGTGTTTGATGTAAATTGAACCTTGATTTCTTCCTGTTGTTAATTATGAGAGTTTGCACTTAATTGCTGAAATGATCGAGAGATCATCCAGCCTTAAATTGCTCTTTTGCCTTCTTATCAATCAATTTCGTAGTGAAGAAGCTTGAATTGGCT
This sequence comes from Coriaria nepalensis, assembly GCA_027186245.1. NCBI lineage: Eukaryota > Viridiplantae > Streptophyta > Magnoliopsida > Cucurbitales > Coriariaceae > Coriaria > Coriaria nepalensis. The sequence goes on along the minus strand of CP114495.1, from coordinate 9,025,450 downwards.
AGAATATGGAGGTAGCTGATTAATAGTGTTAACAAAAAATAGGGACAAATACAACCCAGAAATGTGAAAAATCTCAAAACCAGTCCGAAAAATTGTTAGGAGCCATTGAACCAAAAGCACCCAACACATTTTTAGAGGGGAAAAGAGGGCTAGAAAAGATTTGATCATCTCATCCCGTAATAATCCTTCAATACAAGCTGGAAGAGATTCTAGTTTTATACTATATTTACAGACTAGAAGAGACCCACATTCTACCATATCCACGCTCTCTCATCTAAAGAAGACAACTCTCCTCTGGATTTCATTTCCTTGAATCTCCGTTTGCCTTTGACTATTGACTTTTTCCTTTGATTTGACAATCCTCTCCATCGTCCCCTTCCAACTATCAGAAATGCCCCTCCCGACACCGGAAATTCCATTGGCCCCACCACCTTGAACCGCTCTCTCCTTACCTTTTAAAGCAGCAGCAGTAGTACAAGCCTTTTGTTGATCAACTCTGCTTGGCCCCAAAGCTTTTGCACCAACATTCTGATTAAATCCAAGAGACTCATTAATATGAAAAATGAAATCAAGAAAATTTAAAAAATGATAATTCACTAATACAAGTTTTGGTATGAGATACTTGCCTTTGGTTTTGCACAAAACCTTTCTTGGTCCGGTCTCTTATTTTCCTCAACTCGAATCTTAGCTGTGGTTTTTACTTTATCCTTGGCTGATTGAGTCATTCTGGCCGCATTGCTTTTCTCCCAGGTTGACCTATGTTGACATTTCGACGTAGATGTTGAATTTTTTCTAACATCATAACAACCGGGATTCAAAGAGGACCCCACACTAGACTTGCTCGAGGAAGACTTCCCTCCGCCTGATGCAACTTCTCGAGTAACACAGCTTTTCCTAGGACTCTTATTAGTTGTTATGGTACTACTGCTTGACCCACTTTCAATTCTCTTCTTGGCCAAATTCCGAGAAGTCAATGAAGGCTTTGACTTCAGACTTGTAGAATTTGAAGTGACTAAACTCGATTTCGAACTAGAAGTTCCTTTTGAATTTGTGAAGCTTGATTGGGGATTTGATTTTGTAGTAGATTTCCCACTTAGAACCTGTACCGGGTGATGTTCAGCTAACGAGAAATCTTTACCTTGATTTCTTCCCCATTTCTTGTTATTGTAATCTTTGCCTCTTGATTTCGAGACTGAGCCCGGAAGATTGGGTGAAGCGGCTCCAGCTAAATCGAAATCTACCGCCGACTTAATCTCATGGGAAGACTGATGATGAAATCTGGTAATATACCAAGAAATTAAATATATATATATACACGAATTATGAATAACATATCTGGTTTTACACAAAATGCTGTGGACTTTGAAAGAGGGAGCTTACAGGTGGCTTCTGTCGAACCAATCATCGATTCTGAAATTGAAAATTTTAAGAAAATGATGAATATGGTAAAAATAAGGAACTAGCAAGTAACAGATCTCTCACAATTAGTAGTCATATAATAAATAGCTTACCTATTTTGATTATTGGTTGAAGTAGGTTCGATGGAAAGGTCCACCCACATTGGAGCTTCAATTTCTTCCTATACATATAGGTCAATCAGGAAAAACACTAAAACTTGGAAAATCAGGAATAGTAAGCAAGAAGATCAGACGGATTCAAAACCTCAAGAGCTCTAACAAAATCAGATTGAGATACCAAAACTGAACTAGAAAAAAGCCCTAGTTACAACATTAAGCCCTAAAATTAAGCAATCTTTAGAATCGGAGGAGAAACAATAGACTCAGAAAAGCAGAGTAATCAGAGCCCATAATTTTTAAAATGGAAAACATAAAGAAAGAGAGGGAGATTGAATACCAGAAAATCCCAGTGATCGTCGATCATCATTTCTGCAGAGATCCCTTAAAAAAAATAAAAATGCAGAGAGATAATCCGTATTTGATCGAGGGCTTTCTACTTTCTAGGTCTCAAATCACCTCCATTTTTGCCAGGCTTTGTGGCTCGTCTCAAGTTCGAAGGTTTATAAAAACTTAACGAACGACGTCGTTCGGGTCAGTATGAGGAAGGACTATTATAGCTCGCTGGTTCTCGGTCGTGATGACTGTCGGATTGATTGACTTTTCAATAAATCAGAGTTTAAAAGTCGATCCTAACCGTCCACGTCGATCGGATTCTTAAATAGGCTCCTAGTGCGTTTTACACCATACATTCGACCGTTAGATTCAAACTGAAGGAGAACAAAGAAAATTACAAAACAGCCACATCATTCTTCAATGGTTATTAATTTGGCCAAATAATACTTTACCCAATTGCTAACTACTTCATGCCCCCTAAACTTGAAGATCTAAATTATCACGTCTTTGAAATAGTCTCTTAAACTACTATTATATTTGATTTAACTCATAAATTATCACATATTGGGATTATTCTCCTTAAATTATTATTTTATTAAACTTAATCTCATAAATTATCTTTTTATTAGATTTAGTATCTCCCAAAATATGAATATGACTAAGTCTAACATGATGATAGTTTAAATTTTAAGAGAAACATTTTTAAAATGTGGTCATATTCTCTACCTACCCATCGATATCTCATACAAGTCAGATTAAACAATATTTTCATAACCCATTTCAAATATATTTGATATATATCCATGAATATGATCTATATTAAAAATATCCTAATAGTTCGAAGGAGGAGAGAAAGAGGCTAGGTTTGATAGAACAATAGTTTAAAGGGATATTTTTAATATATGGTAGTTTAATGGGATGTCTAATATGATGCTAGATTAAGAGAAGTATTTCTAAGAGGTGGTAGTTAAGAGGCTTAAATCTACCATAATGATAGTTTAGGGAGATAAAGTATTTATATGGGTTTAAAATTTAAGAGCATTTATACTAGTTTTTTTAAAAATAAATTTCTTCAAATTAAAACTTAATTTTAACTTATATGAAATTTTAGTTAATATATTTTCAGACAATTCTATATCAGATTTTTTTATTATATTATTTAAATCAATTAAATATAATAATAATTATTTTTAAATAAAAGAGTGAATGGAAGAATATTATTTATTTATTTATTTATTTATTTTTTAATAAAAGAGTTAATGAGAGAATATTATTTATTATTATTTTAATAAAATAATTAATAGGAGAGAAAAAATAATAATTAAATAAGCTTTACTTCGTTACTCTCTTTTTTTTATGCCAATACGGGTAAGAGCATCCGCTACCTCATTGTATTTCCTATACATGTGATGAATAGACAAAGTAAAAGAGAAGAACCAAAACTAAATATATTCCCAAACCAAATTGAAAGGAGCTTCCAATTCAGGGTATCATTCATTATTAATCGCTTGAACTATAGAACGAGAATCACTCTTAATAAGAGTGATTTATGAACCCTACCGGAGTGCAAACTGGATGCCGTAAAATAAACCAAAAACCTCGGCCTAGAAACCATTCTCATAATCCAAAGTCCTAGCAAAAACCCCTATAACACTCTCAATATGATCCCGAATAACCCCTCTACAAGTTGATGTCCTCCTACGTTTAAATGCCCCAATGCTCAGTGTAAACAACCCATAAGTAGGTGTAACCCACATGAAAATGGCAACCCTCCTCAAGAGCGGACGGCAAGGCGAACACCCGAGCTCAACAAGGAAAAACTATCATTAGACCTAGAGGGTCTAGAAAAATCCATCGAGCTGGCTTTGTTAAGCTCGGAAACCTAAAGAAGAACTTTGTGGTTAATGGACGCTCCCCTCATCCTAACATTTTTAAAAATGGCATTATTGCGACCTAACCATAACTCCCAAGCAACGAGGAGAGGGAGCAATCTACTACAAATTTGATGCAACTAAAACGAAGAAGGAAACGCTTCCCACCAAAGACGAAACCTATCAACCTATAGTTGATTAACAAATAAAAAGCAGCACATCATGTGGAAAAAAGTTCATACCTAATGAGCGGATTCGCCAGCAATAAAAAGATATTGAACCGTTTCTTCTCGATGAGTAGCGCATCAAACACACCCAGAAGCTAGCGAGATCCTTATCCTTCTAAGATTAGATTTCATTGCCACCGAGTTATGGAAAATACGCCAACTAAAGAGCTTGATTTTAATTCGGCACTTAGCAACCCAAACAAAATTAAAATGTGGAATAACAACATCCATTCCAACAATAAAGCGTCGGGCCAATGTAATCATAAATTGGCTGGTTTTGAAAGGAGGCCAAATCATGCGATCATTTTGGGACGTTAAAACCAAGATCTTATCATTTAAAAAATCAATCAAGAATTGATCTGTAACCCCCAAATGCCAAACATCATCATTAACAACATATTGTAACGAAACCTCTAAGCATTAATTAATCTTGTAACCATTGAGCGAGAACCCTACCCCCCCATTATCAAACCAAAACGAGATCGAACTTCCGCACACATCCTCTATTTCTCCAACTAAAGAAAAAGAGAAACCGATTGGATAATTTCTTTCCAAGCCCGCGAGGAAGAAGGGGAAGTAGTCCAAAGAAAAGGCGGGCAGCCCTCCGTATACTGCGCCTGCATGTACGAACTCCACAATGAAGAAGAATTGCAAAGCCACCAAATCTTCTTCAAAATTAAAGTCCGATTCATATCATGCAAACTCTGAATCCCTAACCCGCCACTAGACATATCCGAGCAAATTTTCTCCCAACTAACCCAATGATGTTTCCGAACTCCGGCTTTGGAATCCTAAAAGAAACTCGCCATGATTTTCTCAACCCGATCCAACACCCCTTTAGGAACCGCCGAAATTGTAAGCAAGTGTAACAAAATCGAAGATAAAACATGTTTGATTAAAATTAGTTGACCACCAATCGCGAGAAAATGGGATTGCTACCCATCAAGTTTAACTGCCACTTTATTGAGCAAAGTCTCAAAATTTTGAGCCTTAATAAAAGCCATAGGTAACCGGGACCCTTAAAGAAATATAAGGAAAAGAATCATTGTGAAATGACATCACTCTCGCAATGATATTAATCCGAGAAATCGAGCATCGCGGATGCACAAAAAAATCACTTGTGGAGGCATTAGCCCTTTGACCCAACACCCTTTCATAAGCATGGATAACATTCATCAAATTTTGTAAGTTAGATAACTACCATTACAAAAAAGAAGGGCATCATCAACAAAAAGAATGTGTGAAACAAGCGAACAGCCGTGCTTGGAAATATACGGTTTAATTAAGTCGTTTGGAACATAATTATAGATATTCCTACTAAGGATTTCTTCGACAATAATGAAGAGTATAGGAGTAATGGAATTCTTTGTCTCAAACCTCGTTGACCCAAAGAATGACCCTTATAAACTCTTTGGAAAACCACCAAGAAAAATATATTTTGAGAGCAACTACCAATCACCCGACGAAAGCAATCGGAAAAGCCAAATTGAAGAAGAACCTTATCTAGGAAAGCTCATTCCAAATGATCATACGCTTTCATCATGTCAAGCTTGAAAATGATATCACTCCCGATAACTTGTTTACCCAAATCCCAAGATAACTCCTGAGCTAAACCAACAGCCTCCGCAATGGGTTTTTAACAAAACCATGTTGAGACTCAGAAATCAACTTAGGGAGAATAGTTGCTAGGCGAGTATAAAGAGTCTTAGAAAAAATATTGTAGACCACGTAAAACAAACTAATTGCCCTAAAATCTTTAAGATCAGTAGGACATGCTTTTTTGGGAATTAATACCAAAAGAGTCGAGGAAATGGAATCTGGAATGAGGTCTCCTTAAATAAAAGAATTAGCCGCTTCTAAAAGATCATCCGCAACCAGCACGATTGGAAAAAACCAACCAAAAAACTATCAATGCCCGGAGCACCATCAATGTGCATAGCCCAAACCGTAGTTTTCAATTCGTCCAAAGAAAAAGAAGTGGTGGGAAAGGAATTATCCCCGTTGATGATTAACAAAGGGATGACATCAAATAACTCTTGCTCCCAAGATTACGATTTCGAGCTATACAAGGAGCGGTAAGATCTTCCACCCACCCATTCTCTAGAATAGATTCCAAGTGATCAACCTTATCCTTCCACGTATTTAGATCCGAAAAAATAATCCCAAAAACTTTCATATTCCAAACCTTCAATGCATCTCTTGTAGACTTGATTTGATAGCAATCCTAAGCAAATGATTTGAATGAGTGGAAAACTAGAAAGATCTAACTCTATCCATAAAAGTGGGATGAGAAACCCACATTCTTTGAAAACGGTAAAGACGAGGACCGTCATAAGTGAGCGTAGAATACTGAAAAAGAAGCGGACAATAATCTGAATGAATTCGTTCTAAGTGCACCACCCTTCCATTAAATAAGTTACAAATATCTTGAGAAACAAGAACTCTATCCAACCTAGAATAAACCCTCGCAAAACCCAACATGTTATTACAATGGGTAAAAAGAGCACCCGGAAAAGGAGGATTAAGATTTATTCAAAATGTGATCCGGTCATCCACAAGCTACCACGTTAATGAATGAATTTAAGTTTATTTTTTTCATTAATTGATCATTTATTTACTTTATTACTTGACATGGCAGCTTGTGGACGACCAGATTACCTTTTGAATAAATCTTAACCTTGATTTGAATGGGTCTGCAAACTCAACGTCTGGACTGAATCCCTACCCCAACGCATACACGTGTTTTTGCAATTCATCTGATATTTAGTATAAATTTAAGCTCAAACAATCATGATCAATTTTTATTAGTTCAAATCAGATTCTGACTACAAATTATACTAAATTACGCTAACTCAAATTATACAGAATATTTTATACGAAACGTCGTGTCGTGTAAATTACTCCTACAACATATAAAGAGGCCTCTTCATCTTATATGGAAGATATTTTACAATTGCAGGCCCAAAACTTTTTAGCGTATACAAAACTAATGAAATCTCTGCCTTTTGAGAGGGTAAGCTCTTACTGGACATAAATACCTACTATAAATAGGCAAATAGACAATGCCCGTCGGCAAAACTAGTGACAATTCTCAATTGAGATATGAGAGGGTAAGGCAAATACACAATAGACCGTCTATCTTACTGCAACTACTATAAATACCTTCTTCTAGTAACCTGAATCGGATCATATCCTATGCCTATAGCAAGCTAAAATCAAGAACTTCGTTGGTGGTTTTACCACACAGGTGGGTCCTTGTGTCCTATATTCTCTTGGTTTCACCAAGAAATTAGTTAGCTTCCTTCATGTACTTTCTAAACTCTTGTTCTTGATCTTATTTGTTCATCTCAAACCTAGAAAAGTATATAAATAATTAGTATCGTTGAGGGCATTTCTCAATTGTTTTAAGTTTTTTTAAACGAGTCATTAAAATTAACGTATATTTTTCATATTTTACAGTTGATCATCGGAATGTCTACCAACTTTTTAGATGAAGAGGAGGAGGTTGAGATTGAGGTAGAAGATGCTAGTGCTATCAAAACTAAGGAAGAAAAGAAGCCTAAAGAAGAAAAGATGCAGATAAAGGCTACCAACTTTTTAGATAAAGAGGAGGTTGATAATGAGACAGAAGATGCTAATGCTATTGAAACTAAGGAAGAAGAGAAGCCTACAATGTACAAATTTATAGGGAATATAGCTATAAATGGTGAGAAGATTGTGGTTGAAGGCAAAAAACAGAACTTGTATTTTGGAGATATCAGCATTGCTCCGGGTAGAAATGCTGGAAAGAATGCAGTCACTTTGGTTGGAGTTGGAGCTACCGGAGAGAACTCTGTGTACAAAGCTGAAGGCGGAGAAATCAATATGTGTTTTGGAAAAAATTAACCTATGATAGAAAAAATTTTAAAAAATAATAATTCCAATTTTGTTGTAATTTGCAATTGATATTTTGTGTTATTTTTCCTAATTTGTTTAAGGCCAGAGAGCTGATTTCTTGCACTTTTTTCATCCGTTTGTAATAATTAAGCTTGATTGTGTTACCACAATATATAAATTGTGTTTTGTTATTATCGAAAATATTATCCCATATTGAGAATTTAGTATAAACACGTATCAAAAATTCAGTATATATGATTGGGCTAATTACTATACATATTTCACTCATATAAAAAAAATATACGCGCAGGTTCAAGATAAATTACCTTACATGCAATGCGAGGAGGCGGATTGAGAATAGCATTAAATGTTAGACCAAGTTAAAAATCTTGTCTTTTTTTTCTTTAATTTAGATTATTAATTAGATTAGTGGATCATATTGTCTTAACTCATACATTAGTCTCATATCACACTACGTATCATATGGGCTTTATACCTAGTTCCTATGGTCGAGCAAACCTAACAATCTATTGAAAATATCGAAAAGACAAGAAAAGTGATTTGTGAAAAGTGTGAATTAACCCGACCAGTACACCGTACACATGTTTATGACATTCTATTGATATTTAGTGTAGATTTAAACTCATCTAAGAAAACTTATAATCATATTTTATACGAGACATCCTGTTGACAATTTCATTCTTATATCGATAATATTATTCAACTAATTCAATCACAACCCCAATTTTTTTTACACTTACTGGACATATATTCCGACTATAAATACCTTATTCCGGTTACCCGAATTGGGATCATATTATTCTTCTTTATATTAGTACTGTTGAGTTCATTTATTTACAGTTTAAATTTTCCAAGAGTCATTAAAATCAGTGTATATTTTTCACAACTTACAGTTGATCATCAAAATGGCTACCGGAGAAAAGAAGCAGACTGAGACTCACGAATATATAGATAAGGAGGTGGTTGTTGAGACTAAGATTGAAATTAAGGAAGAAGAGAAGCTGAAAGGAGTTTCTAACACGCTTATGGATACAAAGTTTTTGTCCAGAGCTATTTCTTTTCCTTGCAAGGTAGTGATTGTTTATGGGCTATGTCAAGTACGATATTCTCTATTCTCTACTAACCTTATACGACATGATCCTTTCATAATAAATGCACGTTATCGTCTCATTCTTTATATCTGCTATGGAATTATCTCATGTCAAACTCTTTGTCGGCAATTTCTGTGCTAATGTCGTGATTGTAATATGGATTGTTATGTTGTCATCAATTTTTACATCATAATTAGAGAGGGAAAATTCTTCAAATGAAGGGACAATTGATGCACTACTATCATTGGACATGTCCTGTAAAGAAATAATCGAGATAAATCAAGATATTATCAAACCAGAATACTAAACAAGTAGCACAAATCAACCAGAGTACTCAAAAAATTGAACCAATCAAACAAACTTTTATATTATAAACATCATCCATGTAATGTGTCACTACAAAACTCTACGAAAGTTTGAGGATCTTCATTTTAATAAGGAATAATATAAGATCTTTTACATTTTTGAAGTACCCTTTCAGTCAATTAGTATTTTTAAACTACCATTCCCGTTAATAAGGAAAAATGCAATGACACACTTATAGCATCTCATTCATGATTGCAATTAAAAGTCTTTCAATTTATCCAAAAAAAAAAAAAAAAGAGTTGGATACATTAGTCGCTCTTAACCCAAATCATTGTACCAAAGGTTGAGATACCGTGCCAAGATAAATTAGATCAAGCAGTCCTCGACAACATTCTCTTCTATAATTTATCTAAGATTGTAAGACCACAATGCATATATAAAAAATATGCAAAATTGAGATATATATATATATATATATAGGGAGTCAGCCGTTGGGGAGGGAGGGTGGCATCGGGCGCCAAAAATTAGTTTTATTTCATTATATATATATATATATATATTAAAGGGGCAGTGACTTGTCGGATGCTTTCGACAAAATTGATCGAATGTTTTCAAACAGTGATTATCCGACCCGTACCTGACTCGAAGTATACTAACTAAGCAATCAATAAGAACACTTCTCTTCCATCTCTTTGATACTATACAAGTACAACAATGGAAGCAGACTATATACAAACTGACTGAAAAAATCTTTCAGCAGATCTTCCTACCCCTTTTCTCTTGGCTTTATGCACAAATTTCTTAACCCTTCCGATTTTGCTTACCAAAATCGGTCAGTCTACTAACATTTTCCTTACCTGTCCAAATACAAACTCCCGTGCTAAAGCCCGAACAAGCCCCCCATTTCATTCTCCTATACTCCATTCCTAAATCTTTCTTCAATGGTGCAGTGTTTTTGTGCTTAATTTACCCCACCATTTTCTCCGGCCCTTTTCAGCATCCAAATGGTGGCCATGTTTATGCAGCTTCGCTTTAGTCTCCCTTAACCTAACCTTGTACTCTTTCTTCCACAACTGGAACCGGATTTTAAGTTTCCGGAACTCTTCCTCAGAACTCATATTCGGACCCGATTGGCCACCTAGCTTGGCTTCTACTATAATTCTAGCATCTTCATCAAAAGTTTGTTTCCTCTGCTCGAATTCTTTCATCAGATTTCCTATTGCTCCTCCTCCCATGCCATTAGGATCTCTCCTTGTTGCAATTATTGGTGTGCTACCACCTGGAGTTCTCGATCCCATAGAGGTTGTGTCCTCCGAATCTTCCGCTGTGTTTTCGGCTGCAAGGCTCTTTTTTGCTGCAGCAAGACTCATCTGGGAGAAAAAAAAAAAAAAAAAAACAGTGACCAATATGCCATTGGTATTAATTCTGGGATTCATTCATGTTCAGCATTTTAGACTCAAGTTTGGTGGTCTATTATTCAATTTGGAACCACAAACTCAGTATTCTGCAAATCCATTGACAGACTCTAGGTTGTGGTGAAATGTTTGCAAAATGGAGTTTGATCGAATTTGTCTAAAGCAGCTCTAGAACCTTGTTTTGATTTAATATAGTAAGATTTTCAAACTTTTATAAAAATGTCACATAAATTTGATTTTGATCTTATACTAAAATCCAATTTCAGAAATATAGTTACAAAAGCCCTGGGGCAAACTGACCATCAGTGTGCAATCTATGATATGCATGAAAAAGCAACTCACTTGCAAGGAAGTCATCTGTTTTTGCCATATGTTCTCCATTGCTTTCATCTTCGCTTCATATTCTATCCATCTGGCCTCGGATTGTTGCAGTTTCTCTTGAAGAGCGGCATTTTCCCGTTCCTTTTTCCCGAGAGATTCTTCTGCCTTAAGAGCGCGCATTTCAAGCTCTGTTGTAGTAGACAGAAGAACTGCAACTTGATTCGGTGTGATAACCTCCTCCTAAGCCAAGACAGAATTTACCCTTTAAGCTGCTCAAAGCTCATATAGCTCATAAGAAAACAAACAAGGGAAGGCTGATAACATTACACAGTACCTTCACTTGTGGAATCTTCCTGCTGGGTTTTGTTTTATAATTATTCCTGCCATTAAAACGCTTTCGAACTAGCCAACCGCGTAAGGATTTTTGAACAACTTGAATACCATGCAAGACTTGAGCTCTCTTTTCTTCCAATGTATCAATCTATGACAATCACCATAACTCGCATGCATTAGAAAACCATGTTATCAATTACAAAAAGGAAGAAAACAAGACCCCGATCAGATTAACAAAAATTTCTTCCCTTTTATTCTAGAACTTGGTCAAGAAACCAAACTCTATAACAAACATCATAGAACTAGAAAACAGTTGATCTCGTAACCTTCTTGGTTTGAAAATTATTAAAATGATAGGAAAAGATAAATTAGACTTCACCTTTCCAGCTCGGAGAAACAATTTTGTATAACCAACATGATACATTTCAGGGTGGATGTTAAATTGTTGAAGAACAGCAACCGATATACTCAGTGGATCCTGACATACATTGCTCTTTTCCACAAGCAAGAACCCATACCTAATATATGTATGTAGGAGAAATAAGCCAACAGTTGTATCAGAAAAAGCTAGTGAACTGAGACAATATTTCACCATCTTACCTTTGTGCAAATTCTTCATGTGTCAATCTGGCAGGATATCCAGATCTTGAAACCCTAGCAATCTCCAAAATTCCACAAGCGTTTAGCTGTTGTGAGATAAGGTTCTCCTCAAAGGAGCCTGGAATCTGCTTACTATTTGGCCTCATGCAGTAAATGAAGTGAGGACTAGTGTTCTCCAAATGATGCATCAATTTAAAAAGTTGCTCCTATGACCCAAAGCAAATAAAAACCTCAGATTTTTGCAAAACAAGTCATCTAAAAAAAATTTTAGATGCTACAGCAGCTTGGACAATCCGCTTCAGAAAGGAGTGGAAACTCCATATTTACCTTAAGGTGCATACTGACACTTTGTTTTTGGGAACTACTATTCGTTTTCGAGGCAAACGACTGAAGAAGTTTAGCACTACAGGATGAAAGCAGTGAGATAGAATCAGACTGCAATTGATCTCTGTTCTCTTCCAGGAACCCATTTGTATCATATAGGACCTAATAAGATTAAGTTATTAGTACAAACGTGTAAAAAAATTTAAATTCTGTTTTACTAGAATCACGGTTCAACATGATTATTTAAACTATAAATAAAAACATCAAAGAAAAGACAGACCTTGAGATCTATTTTTCCAGAGTGACCATATAGATCAAATAGGACTTATCTTATTAGGAGTTACTATAGAACTAGATAGATTAAGTGCTCTGAGATATGTACAACATTAAAGAAATCATAAAGAACTGAGCAAGAACTTACCTCTCCAGCATAATGGTGAATACCAAAAGCCCTGCTTTTTTCTTCTTTAAAAGAAGGATGAGCACTCAAGTGATGCTTAAGTTTATTTGTGAAAGTCAGATCAGTAGCATCGTCCGACTTGGACTCCTCATCCAACAAAGCTAGCAGTCCTAGAGGCTTCTGCCCAAGGAAATATGACTACTTTATCCGGAAGGAAGTGACTCATTTATAAACGTTAACATGGATCAGGGAGAAGTCCATATTGCAAAGAAAGTAGAGAATGAATCCATAAGAATTACCTTCTCAATCAGATTTAGGCACTCTTGGTTATCTTCAAAATCAACTCTATTCCAATCCACCCCATCAAATTCATAGTCCTGCAGAACAATTTACACCTGATCATATTGATGTTCAGGAAAAAAAAAAACCAATATCCTGTGCCTATGTACATCTATTCAACTATTGAAAAAGAAAAACATATTTATCAACTTGAGATAGCAAAACTGACCATCTGACTAGGATTCTTACCTCTTGCGGAAGTTTTAACAGATGCTGGCTGAAATGTTGTTGAAGCCTCTCATTTGCATAATTTATACAAAATTGTTCAAATTTATTTTTCTGAAAGGAGCATGGATATAATCACCACTTGACGACTTTTAATGAGCAAGAAATTAAGCCTTACACATGAGTAAAAATAGCATGCATACCTTAAATGATCCAAAACCACATATATCCAGTAGATGTATGGAATTTCCCGACTGGCATTTTCTCACCCCAAGAGAATTATTGATTTGTTCTACAAGCCAGTCAAACAAGCTTGCATAGATAAATCTCGCCAATGCATTTCTTTTAAAAGTGGCCTGCAATTTGGAATTACAAACGGACTTCACAACACACTAAGAGAATGCATTCTAAGTTAGGGAGACTGAATAAAACAATACACAAGAGAGAGAGAAAGTCCATTAAGCGAGTAGAAAGTGAACCTGATTCAATGTCAATTTCTTCAGACTTTGGGTTGATAAAATTGAGATAAGGTCTCGAGAACTGCAACCCATCAATTGAGTTGCATTCTTTAGAGCTGCCAGAGTAAGGAATAAGTATAAGTCACTTTATACAACATGTACATTTTCAGTTTCTGAAGAAACGCCATTCATTAACGGATCAGAAGAAGAAGATGTGAAATCTAGAAACTATTACCTTCATCAGCCAGAACCTCAACATGATTATCGCTGTCAATGACTTTAAATGATACATTTCCTATCCATAGCACTGCAGCAAGAAGAGTAAATACATAGTTTTGATCTTCCTTGTGAATTTGGATGATGTCTAAGGCTTCCTGGAGGTGGGGGGAAAAAAAAAAACTAAAGATCTTTCCTGGCTTGAATATAAGAATTTAACTGAATCCACATAAGCAAAAATACAATTAAACACCGTAGACATAAATCTATTATGTTACCATAAGAACATGGAATTTCTTCGCATCATCAACACCATCAATTGCCATGCATTCACTCTGGTTAAGATACTTGTACTCGCTAGCCGTCTTAAGGTTAAGAGTCTCTAGAAAAAAAAAGGTAAATAAATAAATATATATAAATATATGAATAAACAAAAGGCAGGTGTATAGAGTAACCAGTTTACACATTTAATCCAGAACTTTAGATATAATATAATTACCTCGAAGGTTAGGAGGAGCACCAGCACAAAGCTGATAAAAAATATGGAATGACCTTTCATCGCTACTTAGCTCGACAACTCTCGACTGCTCAAGAAGGAGATAGTAATCTCAGACATGTCTCATGTTTCAAGTAGAAGTTTGAATTGAGAAAAATCTTACCCTTTCTAACATAACTATCAACATGTATTGCAGGTGGATCGACAATTTGCCATACACATGAGGTCATAACAGCAAGTGAGTAATAGCATGATGAGATTTATATGATGAAATAAGTCATAACATTATTCTAACAAATTCCTTGCTGTTTTTTTTTAAAAAAAAGAAAAAAAAGAGCTTACGGGTTTGAATTTTAGCACCACATATCTTCCCCATTGTGCTAAAATGAATTTCAATCAACTTCCCCTGCACCATATTCAAAAGCATGTTAGCCAAGCTCAAGAAATATCAGGATCACTTAAGCCGAGTTTGCCTAAGCATTTTATAAAACCCGGTTTAGATTAGGGTCAGTTTGTCTTGCTGGTTTTAGAACTTTCAGAAACTGGATTGTTAGTATAAGATTAGATCTAAATTGATGCAGTATAAGATCAGAAGGGTGTTCTGTGGATGCTTAGGGCAAACTCAACCTTAGTTTTTTTAGCAAAAACAAAGTCATCCCATTATTAGAAAAAATATAAATAAAAATTTAAAATGAGAAAAAGTTTAGAAAGACCAGAAGAGACTTACAAATCGGCTGGAATCGTCATTCCTAGACGTCTTGGCACTCCCAAAGGCTTCTAAAATACAATTTGCATGAAGGATTCTATTATCTATCCCAGAATCAGCCCCACCAAGAGCAGCCAAGTATTGTATAACAACTTTTGCTGTCTCTGTTTTCCCAGCTCCACTTTCTCCGCTGTAAGAAAAATATCAAAATAACTAACAAGTGCAAACTAATACCAAGGAAGCACCATACGGAGATAAACTGACCTTATTAGTATGGATTGATCGACATCAGCTGCAAGATGTCATAGTCACCAAAATAAATAGGTTCAGAAACAAGTTAAAGTTGCAACCCGAGCAATTCTAAAAATCTTTTCAAATTAAAGAAGAATAAAATAAAATAAAAATTGAATAAATCATCCACCTTTCATCATTTGATTATAAGCATCATCAGCTACGGCATAAACGTGAGGGCTGTCTATGAGCTTCTGCCTATAACCCGTGACTAATTCGCTTCCATAAAGTTTCACTTCTCTAAACGGATTGACCGCAATAAGTACTGGCCCCACCTTACTCTGTAGAGAAATAAATTTATTAAAGAAAAAAAAAAACATTTACAAGACAAGAAAATGATATACTTATACAAGAACAGGACCATTCTTACATAAATCTTATCCTGAGAATATCTCTGCCGAAGATTGCAAAGAGCAGATGGTTCATTCAAATGACTAAGCCATGTAAGATCATCAACCCCATTCAGAATATCCAGATTAGCAGGAAAAAGCTCCCCTTTTGATACCTTAACAACCTATATGATATTGTCAGAGTATAACACTATTAAGTATACATAAATCTTCTATTAGCTTTCAAGCAATTAACCAAGCTTATGAACTGAACTTACATTTCCATTAAAGAGTGAGACAAATGCTTCCTCCTCAACTGTTGATTGTATTGTTCCGGATTCCCATGGCCCATTTTGAAGCCTACACCAAACTCGGAGTTTCTAAGAGGGGACAGACAGAGAGAAAGAGGGAGGGAGGGAGAGAGAAAAAAAACCTTAGTTCCATATAAAGCTATAAAAATGAGAGAAATATTCATATAAAACATCACATTTTTAAGTTACCTTCTTGATGAAATAACCAATGTAATCATCCCAATCCGAATCAGAAGCTAAAGCCGGAATAGAGTATGGCGATTTATCATTTTGATCTCTCTTCACTTTCTTGCTCCAAATGCTACTTCCCTTGTTTCCTAAATCCTTCTCTTCCCTTTTTATCTCCCCATTCACATTAAACCCACCTGATAAGCCTTCCAATGGGCCTATATCACTCACCCTGAAGTTGTTAGGCAAAGATCGGCGAGCCAGAGGAAGCCGGCCCTTTAAAGTGGGCCGGGCCGGCAATGCAGGCGGTAAGTCCTTGGGCTTTTCGATTTCATCTCTTCGCCGGAGCGACTCCAGCATTTCTTCCAGAGAGCTCCGTGCTAAGGTCGAAGGCGAGGTTGATAACATCATCTTGCTGGAATTTCCCCTACCTAAAATCAGGAACTCTCTCTCCTCAAAATTGTTGTGATTTCCCACCCCCTGATTTTCAATTCAATCCTCGGATTTCCAAAACCGATTGAAAAACCATGATTCGGGAAAAGAAACCTAGAAAAGAAACAAAAAAAGTAAATAAATAAAACAAACTCGGGATTCTTGAAAATTCAAACACCGAAAATTCCAAGAATCCAGAGCGGGAAGAAGCGATTTGGACGCGTGAAATCGTTGCAGATGCTACGTGGGATTTGTTTTTCTTGTTGTACCAAGAATCAGTTTTCAGAAACAAAACCGGAAACTGAACTAGCTAAATAAAGAAAAAGGAGGAAGCACAGAGAATTTCGGTACTAAAAAACAGAGAAAAAGCTGATTACTACCGCTTGAAAAGCAAAAGCTGAAACCTCTTCTGAGCTCTGAGTCTGGTCTTCTTCTTTTTCTTCTTCTTCCTTTTCCTCTTCCTCTTCTTCTCTGTGAAGAAAATCTGAGACTGAAAAATGAAATTCGATTCCTTGCCCTGTTTGAGGAGGAAGTGAGGGTTCTTTTTGTTGCTGCTGCTTCAAGGTTGCTGCAGTTAAATGTTTCAAATTTTGAAGTGGGTGAATTGAATATTCATTTCTTCAAGAAACCGTTTGGTTTGGATCTGATTTTTTTTTTTTTAATTTTAATTTTATTTTATTTAATCAAAATGAAGATAAGATAATGAAGAGGGCGATAGTGAAATGGAAGTGTGACAAAAAAAAATCTAACGAATTATATATATTTGTCAAAGTTTTGTTGAATATTGACATTGACCAACCTAGGGGAAGTTTGAAATATAAGAAATAAAATGACGATAATGACCCTTTTAAAAAAAATATATAATAATAATTTAATAATAACCTTTTAGTTAATTAAATATTAAGAAATAAATCGATTAAGATATTATAAATGATTAGTTGAAAGATAATTACAATAGATTAAAATGAAAAATATAAATTTAAGATAATTCTTTATATGTTTAGATTTTAAAGTCTTAATATTTAACATAAACTCTCGATAAAAATATTGATTATACCGATAATTTTAATATCATATCAATATCAATATCAATAAAATCAAAATCACAACCGATGTTATTCAATATCAGTTCCGACCGTAATTTTACCCACTCCTCCAATATAGTACTTGCCTAATTAAGAGGCTAAGAAATCCATTGCCTTTTTCATGAACAATGGGGCTTAATGAGTCTAATTCTAATCGAAGGGGGGTCGATCATGAGGATAAGTGGCTTCTAGCGCTAATTATGGAGTTAGGGAAAAGCAAAGATGATGTAGATAAGTGAATGGAAAGTTGAAGATTTATTACATCAGCAAACACTACCTAATCCTTTAGTTCATTTCATTTGATCTTCTTCTATTTTGCATTGTGGTCATGCGTTCTCATAATGACCCCACTTTGCAAAAAGTGGCATAATTGCATTAGAGACTATACGTTAATGCAATAATGAACATCCTTTTTTTTTTTTTTTAATTGTATACTTTCGATTAATTAATATATGTTCATGTATATGAATTATGAAGGAAGCCGAGTTTATGATACACACATTTTTCTTAATGATTCTTCAAAATTTTAAATAAATAAATATTTTTTTTTAAAAAAAATGGAGAAATAGGTTAAATCTATTGCGAAAAATAAAAGAATATGAAATTATAACTTTTTATTCTTCTTCATATCAAGGTTATTAATTGGTTTTTTAGTAAGTTATTTTAATATTTTTGGATAATTTATTAAAAATTATATAAATAAAATATGCTCGAAAGAGAAAGAGAAATAGTTAGTAATATAGTACAAAGAAGTCAGTAATTAAATTAAAAACATAACCTAAGATTTGAATGCATAGAATCACATATATATATATAAATTATAAATACGTACTATTAGTATGTTTTAGCGTTGTAATTCAAATCAAAACTAGTTTTCATGAAAGAAAATAAAAGGTAAGTATTTGAAATTAGAGCTATTAAAATAGGCTATACAGTTCAGCCCGAGCTAGATTTTTTATTATTTAGGATCCCGTCAGACCAGCTCTTTAAAAAAAAGGAGGGTCTAATTCGGCCAGACTCAGGAAACCTATTAGGTTTATCTTGGGACGGGCTCAAAATGGATTGATCCCATGGCCCTACCATTTTTTTAAATAAAAAGTAAAAAAAGAATATAATAAGCAAAATAAATAAATAAATAAATTTTTGATCAAATAAGAATTTAATTATGTATTAATAAAAAATATATAAATAATTAAATTCAGGTAGAAAATTTAAAAATTATTATATAAGATAAAATATAAAAAAATTAAAAATTTAAAGGATTTAAACGAGCCAAACCGGTCCAATGAGCTTTAAAATATGCTCAAACACAACTCATATTACAATGGCCCAGCCGAACTTTTTATCGGACCAAAAAGTCCAACCGAATTTTATCAGCTCTCCTTGAAATCAAGTTTTGAGTTGAAGCACATTGTTGAACCCAAGATGAAATGGTATCAATTGTCTACGTAGAAAACAAGTTAAAATCATGACTTGGCAGTTCACAAACACGATTACGTACCCAATCTGAGTGAGGTGGGAACCTAATACAATGATATGCAACTAAACAAGCCATAGATTTAAAACTAATCAGAGACAATTTCATAAGACAATGACTTGAAAAAAAAAAAAAAAAAAAAGGTAAATAATATTTTTCCGAGATTTAACTAACTACCATCTTCTATTAGGAAAACTTATATTTTTAATATATAAATTATTATACTTAGATCAATAACTCCTTTGAGGTGATGATGATATAATTGTTAAACCCTAAAAAAAAAAAAGCAAGTTCTCACCGAAGAGTAGCTATCTGTCCCCTCAAAAAGATGCACTCATATTTGGGTTCTAAGTTTTATCGTCCAAAAATAATAAAGCCCAACTGTTGGACCAAATCTCACTATCTAATATGTTCAAAGACTCGAAAACAACACCTTTTCCTCCTTAATCCTAGTCTATATCCCAAACAACAAAATAGAGAGAGAAGTTTCATGTGTCAACTTGAGTTGTCTTAGACAATTTCATTTGCTCTCATGATTGTTCTCTATTTTTCTCAATCCAATCCACTGATTTCGCAGTTAAGTCTACCAAATTACTTTTAGCAAAAGCTAAAATCTTGTTAATGAGAAAATGTAACTATAAACTCTCGAGTTAAAAAGATAAAAAAAAAGAGAAATTGAGACTAAGAGAAATTAAATAAAAACTATTTTACTATATATATATTAGTACCTTTTCTTTATTCAATATGTCATGTCGTAATTAATTAATTTACAATAATATATTTAATTATATACGCATATATAATAATTATAGTGAAAGAGAGAAAGAAAAAACTATTTTATTATATATATTTATGTATATTAATTTTCATTATTATTATCGAATATCTTTAGTTAAAATATATCGATTATGTTTTAAAAAAAATGTCATTTTTTTGTTTTATTTAATAGATGACATCATTTAGACTTTATATTTATATTTCGGTTAAATATAAACTATTATCGAGTCGACTATTGAATTATTTGTCGTATCAATTTGGATGGATATGAAATCTCATTGCCAAATTGTGAATTTGTACTCCAACGGATACATGCAATTGGTGAGAGAGAGAAGGGAAACAAAAAAAAAGAAAAAAAGAAAAGGTTATAGAGACTTTAGAGAGTCCATGTGAAAAAAGGCAAAATAGGGCATGTCTTCTTTTTTGAGTCATGTGCTTAAAGCATTGCCCTTTTAATCATATGACATGGTGGTGGGGAATGAAGATGAAGCTCATCTGACACCATATACACTAACTACTACTCCCACTTCATCAAACTTTATCCCAACATGATGATAGTTAGGACATTAAGAAAGAACATAAGAGTAAGTTAAGCTTTGCCCTTCCTTCTTGTTTCTAACAGGCTCTTCATATAATTTGGAACATTATCCAACATTTTCTGTCGATTTCATGTAAAGCAAAACCAGTGAGGATATGTTTTATATTTGCCACTCACACATGCATGTTGCTCTTCCTTCTACTGATGATGGTTGAGAATCGGAGGGCAAGATTAAATAGATTAATAATTTAATATATTATTATTATTATTATTATTATTAAGTTCTGGAAATTTATTGGTGATTCGGATTCCCATTCTCTATTTTAAGAATAATATTAGATGGAAATTTTAATTTTTAATTTAATAAAGATATTATTTATGAATAAGAAATTTAAATATTTATATTTATATACAATTAAATCATATCATATATTATATACTTAAATCACACAATTAAAATTTATATCTAAAATATTAATATGGATCATTAATTATACTCATTTTATCAACCACTAATATATTATTAGCAAAAGGAGTTTTTTCTTTTTTCTAGACCAAGTTGTTATTAAAGGATTGAATGATCAATGATATATCAGAACACTTGTTATCGGTAGAAACTATCGAGAAAATTGGGCTTAAAGCCCAAAAACATAAACAAGAGGAGGGGAGTGTGTTACTGGGTTTCCCAATTAAACCCAACAAACACCCAACCTATATGCGTGATCATGGGCCCGACAGGCTGCAGTCTGTTGGGCCCGGCATAATATGGTACGAACTTCGAAATTCGGTTAAAACGAAGAGAAAATGACATGAAAGCCATGGAGTAGGTTCCTTCTAAAATCTCGCCTCGTCCACTGACAGACGGTGGCCGCTCCTCTGTGCTAGGGTTTTCGCCTTCAGCTTCAACAGCAGTTCTGCTCTCAGCCATGGCCAAGAATAGGAGCAAGAAGAAGAGAAACGACGTCACTTCAGGGGACATCAATGAAGGCTCTGTTAGGGATCTTCCTCAAGGTACTCTTTCTTTCATGTAGAAGATTTTATGTTCGAATTTGATTGCCTATAAAACGAATTGGTAGGCAGCTATATTCGATTTTTTTTTCTTTTGAATTTGTGATATCATGTTTTTCATCCTGTTGTTGAAACGTGCGTATTGAACTATGTAGCAATGGATACCTCTGAATCTGGAGCCAAAAATCCAACTTCTGGAGGTCTCAATATGTAAGCATTTTGAAACCCCAATCTGTTTCTTTGTCTAAATTATACTTAGTTCTCTCTATGTATTAGACTTAAAGGGGTGTTTTTTGGTGGTTGGTAATTGATGCGCCGGCTCTATCATCGAATTCTTGTCATATGTGAGTGCCTATTGTGCAGTTTTCATGTCTATCTAATGGACTTTTGAAGTTTTGATATTGTGCTGTTGTTTCTGATATATGTAAAAGGGAAAAAAGCTGTCCTGTCTTATGAAAGAATGCTCCGACTTATATAAAGTGAATCACCATATCTGAAATTCCGATGGGTGTGGTTTCATTACTCAGTAAAAAGGTCACAACTAGACATTAATTTAATGAAAGGTTATTCGTATTGGCATTGTATGTGGTTATGATCGCCCCAATCCATGGTAGATTATGTTATCTCTACCCAAGAATGCCTCCTACCCTTCTATTAGAGGATTCCTATCCTTCTATTGTTGAACTTGCTTTTTACCCAACTATCAGCTTTCTTTGGTTATTGATTTTGTGTCGTATTTTCTGGAATCCCACACTGGAACCCCAAGTAAAATGACTTGCTATTATCCCATTATCACATTGAAAATCAAAATTGAATGAACAATGAACCTTTAGTTATGAGCTACTACAAGGTGTTGCTATTTACTTTTTCTCAGGGTTAGATGTTCTGTTGTTAAAAATTAAAAATTACTATCTTTTCTTTATCAACGTTGATACTCAGTGTTCTGTTTCTTATTTTTGTATGACATCTTTATTGATCTGGTGTTTCTCCCGAAACAGGAAGCTGAAGAAGGGAAGGCCAATGAAGAGATCAAAGAATGTAAGGAAGATGAAAGCCTTTGCGAAAGCTATATCGAAAACCGAGATGTGTGTGGAAAAGATTTCGAAGAATCAGAGTAAGACTTTGAGAACACAATCCGCAAAAACTCTGTATGATTAAATCAAATAAAACTAGATTTTTTCGGTTCAAAGTATATCTATTAGTCCAGAACTTCATTTTTGTAGAAAGATATTATTTGCAGTCTGTGCATCAGTATTTTCGATGGAAAATTTCATATATTTAACAATGTTCATGATGATTTTATCATAATTATACAAACAGTAATGTAAGGAGGAAGAAATAATGGTCGGAAAATTTTAATGATAAATCTAAATTTAACTTGCATAATTAGAGGAAAGAAGAAGAAGAAGAAGAAGAGGAAGAACGGGTTGTTCTGAGATTAATGAAAATAACAGTAATTATACATGCAGTAAACTGGAAGTTAGAGAAAAAGGTATGAACTGGGTATGTTTGGCCATGGCATTTATATATCGTTTTTTCCATTTAAATGTCAAAATGCAGTAAACGAAATTTGAGAACTAAAGAATGAGATACATTAAAAATTCTTAGTTGAAAAGCATATTATATAACATCAATTCTATCATTAATACATGTATAGTGTGTAACGGTCGAAGCCAAGTTCGCGCGAAGGAGAAAAACCTTTCTGACACACTTGAATAAAGCGGCGCGTTTCAGTTAATAATGTGTAAGCGTCCACATCACCACCGTCACTTATCATAGGTAATCAGATCCAACGGTCGAAAACTCCAACTTAGAACTTGTCGCTTCCGTTCTCATTTCACCTCCTTCTTCGCTGTCAAACTTGTGAGTGACGAAGCTCTGAAACTGTTTCCTACTGCTCCACTCTGCTTCTCTCTCCCTCTCTGCCTCCATTTCTGATCTTGCTTCAGGAAAAATGTCTGTGACCTTCAAAACCGTCAAAACCTGCTTTTACTGCCAGGAAGTGACTCCTACATTGGGGAAAGGATGGCCACTCCGATTCGGTGGTTTCGCTCAGCTCTGTGATGACTGCTGGTGATTTCTTCATATTTTTTTTTCCCGCTCCGTTAAAATCTTGAATCTGATAGCTCTTAATGTCGGTTGTAGTGTTTTCTGAGCTTAATTTGTTCAAGCTGGGGATATGGATTGATCATTAATGGTTGCTCTCTCCACATACTCTTAGTGTATGCACTTTTTTTCTTAGTAATCTTTATTGTGTTGATATCGTTCTGATGTTTTAATGAAGCTGAATGTTTCATTTAAATGCTTGATTTCTCTGAATTATTGGTATTTTGTTACTAATTTTGATACTGCTAGTTTTGGCTTGATGGTGAACATGTGTTTGGATTTTTTGTATGTTTTGATATGTCGTGATAGTGAGATGGCTCCTTTTTTGTGGTTCTTTTTTTTGGGGGGGGGGGGGGGGGTTCAATTGGTTTCATTGCATGTGAAAATTTGGGTTTTATTTTGTAATAATGAGTGTTTTTCTGGGCAATTGTATGATTAATTTTGAAAAATCAGAGGGGGCAATGTGAGATATCGCAGTGCATTTCGATTGCGGCGATTCGGTGTCTATGATTAGATACCGGTGCTTGTGTCATATAATAAGTAACCTGATTGCTAATTAAAAACATGTCAAGTTTTTGCAGCTGTTCATATATTTTCTAACAATCAATTCATGGTTATTAACACTTTTTTTGTGATCCCAATGCTTATAAAACATGTCAGAGATGTAGAATTACATTAATGCTATTTGATTCTTATTAAACAAAATGCTACTAAGTATCTGAATTTGTAAACATGGATGTTGATAACAACTACGGTAACGGTATTTTAAAATTATTCGATTTCTTTTTTTTGCACGCAAAAGATACGTAATCAAAGCGAGTTTGATAAAACATTCAAAAGTTTGGAAATATGGGGTCATGTCATGTTTCTTCTTTGTGAATATGTAAATTAACTGAATTTGTACTTCTTGAACCAATTTAAGGCATGAAAAAGAAAAGAAAACCTCCCAAGAAGCTAGAGAGGAAGGAACAGCTCTCTTGTATTTTCTTGATTACCTAGATACAATTTTGGATTAACATTTGGAAATAACTTGGCTAACTTGACGAGAAACTTAACTTGCATTTGGAATTAACTTTTATGCTGATTGAGGAGGCTTAAGCAAAAACCAAGCTCGATTAGAAGTATCTGGTGTTTATTCCATATCTAAGTCACAGTATGCTGTAGCCCTTAAATGGGACTCTTGCAATTTGGATGGGGTGGCTTTTAAATAGATAACAAACATGAGAATGAACTCAACGAAAAGGAAAAAAAACATATTTAATTTTAGCTCTAACCAATATAGCAAGTTTGTTGGAAACAGGGGATTTTCAATATCAAATGAGTTCCGACATTCACTAGTAACCAGATAACGACAATATTGTACATAAAAATAAGATTATGCTTCACAGAGGTACTAACAAAAGTAGTAATGTTTATCAATATTGCGGAAGATTTCTCTGCCTATCAATATTTTGTAACGCATGAAAAGTTAAGAAAGTATATAGAGATTTGGGTGGACTGCATTCTCATTAACATCTTACTCGTTTGTCTATGTAATCATAGTTGAAGTAAGTTTTACGTTTCGGATGTTATTTGAGTTGTTGTCATTTTTGGAAAAATTTCATTAATGGTACTTATTTGTTTTCCTTAATCTTTCCTCCTTATTTTCTGTCTCGTTTTCAGGCTCCTGATAGACCTTAAATGAAGTAGGACTTTCCTCAAAATCAATATTCTCTTAATTGAGTTTGTGATGGCTAAATCTTTGAAAAAGGCCTTTAAGCTAGAAAATGGAGTTCTTTAATTTATCTACTTGTATTTGTGATTTTAGTTCTGCTTATGAGAATGGTACATTTTGTCAAATCTTTCACGTCGATGTTGATGGATGGAGAGAATGTGCTATGTGTGGAACGGTGAGCTGGAAACTTTGTATTCATGGGATTCTTAACATTCTCTATACTCTAGTTATTTTTTCCTCGAAATTAATAATGATTAGTTTTATTGCTCAGATGGTTCATTGTGGGTGCATAATGGCTGCACATACTTTTACTGAATTGGATGCTGGTGGAGTAAGTTGCAAAAATTGCTTCAAGAAGAAGGAAACGATTGTAAGAGACAACTATGTTATACTAATTGAATTTGATTTTATTCTTCAAATTCTAAATCTTTAGAAGCCAAAATATATACGTCATTATTCAAAGAAGTTTCATTGAAGAATATTTATGAACAAAGCCGATACAATTCAGTAGAAAGGGATTACCTTTTTTTTTTCCCTCCTCTCTCTCTCTCTTTTTAGCAGTCGTAAAAGGCATTATGTTTTACTAGGAAGATTGTGTCTAACAATAACCTCTATAATTTAGTCATTATCTGCAAAATTGTTACTGCTGAGCTAGTTTAAGTGAATAACTTTGTATTTCAGGTAGCCAAGCAAGGTTCATTTTCCGGTGGGAGTTCTGCTCCCGGTCCGGGGACAGATGTGGTGGGCCCCTCTGGAGCTGATACAAAAGCCGGGATGACTGGTAATAATCATTTATCTACTCTAAAATGGAAATTTTCAGTTACTGTATGGATCTGCTATTATTGAGCATTTATCCTGCTAAAAGCATGTTAAATTTTTTAGCAAATAATATGCAATGCGATTCTTGGTCATGTCACTATTTTTTACTCTAAAAGAAGTTGAGCCTTTTTTTTTGGGGGGGGGGGGGGGGGGAGAAAGTCTATGCGTTCATAAACAATACACGTTCATAAGCCGCTAGCAAGCCATATTACCTTATTTATTCATTTTTCTTATCTGGTTTAACAGGACCAGCAGCCAAAAACTTCTAGAGAATTAAAATTGGAAAAGTGGTATTGTAATCTGCCTCTCTTTAATTATCGTTTATGCAAATACCGTTTCTTTTAATCTTTATAGTATTATTCAGATTATAACTGTTAAATCCTTCCTCTCTTCCATATGCCAGACATGCCCCATTGGAAGATTACTTTCATCAGAAGCAAAGTTGAGGTTGTTATTCTCGGGTATAGTTTGAAGGTCTTAATGCAAATTATATATTCAGTTAAGAACCAACATAAAAGCTGTTTAACTGCAGAACTGTGATTATCTGAACCGTTGGTTGTTCAATGGATTGTTCAGTTTCCTTTTTTATTTAACTAAGTAATTGAACCAGTATACTATACTCAAGTAAATGATACTGCAACCTTACTAATCTTTAAAAAACCAGCATATAGGTATCTATAGATTTATGCTTGCATATTTAATCTTCCGACGAATTCTAATTTTCCTGCATGCTTAAATTTCTCGGATGAATTCAGTTATCAATAGATTTATGCTTTTGGGATAAGATGTGTACCTAAATCTAATAATAGGCCTTCAAATCGAGACATTTAAATATCTAGCTGCCCTAATGGAGAGGTGCCTATCAGAGGACCGGCTAAAATGGAGAATATTATAGTTTTAGTTAATCAAATTCTATCATGCAAAGTCCTCTGACTCGATCTTTTTCAATATTGATATGGCATAAACTGTAGAAATTATCTGTCTCTTTGAAACATCATTTAGACCACCGAGACCTAGTTTCCTTTGAAGTCCTACATTCTATCCACTTTTTTCTGTTCTAATTACATATGGCATATTAGTCTAGGCTCTTGTGTTATATATCTCTTATACTTGCTTGTAGAGAGCTGTTAATGCAGCTTTAAGTTCAACTTATTTTGTCTTTTTCTTTGTTACTGAGTAAATGATACAGATGAGGCTTCTCTTTTATAGTTGCTCATAGAGAAGTGGCTGTAGTTCAACTTCTTTTGTCTTTTTCTTTGTTGGTGAGTAAACTGATACAGATGAGGCTTATTAGTTTTCTGTTCTTTTCCAAACTCAGTATTTGGTAAGAACATTATAGGATAAGGACAGAGATGGATGGTTTTACTTTAGCACTTTTATAGTTACCGTTTCTTCCCCATTTTCCATATATGCTATCTTTTACCCTAGGTTTGTTAAACTCAACTTTTTGGTCAAAGTATTTACCAGATTTTCCGGTTTCAGGTAAATTGAATGGTCCCACCCAGAACCGCCTTTATTTGCTGTAACTGCCAGATAAACAATCAGGTGAAGCAGACGACTACATTTTCATTCAGGTTCGCTAGTAAATTCTTCTCAGATTTAGATGCTCAAAATTTAGAATAGCTCTCAGATTTAGATGCTCAAAATTTAGAATAGCATGCAATAGATTTTCTGAATCTGTCCTAAAATTTTTTGAAGCCTTGTGTATATTTGGGATAAATGTTCTTTCTTAGAGAGGAAAACCATAGTCTAACTGCTAGCTCAACAAACTGCTTTGATAATGTTTGACTGAACAATTGTTAAACATTATCAAGGCTGCTTATGCTAAATTATTGGGGTTCAGATTTTATGTCAAGTGCAGATTAGAAGATGTAAGCTTATATGAAGCTGAACATAGAAGAATATTTTGCTACATCATGAAGTCGGTGAATTTATTCGGCATTGGCGAGATTGCTTATGCTAAATTATTGGGATGAGATCTAAGATATATTCTTAAAATGAAGCTGAACGAAGAAGAAGATTTTTTGCTTTGTAACCATGAAAGTCATTAAGACATATCAGCTCTCTATTGACGTAAGAGAATGCACAGGTGTTTTGAGTGAAATGTTGTGCTGAGTAATCTTCAGGCTTCTTAAGGATTCTACAATTTTATGTTTCATCTTTAATTTTTTTTTTTTTCCTTTTTATTTTATTGTAATTCTTTGAAGTAATGTAAATGTTGACCTTTTATACCTTTCCAAGATGGTTTTGTCCATATAGCACACTCTATTGTTGAAATATTGCATCAAGCGTGCTGATGGATTAATGGCAAGCATGCTGAAGAATTATGAAGAATTAATGTTAAGCATGCTTGCTCCATCCCATGTGAAGAAGGAAGCTAGCCACCTACATTTATGTGAGTTGCTGTAAACTTGGTATAAATACCCTTTTGATGTTTGTAATCGAATGAGAGATATATAATTAAAATTAGTTTTCTCCATTTTTAAGTTGGTATCTGATCTTAGGGACAGTCTTTTCTTTCTCTTCCCCCTCCTGAGAGGAGGAGATCCATGGAGGCTATATTTTGTTTATTCCGCATATTTTGATTCTTCTCTTCAGGAGAAGATTATGGGTGAAGATCAGAATCGTGATGATTTGAGGGGTTCTTTGGTGCTATATCCCACCACCTACAGAAGATGTTCTTTGAGTTGTCACCGTCTACTACTTATGATGATTTGAGGGGATTCTTCGTCACCTCACATAGATGAGTTATTACTTGCAGGTCCTTATCTTGACTCATTATCTGAAAATGAGACTTCTGCTCCATCATTACATCAGGATCATTTCCATTGCTTGCGGGTTCTTATCTTGGCTCATCATCTGAAGATGAGTCGTTTGCTCCATCATTGCTATTTTCAGGAGCATTTCTATTACTTGAACCTCCCTATTCTCAGTCTCCTCTTTTTGAAAAGCGGCTTATTCGATCAAGAATTTTTTTCATTGCGAGAGCGAAAAACGGGCCGAAATGCGTCAAACTTTGTTTAGTGGAGACTTTCTTGTTTCTGTCAAACTTGAGCAATAGAAAAAGTGTTGGATGTAGAATTTAGAAATGATGTTAGGCATATATTCTAAAGCCCAATAGTTTACTGTTCAAGATGCGGGGGGCAAACAAAGTTCAATAGATATGGGCCACGAGGGAAAGATAATGTAGACCAAGGTCAACATTTCATGGGCCTCCCTCCCGCCTACGAGTCAACAACTTGGGTTTCTTGACTTGCCTGGGATCAAATCCCAATCCCAATCCCAAAGAAGGTTTAAAACAAAAACAAAAACAAAAAACAAAAAAACAAAAAAACAAAAAAAAACATCCCATCAAACAGAAAACGAGCTTTCCTTTGTACCCACGTAATTAAAATAAACGCATGCATGCATGCATGCAGATCAAAGCTACGTACATATCTAAAAAAAAAAAATTACATAACCTAAAAAGACTATAAAATTATTAACCTGAAAGCAATAGCTGCAGTTTGCTGGTATAATTGCATATTTTAATTGAAGAAAAGTTTAATAAATAACAATCAACATAAATAAATTGTAGAAATTTTTAAAAAAACTTCTACTAGAAATAGTTGTTTTCAAGTATTGGGGCTGAGTTCCTAACTTGCCGGCTGGTGTTCTTGGGGTTGAAGAATGAGTTTCGGATGAATTTACTAGTACTAACATGATAATTGATAAATAAATATTCATATGTTATTTTCAATTCTATACTTTAGAAGTTTTAAAAACACATATCTATAGATATAGATATAGATATAAAAGATAAGAAATATGCAGACTTAGTAGTCTGAAGCTGATAGTAAAATTTCCGCTGCATAGCAAAAAGAGACAAAATCTATATGAGTGAAGAAGACAAGTGGATCGACTAACAGTCTAACACGTTACTAGATACTGACGATAAGTAGAAAACATGAAAAGTTTAAGATCAAAAAAGAGACAAAGGTAAAAGGTTCTAAATCGAAAAATAGTGTTAGAAAAAAGAGAAAGAACAATCATCACTGTCCATCGGAAGGAAAAAAAAAACATATCACAACAAATATCTCATCACACAGAAATAAAAGCAGGCATGGAGATGTAGCAATGTGATCAAGGGTTTTCAATGTCGGTCGTAGTCATTGTCTGAAAACTTTCATAAGAGCTTCTTTCAGCTTCTTCAGAAACGAGGAGAGCCATGAAGTCCTACCTGGATCCGGAGAAGAGAACTGCCCCATATTAAAGTGCATCTCAATTCGCGAGCTGTGTATCTCAATACGCGTGTGTCCATTCATCCCACCTATGCCATAAAATGTATCACGACCATAAGCAACATCAGGGAGTGAGGCGTCTTTATCAAATTTGAATGCTTTTCCTTTGAAAGAATTCGTACTGTTTTCCTGCCTGCAACAATGATATATATCATCATAGGTCATGTCGACTCAGATCTACAAATAAGTTTATTAATTGTGAAGCAATTTACTATTAAAGAGAGAGATATCTGTTTGGAAGCCAGTTGGTATTAATTGCTACATTTATACATAAGAAGCCTGTCACAAAGTTGGAATCTGCCCACCCTATATTTTTGGAAAACACTGCAATTACGGAACCACATTGAATTTTAACAACCAGTCTCTCAAGGGTTTCCAATCCACTCCACTCCACTCTACTTATTCCTCTAAGCCAGTCTCAAGCTGTTAACTTGCAAGTTGCAACTAGTGCAAGTGTACGATAAACTCATTATACATACTGTAAACATGTTATACATACATTAAAGATATATAGATATTTCTATTTCTACCCAAAAAATCAACATATTTGAGAGATCATAATATAAACATGTTATACATACATTAAAGACATAGATATTTTTATTTCTACCCAAAAACTCAATATATTAGAGAGAGATGTACTGATGAGGGCACATCTGTCTCATCATAGAAACAGTACGTACCTCCTGAAGCCAGCATTGAGAGGATTGTCATCATTGAGCATGATCTCTTTGAGGGCTTTAGCCAAGGTAGGACCTTCGTGCCAGTTCAAGTTGGTAGATCTCTCAGTCAAGTTGTCTCCTTCTCTGCCCGAGATGGGAATAAACCATATCTCATCAGGTTTATAGCCAACCTCATTTGTCAGAAACGAAGATATGACCTGCTTAATGTGATCATATCTCTCCTTGGAATACTTAGGGGTGGTTGCATCCATCTTGTTGACACAGCAAATCAACGGTGGCGAACCGTGATTGTGTGCTAGCATGGCGAGTTCACGGGTGTTACCTCCTGCCATCATACCTATTTCAAATTCTCCGGAAGTGGAGTCGACGATGAGAACGAAACAGTCGACTATGTCTCCCAAGTTCTCGATAATGAGATGCTCTTGTAGG
This sequence comes from Coriaria nepalensis, assembly GCA_027186245.1. Taxonomy (NCBI): domain Eukaryota; kingdom Viridiplantae; phylum Streptophyta; class Magnoliopsida; order Cucurbitales; family Coriariaceae; genus Coriaria; species Coriaria nepalensis. The sequence continues at coordinate 8,993,988 of CP114495.1, read as the reverse complement.
GATCCAGGAGCATCAATTTCGATGAAGTGGAATGTGGCGGAACTTTTGTTCTTCAGTCTCTCACGAGTGTCAAGTTGTATTAATTCACTCATCCTGGCTGCCGGCATCTTGTTAATGGCTGGAAGCTTGTTGATCAAGTACGAAATGGTGGTCGACTTGCCTGAACCAAAATCGCCAATCACCATGATTTTCATTTCAAACTATTTCTTAGGATCTTAGGGCTTAAGATAGGAAGCTGGCAGTTCCGGATCAAAACCAAATTCTTAGCCCCGCAGGCCAACTCAAAATAGGAAGTGATAGGTAGAGAGGGGGAAGAAAAAGGAGAGAGAGAAAAGAGGGAGAGGATGGCTAATGGGCAAATGGGAAAATGGGAGATGAAGAGGAGATGGGAGATGACGAGGAGATGAAGAGGAGAAGGGAAGGAAAGGAGAGCAGAAATCAGTGTTTATAATGTTATCCAAAAGCCTCTCAGTGCGCCGTGCCGACCACTGAGACCCATCTCCAGGTGCGAAGGGTTTATACTTAATATCCAGACCCATAACAGAAACATAGAAAAATGGGCCCGGCCCATAATTGTCTTTTGGACCGAAGGGCGTATGTTTACTCCTTGTCATTTTTTCTTTCTTTCTTTGCAATTCCGGGTAACAGGCGTGGAGGTTTTAGCGTCGGCTCTTATTGAATGATATTTGTCTTTAAGAAATAGTCTTGTGAATTCAAATGCAAGATCTCGACACTTAACTTCCGCTTCCCATCGAAACAAATACTTTTGTCGGAAAAAACCTGATTTGATGCAAAGTAATATATGAAACTAACCTCAATACGAACAGTTACTTAATTACCAAATTAATCATGATATCTCTGAGTAAATTATGCAAGATTCTATCTATATTTAGGAAAAGTAATTATTACCCGGATATATATATGTACGTAGCACCTTTTCCTCATAAGAAATAGCCAATGAATAACCGAATTTCTCCACCTTGCAACGAGTAGAAGAAACAAGTAAGCAAATAGATACATCATAACCTAATCTAAAGAAGAAGCAAGCAGGAGATGAGTAGTGTAAAAATGAACCCAGAGTATATTGCCTGACAAACTCTTCCATGCATAAGCTGGAGTTGTCGATGATCTCCTACGAATTCTTCTTGCCGCAGCACTTGCATGAAATACAGACATGGAAAGAGGATCCTCTTTCCAGAGAGGATCCAGATATCAAGAAAAAGATTCATGGAAAAATGTCACGATGAATGATTAGAAGGAGGATATCATCATGTTCAAATAAAAAAGTAAACGTATAATATAAGTCAAACTAATGTTTAATAAAGGTTGTCTAACAACCTGGGCAAGTACAATTCTGCAGAATCAATATATTTATAAATTGTAATCACCGTTTACTTATATGCTTACAAAACGGGGTTAGCTCGTGATTAATTAAATATGGCCTTGCAACGCCAGTTTTGAAATCATCATCGGACATCGATTATTGTTTTTTCTTACAAGGTTTTCTTCTATTACAAGTCATTGGGGCTGCAGATTTCTTATTTAATTTAGGAGCTTTCTTACATTTTATGAGTCCCTTTGGAATTTTGCTTATGAAAATGAGCTTTAAAAAGTCGTATAAGCATTAAGATTTTTTTTTTTTTTTTAAATTTCGCCATTAAGATATTTAAAGTCAATTTTTTGTTTATGAGTGGTGTAATATATAAGGGGGAAAATTTGCTGAAAATAATTAAGAGATATAAGAATTATTATGTTAATTTTTAACAAAGTTTCAAGAATAGGGATATAAGAATTACAATCTTCCCAAAAAACCTGTTGTGATTATAGTAAGTTTACAATATTTAATCCTTCTATCTTGCCAATATCTAAATTCATCCTAAGATATGATATAACTATTAAATCATAATAAAAATTTATATTCAATAAAATATATAATTTATATTACCTATTTTAAAATAAAAAGTGATATATTTCCTCTTAATCACAATCTTCACACATAATATTTTGTATCCAACTATTCCCTCTTTATTCACATATGACTAGATTAATTGAAATAATATTAAAATATAAAATCGTGTATATAAAGTATCATCATAATCTTTATTTTAAAAGTTATATATAATATAATCGTTAGATAATTTTTTACTAATGATTAATATTAATTATTATTAAAATTTATTTAAAAATTATGTTCCATATACTTAATTCACTAACCCGATGCAAACTAGCCATAATACGAACACTTAGTTAATTTCCAAATTGATCACGATCTCTCTCCCGTGCATCAAGTTTCAGTAATGATTGAACCTCTAGCATATTATGCAAGATTCTACCTATATTTAGGGAAAGTAATAACATACCCGTATACTTATATTTACGTAGCACCTCTTCCTCTTGAAAATAGCCAAGGAATAGGCAGATTTCTCCACCTTGTAACAAGTTCGTAAATAGACAATAAATCATAAATTAGTCAAACAGAAGAAGCAAGCAAACGATGAGTACGTAGGGTAAAAATGGAAATTACAGTATATTGCCCGATAGTTTCTTCCATGCATTATTATGAGTCCGGATTCCATGCCCTCGCTATTTGTGCTTATGTTGCCGACGCTTCAATTAGAGTCGTCCATCGTGCATCCTACGGATAAGATCACAGCCCAGCCATGCAGGATGCTCTTTTCTTTCAGCTAAATGAAGTCGAAAGGGTGGAGCTGCCGAGGATTAAATCGGAGCAGTTCATCACGCATCCAATAGACAGGATCGCAGCCCAGCCACGTGGGATGCTCTTCCTTTTCACTTAAATGAAGTCGAAAGGACGGAAAATAGCGTAGGCATGGAATCCGGACTTCGTTATTATGGCGTAGGTCGGAGTCATGGATGATTTCCTTCTTGTTGCCACTGCACCATTGCAGGACATACAGACATGGAAAGAGGGTATCAAGGACATGATTTAAGGACATGTTGTGTTAGGATGATCAGAAAGAACATATCATGTTCAGAATAAAAGTAAACGGGGGGGTATTAAAAAAAAATAGTATTAGCACGTTCTTACAGGCATAATATCAGTCAAATTCTTGTTTAATGAAAGGTTGCACAATTAAAGTGCTGAATAGTCAATAAATATATATGTCTTAAACAGTTGTTATTGATATGGTGACAGAACATGGGTTAGTGGTTGATAAAATATGGCCTTGCAATGCCAGTTTGAACTCTTCATCGATTGTAGTTTTCACTTACACGATTTTCATTGAGTAGAGCTAGGCTGGAGCTTTCTTATTCAAAATTTAGGAGCTTTCTTACATGATTATTAGATCCCGTTTGGAATTGCTTAATTGTGAAAATGAGCTTCAAGTCGATAAGTATTTTATCAAGCTTATACTTATAAAGTAAAACCATATTTTTATTGATCATTTAATAAAATCTTTTTTTTATTGATCATTCCCATATAAAATATATAAGATCTGTTTGGTTAGAGATTTGAAAACAATTTTCAAAAAAAAATATTTTTAATATATATAATTTGATATTTTATAATAATATATCATATTTTTTAGTAATTATAAAAAATATCTATAAATATTTAGAATTTTTTTTTTTAATTTTCTTTTTCAAATCTCTTCTGCTGCCACCTCCATTGGCACCTCTCGTGCGAATAAGAGCAGCCATGTCATGATAACATCTTTAATCTGATCTCAACGTGTTAATATATAAAATGTTTGATGAGTGAAACTTTTTTGACGGTAAAGTAATATCGGTTGATCTAATATGAGTGATTTTCAAATCTAAATCATCCCCTATAATGATCTGATCAGTTCCATCATGCTCAAAATGGATGGAGAGATAGGAGAGATTAAAACTTAATGTTGTGTGATACTTCGATATCCAATAATCACTTAGAATCGTAGGATAAAAGAATTCATCTAGCAGGAAGCTGAGTTAACCATAGGCTAGATTTTGCAACAAATATTTAAAGTATGACCCTGAATGTCAGAATAGTGGTAGATGGTTTGAGAGGACTTATTGTTATTGAACTGGTGAAAAGCCAAGATGGATCATAATTATTTTGAAAATTGGGACTCTGAGAATTGGGCCTTGACCTGGAAAAGTGACCCCTTTGATTAGAGTGAAAGCCTTATTGCTTTGAAGAAGAATGGCGGCCATTGTTGCCTCTAGAAGCAGATGAGTTGCGACCGTGAGAAAAGGACGAAACAGGGCGGTAAGAAGCGGCGTTCGCCGCCACGACCAAGTATCCGGCAGTGTCAACAAGAAGGAAATCATCCATGACTCAGAAGCTGCGATATACAAAACCGGTGGAATAGAAAGGAATACTGGGTTTGTAATTAAAATGATTGAGGATACTATCCCCATAAAATCTGCATAGGAATCTGAAAGTCTAAAAAGAAATGGGAATTTGTATAGGCCCTAATATAGAATAGAGATACAATCTGCGACAGAACGACCATAATCACCTACGTTCTCAGATATGGGATATGCCTCCCAAAAGGATATCTTTGTCCCAGAAGCTCGAAATGAAAGGTTGTACCTTGCAAAGAGAATTCAAGCACTCTATGATGCAGATCACAAAAGAGTAAATAGACTCTGGATTGAGCATTTTCTCTCAATCGAAGATCAAGAATATTGGAAAAATATGTTCATCCAATTTGTAGAATTATTTGGAAAATCATATGAAGATAAAGTTAAAGTGCTTAGTACAAATAAGTTTGATTTCTTTGTATGGTTATTTAAAGGATTTTTCGTTCAGGAATCTTGCTTATTCTGATGTTTTAAGACATAAAGAAATTATTCTAGAAATATCTCAATATCTAGAAAAGCAATCTTTTTTATTAGACTTCCAAGCTCTGGATCAGTCGAAAGACTATTTTTCGATGCTAAGTGAAGTACTTAAAACCTGAAAGACAAAGGGTTCGAAAAGAGAGATTACAGCGATTCATCCACCGCAGTTAAATCTAGAAGTTGCAATCGATGAAAAGACATCGATTATAGCCACTCCTTTTAAAGGAGAAGAAACAGATCTAGTTAAAGGTTTGTCTGGGATTATAACCCATAATAATTTTACAAATCAATCAATACATACTTTAGGAGAACAGTTCTCTATAAATAGAGTTCGTTATTAATTTAGTAATTACATCTAAGGCCTTTCCTCAAAAATAGGATAAGGATAGGGATTTGCCCTTTGCCAAACCTCCAACTCGGGTGAAAATGAATTGGTCATGAAAGAAAGTGACTGACGAGATGATCGACGAACTGTCCAATAAGTTAAAGGGTTTGGAAGTAAAAGAGTCTTAAAATCCTAAAAGAAGAGTTCGTAAAACTCAGAACCTGACTTTCTTAAAAGAAAACTTTTTGAGGATTTACCTCATATAGTTAATTTGGGATGGACGCCCTTCTCATGTAGATTTCATCTACAAGGAGTAATGGCAATTTGATCCAGTTGCCTTTAATGAAAAATCTATTTACGAATGGAATATAAACGAAATATCTAAATATAAGATCTTGCAACAAACAACGCTTTTGATGATATATGTCGAAGCCTGCCGCATGCAACGAATGGAGCTTCTGATGTGGCTATTGCCCAGACTATTACTTCTGGATTTGTAGGCCAATTAAAGGGATGATGGGATAATGCCCTCATAGAAGCAGATAGATGTAGAATTATGACTGCTTTGAAAATCGAAATCAAGGTGGAAGATAATATACAAATCCAACAAGAAGTCTCAGATGCAATCAACGCCTTAATATATTCGTTGACCTTGTTTTTCTGCGGTAAAGTGCCCTGACCTTTTACACTACAAGTGATATATATATATATATATATATGTCTAATAAATTAGTTTACCAACTTGGCTCCAAGAAAAAAAAAAAAAAAATCAGCTAATATTTCTTTCTTGGGTCCTAAAATATAAATGGACTTTATGGCCCATCCCGGCCCAAATATCTAACTGGCTCCACGGCCCATCATCTCCACATACTGGTTCAACGACTCCTGCCTCTGCAACCTCATTCCTGCATTAACCTTGTTAATAAACGCCTCCACTCGCCGGTTCAACTCGTCCTGACTTAGCGACGGTTCTCTCTTCAGTCTCCCCGGCCCACCCAGCGACGGTTCTCTCCTCAGAGACGAATTCCCGCTGCTTCTGACGTCACTGAACGTCTCCGATTTCTTCATCCCCTTGCTTTGATCCTCCTCCTCCTCCGCTGAGTTTCTTCGCACGTGCGGCTCCAACGTGTCGGACTTCTTTAGGTGCCTAGTCAACGGCATTGGCCGTCCCTCCGTCATCGTTTTCCACGTGTTCTCCAGCGTGTCGTGCCTCTTCGGCTTTGACACCCTCAACGCCTTCCCTGCAGAACCAGCAACCAAATCAACCGTTAATCACACTAACTAATTTTGATCCAACTGTAAATAAAACAGCGTCGTTTTTTTCCCGGTTAAGTTCGAGAGAGAGAGAGAGTGAACCTTCAGGACTGGCTTTCATGGTTTTCCGGTGACTGAATCTGGAAGAAGCCGGCGGTTTCTCTGCCTCGTTCGAAAACAAAATGTTCTCCATGGATTCTTTCCTCTGCAGAGTATTGTTCCTCATTGATCTCGATACACCTTCATCTTCCTGATCGTTCCTAACCATCGCCGGCTTCTCGTACGTCTTCTTCTGAATCTTATCCACCCGATCTGGAATTACAGATTCCACTTCAACACCTCCGAGAACATGATCTACCGCGTGAACTTGATCAGGAACGATCTTCGCCACCACATTCATGATCTCGTTTGAATAATTATAACCGTATCCATTTAAAACGACCCCGCCAGAGTCCGTCCGTACATCGTCCGTAATCTTCACCGCCTCCGGCGGAGCAATCATCTCGAGAGCCGCCGCGAGAACTGGAGCTCGACCTTCAAGCTTCTTCTGGAGCTTTGAGGAGGCGACGATGCTGATTATAATGCAATTGATGACTAAGTAGAGATAAGGAGGTCGTAACCACGAAATCAAGAAGGAATTGATGGAAGGAATCTCGGTAAGGAAGAAATCAGTAACGGCTGGAGCAGAGAGCTTCAGAATTACCGCCATGGATAACATGCTGGTAGAGATTAAGACAATCTTGAGGGAGAAGAGCCATTGATAAGTCGAGCTTGTTGAGGAGGTAGTGAACATGTTGAAGAAGAAAGTTTGTGGACTGAGAAGTTCACGAATCGTGAAATGAAGTATATATATACAGAACTACAGAGGTGGGATTGCCTGGAACGTGGTTAGCGTGTGTTAAAAATGTGTGCCGTCCGATTTGAATGATCAATCTCGCATGTGCTTCTCCTATTGGCCATGAATGGAACCTGTGATTGGGAATATTTATGTATGCTAAAAGGTAATTAAATAAATTAAAAATAGTAAAATTAGTAATTAGGTTCGTAACAGTAGGATTTCTTACAAGTTTCAACTTAACATGTCAATACCATAATAATAACAATAATAGCAAATTAATAATAATACATAAAATATGTCTTATTATATATGGGTATATATATTAACTCGTAAATTAATTAATAATAATTATATATAAATAATATTTATAATTATAATTAATAATTTAATTATTAAATCAAATATATTTATATTTTATTTATCCAAAGCTGTTAATGTTAATTGCAAATGACTTATAAGCTGTTTCAAGAATTGTTTATGTAATTGTAATCAGTGTGTACACATTTAATTATGTTCTAAGCGTACCCAAAAAAAAACACACTTGCCACGATGCAGCAACATGTTAATATTTAACGGCTACAATATTCCAAAATGAGGATTCTAAATCATCGGAAATAGGTGGTGGGGTTTTTTGGGCTTCCCTCGTGCCAATCTTCTGCCCATTACTTTTTTCCCCTAACATTACGTATTATTATTTTTTTATATCTATTTATTTATATTAAATTTATATGATTTTATAATTTTATTATAAAAATTTGAATTTTTATTTTAAATATAATTAGTTATGAAATGAGTTGATTTATTTTTTTATATATTAATTTTTTTAAATATTTTATATAACAATTAATTTAATCTTAACCTAACTTCTGGTATCACGTGAAAATATGGATTTCCCCCTGTCTCCAGTATAATACGTAATGTTATTACAAGCGAAATGTATGGTCACTGATCAAGTTGCAGAAAACAGTGGTGATAGTGATAACAAAGTTTGTTCTTTTTATCTGTATGGCTAGGATTATAGTCATCCGAGATATGATTAGGAGGAAATCCAAAAAAAATAGTCAAATTTTGGCTACTAGTACTACAACGATATTGAACTGCATGGTCAGATGTAGGTGCCAAGACAAGGTCGATCATGTCGGTAACAATTTGATGTTTACTGGATTTCACGATTGCTTATAGTCTCCCCATCAGTAGTCATACGTGGTTAAAGTAAGATATGACGCATCTAGGTCCTCTAAGTTATAGGCTCTAACCATGGTTTGACTATTATAATTACGTTTAGAATACTTTCACTTCAATGGTCATGATCTTACAAGAGCACCGTCCATGACTGGATGAGTGACACATAGCGAGTAATAATAAAGCAGAACACCATTATTGTTACTGTTCTTGTTTGTTCACTTGCCGACCAAACTGCTAATCCAAGTATTATTTTTGGCCAAAGCTATTCCAAATCTTTGGTCTCAAGTTTTTGTGCCTAATTTTTGAATCCGAGTAGCTCTTCTCTCTATATAATCTATATATATATATTAATAAGGATATTAGATAACTTCAAACGAATTTATTTAATATTCAAATTTTCATAACTGTGCTTCGAGATTCCAAAACCCCTACCAAGGAAAGGCGGGCCAACCCGATTCATCTCACGGGTATTTTCTGGTGACTGATTTAATGGAATGTCTTGCAGCTGGACTTGCCGCCGCATGATAATTTCTGCCCTTTTCCCCCTTCTTCCGTTTCATGCTTATATGTTTCTTTTTTTTTTTTACTTTTTCTGTGAGCATGATATTCTATTTTCTCCATAACTTGATTTATATGAAACGATTAATCATATTTATATATATATATGTAATTTGATATGATAACTGATATAATAAAAAGAGATCTATGATAACTGATATAATACCAGACATGGGAGTTGAGATTTATGATCAAATCTCCTTCAAAAAGGTTTAGTGCATCTCTTTTTCTGATTAGTCCAGAGATTAATTCCTTGAATCAACTCAGAGTAGGATTGATTTTGAGTTTTGAGGCTCTTCAGAACTTTAAGAAGGGCTGAAGACAGCTTTAGTGCAGCAAAATCACTAGTATAAAACGTATGGGAGATGGATAATAGATTTCATCATCTTTGTGGAGTATAAAACATTTGGGAGGAAAAAAAAAATGGTGGATTGACAAGAGACTTGAGTGGAATATTTTCCTTCTCTGTTCTTATGACAAAAGACAAAAAAAAGTAAGAAGAGATATTAAGTTGCTCTCTATAAGCGCTTAGTAAATATTCGGTATAATTTATAATCGAGATTTGATCTAAAAATATAATAATTGATCTAATTATTTGATCTCATAAAATATCCGGAGGTGACATTTAAAATAGATTGACGTCGCCTAGCATGTTTAGTGAGATCGAACAGTGAGGATCGGTTCTTATCCTCTCGGATCAAATTTCGATCGTAAATTGCACCGAATTGCATCAAGCCAAATTCCTTTGAAAACTTTCTTATGTTATGCACTCCTTCTCTCTTGATCTTTATTTCACATATCTAGTTTTTCCAAGTTATTAGTTCTTTCCACGTTCATGTTCTACTACAGGTTTATTGTTTTCCTGATTTTTTATGCAGCGTCAAAATTGTGGATGTTGTTGGAACTCCCATCTGCACGGGCGTCGGAAATCGGATCGACTACATTTTCGGGGAAGATATTAACAGGGACAAGGTGGAAGTTGAAGGTACATTTTCGGGAATAAGATGATTCAAACGGGCAAGTTTAGGGAAGAAAGTGGTTAGGAAAATAGAAGAGGTTGATGAGATTTATCAAAAAAGGTAAGTTTCCGGACAGATTAATAATCGGTAAGAATGGAGATGCTCAAACCAAAACGAGTTCAAATGAAGTGAATAATGTATATGCCAATTACCTATCCCACAGAAATAATATCTATAATAATAATTATATTTAATATGTCACGTTATCCTTATTATGAAATCATGTATTAACCAAAGTTTTTCTATATATTATAACAATTTATGAACCCATTAAAAATAAAACTTTGACTTGTCAACATGTTTAGGAGGGATAAAAAATCGTTCCGAAGCCGCCTGGTAATGGACCCGAACCGGGTTTACATCAAGTATTCACTATTTGACTGCCCTTGCTTAAATGCTGATGTGGCAATATCAGGGCCATCCGTTTAGCATATATTCTCTTACAATCACCCAATCCAGTTCGAATACATATTAATAATTCTGTCGGGATACACTTGTAATAACTGCGAGCTGGACTAATGGGAAAACTCGACAAAGCTTACAATTGCAGCGAAGAAGAAGAAGAAGAAGAGGAGGAGGAAGAGGAGGAAGAGGAGGAAGAAGAGGAAGAACTAAGCGAATCGAGGTATAATTAACTTCAATTTCGTTTTACCAGATTAAGATTTCCTTTAAAATTTATAATTATAATCAATAAAAATGGAAAATTAAGTGAGAAAAATACGCTGAAATTTGAAAGGCAGTTGATCCTGTATTATTGTACAGATCCATCCACAAAATATCTCATAGATATAGTGTTTATAGTTCTTTAATATTTTGTGTTATTTATGTTAAAGTTATAACCATATACTTAAAAGTATGTTGTCGATCTGGATCTGGGTTTAACCTGTTTCAATTAAATTGTTTTTGATTTTGTTTTTATTTTTGTCAGTTAAATGAGTACTTAAAATTAAACTTATGCAATTAACAAAGGTTTGATTTTAGTTTTGTGGGTTCTTTCACTGATAATCATTACTGCAAACTTGGAATTAGAAGCTCCAAGTCCACTACCTTGATTATTGACTTTTAGCTAAATTATCATTTTCGTCCTAAGCTTTTATGGTTTCTTCATTTTTATCTTTAGACTTTTAAACGGCTCAATTTCATTCTTAATATTTTCAAAATCTTTTGTTTTCTTCCGTAGAGTGAAATTTTTTGTTTTCATATATACTAAACTAGATATTACGTTTGAAATTGGAATCTAATAGATCCAAAAACTGGATAAGAACATATATAGTTGTTATGTAGTTGTTGAAATAATCAATCATTAACGAAGCAGCTTGGAATGATGCCTAAACAATGGTTGTTATATAGTTGTTCTGATTAATAATTTAATGATGTTTTTGATCTTCGTTAATATGTTAATGATTCATCTTCAACTTTTTTAATGAAGCTACGTGACGTCGGGATCCTCTGATGAGATTGACGCTCCAAAATCACACGAAAACACGAAAAACTACAGAAGAGGCCGTGAGGAGCTGAATGCCGGAGACAAAGATGATGCAACGAAAACCGAGCTTCCACCGGGAAAGAAGCTGAAGAAGGAGAAAACACCCTCACCTGAAAAACAGAAGCAAGTTGATGAAGAAGACGGGGAGGAACAAAATGATGTTGAGACTGTACCTGTACCTCCTCCGAACAAATCAAGGGTCCCAAGTAGTAGTAATAAACTAGCTGCAAGAAAAGGGAAGAAAGAAGATAAAGGAAGATCTGATGGGGGGAACAAGACCATAATGTTTGGGATTGGAGGAATTGGTCGGTCAACCATCAAGAACACGAAGTCAACTACAAATATCACATTTGGAAGTATCAGTGGTACTTAACTTTTTATTCAGGAAGTTTATATTTAATTGTATGACTCTTTGAGATTATTATCATCTGCGAACGTTGAATTTGATTTGTCACAACACTTTGTTTGAGTGAAGAATTTTTATTTTTATTTCATGTTTTACGAGATGAATTTGATTTCAATTATATAGTGAAAAAAAAAAATCCAAACGCCATGAGAGAACTTCAGAAGAAAACGTCCACCAAACAACCAGATAGCAACACCACCCACCAGAAAGCAAGAGCCACCCACAAACCAAACAGTAACACATCCGATCAGAAAGCAAGCAAACAACAAGGAAGCCACATGCAAACCCTCACACAAAATCACCCAATACCTTTCGCCTCAAACTTCTCCAACAACCAACAGCCCGATCCTTCCCAGAAGAACTCAGGGCAACACCAGAAAGCCCACAAGCATCTTTCCAGAATCGTACGCAAATGACAAGGGGGAAACTCAACGCACCCATGATCAGGGCACTTCTCACGCTTAATTCTAGACGCTACCCAATCGGCAGCACAGTTTACTGATCGACGGACCAGTACAATCTTCAACTGATCAAGGTACACACTTTTCTCATCAAACTTTGAAAGAACATCTTTAACCATCCAGTTATTAACCCACCCCGTACTAACAGCTTTTCCATCATAAACAGAGGAGGAATCCCCTTCGAAGATCACTTTTTAAAGCCACTTCCTCACCGCCAGCTCACAGCCTTCCAGCAAAGCCCACGATTCAGCCACGTCAGCAGACGGAGCCACCCCATACTTAGACCACCCAGCCACCACTCCACCAGACGAATTCCTCGCCACCATCCCAGTCCCCATAGCACCATCCTTGCCATCCCACGCAGCATCACAATTGATTTTCACCCAGCCTTCCTCAGGAGGGGACCAAGAAACATCAATAGAAGGGGAGGAAACAGAACGTTTAGGCCGGACCATCTGTTTGATTAATCAACATGACGGCCAAACTAACGAAGTTATTAAGAAAAATAATGACTTCGATATATTCGGGTTAATGATCAAGAGTAATAGCGACAGCTAGAGGAAGAGGTAATGATCAATCAGCTGTTATTGTGGTTTGAATACAAGAAGAGCTGAAGGTTCTTATGATCAGTATAGGATTTTTCAGGTTTTGTTCTTGAACTCTCTTGAATTTTGAGATTGGCCTTGAGCGTTTGCTCTGAATTCTGATGATGATTGGTAGATTTTCTTTCTAATCTGCGAGTTGTTTTTGGAATTTGATTCCGTTCTTTGTTGGGGTGACCTTTTTATGGCTACTACTAAGGCTAGATTACTTTTAACTTTCAAAAGACTTAAAAAATCTATCACTGGCCGGAGTGTGGAAAGCAACGACGATGAGGCTGATATCAAGAAAATAGCCGAGTACAAATCTGGAGATGATTATTACTACTTGGCTGATATTAAGGAAATAGCCGAGTACGAAGCTGGAGACGGTTATGACTATTTGTTCAAGGTAGTTTTATTCGGTGACTCTGGTTTGGGAAAGTCTAACTTGATCGTCAGATTTGCTAGTCGCGGGTGCACCAAGAATCACATCTGGGTTAGTGGATATGACTACATCATTAGATACTTCATTTCGGATGGCAAGGTGATCAAGGCACATATTCATAACACAACTGACCAAGACAGGTTCCCTTTCATTGCTAAAACTTACAAACGAGGGGCCGATGGGGCATTAATGGTGTATGATGTCACTAAGCGTTCCACTTTTGAAAATGTCAAGTTGAGGTTAAGGGATTTGAGAAGGCATGCTGCATGTTCCCAACATTATAATGATGTTTGTTGGTAACATGAGAGATGATATAAACCTCAGGGCGGTATCTTTTGAGGAAGGGAAATCCTTTGCTGAGACGGAGTCACTCAATTTCATATAGATTTCTCTTCCGGAATCGGTAAGGGTGTACGAGGCATTCACCTAGGTGATTATTATGATCTATCTGAAGACCGTGGGCAAGAAGCCGATTACAACTTTTGAAGATGTAGCAAGGGATATCGTTGCTATGAGGAACAACCATACTCGTAAGCACAATATAGTACAAAAGGACCCCGATTGTGACGCGATCTAATATTCGTGGAACAAATACTAATACTAGCTTCGACTAGATGAACTCGAGCATATGTGATTTATCCATATCCAAGTACGAGTTCTATCACTCCTCCTTTCTTCTATTTCTTCAATCTATTTTTTTCTAATCTTAAAAAAAAAATTAAAGAAACCCAAAAAAGATATAGTAATTCATTAAACAAGTGCAGCTTTCTCCTTCGTATATCAAAAAAGGTGCTTTCACGCGGTCTTCATTTTGCAGATGAAATGGCCGTTTTGCATTGATCTATATCAAAATTTCCAGCGTTCATTTCTTCTTTCTCCTTCCTTTGAACGGAAGAAATTCCAGAACAGAGGAATGGAGGTTTTGGGGACTTCAACAAATTAGGGTGTTCATAGTCTTCAATAGCGTGTTCAATTTAAAGTGAGAATTTGAACACATTGTTTGAATGGGATAGCGTAGTCAACTTATCTTCGAATTTTTCAGATAGACATGGAGATGTAAACAATATCCAGGGAACCAGTTCAGAAGAAAACAAACTGGATAAGAGTTCTCGTAGTTCTATGGATGATCTCATTCGAGGCCTCTTCAACTAATCGGAGATGCGATAGGGCTCGGTTTAATTTAAGGGGACAATCAACCAAAATGTATAAAAATGCCATTTTCAATTTGTATCTAATATTGTATATTTGCATAATTCTTAACAAATTATGACTCATACTCTTAAGTATAATTACTATAAGATAAAACTACGAAATACTCTTGGGACAAAAAAAAAAAAAATTTGCTTGAAAAAACTCATCCCGTATTCAAATTTCAAGTACATAACATATCTAACAACAACTGGAATTCTTTCATGATAATGGAAACATTTAGCATTCATATTTTCCAAGAAAAATAATAGGGAGATAAAATTCGGACAAAATAAGATATTTCCAACTCAGCAAGTCAACTCATTTTGTCTAAGTTTTATCTTTAAAAAAAAAAAAAAAAAAAAAAATCGGGAAGTTTGGGAACAAGTTAACAATGATTCCATTCAGTTTACTTTTTCATATAGAATAACAATTATTATTATCAGAAAGTCTACTATTTGATTAGTCATAACTGATCAAATTATTAAGAAAAGACTCGTGGCTTTATTAAATTCCGGTCCATGATCAGAAGAGTTATAGCAACAGCTAGCGGAAGAGATAATTATCAATCAGCTGCTTCTGGTTTCGCTTTTGAACTCTCTTGATTTTTGAAATTAGACTTGGACGTTTGCTTTGATGATGATTCGAAGCTTTTCTTTCTAGTCTAGATTTGTTTCTGGAATCTGTTTCCGATCTTTGCTGGGGTCAACTTTTTAATTAATCTTTTTGGTATGGATAATACTAAGGCTAGATTGCCTTTAGTTTTCAAAAGACTTAAAACATCTGTCACTGGCCGGAGTGCGGAAAGCAATAAGGACGAGGCTTATCTTAACAAAACAACCGAGTACAAAGGTGGGGATGATTATGACTACTCATTTAAGGTGGTTTTAATCGGTGACTCTGGTGTGGGCAAGTCAAGCTTGTTATCCAGATTTACTAGTCACGGGTTCAAGGAGAATTACAGGCCTACTATTGGAGCGGAGTTTGCCAGCAAATTCTTTGAGTTTGATGCCGAGGTGATCAAGGCCCAGATTTGGGACACAGCTGGCCAAGACAGTTACCGGGTCATTGCTAATGCTTACTACCAAGGGGCAAAGGGGGCGTTGATCGTGTATAATGTCAACAAGCGTTCCACTTTTGAAAGTGTCGAGAGGTGGTTAAGGGAGTTGAGAGATTATACTGACCCCATCATTGTAGTCATGCTTGTTGGTAACATGATAGATGATATAAACCTCAGGGAGGTATCTTCCGAGGAAGGTAAATCCATTGCTGAGAGGGAGTCACTCTATTTTATAGAAACTTCTGCTCTAGATTCAACGAATGTGTCAAGGGCGTTCTTCCAGGTGATTGCTAGGATCTACCAGAAATCCGTGGGAAAGAAGTGGACTATATCTATTGAAGATAGAGGAAGGGATATCGTTGCTCGGAGGAACAACGATACTACTTTGCACAATTTAGTACAGAAGGACCAGATTGTGCAGCAATCTGAAATTCACAGCACAAATACTACTACTTGTTCGACTAGAGAGATTGAAAGTTTGGAGAAGGTGAAGTTGATCTTTCAGCAATTCGACGCAAATGATGATGGAGCACTCAATAGATCAGAGCTGACCACACTTATTATCACTGTAAATCCACAAGAGTTCACAGACGAGCAAATTGAAGGGATTCTAGAAGAATTGTTTCGACTTTATAGTGACTTCTTCCATGGTGAGAAAGTTCTAACGTACATGGGGTTGGTAAGGGCTTATGATGACCGTGTGGGAGATATGGATCTGGATCGTGACTTCAATGCGATTTCAACTTTACCCGAGATCTCCTTGCCTTCTTGTTCTTTGAGAGCAGACCGGCGCGTAATAGATGATCATTTTCCTGGTAGTATGTTTTAATTAACAATGGAATTTAATTGATTATTATTTTTGTTTTCAATATTGTTTAGCTCCCTATTTAACTATTTGATCAACAGAGGAAGAGCCAGGTTTGAACTTACCGGAGGATGGAGAATTGTTGCCGTTTCAAACAAAATCAGAGGATGAAATTTCAGTCCAGAAAGTTAATCCTAATGATCAAAGTGCTGAATTGAGTAGTAGGAACTTTTCCGTAAAAGAAACTTCAGCCTTTGAAAATCCCAATGATTTGAGTACTTTGGAAATTTGCGAGAAGTGTAGCCCTAGTGATGATACAATTAGTGAAATTTCAGACTTAATCAACTACAATGATCAGAACGGTCTGGAAAACAGAGGGACTTCTTCTGCAGTTCATGGAAATGATGGAGTCGGTTTAAGTACAACATTCAAGATGGAGCAGATAAAAGGTGAACTCAAGCACAGGTAAGTTGGCAGTGTTATATGTATGATTGAAGGATACGTGATTTTTTTCCATTATAATTTGTTGCTGGTTTATATGGGTCAAGAGCATCATTATAGTTTTTGGTAAATCTAACTAATGATCACTACTTCACAATCTGTTATGTAGCTTTCTTAATACTATCCGATTGACAAATTCAAAGACAAATTTAAGGCCGGCAGAGGACATAGCGTATTACATGTATTGGGAACACATCACATGGACTGAGGATTCACCTATGGCTTCACAAGCCTGCCTTCACCAACCCACATCTTGCCATTTCTGTAAAATATTTCAACTTGGAGAAGTGGACAGCAATGGAAATTCATACTGGGAGTCGATGAAAGCAGTTAGCAAGAAGGTACAATGGTTTCAGGTGGAACGAATTGAAAAGCGCAAAAATGCTAATATTTCTTATGCATCGCTGGATCGGCAGGTAAAAGAATTGGAAAGGAAAGAAGTAGAAATGAAACAGCTAGACAAGATTGTCAAGAAACATGAAAAGCATAGCCATATAACAAGTAAAACCAAAAGTTTGGTCATTAGCCGGAGAAAATTATCTTCATCAACGGTCAATGAAGTTTCGGATCTAGAAAACTACAATGAGCAGACTCTAGCAATAAAAGGTACTTCTGACGTAGTTTATGGATTTGGTGTGTCTGATTCCGGCCAAATCAAAATGAAAGACACAAAAAACAAAATAAACTATGGACATATTACCTATAACATTCAGGGTCAAATTCGCAAACACGGAGCTCATAAAAAGAGGTCAAGGAAGGCGCAGGATCGAGATAGCAAAGTTGAGCTGCCACAACTTTCAAGAGCTTGCAATTACAAAAGAGCAAAGGAGGCCTTTACATGGGTGACTATAGGATGTTTAACACTCTTGTTTTTGCTCTATAGACGAAGAAGCGTAGGAGCACTACACTGAGTTTCTTCATGTGAAAAAAGTGAGCCTGTTAGAGGCAAAAATAAAAAAGTTTGTTTGGTTTAGATTTTTGAAAGATTATCAGTAGAAATTTCTGAAAAAGTAGCTGGCCAGGATTAGGACATTCAAGAAAAAAATTGGGTAAGTATCAAGAACATCAAGCGAACTAAGAATGTCACAGTTGGAGATATCAGTATCGGTTATAGATTATACTATATGTGACTCGATTGTTTCCATTTAATTGTATGATTGTTTAGTATCTGGGACGGAAAATTGGCTACAGAACTTGATTTTTTTCTTTTTTTGGCACCAAAAATAAAGATTTTGTTGCGGTAAAACTGATAGTTCTGTAAAAGAAAAAAAAAATCAACAAACAAAACCCGTTAAGATTACCTAACGAGCTCAACGAGTATCTGTTAATGGAGCTCGATGCTCTGTTTTTTTTTTCTTCTTCGGTATCGGCAAGAAATTGTGAAAGAAACTAAAAATATAATTTTTGAATTTTTAAAAATATTTTTTTATAATTATTAAAAGTTAATCGAAATACAAAATTCCGACATGATTTGATATGTTGTCCCCTCTTTAAATCGTGATATATCGTCAAAATACATTTTAAAATACAAAATACGTGTTTGGGCTCTAAATTTTTTAAGAATATATAAACTTTTATAATTATGGAAAGTGACCTTCTTTTTTGATTATTTATTATAAAAATAAATAAAATATTAAAATTATAAATTTAACCTTCATCCTAAGGTTAACCTTATTTTCAATTTTTGGATCCGTGAATAAATAACTTATCTTTCTCTTTATCTTTTTCTGTCTTTTTTGCAGTTTTGATCAAATGAATGAATTCGCGAAGGTCATTTATCCTTAGTCGGATCATTCAACAAACGTATCAAAGTTCAGATGTATCAACGTTCAATCTTTCATCGGATTCTTCAACTAATGTATCAAAGTACATTTTTTTTTTGCCGAAGCTTTTCTAGTGATGTAACGGTCTTTAATGGTGTATTTCAAAATATTTTTTCTTCATATTTCAATGCTTTCATTTTGGTATGTGCTTTCGTTTTCTTTTTTATGTTTCTTCTTTATAATAGCTCAATATGCTGAAAATTTCAAACTTGTTGAGCTTAAAAGGCTAAATTTCTAGACCCATTGAATTCTCATTAAGTACTCGTTGAGCTCATATTAGGTAATCTTAATGGGTTTGGAAAAAAGTTTATTTTTTTTTATTTTTTTTATTTTTATGTTTTTGTTTGTTCAATCAAGATAATGATTTCAATTTTTTTTTTCTTTTTAGGAAATGAAATTATTATTTGTATTCATAATGATTTGATAGAAAATAAAAAGAAGATGAGCGTAATTGCTCGGATTATTATTTTATTATTTTTTTTCTTGTAAAATTAGAATATTTTTTTTTTTTTTTTAAATTTACTTTAATAAAATTTTAATTTCAAAAGAAGCTTTTTAAAATTTTTTTCTTTCTTTTATTTATAAAAAAAATCTATCATACAAGAAAATGAAGTCTATTTAGTGTATAAGTACTAAATGCAAATAGGCATGTGCAATGGTCGGGTGGTCGGTAACCAACTCCATACTGGAGTGATGCAGGGCGGTGGACTGTTTTGAACAATGGGCCAGCCCGTTGATTGTTTAAACAATGGGCAGCCCGAGGACCTAAAATATATGCCCGATCGGAGCTTTAACGACTAGGATCCGACCTATAATTCACCAGCCAAGTAAAACACAGGTGGGTCCATTCGAACCCAAACACCGGGTCAGACTTAAATCATGCCAGTTTTGAAAACTCTGAACTTATGTAAATAGTAAAGAAAAGGGTTTTTTTTTTTAATCATTTTTTATTTAAAAAAAAATGTATGTACCAATGTACTCTGAAGGTAATAATAATATCCTCTATCCATTCAGGTCACTTTCTCAGAATTTACATCTTATGTAGCTGCAGCTTCTGCTCTATTTCTTTCGGGCAATTTCTCAGCTCTATCCTTTTTCGTTTCTTTAGCACCATCAACGATCTTTAGGAAACTTCATTTCATTTTCTGATTGAGAGAAAAAATATATAAAAAAGAAACCTGCTTTATTAGCTTTCTTTAATTTTCCGGTGTCTGGATTCTCTACTTGAAGCTGCCTTTTCAGCTCCTTGTTAGCCAATTCTCTCTAGATAACTTCAAACAGATTTAATGGAATGTCTCGCAGCTGGACTTGCTGCCGCATGGTAATTTCTGCCCTTACCCCTCCTCTTCTTCCGTTTCATGCTTATATGTTTATTTTTTATTTATTTATTCTGTGAGCATGATATTCTATTTTAGGCCCAAAATTTCTCTATAACTCAAGATCTACATAAACCCGATCAATCACAAACATATATATAACCTGATATGATGATTGATGTAAGGTGAGACCTGTGGGTTGAGATTTATGGTCAAACGTTCTTCAAAAAGGGATAGTGCATCACTTTTCTTCTGATAAGTCCTGAGATTAATGCCTTGAATCAACTTAGCGTAGGATTGGTTTTGAGGTTTGAGGCTGGTTAGAACTTTATGTTAAGGGGGGTGAGCCATTTTCGAGCCGGCCGAGCTCGAAGAATTTTAGGGAGAACGATTAGAGAGAAAAACTAAGAATTGAGAAGATAATTATTTCATTGCTTAAGCTTATCTTCTATTACAGCAACATGCGGTTATGCGCCTACATGTAGTTTCGCCCATTGCTATCAAAGCAACATGTACTCTTCCAATTGTCTTGGGCCTTCGTAATTTGCTTGGCTGAATATTTATGGGTCGGGTCATCTTCATAATACTTTAAGAAGGGCTGAAGACAGCTTTAATGGTAGCAAAATCACTAGTATGAAAAATATGGGAGATGGATAATAGATTTCTTCATCTTTGTGGAGTCCGAAAACATTTGGGTGGAAAACAAATTTTTTTGGATTGATAAGAGACTTAAGTGGTATATTTCCCTTTTCTGTTCTTCTATGTTCTTATGACAGAAAAATGACAGATATTAAGTTGCTCTCTATAAGCTATGCATTCTTTCTCTGTTAATCTGATTTCACATATCTAGTTTTTTCAAGTTATTAGTTCTTTCCATGTTCATGTCCTACAGGTTCATGGTTTTCTCGAATTTTATGCAGCACCAAAATTGTGGATGTTGTTGGAGCTCCCATCTGCACGGTTGTCGGAAATCGGATCGACTACTTTTGGAACCTTGAAAAGCACATGAACAAATTAAGAAGAAAATCTGATGAGTTGGATAGCAGAAAGCAAGATGTGTTGTTGATCATCGAACATCAACCAGAAAAGAAAGTAAAGAACGAAGTTAAGAGCTGGTTAGTTAACGTGGAAGAAATTAACAAGGACAAAGAGGAACTTGAAGCTACAGTTTCGGGAATAAAATGCTGCAAACGGGCAAGTTTTGGGAAGAAAGTGGTTCGGAAAATAGAAGAGTTCGATGAGCTTTATCAGAAAGGTAAGTTTCCAGACGGATTAATAGTCGGTGAGAATGGAGATGCTCGAAGCAAAACGGGTTCAAATGAAGTGAATAATGTATATGGGATAGGTGGAATTGGGGACGCAAAAGTAACAAATGCAAACTCTGATTCTGTAATCAGATTTGGCGTGATTCAAAAAGGGAAATCTAATGAGACTAGAAAGAAGGGAGAGAATTGGGTATCAAATACAGTTTTTGGTATAGGCGGAATCGGCAGGACGCACGTAAACCATGAAGATTGCATTAGCAAAATTACATTCCGTAATATCCGAAAATGAATATCGATTGTGAATGTTCAAAACTTTTTTGTGTTTGTTTCCATCTACTGTATGCTAAACTGCTACTTAATTTCTTCACATGTTTCTTTCTCATACTCTTGTCGTGCATACTAATTTGATATAACTAAAAAAGAACTTCTGGCTAGCTTTTGCCAACAGTAAGTATTGCAACTTGCAGTTGTCTTTTTATGAAGAAGTGAATGTATGACTATTTTGTTTCAATTATATTTCCGAACTTGATTCGTTATTAGGAATGTACCGCAGCTGGACTTGCTGCCGCATGGTAATTTCTACCATTCTTCCATTTCATGCTTATATGGGTTTTTTTTTCAACTAGCCAAGAAATTTTCAGAAGATAAATGAATATGGTAGATGAATTTAATGAGATTCTGCAATGAAATTTTTAGCTTCTCATTCAAAAACTACATCATCACATGGGGTTATGAGCTACTGCTAAGTAATATCTGACCTCGTATTTTAGAATTCTCGAATGGAATGTTGAGCTTGATTCTTATAACAGCCAAGATAAAGTGAAATCCAGTATATATCGTAATTTTCGATGTGGGATAATACTCACAGCATTTAACCGAAGCTAATCGCAATTCATCGCACAATATATGCATGCAAATTCACCTAAAATTGGGGATTACAGTACATATAGTCATTTTCTATATGATATATGATCAAGTAACATATCAATTCAAATTAAATCACAATAATAAGTATCAATTTCATATACTTCAAACTTGTTTATTAATCAAATTTATCACTAATCATTGTTGTAACAACTCCATCATCAAAATACAATCTCTTACGAGAATTTGTATTAGCCTGCAACATTTATCCTACAGACTCTGTCACTAGGGTTTAACTCTTTTCTTTAATCTAATACAGCTAATGATACTTTGCGTTCTTCACTAATCTCCATAATTTCAAAAACAAAATCTCTACCTCATTCAACCAATCAAGAAAAACTTTCACGTCTAGTCTTCCGTTAAATAGTCTTCCATTTGAATATATGAACCTCTTACATCCTTGTTTTTAGGGTTTGGTACCACGACGGACGGCTTATAGTAAGTAGCCGTGTTCCCATCTCACTTGGACCAAATCTTAAAATATAAATCTTAATTAAACAGTTTATATAATTACTAATGATTTCAAATATATAGTACTAATTCAAAAGAATTCCATCAAAAGATATACCAAGGGATGAAACCCGTCTAGTATTGCAAGCAAGTCTCAAAATGAAAATATTTGATCATTAAAATACTTCTTTTAAACATCGAGGATGACTAAGGTCATAATCCCAGTGACATAAGTCCAAAATTAGATATGACAAAATCAGATACGTCACATGAACTGAAATCGAATCAAATATATCTTTAGGGATTTCTTTAAAATAAATTTTTTTGGTCATAACACTTTTTTTGTTTGTTACCGTTATCCGTCCATTTCGACCCCCATAATTGACCAGGTCCAGTACACGGTTTTGACCCAATACGTTTTTGAGAAAAATCTAATGTCTAAATCCTGGAAAGTTCATTTATTTCCTTCACTCTACTTTGGGCTAAGCTTAAGCTCAAGTGAAGTAAAGCTTCCATTGTTCTCTTTCTCTCTGACAATTCCCCGGGGAAATATGGGATGCATTTCACGATTATGGTAACTTCATTCTCTCTTTCTTCTTATGCTTAATGATGAAAATTCATGCAGTATTTTGTAATAAAAAGAACATGCATGCAAGTACTCATGTCCTTAATTTCCACCCAAATCTCAACATGATGTTTTACTTATTTATTCTGTTATGGATCTCTGATCAGCTGTTTCTGGACCGCGAATGGAGATGGACATTATTCAAGTATTGAAAGAGATAGAAAGACGGAACCGGAAAGTACAGTACTGCAAAATGGAGTTGGAGATGCGAACATAACAATGGAAGATTCTGCTACTGCGGTTCTGAAAAGTAATAATGAGATCCATGAAGAACGAAGTATGACGATTAGATGTAAAAACAATGGTGGCGGGGAAAGTTCAACAGTTTTTGGGATTGGTGGGATTGGTAAGTCAAAAGTGGTGAACACAAATTCACAATCAATTGTTAGTTTTGGTAGTACAATCAAAGCTTAAGTTTTAGTTTTCTAGCTGTATATGGATTTCTGATATGCTTAGTTATTTTGTCTATGTTTAGTATTTTTTTTTTCCATCTCCCCACTATTTTCTTTGAATGAAATAGAGGAATTGATAAAAATTTATAGAGTTGTTTGTTTATGTATGAAACTCTTCGCATTTTTCTTTGATTAAGTTATATATATATATTATTTCCTCATTTTCGCTACTAGATTTTTGTTGTTTGTTTGTTTTCATCTCTCAATTTTTACAGAGGTTAGTTTTGTATTTTTTTTAAAAATTTTTGAAAGTAATATCTAGTTGCTATATCAAGTTTCGAATCCGAAAATATTTTTTATGATTCGAACTCTTAATCTTTACTTAAAAAGTAATATAGATGACCGATAAAATTAAGCATACCGAATACATTAATTTTGTATTTAATATTTCCAAAATATTAATTTTGATACATAATATAAATTCAGTAATATCACATGCCCGTCCCCATGATCAGGATCATAAACTTACAGTACATCCCCTATATATGAACAAGGTCCAGAATTTGATATGCATACATGTATGGTTTTGTCACAGGAATAGACATTTAAATAATGCTTTCACATTACTAATCTCTTTTGAACACATTCTTTTGTCCTAATCCGTCTCTTTCCACCGTCCATACCATACTGGACGACCACAAGGCCGCGAATTTCGATCGATTCGGACCAAGACGAAATCAAAATCTAGTGTACTCGTGATATTAAATATATTACAAAAAGTTAATATAATTTTATTAATAAGTGATACCCTCCCTTTTGAGGGATGAATACCTTACCTTATATAATTTTTTTAAAATAGATAAATTATTTATTAAAAAAAAAAATAAACATAAAATTAGCACCGTAATATATATAATATATAATCTCTTGAGTGAAAGCAAAGAAGCTCCTTCCCATAGTTTTTCTCTCTTTCTCCGACAGTTCCCTGAAAAATATGGGACGCATTTTACGACCATGTTATCATACCTTCATTCTGTCTTCTATTTTATACTTTTTAAGTCATAAATCCATGCAGTATTTTGTAAAGAGTTATAAAGAGAACTTGTATGGCAAGTACTATCCTTATTATGTATTTATACTATTAGGGATCTGCTTAGCTGTTTCTGGAACCATCTAACAATTTTTTATTATTATTATATGTATAAAGTATAAGAGCACGTGATATATTAAATTATATTATAATTTTAAATATTCTTTTTATTATTATAAAATATAATATAATAAGATTTGAAGTGTAATGTTGGCATACTAAAGTTTTTCTATCCATTGAATCAATTTATGAGTCCATTAAAGTACAAATTTGACTGGTCAACACGTTTACGAGGGATAAACTAATCACTCCGAAGCAGCTTGGAAATGGACCCGAACCGCGTTTACATTAAGTATTCACTATTTGACTGCCCTTGCTTAAATGCTGATGTGGCGATATCAGGGCCATCCAATTTGACTGTCCTTACATAAAGTATTCTCTTACAATCACGCCCAATCGAGTTCGAATAAATATCAATTATTATGTTCCGATTCACTTGTAATAACTGCGACCTGGTCTAATGGGAAAACTCGACAGAGCTTACAATTACAGTGAAGAGGAAGAAGATGAAGAAATGAGTGATTCCAGGTATAATAAAGTTCTATTTCCTTTTACCAGAATTTATTTTTCTTTAAATTTATAATTATAATCAGTAAAAATGGAAAATTAAGTAAGAAAAATATGCTGAATTAAGTACTCGTAGATATAGACTTAATAGTTAATTAATATTTTTGTTATTTATGTTATAATTATAACCTTTAATTTGTATGTTGTCGAACTGGATCTGGGTTTACCCTCTTGCAGTTAAAATTGATGTTATGAGACGGTTTAATCTTAGTTTCTTGTTTGTCTGAACGGCAAGTTTCCTCGGGTACTTAAAAGGGATAGTAGTAAGAGAAGTTGTAATTCCAATCAATAAGATAACAACATCAAAACATTATTGAATTATTATTGGGTTTAAATTGATGCAACATATTTATCTAACAGTTTCAACAAGAACATACAAAATTAGAGTTAAACTAAGCACTTCAAACGCTGAAAGCAAACTGGCCTTAAGAGCACTAGAGTTGCAATATGACTCACTTGAATTGCGAATGAGACCTAAACAATGTTCGTTATATGGTTGTTCTGATTAATAATTTAATAATGTTTTTGGGTCTTCGTCAATATGTTAATGATTCATATTCTACTTTTTTAATGAAGCTATGTGACCTCGGGATCCTCTGATGAGATCGACGCTCCCAAATCGCATGAAAACACAAAAAGCTACAAAAGAGACCGCGAGGAGCTGAATGCCAAAGACAAAAACGATGCAACGAAAACCGAGCTTCCACCGGAAAAGAAGCTGAAGAAGGAGAAAATACCCTCACCTTCAAAACAGAAGCAGCAAGTTGATGAAGAAGAAGAGGAGGAACAGAATGATGTTGAGACAGTACCTCCAAGCAAATCAAAGGTCCCAAGTAGTAGTAATAAACCAGCTGCAAGAAAAGGGAAGAAAGAAGAGAAAGGAGAATCTGGTGGGGGGAGCAAGACCATACTGTTTGGGATGGGAGGAATCGGTCGGTCAACCGTCCAGAACACTAATTCAACTACAACTATCACATTTGGGAATATCAGTGGTACTTAAACTTTTTTATTCAGGAAATTTGTTTGGAATTGTATGACTCTTTGAGATTATTATGATCTACAAACATTGAATTTGACTTGTCATTATTGTGACCCAATTTGCTCATTAATTTAGAAATGTTATTTTTATTTTCTCTTAAAAGATATGATTTTGATTTTAATAAATAAATAAAAACCCTGTTAATTTTTGATATATTGAAAAAACAACCCGGGAAAATTAATCTTATTTAAATAGTTCATATAATAATCAATAATCTTATATTAAAGATTTCATTTAATGTCCGTTTGAATTCATTTGTTCATTCTTTTGTTTATAAACAAAATCTAATTTCACGTCCGTGCGAGTAATATTCGAGCAATACTTAATTGTGTATTTTACAAACATGAATTATTTTTATCTTTTGTTAGAAAATTTAATAAAGCCTATATATAATAATTTATTTTAGATTCAAAATACTGATTAAAAAAATATATAAATAAATCATAACTAAACTTATCATCGATTATTGCATACTTTAAGGCGGTCCCAATAGATATTGGGACCTAAGGCGAATTTTAGAATAGGGCCTTAACTCTTACGGTATGGTGTACGGTAAATATCTATTATCAAATTATTTCGCAAGAAATAAATAAAATATGTAAATTTGTATGTCTTCTATATTATGTATATATATGTTAGTTTTGTGATTGGTTATTGAAGGGAAAAAAAAAAGATTGAAAAAATTAAATACATCTTCTAAATATGATGATATTTTATGTATTTAGGATTATACCCCATTCCTTAATATAAAAAATGCTACTCTGAAAACTTTAATTAAATAAATAAAATTCATATGTAAAAATAATTCATGAAACATCAACTTTAAATTATATATCTTAAGGATCTAGGGGCAAAATTTTATAAAATTTAAATTTTATAGAGATAAAAGTAAATTTTCTAAATTTTGTGGAGGCCTCACTTCCATAAATCACATTAATTACAAAACTTTAGATTGTTTAATTACAAAAATTTTATAGTGTTCACATAGTGTTCATGTGAACACTATCGATGGAACGATCTCAATGGTGAAACTTTTGAAACTTTCCTCTCAATGAAACTTTAGAAATTGTAGAAACGCTCTCAGAACGAGTCATTAAGATTGTTACAAGATAAGATATCTATTTAATAAACAAAAGTGTCGAGTGAGTTCTTTTATTATGGGTCATCACTCCACTTGAACTTATATTACCATCATATCTAATAAAAATATAGATGAGCTAAAGTTCATATTGAAATTTGATCACATAACTATATTGAGCTCTTAAACATATTCCCTAACTCAATCATATTTTATAGCCTATTTTTATAAAATCATAATGCTAAATTAATATTAAGCTCAATTAATAAAAATTATAATACTCTCATTTGAGTGAATATTAATTTAGTTATTTTATAAAATAAGTTATTTTCAAAAACGATCTTTGAGCTGAAATTTTTACAAATTTCATATGGGCACAATTTTAAAAATAATATAATCGTACAGATACATATTTAAACAATCAGATCCAATAAAGTAATTAATATTAGAGCAAAAAGGTAGTGTAACACCCTGCCCGCCAGCTATTTCTTTTGGTGAATACTTTTAAGGAAAACGTGCATAGCCAGTAGACATGTTACTTTCTTTCTTAACTTTAAAATCTTTTTTACGAAAATAATGTAATAATTTAAACCTACATATATAAGATACTATAATATAAATGAAATACTTAGAGAAATGTAATAATTTGCATTACTGTTTCTGTTCATCGAACCATGGCTGCTCTAGTGAGAGGCGTGGGAGATTAGCCATGCCTATAATTAGAATAAATGTATGCCTTTAAGTTTGGATAACTATCCTGATGACTAACTCAAAATAATTAATGCTCAAGATGTAGTATAGATTCGCTTAACCTATATGACGTCCACGTGTTTTCTTTGCATTCTAAAGGTGACTCATGTAGACCGGTCGACCCTGCAGGCCAGAAGCTGCTAAGAAGGTGAGACTAGTACGAATTGATAACGAGATTTTCCTGTTGGTCAATTAATTCCTGTCACTATCTAATCATCTAGTTCTGTTACAGCAGATATATCCTGGTAATTGAAAGAATTAACTCGGATCACTATCCTTTAGTTGTAAAGTCTTCTTCTTTCGTTTTTAATGGTCCAAAGCCTTTTCGTTTTCAAAGTACGTGGATGTCGCATGAAGGTTTTATGGGGCCCGTCAAGAATTCTTGGAGCAATTCTCATCATACACCGCTTGTTAGGTTGAGTATTAACCTTAAACAGACTCGGGCTGCTTTGAAAGATTGGAATGCTCAAAGTTTTTGTTAATGTCTTCATTGACCTTAATACTTGGAAGGATAAAGTTGCAGCGTTTGATAACTTGCTTCAATCTCATTGGGATCAGGAGGTTGCTAACTCGTTAAATCATGCTTCCAATGAGTATAATAAATGTATCTTGAAGGATGAGGTTTATTGGAAGCAGAAGTCTCATGAACATTGGTCAGTGGAGGGTGATAGCAATACCAAATTCTTTCATGTGTCTTTCACATGTTTTTTGTGTTAGAAATTTTGGAAACCGAATTAAAAAAAAAACATTAAAAAAACAGTCCAAAAAAATTGAAATACAAAAATCATAATTTATAATTTTCACTGTTTCTCAAATATATTAAACTGACTTTTAAAAAAAATTACTATAAATCAGATTTTAACTTCTGACATGATGTTTTGTTATGGTAAAATAAAATTGATTTTTGAAATGTAAAATATAAAATTTCTTGCCAAGCAAGGTATGAATTCTAAACATCACCACTACACCACAAATATAATAAACAACAAAAATGAATATAAGCACATTCATCAACTTAGTAACGTGTTCATACGCTTAGCCTCTGAATAAATTAAGTAGACGCAAAAGAAAACAGAAACAAAATCCAACTGGGATAACCAGCCTATCTACAACAGATATTGTCATTCTAAGATCGAATCCCTCTATTGAGACTGGCCATCTGACCAGACCCATCCATTTGGGACCCCCTTCCAGACAAACCTGTCTGATTTCGGTTACTCTGGTAACCAGATCCGCCACCTTTAGGCTGACTTGTTCGGTCCCTTGATAGAGTAGTACTTGATTTTATTTATCCTTTGAATAATTCCACTAATAATTAGCCATAAACTTTAAAAGCGGAACGAATAAATATATATATATATATATATATATATATTTAAAACTTACAACTAATGTATAAATTATGAGCTTTTTTAGTTTATTCTTATCAATGATCTTGTTTTAAAAAAACTTGTTATGTTTTGTTCTTTTTTGGTTTTTACAATATATATATATATATAGAGAGATTTTTATTTTAAAATCAATTGATAATAAAAATGATGTAGTGAGAAAATAACCCGAAATTTTTTTTAATTATGTATCAGGAATAGAACCGATGGGCGATGCTTGGTTACAATTTCGAATCCGTTATTATATGTTTGCTCTAGTTTTTGTTGTTTTTGATGTTGAAACAAGCAGTGAGTTGATGTATTAGGGTATCCAGAAGTTTTAATTTGTGTTCTTATCCTTATTGTCGGTTAGTTTATGCGCGTTTGAAATGAAATGGTTTCATTAATTACTCAGCAGCCCCATAAAAATGGTTTATATACAAAACCTTTGAAGATAAAATAACTAACTCAGATTAAAGTACAAAAGATTATTGAAACGGCCCTTAACAAAATAAACAGAATGTTCATGAATGCACAATAAAGAGTGGCCCATATCTAGAAGACACGTATTACTTACTGTAAAATATATATATCCAGACTCAACGGCTTAATTTCTTATGCCCAATTGGCATTGCTTACACGTTCATGACCATTGACTCCTGCTAATTCATAACCTCAGGTCCTTAGTCATCAATATTGACCATTAGAAGCTACTAAGAAGGTGAACAATCCTGATTAATAACGCGGTTTTCCTTTTAGTCATTTCCTCTCTCTATTACAACTTGTCACATGGCATACACTATATAAGTTTTAACTATGACATACGTCAGAGATTCAAAATTAGCATTTCCTGATCATCCTTTCAATTTTTTTTCCTTCTTCCATTTCTTTTCTGAATGAAGTGATGTCCTAGACATGTATTTGCACCTTCATGAATGAACCACTCCCTGATTTCTGCTTAGGCGTTTTATTCTGAAATTGATTAGTTTAATTAATTACCTTTTGGGAGGTTTCAGAATTGTTATTATCTTCCGACCATACACCTTCTGGGAGAACCCTATCAAGCGTGCATTGATGATCATCATGCACGGAGGAGAATTAGCCCGGGGAATTTTGGCGGCACGTTTTCTTGTACAAGGGATAAGTGCTCTTATAAGATGTCACTCAAATCAAATCCAATTGGAACAGAGTTTCACGGTGGTCGAAAATGAGGGTAGTGAAGATGAGAAGTCATTGGCAACATGGGCACGTGACGGATTATCAGGATTGTGGGTAAAGATAGTGAAATCAAATCTCATAGGAAATGATAGTGATAAAGAACACTCATCAAATCATGAGGGTCTGGGAAATGTCCGAGTATCTTTTCCCACAACAACAACATCATCAGCATCATCAATTGGTGCAATATCGGCCTCACATGAGTCAATTTTTCAGGCACAAGGGATTTGTTCTAACACGGTTGTGGGAGTAGGCGGGATTGGTTCAACCCATATACAAATGAGTGAAACGGGCATTACGGTTAATGTTGGTCCTGTTTCATTCACTGCAAACATTTATTTAAATCAGTCGGACCCGATGCCATTGCCGCCATTAGAGACTGGGGAGCACAGAGAACTCGTTCTAGCAGCTGTTCGAGCTGCTTTTCTTCACAATCAAACTGCTTAAAAAGGGTGAAACCAAAGGGTAAGATGTTATTAGATTAAGGCATGCCTAATTCAAACAGATTATTCAATTCTTTTAATCTTCAAGTTTAGGGATTATGATATTGTGTTAAGGAGCTTTAGTTGTATATGAATTGTGAATAAATAAAGAATACATGGGATGGGGGATCAGTCGTCTTGTGAATCATATACATATCTTCAAGTTTTTGTCCCTTGTTTTCATAATCATTCGATCAATCTTTCTATATGTTATGTGGGTAATTTCCATCATAAAAAAGTACTGACTAAGTAACAAGAGATCTTTTGGCCAATTTAAAAAAAAAAAAAAGTAACAAGAGATCTAGTAATTCAGGGTATGGTAAGAGATTTAATGCCTGTACTTGAAAACGCCAACGGAAACTCGTTATCCTACAGATCAGGGTGCCTTGTCCATGAAGGTATCCCAACCTCTGTATACATAACAATACCATCTCTGAATGAAATGATGAGTAATTTTCTAGTGTAAATTCACAAAAGGTCACGGAAATATTATCTACATTCTAGCAATATCTAAATGGTAGTAATGATATTGGCAAAAAAATAAAATAAAAATGAAAGTGTTCATCGACAGGAACAGCAGGAGATTTTTTCACAAAATTTTTCCATAATGTTTTTTACCTGACCCGAAAATGATTGCAAGAAAGAGACCGCATTCCACATCTTTAACTTCAGCTTCCACATCAAA
Source organism: Coriaria nepalensis (assembly GCA_027186245.1). Classification (NCBI taxonomy): domain Eukaryota; kingdom Viridiplantae; phylum Streptophyta; class Magnoliopsida; order Cucurbitales; family Coriariaceae; genus Coriaria; species Coriaria nepalensis. The sequence goes on along the minus strand of CP114495.1, from coordinate 8,961,954 downwards.
CACTCCTTTAGAAGAATCCTTTCCCATATATCAATCACGGAGTCACGAAAAAAAGATGAAAACATCATATGAAGAACTGTACAACTATAATCAAGTAAAGAGGAGCATGGGTTACTTTCATGTATCAACCTTCGTTTGAACCATAGAAATCATTGAATGCTTGTCCAAATGTCATCAGTTGGTTGGAGAATGTAACAGAGTCCTTCACGAACTTATCGCCTTCCACTGGATTTTAAGCGAAAAAATGTAAACAAATCAGGATTGTGAGCTAAAAGAAAATAATGACAAACTTGTAAGCTTATATATGACAATGTTTTTCCACTTAAATTTGTAATGACCATGCTGATAACAGTTTCATGACTAAGATTATCAGAAGAGCAAGCATTTATTTACTGGAGAAAGGTTGGGTACAAAACGGGCAAAGTTGCAATTCATCGTTCAGAGAAGATCTAGAAACATGTAACACAAAATCAACCAAATCAATCAACAAATTAGAAAGCAGAGACGTTCTTTTGAATTCATTAAATGTTCCCAATATGTAAGAGGTTTTCAAAAGGGTCTTACTTTAGTACCTGAAAATCGTTTCCACAATTCGGGCACTAAAAGCATACAAAACAAAACAAGAACTCAGGATTAACTCGTCTAAACATACAAAACAAGGCCTACAAGTTCTTCAACTACTTAATTTTTCAAACTTTAGAAGTGTTTGGTGAATCATAAGCAGAGACTTACAATGCCTTGAACTATTTCTCGTTGCGCCCACACCTACGATCGGTATAAGCACGGCTACAAGCTGGGTAAAAATATAATCACATCAAATAATCATATCAAATCTGATATAAAGTATATATGTAATTGTAATTCCATCACATCTCCAAATGCAAACCAAATTATAAAGCACTAAATAACTATCTTGCACTTCAACAAGTAATCCAGAAAATTTTTCTGAAGAACATAGAATGAGGGTAAAAGAGACATTTTACCCAAATGGAGACGATTGCATCCAAAATCCAACCAAGTTGTCCTGTCATTGAAAGATAGGTTAACCCAATAGCCAGAGCAAGATTACCCAGAACTCGAGCCGTTGTGCCGTCGTATTTACCCCCGCCGCGGCCACTTCCTCCGCCGTTGAACCCAAAGCCCTGATTAAACCTCACCAGAACTAACCTTCTCTTCCTTTTCAACCCGTCATCTTTCACCAACATCTCATTTCCTCAAATAGCCCCTTTTTTTTCCATCTTTGGTTCTTCTTTGCAAGTATCTCAAAGCACTATCATTACTAGTAACATTATCACCAGTGATGGTCAAAACCTTTTTAATGCTCCAATCATCTAAACATGCTTCCAGTAACTTCCCAATAGTTTCACCCTCATGATTAGCAATTAATGGAGAGTGAGAGGCAAGCTAAGAGAGTGAGAGGCGAGACTCGATTGAAATTGGAGGGTTGTGAGAAGATATTAGGGTTTCAATAATTAATAACAGCCATCCGATTAAAATTGGAGGGTTAAGATTTAAAGTAAATAAAAATTATTTAAAATTAAATATATAATTGCGGGCGGGTTCGGGTATTAGAGGTTTAAAAATTTAAATCCGGGAACCGAGCCTACATGTCGGATTGGGTATTGCGTGTGCTAGCATCCGTCGGACAAATATGATTCTTTTGGGCCACAGGTTGGATTGGGGTCTTGACATTCTTTGCACATGCCTATTTGATAAAGCTTGTCCAATGAGGTAAGTATCCAAGCCCAATCAAATAACTTCCAAGATATTTATTGCCAAACTTTTCTCCTCGCAGGTACCACGGCCCGGCCCAACCATCACTCAAGTGTCTTATAATTCCAATCATGCTCCTAGCCTCACTCACATAAATTCAGCCCCAGACCCACACGTCATTCCAGACCATGCTTCAAGCCCACGTCATTCCACAAGCCCACTACTCAAGCATGAACGAGGCACTCTTGCAACTACACCTACTACTTATTTTCAAGCATCTATTCCCAGAACTAAATAAAAGGAAGAGCGGTGGCAATCGGTAGACGAGAACGTGGTTTGTATGCGTTAGAGCGTGGACATTCAGCTTATCATCAGTATCGGATTTCACATGTTTTGTTCTTGAACTCTCTTGAATTTTGATATTGAACTTGGGGTTGTTTTTAGAATTTGATTCTGGATTTTGTTGGGTTGAACTTTTTAATCTTTTCGGTACCGCTGAAAAAATGGCTGAAATAGTGGCTTCTTTAATGGCTGAAGCCTTTTCATTCTTTCCTGTATGGATGAAACGACGATTTACAAAAACAAAAGGGTCCCTTTGCTGTATGGCAATGTGAAAAAAGTTATCAAAACAAAAAAAGGTTAAAAAAAGGTTTCTTAACACTTATAGTTCATTTTCTCTTTATTTCTTTTCAAAAACTAACAAAGGGTGAAGTTACCAAAATACTCTCATCCCCAACAGCGGTTAAGTTTCATTCTTGGTGTAAAAATGGTGTTTTCTTCTTCAACCGATGATAGTTTCTTGCACAAAATCATACTTCAATTTTCTTTCATTTCTAGGAAAACTCTTCATTGTCTTTCCAGACTCTGATTCGTGCTTCGTTCATTCCTGGGCAAACTCTCTCTCTAACGTCCTTCTTCCTTCTTCTCCCTTCCACTCAAACTTTGCGCATCGAGCTCCATTTTTACGCATTCATTATTTTCATTACTTTTTCAAAAGTTGAATCATCATTTTGAATTGTTATTTATTTTTATTTTCGTGTTTTTGTTCTGTCTAGACTGGAAAAAATATACCCATTTATGAGTTCGATTAACAGAGATCAACGGCTCGATGCATTTCGATGTACACATCGAGCCACCGAGCATAGTGGACATAAAGTTTTTTAGTGTCCGATCTTTTGACTCGATGGCCTTAAGAAGCCTTCAAACTGTTTGGAATTAAAAATCTCGACGGTTCAAATAGTGATTAAAAATCATTTGGACCATCGAATGAACCCAAAAATGTCATTGTCCACTTAGCTCGATGTATAACTCGATCCCAAAAATATCCATCGAACCATCAATCTGTAAAAGATCAACGATGCAATTTCTCTTTTAAGGGTTCGAGTTATCCATCCAGTTAAATGGACAATGACCTTTGCAATTTCTCTTTTAAGGGTTCGAGTTATCCATCCAGTTAAATGGACAATGACCTTTGCAATTTCTCTTTTAAGAGTTCGAGTTATCCATCCAGTTAAATGGACAATGACCTTTTCGCATTCGTTCAATGTCTCGAATGGTTCTAATGACCCATCAAATAGTCGATCTTTTTCTATGATTTGAACAAACCATTTTACCTCTGATTTGAACTATCGGAATCTTCGTGCTAAGGAATACACTGGCCCTAATGCAATTAAAGTTGGTAGCGGCACAAGTTTGTAAATTCAAAATATTGTGTCTTCTCTTTTACATACACAATCTAATTCCTATAAATTGAACAATTTATTACATGTTCCGTATGTCATGCAGACTCACTCATCTTGGTGAAGCTTTTTCTAGCGCTTGTTCTCTTTCTATACGTGACAAATCTGATTGGTATAGGTAATAACGAGTATGTCGGGTAGTTTCAGAGCCGATTACTAATTGTTTTTAAGATGAAAGACAAATTTCGATATAATATATGAGCCAAACCAACATATGATTAGAACTAATAATCTCACAGTTGGTAATATTTTATGATCACAGTTGGTAATATTGATTACTAAATAACCTGATTATTTTATGATCAATTATTATTATTATATATATATATATATATTTTTTGTTGGATTCTTAGTACTATTTTTGAGTACTGTTTCTATCTCATTGGATTCTCGGGTAAGTCCTGTTAACAAAGAAACAATAATTTAATTATGTCTAGAAGACAAGTAGTATTGTAAAATATATATCCAGACTCAACGCTTAGTTTATTATGCCCAATCGGCATTGCTTACACGTTCATGACCATTGACTTTTGCTAATTCAAAACCTCAGGTCCTTCGTCATCAATAATGACCAATAGAAGCTACTAAGAAGGTGAACAATCCTAATTAATAACGCGGTTTTCCTTTTAGTCATTTCCTCTCTCTATTACAACTTGTCACATGGCATACACTATATAAGTTTTAACTATGGCATACATCAAAGATTCAAAATTAGCATTTCCTGATCATCCTTTCATTTTTTTCCGTTCTTCCATTTCTTTTCTGAATGAAGTAATGCCCTAGTTATGTCTTTGCACCTTCATGAATGAACCACTCCCTGATTTCTGCTTAGGCGTTTTATTGTGAAGTTGATTAGTTTAATATATTACCTTTTGGGAGGTTTGAGAATTGTTATTATCGTCCGACCATACACCTTCTGGGAGAACCCTATCAAGTGTGCATTGATCATCATGTACACAGAATTAGCCCGGGTCGGAGCAATTTTGGTGGGACGTTTACTTGTATCTGGGATGAGTACTCTTATGAAATGTGACTCAAATAAAATCCAATCGGAACGGAGTTTAACGGTGGTAAAAAATGAGGGTAGTGAAGATGACAAGTCATTGGCAACATGGGTATGTGACGGATTATCAGGATTGTGGGTAAAGATAGTGAAATCAAATGTCATAGGAAATGATAGTGATAAAGAACACTCATCAAATTATGAGGGTCTGGGAAATGTCCGAGTATCTTTTCCCATAACAACAACATCATCAGCATCATCAATTGGTGCAATATCGACCTCACATGAGTCAATTTTTCGGGCACAAGAGATTTCTTCTAACACGGTTGTGGGAGTAGGTGGGATTGGTTCAACCCATATACATATGAGTGAAACGGGCATTACGGTTAATGTTGGTCCTGTTTCATTCACTGCAAACATTTATTCAAATCTGTCGGACCCGATGCCGTTGCTGCCAGTAGAGACTGAGGAGCACAAAGAACTCGTTCTAGCGGCTGTTCGAGCTGCTTTTCTTCACAATCAATTTGCTTAAAAAGGGTGAAACAAAAGGGTAAGATGTTATTAGATTAAAGAATGCCTAATTCAAACAGATTATTCAATTCTTTTAATCTTCAAGTTTAGGGATTATGATATTGTGTTAAAGAGCTTTAGTTGTATATGAATTGTGAATAAATAAAGAATACATGGGGCTTTAGTTGTATATGAATTGTGAATAAATAAAGAATACATGGGATGAGATCAGTCAATATTCAAGATTCTTATGTGATCAAAACAGAATGCAAACGATGATAAAGTAAACCAACACAACGAATTATAGTGGTTCACCTATGAATATTAAAACGATCAAACATAGGCTAAATCCATTCATAGCTCCGGAAAACCAAACGGAACTCGTTTGCACTAGTGATGATATTATCCGATTACAAACTAATTGTCTCAGCCACAAATTATATATTATTATACAAACTGAAATCAAACAAAGATTAACCACAAAAAACATCCGAGGAGTCGCACTCAAGGATCAAGAACACTGTCCAAGCATAAACCTCATATTCATATCAACTCAAGAAATCAAAGGAGAAGATAATATCTTACATTAATCATGTAATAGGTAAGATCAAGCGTCACAAAATCAAATCAAGAAATATGAGATTGCATGGAGAAAAAAAACCTTAATCGCATCTCACAGAGAAAGAGACGTACCGATTCAAGCAGGAAGAGCAAGAATACATCGTTCCCTAAATGGACGAGTTAAAATACTTAAATAGTGTTAAGATTCGGTACCCATTCTAAGACCCGGCAGAATAATAGATTTTGGGCTTGAGACCCAAAATGACAACCCAAAATGAGTGAACTAGCTTTTGAGCTCACCCTATATCCGACCACATTTGCTTTTCATTGAATTCTATGACCAGTAGGTAGTCAAACTTATTAATCAAAAACCTTATTTGGTACAACTTAGTCTCTAGAGATGAAATGACTTCATTGGACCAGATTAATCTTTCTGTAGAAAAATTCTCTAAAGATACGAGTTCACACATGAAGGATGGTGTGTCCCCATGACAGTACCCAGAAGGAACACATTGTCCCCATAACATAAACAAGTTGTGCAAATATTTGTCTATCATTAGCTATAAGAGCTAACACATGGACAATTAAATCTAACAACAATTTATTATAGTGTCACAAAATATATTTTAGTATTGAAATGATGGAACTAGTAAAATCGAAAATGAAGCAGATCTCATTTTCGCCAAGAAAGTATAAGATAGAGATAAAGAGAACTTTTGAATCCCAAATCAAAAAATCAAGTCAATAAAATCAGGCCACAAAATTATTTGATTTAGGATTTAAATTTACTTGTGAAAATTACGACTTAGAGGAAATCAATAGAATAATGGCAATTAGAATAATGATGATTACCGGAATTCCAAATCAAATTGAGATAGAGTTGATGATCACGGTTTTGAGATTACCAATCTTCAAGATCTCTCATGGATGTGTTTCGCAGCTGAACAAGATCAAGAAACAAATCATAAAAGAAAATAGGTGAGTGAGAGAAAAATCAGAGGCCGTAAAGTCTAAAGTCTTTAGGAGGAGACTTACCTAACTTTCGATTAGAGGAGAATCAATGGTAGAGCGGAAATCAGAACACCAGGGAGGAGGAGAGCACGTGTAATCTCCCAATATTTCTAGATTAGACATAATAGTGAGAAAATAAATTTAAAGTGGATTCAGTAACAAATTTTAATTTCCACATATACTTAATTTTAACAATAAAAATAATTATGAACCTTTTAAATAATTTTAAAGATTAATAGGGGGGCATAAGTTTAATTAATAATAATAATAATAATAATAATAATAATAATAATAATAATAATAATGAAGGGAGAGTGCAAAGATGTCACGTTAATACTTATTTGGCAACATGCATAAGCATCATATTTAGTTAGTCATCAAGCAAGTGCCATTAAGTTAGCATGCAAGTGGCAACATTAGCATGAGATAACTCTTGTTATAAAAGGGCTTCATGCCATAAGGGAATGAAGAAGTAAGTTAACGGTGGAAGAGAAAAGGGAAAGAAAGGGAAAGGAAAGAAAGAGAGGGAAGGAAAAAGGAGAGAAAGGAAAGAAATGGAAAGAAATAGAGGAAGGGAAAAAGTAGAGAAAGGAAAGAAAGGGAAGGAAAGAGAAAAAGAGGAAAGTCAAGATCTCCGGTCAACCAATCTTTATAAGTATAGTCTCACTGCAACACCCGGATCTTATTTGTTTATTGTTATGATTATAATTATATTAATTGAGGATAATATTAATTATTAAGTATAATGACTTGATTATGTCTGCGTTATGATTATAATTATAATATGCTAAGTAGAAGTGAAATACTATGATTACCATGCTAGAAATAAGGATGGTTTGAGGATAATACAAACTATAATTATAACTATAATTATAACTATAATTATAACTATAATGAACATAATATAGTATGATGGTTTGAGGATAGTACAAACTTTTAACATACTACGATTAAGTGCATATGTTCATGTTTCCAGAAGTTAATGTTAAGCTAAGATAAGTAAGAAGCATAAGTATGCATAACATTAAAGTGAGGTGTTGTCGGGTTAAAAGAAGAATCACTTATCGATTATAAAGGATCTTAAATGATGTCAAAGAAAATGTCATAAGCGGACCGCTGATTAAATATCAGTTGACATGCCGGTGGCAGCATCCTCAGGACCCAAGTATGTAGAATGATGAGAATTTATGCACGTTAGATATAGATCATAAAATCATTAACTCACGATAGTCATAAAAAGAATATTGATGTGAGTAGGACACTATCCTTATTGAGCTTCTAGCTCATAGATGTTTACCCTGTGTTGTAGGAAATTACAAAATAAGGTAGTAAGTTAAGAAACAGGTGATGAAGGCTATCAGTCCGTGAGATTGTACATATGAGATCCGACCTCTGTAAACAATGAATTTGAAAATTGGCACTTCTTATATATATGTATGTATATGTATATTCAAATAAAGAATAAAGTATTTAAAAAATTTTTGAATTATTTTTTTATGACAAAGACTTCCGTAATATTTTTAAATTATTAAGTATATTTTTAAAACTTCTTTTAAAAGTAAAGTTAATTTTCAAAAATAAATTTTTTATAAAAATAAAAAAAAAATAATATACTTACTAATTATATATATTTTCCTATAAAAATATTTTATAAACTAAATAACTAACGAGGCGAGCGTTACAACAAGCACTTCGTTGAATCGAATGTTGAGAGAGAAGAGTGAGGTCGTGATAAGCATCTAAAAAAAATGCTACAGTCCTCCACAATGGCAAAAAACCAAAACACGTTTTTCAAAATGTAGAAAATAGGTAGAACTAGTTTTCGCATTCCGTTTTCTTACCTCTTTTTTGCTTGTTTTTAAAAATTGGTTTTTAACTTTTTCTGACACAAAAAAATCCAGCCAAATGAAGTTTTCCCCTACCAAAAGTCAGTTTCTGAATTTATAAAGATGAAAACCGGTTTCCAAAATCGTTACTAATCACACCCTAAATGATCACTTCTATTATAATCTCTTGATTTTGATTCAAATAATGATGAAATTGATAGAATAGTAATTTAATCAACTTGTCCATTATTTTAACTAAATTGGGGCCGGTTTCAAACTAACTAGATGCTGATCAAATACTTGGAAATTGCAAATGGTTGCGGTTTGATTAATGCTCATATACTATTTTTGTATGTTGGTCAACTTCACCTGCCTGTACTAAACTATACTTGCGTACCTACATTATTTAATATCGAAAAATGGCTTCGATACTCATTGTTCTTTCCCTCACGGCTGCAATCGATCCTCTTTGTTCTATCGCGTTCTGAATTCACTAAATTAATAGATCGATCCACCATTACCATTAATCTCTCAGGTATGAGCCTACCTTATCACTATATCTGGGACCTTGTTCCCTAATGCACTGTCTTAATTAAGTGGATTTCTTGTTTTTCAACGTTTTGTTACAATTATTCTTTGTCATCTTGAAGATTCTGGATCTTGGTCTGCCTGCAGGTTCATCCAGTGTTTGAAGGCAACGATGTTCTCTCTTCAGAAAGTATGTTCTCCGTCTTACTGATTGAACTGTTCCATATTTACTAGGACAATTGATACCTTAATATTCTTTCAAACTACTTACCTATTTCCTTCCTTCCTTTTGGTTTCTTTATGTAACCCCCTCTCAGATTCTTCTGAAAACCCTGGCAAGGCACGGTTACCTTCCAGAAGGTTTGGCAGCACTTGGTTACACGGACACGAGGGAATGGGCTCCTACCGTGGGTATGACTTTGGCAGCAGGTAAATCGGAACAGGGTGCGGAAATATTGAAAGTATTGGATTTAGATGGCGCAAGAGCGATGCGGTGGGTACTTGATGAGGCAACTGGAATGAAATTTAAGATAGTGAAAGAAAATCCTGAAGGGACTGATCAAAGTAGCTCTAGTACTAGTAACGATCAAAGCAGTCCAGAAAATGTAATAATAATGTCGTCTGGGGCGGGAACGATGTCAATTGGTGAAATTTCAACATCACATGAGTCGACAACATTACCGGAAGGAGCCAGTTCTAACACAGTTATTGGAGTGGGTGGAATTGGTAACACGCATATCCAGATGAATGAAACTGATATCTCTGTTAATGTTGGCTCGCTATCATTTACTGTTAATGTTTATTTAGGTCAAGATTCTTCTGCGCCACTCCCGCCGTCACAGGCCGGGGAGTATAGAGAACTTATTCTTTCTGCCGTTCGAACAGCTTTCCTAAGTAATCACTCTTCATGAAGAACATATATTTAAAAAAAAAAAAAAATGTTTGTTGCCGGATTTTCAACTCACACTGTTACATATTATTGACAAGAGCTTATAGATACTCTTGTTCTTTCCAAAATGGGTCTTTCCGCTTTTGTTTTTCAATTCGTGTGTATGTTGTAACTCGATAATCTATAATTTATTTACCAAATTTGCATTGTTCTGTTAATTTGTTGTCATAATTCATGCCCAATTTCAATTGAGTATAGTAGAGATTAACGAGTTCTTAATTAAACAAGAGCTTGCCTATGACATTTGTCGAGTTGTCCAGTTAGAACCTAAAATTTTGGAACGAATATGAAACATTTTGAAAAGAATTAATTCAACTATTTAAAAATTCAAGTACAAAATTAAATGAAATAATCATTTGTCACTTTATCTTGTGAAATGAGGTTTTCTACGATGTAACTCTAGTAGAAAACTCATTTCTTTCCATCCAATAATTTGTTGCCATCTCAACTTCTTAAACAACTTGTTACCAATCTCTGGCTGACTAGACTTCCACTTAGTCAACGGCCGAAACTCGACCAATTCTAGTCTATTCTGTATTTTTTTGTTAACATATTCTTTCAATATATTCAAATGTCAAAATACAAATTTTGATATCAACGGATCGTTTGTTAGATAACTTCTACTAGATTTGTAATTTGTTGATTTAGAATATAATTAGATCTGTACTCTTATTCCAATCAAAATGTAACATGATAAAAAAAAAACCCCAAGTCACAGTTCAAATGTTCATGTTTGTCTTTGACAGTTAAAACTTGTTTGATGGATTCTATCACCACAACTTGTCTACTGTCTATTCCCTTAAAAAGTTTTCTTGTAAAAATCACAATTCAACTTGTGATTGGGTGAGCCGGAGGGCAGAAGCTGCGCAGGCGGAGACTGGAGTGGGTTACACTTTAAGTGAGGGTATTTTTTTTTTTTTGGTTCTTTGAACGAAATTTGTTCAGCTTTTTATGTTTTTTTATTTTTATTTTTTATTTTAATTCGGACAACACGTTGGATACCATGCAAATCCGGTCGGATCGAATATCCGATCTGTGTCCGATCCAATATTACAGATTAGTAAGGAATGACAATGGTAAGGTGCAGCTCTAAAGTCCAGAAACGATTGAAGTTCTTGAATTAGCGATGGGGAATTAATGAGTCATCATCGTCTCAATTGAATCTAGCGAATGACATTCGGAGCAAAGTATTTAAAATAGCAAAGCAGCACGATGTTGAGTATAATAAAAGATTCGAATATAAGGAAAACAATTGAATAGCTTCGTTAGTTAAAATGATAGGGGGCATCAGCAATTTTGTCAAGTATACATACACTTCTATTCAACTTGGCCACTGTCAAAGAAGAGTAATGGCGGCGGCGGTAGTTATGGAGTTGGAGAAGATGAAGTTGGGTTACTTCAGGAGAGAAACAAAAAAAAAAAGGGTAAAAATAATTATTAAAAAAAATGTTAAGCAATTGGGGCTAATGTTTAAGCATGAGGGATTTATATCGAGCTAATCGGATACATTTCATTGTTAGATAGAGCTTTGTCATTTCATTGTTAGATAGAGCTTTGTCATTTCATTGTTAGATAGAACTTTGTGATTTTGTTACCTGATTGAATTCTAAACTATATATTAGACTGGCTACTTAGTCACGTACACATTCAAGTTGCTATTTTTTATTGCATACTATATATACTCTAATTGCGTGTGAAATTATATAAAATGTGGAAGAAAATTGTACAGATGTATATATAGGACCGTGTATGAACATTTAGAATAATAGCATGCCTCTTTCGTTCTAAATTATATGGCTTAGGGCCCCAAATTTCTTATAGTTAATTAAAAATATCAAAGAATAAAAAAACAAAACTTAGAGAATGAAATCCATAAAAGAATAAATGCACAAGAACTTTAGAGATTGAACTCTAGAACATATAGATCGATCCATCATGGTAATACTAGAATCTTGGTCAAAAGTTTGAAACTCATATCTACGATACAGTAGTACAAAACGATGTTAACAAAAATTTCATGCAATCCAGATGTTATGTAAAAACATACGACAAAAAAACAAATCCACTTATTTTACAAAGTTCAAAATAACTCCCAACAGTGATCATATATCAAGATCAGACCTAAAATCTTATTGTTGTTGTTGTTGTTGTTTGTTGGCTGTTGGTCAACATATGATCCAACGGAGCTACCTAGTATGAACAATAAAATTAACATGTCGATCTCTTGTCCCTTAAATACTCCTGCAATTCAAGACAGCGACTTGAGAAATAATTGTGAGTTCTAATTAAGAAATATATATATATGGCGATTAACCCGGTCTAAAGGTAATTAGGTGTGTGTTTGCTATTTAGCTTTCTTCATTTGTTTACTAATATTAAGTTGGAAATTTACATAATCTTACTTATAATTGACGTTTAATTTTGACCAGGATCAGCATGCCAGGTTTTACTGGATTAATTAAAAGTGGGCACTGGAATAATGGGGAATGGTAAGGGCAGCTGCTCCAGTTTTTGAGAAAATTCTATTTTTGCTAAATGAAAATTTATATACAGTCCAGAAACCAGTTCTTCCTACATTGCTTTTAGATACTAAAAAATCTCATATACGATATATATTTTACGTATTTTTTAAAAACGTTTTTAATCTCATAATTTTTTTTTTTTTTTTTTTTTCATTTTTAAAGGACATGACCAACCATTCTCCTTCTATCAGTTGAAACTTCAACCCAAGTCTCCAATAAAGCAAACATTTCTGTTAACTTTTTTGAACCAAATACCTTTGATAGGTTTCCTTCTTCTCCACGATGCCAATACTATCTTCTCTCTCCCTCTCTCATGTCTTTTCCTCAATCTCCCACCCTCTAGCCGTCTCATCAAATTTTTGTTATTATTGTGAAGACAAAAAGGTGAGAAATTAGAGAAATAGAATTAGAGAGAGAAAAAATAATCTCCGGAAAACCAAAATATATAGATGGACCTTGACTGCGCCTTCACTGTGCTGGTGATGGGAGAGAGGGGCGTGGGTAAGTCAACGTTGGGCGACAGATTCTCACTGAGCAAGTTCTATCGCTACATGCTTTCGAAGTACAACTGCTCGCTATGCATCGAAGTTAAGGAAATACATCAAATGCCAGATGGAACCATAGATGCGATTTATGGACCACTCTACAGTCTCTACAAAGGAGCGGTGGCTGCAATTCTTGTCTACGATGTCACTAAACGTTTTACCTACGAACAAGTCAAGTTATTGGTACCCATCTTGAGGCAATATCATCGAAATGATCCTTACTTTCAGATCATGCTTGTTGGTAACAAAAAAGATCTTTGCAGTAAAAACCTTGACTCTATTCTTTCTCTTGATATATTGGATTATCGGAAGAAGGAGATTTCGACAGACAATCTAAAAGATTTCGCGGCAAGGTTCCAATATGTGTACTGCAGGGAAACTTCTGCAATCAAAAGCACAAATTTGGATAGTGTGTATTCCTTCTTTTTTGAACGAATCTATATAACTCGGATTGTTAACACGGTGGCTAGAGGGATCCGTACACACGTCGGAGCTATAATGCCGTCTATACGATATGAAGGAGAGAAAGCTGGTGCCGGTAATATAACTCACTATGATTACCTCTTTAAGGTGCTTGTTCTTGGACCTCCCTGTGTGGGTAAGTCTAATTTGGTTTCTAGATTTATGAATAACGTATTCCACCTCAGTTATATTCCCACTTATGGCTATGAATTATCAATCGGGAGCTTGGTTCTGGATGGGAAGACCATCTTGGCTCAGATTTGTGACCTTGCTGGCCAAGGTCGGTACAAGCCCTCCAGATTGGCTTCAAGTACTGGATACGACATAGGAAATCTGTACGAAGGAGTTTCGGGAATTCTTTGCGTGTATAGTGTCGGTAATATTTTTTCCTTCGAAGCTGTAAAGAAAGTTGGCTTCAGGGAAATGAGGCGTCTTCATGGTCCACATATTCCGATCCTGCTTGTTGGCAATCAGTCAGATCCATTCTGTGGGCCAAGGCAAGTTCCAATGGAGTACGCCGAAGATTTTGCAGAAAAGAAGTCCCTTTATTTCATGGAAACTTCTGCTTGGGATCCTATTATTAAGTTTCAGGAATGTGCAATTTTCAGTTTCTTCATGGAAATTTACCGTCTAAATATAGAGAAGGCCAACGAGAAGATTGATTTAGGTATATGTGTTTTTATGAACAAAACCGTATTTGTTTATTTGTTATTATGATTATTATATTTTTTCCTCATACAATTTCTACTGATATTGAGTGAAAATTATAGAAGTTCTATTAAGTGTGGCAAACTTTTTGTTTAATGAAGCTTCTTCAACTAGCGAAGATGGAAATAATTTGGCAACGCAGTTCGAAGGCATAAGAATTAGCAACAATGAAGCCCCAGAAACAACACAACCGGCTGGAATTTCGGGTGCAAAATATCGGAATGATCAAGCTTCTATAGCAAAGGCAGGGCCTTCTATAGTTCAAGGAATTGCTGCAATTGATGGAGGCGAAGTTAACATGAACAACGCAGAGAATAATTTAAATTTTGGGAGGATTCTAAACAATAACTTCAATTTCGGAAAAAACGTTAAAGCTGTCGTGATCATGAAGGACAATGGAGATTCAGATTAATTAGCATCTTTTGATTGATAGAATGAGACAGTTCAATTTCATTTGCCTGATGTGTTTAGTCAATGGTTTTTTGCTCTATGTTTAAATTTAGAATGTTGAGCTTTTACAGGAGGAAAACTTACCTATGTTAGAAGTTACTATCTTCACATGTCTTATAAACTAGTTCTATTTTAACCTCATATTAACCATTTTTTATATATTTAGGCCCAAAATTTTATTCTTTCCCCCTTTAACCCACTCCATTATTTTTAATCAATTTATTAACAATCCACCTCTTCACCACCACCTCTACAAATCCCTCCACTACCACTGTCCTTGATCACCATAACAAAAAATAATTATAATTATAAATTTGACCAAATAAATATTTTATAAATGATGCTTGGTCTATCAAACACTGGTGGAAATTTAAATCTTGTAATACCTTGTTGTCCTCTTACTTGCAGGCCAAATACAGATTCAAACTCTATAGTTTGAACTCCCTTTTTACATATTTTAATCTTGAAAAAAGACTACGAGAAACCTCTTCGTTCGCAAATGATCATGGAATAAAGACCATGGCGGAAGGTTTTCCTTAGCCTCTACTTGGGATCCGCTAAACGAGAGAGGCAATACTCAAAGAAACTTTAAGGCTATATGATCTAAACATATTCCAATCAAAGTTTCCTTGTTCCTTTGGAAGTTGTTAAAATTTTTCCTCCCTTTAGACAACAATATTCAGAGGAACATAAGTAACTTAGGTTTAATCTGTTGTCCTTGTTACAAAGCATCTGTGAATGAAACCCATTTGTTTCTTCACTTCCCTTTTGCTCGGGGGTTATGCAATTGAGGTCAAGCTATCATGGTTATGATTTCAAAACCGCTGACTCCCTTCATCAGTTGATCATTTTTGGTTTCCCTATAGACTTGAAACTAAACATTGCTTCTATCATTAAACTTATTCCTTTATTAATCATTTGGTCTGTTTGCAAAGTAAGATGCTATAAACTTTATGATAATATTGATTGCTCTTTTCAAAACTGCACTACTGAAATTCTCTTTCTTGTCAGGTCTCTTATCAATTTTAAAATCGATCCCAATTGATATTTAAAAAAAATAAATAAATTGTCTATGACTAAGATTCCAAGTACCAATACAAAACTGGATTAGCCATTTCAATCTCGTACTAGTATCTGTATTTGAAAAATCGAGATCATGACCAGTACCACCATTTACTAATCCGACGAAAATTTTGCCCACCCGTAAAACATAATTCTTTAGGGTATATATCCTTAATTCATACGTATGAAATTCAACAAGTCCGGACATAACAAAATGAGACGTATTAATTGAAACGAGTCCGGACATAACATCAACCAAGTTTGAATGATTAAACAAATATATATGTATATAATTGAGATAAAACATTATTATAAGGATTTATAATTGAATAATTATCCATGTCATTTCTTAATCCATTCGATCAGATCGAAGAATTAAGAAATTCTGTTCACATGGCCAACTTGCGATATAAATTTATCGAACAAGAGAAAAGTAGGTCGAATAATTTATCGAAGAAGAGAAAATCTGTTCACGTTGACTTTCTACTCTCTGTCCATAATCAACAAGAGGAAAGTAGATCGAATCTTGAAAGATTCTACTTCTTCCAATAAATGCATTAATTTATCGAACCTTCCACTAATCGGTTTATGTGAATTCTAATAATTACGACTTTACAGAGTCATGTCTATGTCTATACGAAGACTATGATCTTTAATCCAAGAGTAAATTAGACGTAATAGATCATAACAGGACACTCCTTCGACAGACCCTGCAAGTAGATCTTCCTCGAAT
Source organism: Coriaria nepalensis (assembly GCA_027186245.1). Lineage (NCBI taxonomy): Eukaryota > Viridiplantae > Streptophyta > Magnoliopsida > Cucurbitales > Coriariaceae > Coriaria > Coriaria nepalensis. The sequence continues at coordinate 8,945,632 of CP114495.1, read as the reverse complement.
CCAGCCCGTCTTCAACCTCATATTCAGCAACAGACCCATTTGGGACCAACGCAGCCCCGCCATTTCTGCCACTGCACAAACATCTTAGCTGCCTTTTGCTGGGTCCATAGATCTCGCAATCAAGAACCTCATCAATGTCACCTCTCCTTATAATAAAAGTCAAATATGGAGGATTCATTATAGTTTTTCCTTTTATTTTTATGCCAAATTGAAATTGAATTCATATGTGACTATCTTATTCATATTTTTCAGAAATATCAAACTGCTACTTATTGAAATAAGCATATTTTAAATACTCTCAAACATATTTCAAATAATATCATATCCCATATTATAAAACATGTAAAGTGCCAAGTACAGTCTAATAAACGGCAATACATACTCTTAACCAAACTCGACAAACATTGCATGACTACTCTCATAATACCTTGATCATTGCCCAGCCGGCCTTGCTTCAAGGCCGGGAGCTCCGCCCCGACATATGATCCAACGGACCTACCTAGTGTGAACAATAAAATTAAATACTCCTGCTATTCTTTTGCAATTCAATTTATTAGTTAATTGTTAGCCCATTTTATATATTATATATTAATATATTGCGATTAACCCGGTCTAAGGCAATTAGGTATTTAGCTTTCTCCATTTGTTTATTTAAAATTGACATGTGATTTTGACCAAGATCTGCACGCAAGGTTTCTCACCATGGGATAAAGGGGGATGGCGGGGGCAGCAGCCCCAGCTTTTGATAAATTATATTTTTTCTAAATTAAAATTTATATACAGTCCAGTAACCAGTTCCTCCTATATAAATTCTATTTTCTTAAAATTTTTTTTTTTTTTAATAACCAAAGAAAAAATTCATAGACATTCTAAATTTGTAAATTTTCTTAATTTATCACCAAAATATTTTACAATCCATTCATGCTGTACCATGGGAGCTTTGCCCTCGCAACCCGGAAGCATACCATGTTGCTACCACCCTGCTCCCCTACTCTGAAATTGACATGACTTTATTTAGAGAAAGCCCTTCCTAAGTAGAAGCATACACATTGCAAACAAAAATGTGAACATGCCCCCTTCTATTGTGGTTAGAAAGATTATATTTTATTATGACAGTTATTTAATAAAAATAATTTTGATTGTCAAAGAAAACAATAGAAATGTCTTTGTGAGAGTGACCTCCCAACTAACATGCCTAAAGTTATAGAAATGTCTCTAAGTCTTAATTAATTTGTTAAATGCTGCACTAATATATATTCTAACCGATGTTACATGTAATATAAAGGGTTAGAAAAGGCACCTCCTTTCCCTTCATCATATTTGACTTTCAAAGAGCCTGGACTACCTCTCCGACCAAAAATGTCTGCCGGCGGACAACAAGACTTTAATAGCCATCACTTGAAGATTATTGTCATCGGAGATGAGCGTGTGGGCAAGTCTACAATGTTTGATAGAATAATGGGAAACAAACTCAGACATCGATACAAGCCTACCGAGCGAATCATTAGCTTTACTCTTACTCAGAATGTCAATGGCAAGTCCTTCAAAATGGACTGTCACGACATCCCTGGCTCTTTATGGTGCACTGATATCATTGATGATTACTACAGGTATGCTAATGTTACAGTGATTGTGTATGATGTCACTAGCCGTTCATCTTTTGAAAATGTCGAGGGGTGGGTAAGGGAAGTGAAGGATCACGCCAATCTCGACAGAATAGGCATGATCATTGGCAACAAGATAGATCTTACCGATAGCCGCCAAGTTTCATTTGAAGAAGGAAAATCATTCGCTGAAAAGAGTGACTTCTGTTTCATGGAAACTTTTGCAACGGATTCAGATCAAATGGAGACGGTAATCGGATTTCTGATCGCTTATTTCTTGTCAGTAAAATTTCTCAGGAGTTATGGTGTACCACTCAAAGAGGAGTCAGATGATGGATCTATTCCAGTTTCAGGGTTGAGCGTAATTGATTCTTGGAAATTTCAAATAGGTCCGATAAATGATGATTCCAATAATTCTGAGATGCTCAAAATGATTATAATTGGAGATGAACATGTGGGCAAGTCTAACTTGTGCGCTAGATTTATTTGGAACAAGTTCCGTCTTGAGTACGAGTCCAACAATAACATTCACAGTGCTAGCGCAACTCTTGATGTAAACGGAAAGGAAGTAAAGTGGGAAATTCATGACATAGCTGGCTCTCTCAAGTCCTCCGATAAGATTAAGAAAATTTACAAGAGGGCTAACGTTGTATTGCTCGTGTATGATGTTACTCAGCGTTCCTCCTTTGAAAATGCCAAGGGATGGCTAAGAGAGTTCAGGGATCATAGCGGTTTGTACATTCCTATCATTCTTGTTGGTAACAAAATAGATCTTACAAACCGCAAAGAGATTTCAACTGAGGAAGGAAAATCTTTTGCTCAGAAGTGGTCCCTCCAATACTTTGTCGAAACTTCAGCTCTGAATTCTACAAATGTGGAGGATGCATTTAATCATTTTCCTTACAAGACTCTCTTGTACCTTCCCAGATTCCTTGAAAAATTTTCCGATCAATTTTTTGACAATGCTGCATTAGTCGTACCACCGGAAGGCCCTTCAAGTACCGATAAGAGATCATCATCCACGCAAACAACAAACAAAGCTCAAATATCATCCTCCACAATTAATCATAGTAATTCTCAAAGTTTTCCAGTTACTACCAATGAGAGATTTCTCACTGGAATCGGTATCATTGGGGATGGTAGTACTGTGAACGTTGATAGCGCAACAACTACTGTACACCAAACTGTTATCATGTGCGTAGAAAGCAGTAAGATGTTGAGTCGTATTATAAAAGCTCTAAAGAAAACCACGAAAATGTAGGAAGATAAAGTAAGATTGATGATCAGAGGCGTGCCTTTTAGTTTAACATTGTATAATCTACGCATGTCTTTGCGTTTATTTATTCCCAGATATTAAAGCGGCAGGCATATTAGTGTTCATTTTACGTCGATCTTGATCAAATTAGTACTTTGTAATTAAACATGTCACCTCTTTACATGTAAAATCTTATGAATTTAGTTTCATATAGTACGGTTGAGTAACTTGAAACAAGCTAGTGATTCTTTGATTTTAAGACAACTGCTTTGTCCTGGTGAGTTATCAAAGGAGGAACGCTGAGTAACATCATACACGAGCAATACAACGTTAGCCCTCTTCTAAATTTTCTTAATCTTATCGGAGGACTTGAGAGAGCCAGATATGTCATAAAATTTCCCACTTTACTTCCTTTCCGTTTACATCAAGAGTTGCGCTAGCACTGTGAATGTTATTGTTGGACTCGTACTCAAGACGGAACTTGTTTCAAATAAATCTGGTGCACAAGTTAGACTTGGCCACAGAAGTTTCCACGAAACAGGGTCACTCTTTTCAGCGAATGATTTTCCTTCTTCAAATGAAACTCGGCGACTACCGGTAAGATCTATCTTGTTGCCAATGATCATGCCTATTCTGTTGAGATTGGCGTGATCCTTCACTTCCCTTTCCCACCCCTCGACGTTTTCAAAAGATGAACGGCTAGTGACATCATATACAATCACCGTAACATTAGCATCCCTGTAGTAATCATCAATGATATCAGTGGACCATAAAGAGCCAGGGATGTCGTGACAGTCCATTTTGAAGCACGCGCCATTGACATTCTGTGTAAGAGTAAAGCTAATGACTCGCTCGGTGGGCTTCTATCGATTTTCACAATATAATTATTTCAACGTCTAAGCCCTTACAATCTTTTTTTTCAACATATAATCTAACTCTTCTATGTAAGAGTTAAAATGAACATTATCAAAGGTGCAAAGCTATAATGATCAACTCTTCTATAAAAAATATATAAAAAAAAAACAACGAAAAACATAAGAATTTGCACTTCAAAACTTGTTCATTTTCGGATGATTTTTCCGAATGTCACCGTTGTTTTTGAATTTTTGGTCTTTATGTTTGTCTTCCCAATTCCACCAACACCAAGAACTGTTTTTGAGTTCGAGCTCTCAACATTCGTTCTTGAATCTTCGTACTCATCAAATCGAATGTCAGTAGTAGAATCCTTTTCTTCGATAGTCGTCTCGCCAATTCCTCCCACACCAGCAACAAAACATTCTTCATTTCCCCCAGTTTCTTGATTTCCAGATCCATTGCCCTCGACATCATTAACTACTGGCCCCTCACTAAACCGCTTACCAGCTTCATAAACACGTTCCACTTCTTTTATTTCTTCACATACACGTCTTCCCATCCATGCCCTCTTCAACCATTTTGTTTTCTTGACATCAGTTTCATTAACCTTTGCTTTCTCATCTATTTCTTCAACTTTCTCCACCCAAATTTTTGCTTCTTCTCTTACCGAGTTTCCTCGTTCAATCGCTAATTGAATTTTTCCAGCCACATCGATCTTCCTCGCATCTAGTTCCTTAACTCTTGTATTCAAAATGTTCCAATGTTTTTCAAGGTTCCGATGGTACTTGACATGCTCTGATGCTTGAGTGCAGAAGGTACCAATAGCTGATACCAATAGATTGGAGCTAATAATCAAATCAAATAGCCGATTATTTCATAGGAAAAAGAAGAAGACATATGTAGAAAAAATAAGATCAAGGAAAGGAAAGTGCTTTTAATACCCGACTGATGCTAAACATGACGCCATTGATTCGATTATATGAGAAACCTGCAGCAATCAATCCATGGCGACTAAAACTTTGACTTCTTGGGATCGAGGAGAAAGTAAGCTCTTTGCAACGGGAGTTGCCGATATATGCTCTGGCTAATGACATTATTGTTAGTTCGGATTTTTACTTCTCATAGGAGCGGCATCCCTTTTCACAGGAGGTAATATGTCTTCCCTTCAATAATATGCAGACCTACACCTTATTCCCCCAAAAAATAAAAATAAAAAAATAAAAAAAAGTCTTTTAAAAGGATACAGATGGGGGTAGGTCTAAACATTAATAAGTAATTTATAACTTAATAGTTAATGCGGAAGGGACAAGGCAAAAGAAAATGACTAAAAAATGATTGAAAAATGGAAAGAAATTGGGTGCAAGATTGGAATGCTTAGTTGGATTGATCAAGTTGCAATTGATTTAATCTAAAGAAAATTATCGATGCGTCAATCATGTTCATGGTTTAAAGTACTCTATTTAAATAGATAAGTCATCGCCTAACATGTAATGAAAGTATATGTTATAGATAAGTATTTTATTAAATTTAGATCCATATTTTTCAAATTATGTTTAAAATTAATAGATTTAGTTACATATCATAATTTAGGAGTAGCTAAAAGTACTGTCTAGGCCGGTATAAAATGGTACCGGTACTGGTCCTACATGTCTCCCATCCCGGTTTGGTACCAGTATCTTCGATTTTGGAACGGTACCTGTTCGTTACCAAGTATTGGAATTCTATTTTTTCTTTTTTAATAAATTACAAATTACTCCATTAATCCCGTCAACACTCCATTACTCATCAATTATGGCAGTAAAATCAAATGAAAATTGAAATCAAATCCTACTGTTTTTAACGAAAGTAAAAGAAATCAAATCCAAATAACATCTTTGTACATGAAATTCTGGCTCAAAACAGTACATATAACCTATTAACCTTACCCAGGGTAACAAATAACCTTGACTTTGGAAATGTCAACATTGGAGGAGGTAAATAGATCATCAGTAGGTCCAAGTTGTGGTGGATCTAGACAGGCAGTGAACAAATCATGATCGGAATCGGATCAATTGGTGAGAATAGTTGAGATCCAGATTTGCAAAGCGTTGTGTAACCTCGTACTCTTCCCCAAAAAAATGATGGAAGTCAACTATTCTCAACTCACTCTAACCGGCGGTCGAAAACCGGAAAGAGAGGGGGAGTCGGCCGAATTTTGTAGAAAGTGAGGGGAGGTTTGATATATATAAAGTTATTATATATGATAAATAAACACTATATCTATAAATGATTAAATATGCTTCTAAGATCTAATCATTTAAACAAAAATGGTCGATTGCCAAACATAATTTAACCTATAATTAGACTTACTACTAATTCATAGTAACATGAATGGATTTATTTGAAATTTCTAAAATCTCAAAATTCCATCTATAATATTAGTAAATCTCAAAGGATCTATATGTAATTTTCTTGTCTTTTAACATAAAATTAAAGAACCTAAAGTTCTTTCATCAAAAAAAAAAAAAAAAAATACAAACTTTAATAATTATGTAACATTGATTTTTTATGGATAAATTTATTTGTAACTTAAATGAAAATTAAAGACATACTTATAATTCTTACAACTTCTATGTAGATAATTTATTATTCTTATTTTTTATTCACATTCATTGAACACGTAATTTGTAAACCCTCAAAATATTTTTAAATAAGATATAATAATAGAAAAAAAAAAAGAAATATAACCGGGGGAGGGGGGGGAAGGAGAGGGCTTATTAAAGGGGATTAACCATCATATCATATGTCTTACACTTAGTCACAAAAGTGATACTTAATGTCACACATTAATCACCGATATACCCTTCCCCCCACCGAAAGAAGATGAGAGGAAAGATAGAAAAGAGAAGAAAGGAATGAAAGAAAAAAGGAAAAGAGAGGAAAAGAAGAAGGACAAAAAAAAAAGGAGGAGGATTAGGATTCCTAACCTAAATATCTCCTTGAAACTCACTCTTAAGTATAACATCACTTATAACATAAGGTTATTGTCGGTTGGTTGTTGTTGTGGTACTAGGGTTGTTAGTATAATTGTTAAATAGTATATTGATTTGATAATAATATTATTTTATTTGACAAGCTATAAAAGTTGAGATTGTTGCATGAATAGATAATGTCATAACACGCCAAAGTATTAAGTATTCCTCCCCATTCCTCAAACGTTCTTCACATTCCTCTAGAACTTGCCAAAAGTAGAGGGTTCAGCCGTTTTTTTGAAAAAAAACAAAAAAGAGCTTATCATCCTTATCATCCTTGTTCCTTCTGCATAAACTATTTGTGTTAATTGCTTAGACCTCGTACGATTTAGTTCCTTTCGAAAGAGTGAATTGCCAGTTGCAAAGAGCTTACTGTTTGAGTTCTTACTTTCCCCTTAGATAACAATTCAAAGTTCTAGTCGCCATGGTAAAGGATTAATTGTTGCAGGTTTCTCGTATCATCAAATTATGGAGTCATGCTTAGCATCAGCCAGGTAATGAAAGCACTTTCCTCTCTATCTTATAAATCTACATATTCTATCAGTTTCGAGCTTTATCGAAGCTCTATGACAGATCTGAGGCTAGAAACTCTAGCCATGGCAGATCTGTGGCTTGAAACTCCATGGTTGACTGCCATGGAGCTCGAAGCTCCAGATCTGGAACTCTATCAGTTTCTAACAATTTTCTAACAATATTACATTCTCCTCTTGGACATAGAGAATGTAATTTCAATTTTTTTTTTTTGAACAATATTACATTACCCAAATCGCCACTATAGCAAACATTTCTGTTGACTTTTTTGGATACAAAAACAAGCAGGTTCTGTTCTTCCCCACGATGCCAGTACTATCTTCTCTCTCCCACACTTCAGTTTTTCCTCTCAATCTCTCACCCTCTAGCTGTCCTCTTTGGCTCTCCTCATCCGCCAAAAAGAATCTAGAGCTGCGGCGGATTAACAACTTTCTGATATGCGCATCATTTCTCGCTCCTCTACGGTTTTGTGATTTGTAATTTCAACCTGTGAATTCTCTCTCTCCTCTCTCAATGGAATCCACTCTCTTCTCTACTTAGAGAAAGAGATTTAGAGAGAGAAAATTTATCTCCGAAAAAAAAAAAGAAGAAAAAAAAAAGATGGAATTTGAGGATCTTGACTGCGGCTTCACCGTGCTGGTGATGGGAGAGAAGGGCGTGGGCAAGTCAACGTTCGACGCTAGATTCCCGAACAGCAAGTTCTATTAGGACATGCATTGCAAGTACAACCGCTGGTTACTCATCAAAGCTATAGAAATGCCAGCGGTTGCTAGCGGACCAACCTATCACCACTACATGAAAGGGGCAGTGGGTGCATTTCTTGTCTATGATATCACTCGACGTTATACCTACGAACAAGTCAAGTTATTGGTACCCATCTTGAAAAAATATCATCAAAATGATCCTTACTTTCAAATCGTGCTTGTTGGTAACAAAATATATCTTTGCATATCCGATTATCGGAAAAGGGAGGTTTTGACCGATGAACTAAAAGCTTTCACGACAAGCGTCCGTGTCAACTACTGGGAAACTTCTGCTATCTATGATGCATATCTGAAAGTCCCGGATAGTTTGTATGGCATCTTTTTCAAAAGAATCTATGTAGCCCGGATTGATAACACGATAGCTCGTGGGATCCGTACTCACGTCGGTGATGTAATGCCGTCTATAAAATACAAAGGCAAGAGAGCTGGTGCTGGTAACTTAACTGACTATGCTTACCTCTTTAAAGTGCTTGTTCTTGGATCTCCCCATGTGGGTAAGTCTAATTTGGTTTCTAGATTTATGAAGAACGAATTCAACCTCAATTATATTCCCACCTATGGCTATGAGTTATCTACTGGGAGCATGGTTGTGGATGGGAAGGTCATCTTGGCTCAAATTTGTGACGTTGCTGGCCAAGGTCGGTACAAGCCGTCCGTATTGGATTCAAGAATTACGTATAACGTAGGGAATCCTGCTGAGGGAGTTTCCGGCATTCTTTACGTTTACGATGTTGCTAACAGGATTAGCTTTGAAAATTTAAAAAGTCATGACATCAGTGCAATGAGGCTTATTCATGGTCCAGATATTCCAATCATGCTTGTTGGCAACAAAACAGATCCATACAGTGGGCCAAGGCAAGTTTCAATGCAGGATGCAGAAAATTTTGCTACGAGTCGCTTTCTTTCACAGAAACTTCTGCTTGGGATTCTAATATTAAGTTTCAGAAATGTGCAATTTTCAGATTTGTAAATGAAATCTACCGTAGAAATGGAGGAGGGAAGACTGATTCAGGTAACTGTCCAATTTCCAGAATTTTTAAGGAAATCTGCCGTAGAAATGGAGGGAAGGCCACTGAGAAGATTAATTTAGGTAAATGTGATTTTATGAACAAAACCATACATGTTTAATTTATTTTTTCCTTATACTATTGATATTGAAAAAACTTACAAGTATTCTATCTATTAAGTCGGCAAATTTTTTAATTGTTTAATGAAGGTTCTTCAACAAGCGACGACGGAAGTAATTTGGCAACGCAGTTGAAAGGCAAAGGAATAAGCAACAATGAAGCTCCAAAAACAACACGATCCGGTGGAATTTCGGGTGCCAAAGATCGGAACAATCAAGCTTCTATACCAAAAGCAGGGCCTTCTATGGTTCAAGGAATTGCTGCAATTGATGGGGGTGAAGTTAATCTGAACAACGCAGAGAATAATTTAAATTTTGGGACGATTCTAAACAATAACTTCAATTTCGGAAAAAAACGTCAAAGTTACGATCATAGAGGGCGGTGAAGATTGAGATAATAACATCCCTTTATATATTGATAGAAGGAGACAGCTTAATTTTATTTGTCTGATTTGTTTGGTTGATTAGTTTTTTTTCCTTCACCTTCTCCTTTTTCTCTTTAAATTTTTCTTTCAACTTGTTTGTTGCAAATTTCAATTCATACTTTTCTTAATCAAAAAAAAAAAAAAAAAGAAACCATATTTTATCTGTGGGTTATTACCCTTCCCATGTTCAAGTGTAGAATAACAAAGCATCTTACTGTATCTATATGAAATTTGTTGGATCCTTTCACTTGATAATAAGGCGAGTTAAACCTTAAGCATAGTGACCAAGTCATTCATGCCTTAATATCATTTCAATTCTCCTCGAATTCATACATGTTCCACAAACAGGATCATAAACTTGCACATTGATATGATTTGCCTTTATCACTTTACCACTTCGTGTATAAATGAGTCAAGGTGAATCGTTTCACTCAAAATGGAGGAAATAATTTCATTTATGTTTCTCACACTCTTTCACTGACAATGAAGGGATCATTTATACCCAAAAATACACATGGGGACAGCATGCTCACCATTAATGGCGGAAGTTGACCTGCCTCAACAACTTTGACGTGAGCTTTCCAATAATATGATCAAAAAACAGTTTTGATCAACTTTACGTTTGTGCAATTTTGACAGAAACCCAATTTTGAGCTTGATTTTGCTTCCTCTTGAATATGGCTCCTGATACCAACTCAAAATGGAGGAAACAATTTCATTTATTATAATAAACTCTAAAAATGCTCAAATTTAACTACAGTTTTTTAAAATGCAAAAATTCATAAATTCCATTAAAGTTAAATAAATTTTACCATTAAATAATACTCAAAACTTCAAAATTTATAAAAATTATTAAATAAAAAAAAACAGCATTAAATAGTAATTATAGACTATAATAGTTACTAATAATATAAATAATACTCACAAATAAGAAATACAAAAAATAAACTTGCCCTTAAATAATATTTCAGTTTAATTTCTGAATTAAAATCCTTAGGGATTTGATTTGTTTTTTCATAAATTAAGAGTATTTTTTGACCAAATCGTATGTTTAAAATTAGGTTTGGAATTTGAGAGAGATTTGAAATTTTGATAGATATTAAAAAGGGAGAAAGGCAAATATAAATGACTAAAATTTATTATGGATAAAATATGGAATATTAATTATTAATAGATAAAAAAGTAATTAAATTTTAATATAGAAATCGAGTTGTATTTTAAATTAAATAAAAATATAGGGGAATTATTAGTTTTAAAATACAATAATTCAAGATATTAAAGTATCATAATATAAGATAGTATTTAATTAATTCTTTATAATACAAGTAAAATATCATTTACTCTTATTATTATTATTATTATTATTTTATCTTTTTAAGGATTTGGAGCCCTCTCCAATAAGGGGCCTTAGGCCTTTTCCTGGCTGCCTGATCCGCAGAATATAAATTAAGATGAAAATCGACTAAATATACAATTCACAAGTTAAAAACCAATTTGAGCTTCAAAAATTCCTAGTTTTTTCGATGAAGGAGTGTTTATTAATTGTGTTCATACGAGGTCTGTTAGAGTATTGAAGTTTTTGATGTGAAAACTTCTTCAAATCAAAAGATGCATTTAGGTTATTTTGGACGAAGGGTCCTCTTTCAGATAGCTTTTTAGTACAGGTTTTTTTTATCGTACTTTTGTCTAAACATGTAATAGTTCTAACAGTTAGTAAGTTTAGATGTAATTTTTCTAACAGTTTTCTCTCATAGTTAAGTAAGTTCAGGTATCTAAGGCAGTATTTAAGTATGGCGTTAGATGTAATTGTAATCATGATTTGTCTAATTATAAATATAATGCAAAACTGATGTACGCAATAAACAAGTAATTTAACAAATTCATTTATGTTCTTGCTTCACCCTATCAAATTCCAACAGGGTAAAAACCGGAAGTTTCCATCTTCCTACTTCCTAATCATGACCCTTACAGTATAAAGAAATAAACAAATTGTTAATTAGTTTATGATAAGATAATATATCTTGATTAAGGAAAGACTCATGAATTAAATATTAGGTCAGTTACAAAACAAAAGTGCAAATGAGCTGTTATGTTACTATACCCAACGCACATATATTCATAGGGGATCAAAATCCTAATTGCAAGTCAAAATCTTACACCCACCATCACAAGTTAAAAAAAAAACAAAAAAAAAAAACAAATTCCTCCGATGTTCAGTTGTTGACCAAACAGTATTCTTTCATTAAGATCTACGCCCGGCACAAATGCTTGCCTCTCGATCAATACTATGCTGTTCTTCAATATAGAAGCAGAGAGGAAACTATAAAATTTTCCAGAAGTTCAAGGTGAGTAGTATTGATTACTATAGCAAAATCGTACATCTCTTATATTAGTTATATTAGTAATTAGATTTACCTAAATTTCAAAATAGCACAAGACCAATATATATATGTACTTAGATTTAGATTTCTTCCTCTTCGCGGCGCTCTATGTTTCTTCCTTAGTGAAATATAAAATAAAAATAAATAAATAACTTATTGAAAATTTTTTCCCTCAAACATGTTGACTAGATTTTGATCTTGTATAAGTTCTACACATGAGTATTAATTATGGGCACTTTTACTGTTATATGTGTACGTAGTTCCTTTGATCATGTCGGAAAAGTCAGATCGGACGTTGAGATCCCCAACCGACATAGCATATTACATATTCTCAGAACACCAAACCTGGACCAAGTATTCAGGAGCGGTTCGACCATTAAAAGGGACTCTTCACAGATCAAAAAACTGCCACTTTTGTAAAGTCTTTAAGCTTCAAGACGCTGGCAAGCTAGAAAAGAGAATTGTGGATGAGCAAGAGCAATGGGTTAAAACTTATGACTATATTTTGGAAGAAGAGGAGTCACAAAGAAAGTGGGGGAAGAAAGTGGTGGAGGGAAAGATACAATGGGTAGAAGTTGGTGGGACTACTGGTAGTAATGATGGACGAAGAAACTCGAGAATTAATGACGGTCTGGACCCAGTAAATATGAAAGGAAATCAAACTAATAAGTGTTTTGGTGTTAATGCAATTAACGGCGGCAGTGCTCAAGTAGAAAAACTGATTTACAATATCCAAAATGCATATTTTCCGGGGAGTCCTCCTGGCGCTGAAACCTCGGAAAAAGATAGCTTAGAACTAGATTAGACAGTGGACCTTGCTAGCATGAACAATAAATGTAACATATCTCTTTTGGTTTGAATACTCCTGTTATTTGATGGCATTGAGAATCATCAAAACCCTAGATCGAAAATAAGAGAGAGAGCCATCACATGAAGAAACCGACAGAGCCAAAAGAAAATTGAGAAAAAAAAGAAAAAAGAAAAACACTACCACGAAAAAGGCTAATATCACAGGGCCTTAGGGCACTTTAAACATGCAACATTTTAAAGGGCCCAGTCTTATTTGATGGCATTGAGAATCGTGAAAAGTCATATCAGTGACTTTTCTGTAAATAAATAGAAGTTTTAATAAGGACGAATGAAACTTTGTTTTAGTAATAGAGTTTTAAACTTATTTTTGCTTAAGTAAATTTAATCCGTCTCTATTCGTTATTAGTAAGATTTTGTTGCCACGTGAAATTAAGAACAGTTCACGTGTGCGGGAGATAGAATATAATTGCATGTACGAAGAAACAAGCATATATGTAGCAGGATTTGACCGGCAATAATTGAAAGGTACCTAACACAAGCTTAAATTTTGTGAAAGCGTATAATAATCAACCTTTGTCTCGCCCCTCCTTTCCTCGCTCTGCTTGGGGACTTTTATTGATCACCTTGATCAGTTTATTACTTTTAGTTCAGAATCCAAAAATGGATGATTCAGTCCTCGATGATATCATCAATCGGCTATTTGACGTACGAGGAAGGCCAACACTAGAGGTCCAATTACCAGAGTTTGAGATCAGACACCTTTGTGCAGTTGCGAGGGAGATTTTCTTACAAGAGCCCTCTTTGTTGGAGCTTAAAAGACCGATCAATGTCTGTGGAGATATACGCGGTCAGTTTAAGGACCTCAAATACATCTTAAAGTCTGGCGGAGATCCCCCTGCTTCAACGTTCTTATTTATGGGTAACTATGTGGGTCGAGGCAACAATAGCTTAGAGACAATATGTCTTCTCCTCGCATTCAAAGTAAGATATCCTGAAAATATTTTTCTTTTGAGAGGGACAGATGAATGTTCTTTTGGAGACTGTAAACCCAATATTTACCATGAGTGTAAGAATAGATCGTATCCTGTATTGGTGTGGAAGATGTTCCAAGACTGCTTCGACTGCCTTCCAGTTGCAGCTGTAATTAGTAAAGAGGTCTTCTGCGTTCATAGTGGTCTTTCTCCTCACCTTCACAGCTTGGAAGATATCAAAAATATAACTCGGACAATAAATTTCGAGAAAGATTTAAGAAAAAATGATCGGCACAAAGAGCTAGAGCTGTTAGAGGATCTTCTCTTGACTAATCCATCTACAAGAATTAAAGGTTGGGGTCAGAGAAAAGGAGTAACATATGAATTTGGTGCGGACAAAGTGAGAGAGTTTCTTGACAAGAATAGATTGGATTTCATGTGCCGTGGTCACGAGCCGGTCAAGAATGGGTGGGACAATTTCGCTGATGGTCAACTTGTTACGATATTTTCAGCCCAGAATTACCGTGGCAAAGGAAATAAGGGCTCCTATATGCGTTATAACGAACCCGGAAAATGCTGTCACATGGTTTATAGGGTCGAGCAGGTTCAAAGTTCATTGGATGCCAAAGCTTCGTCCAAGTCTAAAAGTGGGAAAAGCTTCTCTTACAGTGAACATACACCGTGGATGGGTCCCAGTCCCTCATATCCGCCCCAAGGTATGTATCCTGGACAGGGGATGCCTCCTCCTACAGAAGCTGAAGAAGATCCGCTTAGTGCTCTAGGCTTCTCAATCATAAACACCATAGCAACAAAGTTGAAGGACAAATTAGAATTCTAGGCTCTACCTATTGAATGATGATATTTTTGTATAATATTTTATTAAAGTATTTTGTTGAATCAGATTATCATCTTTGTTTTTATTTTCACTTCAAAAGCAAGTTTAGCTTGTGTTAGTATCTAAGTTGTAAGAAGTATGACTTGTGTAAGAGAGTTTGTAGAGTATTGCAAGAGTATATACGGGTAAAGCAAGTAAAAAAACATTGGCAGTGGTTGTATTATGTAATTACCATAAATTTAAAATGCATAATCCTCATTCTAATTGGATGAACAATTTAGAAGTAAAACTCTCCAAATTCTACAATTAGCCATACAGATTCAGTTCGCGAATGTTTGAAGTGAGGTTTTACATTATATCGCAAAGAGTGGAACAGAAAACAATCTCTAATTTCAACGCTGTATTAAATATTCTCAAATTTTAAGTATATTAATAGTGTACTCCTCTGCTTTTCAAGAATATCTTCGAAAAAATTGTCGCCCTTCTCACAAGATCTAGCATATCATTAAGGTGGGGTATATGGAACCGATATTTAACCGTAATCTTGTTAATGGCTCGACTATCAAGACACGTTCTCCAACTACCATCTTTTTTGGCATTAACAATGCGGGTACAACACACGGACATAGGCTCTCACAGGTAAAGCCTTCATCGAGAATTTGTTGTAGTTGCCGTTGGAGCTCATCGTGCTCCGTCGGACTCATACAATAATGGGGCAAATTCAAAAGGCTAGAACCCAGAATTAGATTGATCTCATGTTGTATATCCCGTATAGGGGGTAATCACATGGTAACTCCTCGGGCATAATCTCATGAAGCTCCCCTAGCAGCCCCGTCAATTCGCCCCACTAACAGCACTACTTGTAATTCGTGGATAACCCTTGTAAATTCACCCAACATAAATATGGGACTGTCTTGGGTTGTGCCTCAAAATCCGAAATGTGTAAATTCACCCGACTTTACCGTTTTCTCACGATATGGGATGAAAGTATAACCAGCCACCTTCTATAAGAGAACACCTGCATCAAGAATGTAATAGAGGTCGGCAAAATTCTCGGTCCCGATAGGAATCCTAATATCAAACTCAATTCCATTACCAATTTTAGGTATAGATAAAGTATTGGAACTAGAATTGGTTTCGATCTCTCTATAAAGACCTATAATATGACCAGTAATGTGATCAATTTTAAAATTGATCTCAATCCCTATCCCAATTAATATTTATAAAAAAGAGCTTAATATTTGATATCTAGGCATATGCCTATGAAATTCGGCTCGAACCACTAGGTAGTGGTTAAATAATAATAAAGATAGATAAAATTATCTTATAAGTAAAATAATAATTTTTAAAAAATATAAAATAAAAGGTTTACGACAGAATCTATAACAAACCTCATTTCCATTCCATTATCCACTTTAACATTTTCTCAATACATGTATTTCGATACTTGATAGGCCAAAAATATATATCATTTCATTTTGACATATAGTAAATTTTGTAGTAAAAAGATACCACAAGTGCAAAGGCAAAGAAAAACGAAACACCCAACCCACCCAAAAATTTAAAAAATAAAAATAAAAATAAAAATAAACAAAAAGAGAGTATTAATTGAAACGAATCCGGACATAACATCAACCAGGTTTGAATGAGTAAACAAATATAAACTTAGTAATAATTGAGGTAAAACATTATTGTAAAGATTTGTAGTTGAATAACTTATCCATGTCTTTTTTTAATCCATTCCATCACATCGAACAATTAAGAAATTATGTTCATGGCCAACTTGCGATACAATTGATTCCCATGTATTTTACCTTTATCTTTAACTCTTACGTTGACTTTCTACTCTCTGTCCATAATCAACTAGAGACAAGTAGGTCGAATCTTGAAAGATTCTACTTCCAATTAATGCATTAATTTATCTAATCAAATAATTATATGTTATCGTTTCCAACCTTTCACGAATCGGTCAATGTGAATTCTAATAATTAATTATAACTGGACAGGGTGTCTATGTCTATAAGAAGACTAAATTAGACGTAATAAATTTTTTACTAGATTTTGATTCTTTAAAAATTATAAAATTAGATTTATATTTCTTAATCTTTACAAATTTTGATGATTATAATTTAATAATTTTAATAATTTTATTTAAATTATTCTTTAAATCTCTTATTAATTGGATTATTTTCAGAATTCAGAATCTCAAATAATATCATTTACTTTAATAGTAATTTATTATGAATATTTTTTTTAGAAAAGGGCCGGCCCGGTAGAACTCGACCCATTTTAGGTCCGATAAGGCTTGGTAGAACCCGACCTATTTTAAGCTCAGATAGACTCAAGATAAATCCAAAAAGCTTTCCAAACCGGATTCAGATATTATTTTGAAAATGGACACAGTCCAATCCAGCTCATTTTTTTTTTCAAGCTTAGCTCAGCCCAACGCTAAATAGTAAAAAATTCTAAATAGATCGGGCTGGGTCGGTCCAAGCCGGGTAGCCCGTTTTGACACCTCTAGGCATAGTTATGAGTATTTCGTTGAAAGTATAAGTAAATGAGTTAGCTCGTCGTTTGAAGTTGAATATTATTGGCAGCAAAACTCAGGTAATCACAAATTATTCCTCATTAGCTGCTTATGATTATATCTCTTAATCAACTTCAAAATTTTATGAACTGAATCTCTTGCTAAATAATACTTTTTTTCTGAAAAAGAAAAATAGTGTAATTTTCTTCAGAAGGACGAGGATGTCTGAGAAAAACACGGTTTTCGGAATAGGAGGAATTGGTGGAGCAAACATTAAACTTACCGACATGACTAACAAGATTGGGTTTGGAGCAGTCAGCATAAACAACGATGATCACGATGGGTTTGGGAAGAAATCAACGGTGTTTGGAATGGGAGCAATTGGTGAAGGTAGCATACTATCCTTTTCCGGCACAGAAAACAACATTAACTTTGAAAATGTCAACATAGGAAGAGGTACTGGATCATCAGAAGGTGTAAGTCGTGGGGGTTCTAGGACGGCAGTGAACAAATCAACGGTGTTCGGCATCGGATCAATCGGTGAAAAAAAAGATAATACTAAACCTTGTAAGTAGACCCAATCTATTGCATTGATCTGTATTGCTTGAATGTATGTCTATGAAATCTTTCTTTGATATGCAATAAGGTTTGCCTAATCTTGATATAGTTTTCCTTTGAAAATCACTCTATAATAT
The DNA here is from genome assembly GCA_027186245.1 of Coriaria nepalensis. NCBI lineage: Eukaryota > Viridiplantae > Streptophyta > Magnoliopsida > Cucurbitales > Coriariaceae > Coriaria > Coriaria nepalensis. The sequence goes on along the minus strand of CP114495.1, from coordinate 8,927,842 downwards.
TCTATCATGATAATAACCAAATTTCTGCTTGGGGTGAATTTCTGCATGATTATCCATCCTTACTATTGACTGTAATCCAAACACTTTGTTTGATTGATATATAATATTCTGTGTGAATTCTTGAATTTTGGGTTGGGGTATTATCTGAATGGGGAGTGAGATCAGAAGATCTACACCAAACACTATGACTATGGTGAATATAGTTAGGATGGAGATCCCACAATATGATGGAAAAATAGATTTTGGGACTAGGACAAAAAAGATGTGAGCATTAATGTCCCAAAATCGAGTTTTTATTGACCCTGGAAAAGAAATGGTTTGCAGCTAAACTGGCCAAACGTGCTCAGATAAAAGAGGATGCTTACAACCTCGTAATTCTCAACCTATCAGATAGTGTTTTGAGAAAGATTGATGGTAACGACAATGCCAAATCTTTGTGGGGTAAGTTTCATTCCACTATTGCTATTCGTAATGCTCTAAACTTAGCTTTCTTAAAAAGGGGACCTTTTGCTTGAAAAATGGAACCTAATAAGAGCTTAGATGAAAACTTAGATGAGTTCCTAAAATCAGTATTAGCATTAAAAAGTACCAATCAGTCAGTAGTAGAACCTAATTAGGCAACGATATTCTTACAACAAGAAGTGAAGCTTGTAAGGTAGTTAAGGAATCTTTAAAATACAATGGATTTAGTTGTCTCAGGATTAAGGGCTAGGGATACTATATGAATTAGCTTGAACTTATAAAGTTGAAATGGAAAACCTAATTGTGTATAAAAATGGCAAACTTGTTCTTAGAGGGATAAAGAAACATGGTATATATATTTTTTATATCCACATTACTTTGATGCTTATACTAATGCTGCACTTGTGATTGGTCATGATAAGACACAGATATAGCACATGAGAATGGATCATGTGAGCCATAAAGGTTTACAAATACTCTGTAAACAGGGTCTGTTAGGTAAGGACAATATTACTATACTTGATGTTTGTGAGAATTGCATCTTAGGAAAACAATATAAATTTAGTTTTTGTAAGGCATGCATTTAGCCAAACTATGTTTAGAATATGTTCATGCTGATCTATGGAGACCTAAAAAAGTTCCTTCTAATGGTGGTAATACATATTTTTTATTAATTATTGATGATTTTAGTAGAAAGAATTGGGTTTTCTTACTTAAATCAAAAGATGAAACCTTTGGTAAGTTTGTTGCTCGGAAAACTTTGGTTGAAAAACAAATTGATAAAGAGGTGAAAGCTCTAAGAATGGACAATGGCCTGAAATTTTGTAATAATGTGTTTGATAAATATTGTTCCGATCATGCCATTTTAAGGCATAGGACATTAGCTTACACTCCACAACAGAATGACATTGCTAAACGAATAAATAGAACTATATTAGATAAGGTCAGATGCATGATGATCATTGTTGGAATTTCAAAACCTTTTTAGGGTGAAGCTGTAAAAACTACAATATATCTAAAAAATAGAATATTTTCTTCTATTATTAATTTTAAATGTCTTGAAAAAATATGATCTAAAAAATTACCTAATATGAGTCATATTATGGTGTTTAGGTGTGCTGCATATTCCCATAAGTCAAATACTAGAACCTATATTACCCAAATTTGTATTTTTGAGATATCAAGAAGGTACTAAAGGATATATGCTATGAGATAATGTGACGACTCTCTTCTACTGGCTATATTACTTATCGAAATACCTTTTGAAAACTAAGGTTATTCATTTTTTAAACTTAAATATAACTAGTAGGAGCGTTACCTACTACTCAAAAACCTCTTAGTGAAAATATGGAGAAATTTTGAATTTTTTAAAAACTATGTTTCCATAAATCTCAAAAGCGGTATTAATTTAAACATAATATTTTATCTATTTATAATCGGATCATCTTCACAACTCTCTTGGTAAAATAAAGTTCTACTCTTAGAAACTTATGAAAATGTGTTAAAAAGGAACCCTTTTCAAAATTTACATTCTTACTTTCTATCTCCCTATAGGTTGGGCCTATATATACTTCATACTAGGATAATCATGCTTCACTCACCCTATTATAGAATTACTGACTTTCCTTTCTTACGCTCATCTATAAACACAAGTAACTGCTATGAGATAAAAAGCTTAGTAAGTAAAGTCTTCTCTCACATGCACAAAATATATTCAAATATATATTTTTTTTAAATTCAGTTGAATAGTTTTTGTAAACTCTTATGAAACTTTCTATGCAAATGAGATGCACTTTCTACTGTGGGCTCTAAGGATGCTGCCGCTAGCTCTACTGTGATATATGGTCATCTATGACTAAAATATATGTGATTGAGACTCCCCTTAGTCTACCCTGATCAGATCACATCTCGGATCAGCGACCTCTTTTAGTCAGGTCTGATCAAGAAATTTCTAAGATCAGCGACTCTGCTCAGTTCGCCCTGACCAGACAACGCCTCACTAAAATTTTACGCTTATGTAATGTCAAGTATCACACTAATCACTTTAAAAGCATAACACTTCTCTTTACTACTTTTGCGTAAAACCTAAAGGTGCATTTTCTACTTTTGGAAAAGTTATATATTCAACTAATATAATCATAATTCCAACATGTTTTATAAAAACATAGCACCACGTAATCAATTCAAGGTTCAATATGCTAGGTTGCATTCATAACAATAACATAAATCTCATGTTGAACAAATAGTGAAAAAACTTGTGTTGTAAGTAAGACTTTACTTACCTTTTTTACGTCCTATCTTGGTAAGAGCTTACTGAAATCCTTATGACTGTGGGCCAACTACGAACTTATCCAAAACATGTGTTTTCTATCTTATTAAGAACTTGATTCTCAATTCTATTTAAAAATACAAGGAGATTGAAATTTTGTTTTTGTTATAGCACCCGTCGACCCCGTAGGGTACTTCCCACTCTTAAGGATGTCGAGGTATTGAGCCGTGGACCCGGTCGAACCCCTTCGACCCCGTAGAGTATTTCTCACTCTTAAGGGTGTCGAGGTGTTGAGCTGTAGACTCGGTTGAACCCCTTCGACCCCGAAGATTATTTCTCCTTCTTAAGGCTTTGAGGTGTGGGTTTTCGAACCTTTTACCCTTTACATTTTTGAAGGTGTCGACCCTTTACATTTTTGAAGGCATCGACTCTTCTCCTTTACTTCAACATACTCGAAACTTTGATTTCATACTGATTTTTTATACTTTATTGATTCTACTATCAATTTCGACCTATTATGCATGAATTAAAGCATTCGAGTACACAGGTAGTGGTGATTCTTACCACAAAATGTTCTTGGTTGATCTGCTCTGTTTTGGATGAATTGTTTCGCGTCTTGGTTTGTAAGCTTGTGATTTCTCCTTTCTTTTTCGTTGATTTTCGTCTATGAATAACGAATGGAAATTTCTGATTTCGGTTCGAGATTTTGCATAGGGTAAAGAAAGGAGAGAAATTATTTTTGGTTATTGAAGCTTCTAGATTCGTAATTTGGAATTATGAAGTGGCAGCTGGGTTTTAGTTTTTTGATTACGCATACTATGTGGCTAGCTGCTATTGAGTGCCAAATTTAATATTTCATGTTTATCTCTTAGCATGAGAGATTTGAAAGTTGACCAATTAACCTACCGCCTTTACTTTCCCTATTTATTGTTGCCGTATGACATTATTCTTATGTTATAAATTTTCATTTGTTAAAAATCTTAAAAGAAAAATTTTCTGTATATTTCTCTCAACCCCATTTTTCCACCACGTGCTTGCAATTTTGGCGCTAATCATAATAAAACTCTTACTTTATAATATTTAGACCACAACTTTATCTAAGTACATAAAGTAAAAAAATTGGGATATTACAAATCTCTCATACTTACAAAAGTTTCGTCCTGGAATCTTAGAATAACTATAGGAATTTAGTTCACATATCTTCTTCTTTTTCTAAGTTGCTTCCTCTATTTTCTGACTTCGTCATAAAACTTTAACTAAAGAGATAGTCTTATTCCTGAACACTTTCTTTCTCTGCACCAGTTTCTCTTCATATGACAAATCTTTGCTAACTTGCTTGCTAATTTAAAATTTAAATAAGATTTGAAATGAATGAGATTTTATTTTAAATAAGATTTGATTAAATCAAATATATAATCAAAAAATTATATAATAGGATTTTATTTTAAATTATATTTAATCTTATTAAATATATCATCGAAAGGATGATATAATTTAAAATAGATTAAAACTCTATTTTAAATAGGATTTGAAAAGATTTAATCATATTAAAAATATGATTAATTCAATCAATTTAAAGAGATTAAATTAATCAAAACTCCTAATAGAGTTCTATAAATACATTTCATCTTAATTAAATTATAACCTTTTTTTCAATAAGTTTTTTCCGGTAGAGATTTTTCTGAGAGAAAAATAAAAAGAAAACTTTGTAATCTCTACGTGTCCACATACGTCATATTGTGTTGAGGATCGACTTGGAAAATTATGATGTAAATCTCGACAATCGATTTGCTTAAGGTAAAAGTATGACATCTTTATATATATATGTAAATTAATTTATATATATATAAAAGATCACAAAACGCTTTAGAAAATATTTATTATACATTGAAATCGATTGGTACGCTTCCGTTGTATGATTGTGAATTGCCGATTTCCAACAGTTCTACGTTTTAAGGATACTGCAATGTCTAGCCTACTCTAACTTATTTCTACCCTGCTTATTCTACATAGATAATCGTTGATATAACGTACTTATACCATAACATTTCTTCTAAAGATTGGTAACTTCAAGCTGATACAATTGTTCAAGATCAAAATTAATCAAATTCTTTTTCTTTTCTTGTGTTTGTTTCGATTTTTTGAGATCTAGCACTATGGAACTTCTGCATTCAATTTCTGCAAGAGCATCAATCATAAGATCTTTGCTCTCTGAACATCTAAAGTACTACACAAACCTCAAAGAAAACATGGAACTTCTCAAAACAATGTCGAATGAGCTAAACATACAAAAAGAAAAAATAGAGCGTAGTCCAAACGCAGATCATTTGTGGGAGAACATTCCACAGGAGAAAGTCGTAAAATGGCTAGAGAATGTAAGCGAAAATAATATAGAAGTTCAAAGAATCGAACGACTGGTCAAAGAAAGCAAATTTCTCCAACGTTCAAGTCTAGGAAAACTCATCCACGAAAAGATGGAAGAAGATGTATACTCCAAGGAAGGAAGTGTCTATATTAATTTAACAACGTGCCGTTTCAAATTCGTGATCCTAGGAGGCGGTGTATCCGCCGGATATGCTGCAAGAGAATTTTTCAGACAAGGGGTTAAACCGTGCGAGCTTGCAATAATTTCTAAAGAAGTGGTGGCTCCATACGAACGTCCCGCACTAAGCAAAGGATATCTTGCCCCGAAAAACCCAGCAAGACTACCTGGATTCCATGTTTGTGTTGGAAGTGGAGGTGAGAGAATATTCCCCGAATGGCACGTGGAAAAGAAGATAGAATTGTTCCTCAATGCAGAAATAGTGAAAGCGAATCTAAATTCCAAGATTCTCACTAACACATACGGAAGAATTTTTTAGTATCAAACCCTGATCATTGCTACCGGGTCAAAAGTGGTTAAGTTGTCGGATGTCAAAGTGATGCGGACAAACTTGTAGAAGCAATAAGAGAAAAGAAGGGAAAGGCGGTGGTTGTTGGAGGAGGATAATATCGAACTTGAAGTGGGCCCCGCAATGAGAGTCAACAACTTCGACGTAACCATGGTTTTCCCCGATCCGTGGTCCTTTCTGCGGCTTTTCACGGAAGAACTAGCTGGTATCTACGGGAAGTATTATTCTTCCAAAGGGATTAAAATGATCAAGAGGACAAGTGTAATAGGCTTTGAATCAAATCCAAACGGAGAGGTGAATAAAGTGATACTCAATAATGGTAAAGAGCTAGAAGCCGACATTGTTGTCTTTGGGGCTGGGGCCATGGCGGATACGGAATTATTCAAAAGGCAAGTGGATAAAAACCGATGGTTTTCTGAGGGCAAGTATTCTGAATGTATATGCTGTGGGAGATGTTGTCATTTTTCCGATGAAAATGTATAATGACATGAGAAGAGTTGAACATGTTTATCACTCTATAATGTATAATGTATAATGATATAGTTTTCCTTTGAAAATCACTCTATAATATTCTATCATGATAATAACCAAATTTCTGCTTGGGGTGAATTTCTGCATGATTATCCATCCTTACTATTGACTGTAATCCAAACACTTTGTTTGATTGATATATAATATTCTGTGTGAATTCTTGAATTTTGGGTTGGGGTATTATCTGAATGGGGAGTGAGATCAGAAGATCTACACCAAACACTATGACTATGGTGAATATAGTTAGGATGGAGATCCCACAATATGATGGACAAATAGATTTTGGGACTAGGACAAAAAAGATGTGAGCATTAATGTCCCAAAATCGAGTTTTTATTGACCCTGGAAAAGAAATGGTTTGCAGCTAAACTGGCCAAACGTGCTCAGATAAAAGAGGATGCTTACAACCTCGTAATTCTCAACCTATCAGATAGTGTTTTGAGAAAGATTGATGGTAACGACAATGCCAAATCTTTGTGGGGTAAGTTTCATTCCACTATTGCTATTCGTAATGCTCTAAACTTAGCTTTCTTAAAAAGGGGACCTTTTGCTTGAAAAATGGAACCTAATAAGAGCTTAGATGAAAACTTAGATGAGTTCCTAAAATCAGTATTAGCATTAAAAAGTACCAATCAGTCAGTAGTAGAACCTAATTAGGCAACGATATTCTTACAACAAGAAGTGAAGCTTGTAAGGTAGTTAAGGAATCTTTAAAATACAATGGATTTAGTTGTCTCAGGATTAAGGGCTAGGGATACTATATGAATTAGCTTGAACTTATAAAGTTGAAATGGAAAACCTAATTGTGTATAAAAATGGCAAACTTGTTCTTAGAGGGATAAAGAAACATGGTATATATATTTTTTATATCCACATTACTTTGATGCTTATACTAATGCTGCACTTGTGATTGGTCATGATAAGACACAGATATAGCACATGAGAATGGATCATGTGAGCCATAAAGGTTTACAAATACTCTGTAAACAGGGTCTGTTAGGTAAGGACAATATTACTATACTTGATGTTTGTGAGAATTGCATCTGAGGAAAACAATATAAATTTAGTTTTTGTAAGGCATGCATTTAGCCAAACTATGTTTAGAATATGTTCATGCTGATCTATGGAGACCTAAAAAAGTTCCTTCTCATGGTGGTAATACATACTTTTTATTAATTATTGATGATTTTAGTAGAAAGAATTGGGTTTTCTTACTTAAATCAAAAGATGAAACCTATGGTAAGTTTGTTGCTCGGAAAACTTTGGTTGAAAAACAAATTGATAAAGAGGTGAAAGCTCTAAGAACGGACAATGGCCTGAAATTTTGTAATAATGTGATTGATAAATATTGTTCCGATCATGCCATTTTAAAGCATAGGACATTAGCTTACACTCCACAACAGAATGACATTGCTAAACGAATGAATAGAACTATATTAAATAAGGTCAGATGCATGATGATCATTGTTGGAATTTTAAAACTTTTCTAGGGTGAAGCTGTAAAAACTACAATATATCTAAAAAATAGAACATTTTCTTCTATCATTAATTTTAAATGTCTTGAAAAAATATGATCTAAAAATTTACCTAATATGAGTCATATTATGGTGTTTAGGTGTGCTGCATATTCCCATAAGTCAAATACTAGAACCTATATTAACCAAATTTGTATTTTTGAGATATCAAGTGTAACGCCCGCCCTACTAGCTGTTTAGGTTATCAAATACTTTTCTTAAGAAACATATACAGCTAGTGGGTGCATTACTTTTCCTTTTGATTATAAAAATTTGTGTTCCTTAAAATTAACTTTATTTCCAAAAGCGGTTTGAATGATATACCTAATAAATTGGAAAATACAGCGGAAGCCTTTGTCATAGAAAAGAAATCTCAAAACTTTTTAAACACCTTATTCTTTATTTGAATATACATATAAATAAGAAGTGCAAATTTTTAAACTCATTGCTTACAGAGGTCGGGTCTCATATGTACAATCTCACGGACTGATAGCCTCCATTCATTTGTTCCTTAGCTTACCGCCTTACCTTTGTAATTTCCTACAACACAGAGTAGACATCTATGAGCTAGAAGCTCAGTAAGGATAGTGTCCTACTCGCATCGCTATTCTTTTATGATTATCGTGAGTTAGTGCTTTTATGACCTATATCTAACATGCATAAATTCCTATCATTCTACATACTTGGGCCCTGAGGATGCTACCACCGGTATGTCAACTGATATTTAATCAGCGGTCCGCTTATGACCGTTGCAACGATCCACTTATGACCTTTTCTTTAATATCATTTGGGGTCTTTTCTGATCGACAAGCGATCCTTCTTTTGACCCGGCAGCACCTCACTTTAATATTATGCATGCTTATTCTTTTTATTTATTTTAGCATAATATTAACTTCTGAAAATACGAACATATGCACTTAATGTTTAAAGTTTGTACTTTCATGAAACCATCATGCTATATTACGTTCATTCTAGTTATGATTCTTATTTCTAGCATAGTAATCATAGTATTTCACTTCTACTTAGCATGCTACAATTATAATCCTAACGCAGACATAACCAAGTCATCATGCTTAATAATTAATATTATCCTAAATTAATATAATTATAACCATAATAATAAACCAACAATATCTGGGTGTTGCAGTGAGACTATACTTACAAAGATTAGTTGACCGGAGATTTTGACTTTCCTTTTTCTCTCTTTCCTTTCTTTCCCTTCCTTTCCTTTCTCTCCTTTTTCCTTTCCTCTCTTTCCTTTCTCTCCTTTTTCCTTTCCTCTCTTTCTTTCCTTTCTTTCTTTTCTTTCCTTTCTCTCCCTTTCTCTCCCTTTCTCTTATGTCCTCTCTACATGCTTTTGCCGTAAACATCAAATGGGATTTATATAGTACAATCAGATATGCCTAAGATTGACACCTTATGTGGTGATTAAGCATATTGCATGACACGTATTATGATGAAACAGCAACCATAATGCTGATGTTGATTAAGGTGTTTGCCAAATGGTAACAACGTGGCATTATTTTATTTTATTTATTATTACTATTATTATTATTATTATTATTATTATTATTATTATCATTATTTAAACTTAAGCCCCTTTTAAATTTTAAAATTATAAAATGGTCCCTCATTATTTCTATTGTTAAAATTAGGTATAGGTGAAAATTAAAATTTACTAATAAGTCCACTTTAAATTTATTTTCCCACTACTATACCTAATCTAGAGATATTGGGGGATTACATTCTCCCTTCCTTATAAAAATTTCGTTCTCGAAATTTTAGTTTGGGCTTGAATGTTTCTTGCAATTACACCTGCATTATTCAAAGTTTCCTTTATTTAATACTAAAAGCGACATCCTTCCATTCCCAAACTTAAAATAGTTATGGGTGTTTTTCTTTCATTTCATCTTCCCTTTCCCATGTAGATTCTTCTGTCTTACAGCTTTGCCATAACACCTTTACCAAGGGTATGACTTTATTCCTAAGCCTCTTTTCCTTGCGATCCAGAATCTGTACTAGTCTTTCTTCATACGTTAGATCTTCTTGGAGTTGTACGGGGTCAATTTTTAATATATGTGCGGGGTCAGGTACATACTTTTTCAGCATAGATACATGGAAAACTTTGTGTACTGAGGACATCTCTGGCGGTAATGCAAGCCTGTAGGCTACTTTGCCGATACGTTCGATTATTTCAAAAGGTCCAATATATCTTGGACTTAGCTTTCCCTTTTTGCCAAACCTCATCAGTCCTTTCATTGGTGCGATCTTTAAAAATACCATATCTCCAACATGAAATTCTAAAGGTCTACGCCTCTTATCCGCATAGCTCTTTTGTCGACTAAGAGCAGTTTCCATTCTCTGTTTAATTTTCTTGATTGCTTCCGTAGCGGTTTCAATGAAATCAGGAGCCACTAAGTTTCCTTCTCCAGTTTCGTACCAATGAACTGGTGACCTGCACTTCCGTCCGTACAAAGCTTCATACGGTGTCATTCCAATAGTTGCTTGGAAAATATTGTTGTAGGAGAATTCTATCAGTGGCATGTATTGATTCCAACCACCTTTAAAGTCGAGGACGCAGGCTCGTAGCATATCTTCTAAGGTCTGGATGGTTCTTTCTGATTGGCCATCTGTATGTGGGTGAAAAGCCGTGCTAAATTTCAGTCTCGTTCCCATTGCTCGCTGTACACTTTTCCAAAAGTTTGAGGTAAACCTACCATCTCGATCTGAAATTATTGACAATGGTACTCCATGTAGTCGAACAATTTCACGCACATAAAGCTCTGCTAACTGTTCTAGGGAGGATGTGCTGCGTATGGGTAGAAAATGTGCCGATTTGGTTAATCTGTCAACGATTACCCAAATTGCATCGTGTCCCTTTGTGGTTTTAGGGAGTCCAACGACAAAATCCATAGAAATTTGTTCCCACTTCCATTCTGGGATCTCAATTGTTTGTAATTCTCCAGCAGGATGTTGATGTTCTGCCTTAATTCGCTGGCATGTCAAACATTTCCCCACATATTGAGCTACATCCTTCTTCATTCCAGTCCACCAAAAGTGCTCTTTTAGGTCCTTGTACATCTTAGTTGCCCCTAGGTGCACTGAATATGGAGTTTCATGTGCTTCGAACAGGATCTGGCGTCTTATTTTATCGTCTGTGGGAACGCATAACCTTCCTCTAAAATTAAGGATTCCATCCTTAGATATCTTAAAGTTAGACTGCTCATCTTTTCTCATTTCTTGTTTGATTTTCTTTGTTCCTTCATCGAACTCTTGTGCACGTTTGATATCCTCAAGTATGCTTGATTGAAGGGTTAAGGTGGATAATTGTCCTGTCACCAGCTCAATTTTTGCATCATACACTTCTTTTTGTAATGATGTTGGTAAGGCGTGTAGGGCAGCAAGGCTGGTTGGGGATTTTCGGCTTAAAGCGTCGGCTACTTTATTTGCCTTCCCCGGGTGATACCGTATTTCACAATCATAATCTTTGACTAATTCTAGCCACCGTCTTTGTCTCATGTTCAATTCTTTCTTTGTGAAGAAATACTTTAAGCTCTTATGATCGGTATAAATTTCACACCGCACTCCATAGAGGTAGTGTCTCCAAATTTTTAGGGCAAACACCACCGCAGCTAGTTCCAAGTCATGGGTTGGGTAGTTCTTTTCGAAATCCTTAAGTTGTCGTGAAGCATATGCGATTACTTTCCCATTTTGCATCAATACTGCTCCTAATCCCAATTTAGATGCGTCGCTGTATATTACAAATCCATTCTCACCCTCTGGGATGGTAAGAATAGGTGCACTCGTTAATTTTTCATTCAACTCTTGAAAGCTTTTCTCAGTTGCTACGGTCCATTCAAACTTTTGGTTCTTTCGAGTAAGCCTAGTGAGTGGTGTGGCGATTCTGGAAAACCCTTCTACGAATCGCCTATAATATCCGGCTAATCCTAGAAAGCTTCGTACTTCGGAAGCATTTTTAGGTTTGGGCTACTTGCTTACTGCTTCAGTTTTAGATGGATCCACGGAAATACCATCCTTAGATATGATATGTCCAAGAAAAGCAACTTGATCTAGCCAAAATTCGCACTTATTAAATTTGGCATAGAGTTGATGATTCTTCAAGGTTTGCAAAATTTCTTTTAGGTGCTTCACATGCTCCTCCTCAAATTTTGAGTATACCATAATATCATCAATGAAAACAACAACAAATTTATCCAGATAGTCTTTAAATACCCGATTCATTAAATCCATGAAAGCGGCTGGGGCATTGGTCAAACCAAACGGCATGACCAAAAATTCGTAGTGGCCGTACCGTGTCCGAAAAGCTGTCTTCGGAACGTCGCTTTCTTGAATCTTTAGTTGGTGATATCCAGATCTTAAGTCAATCTTGGAGAATACCGACATTCCTTGGAGTTGATCGAACAAATCATCTATCCTCGGAAGAGGGTATTTGTTCTTTGTAGTGATCTTGTTGAGTTTTCTATAGTCAATACACATTCTCATTGATTCGTCCTTCTTTTTCACGAATAATACTGGCGCTCCCCATGGTGAAAGACTAGGACGAATATATCTTTTATCGAGCAAATCTTGCAGCTGTAGTTGGAGTTCTTTCAATTCAGCGGGCGCCATGCCGTACGGAGCTTTTGAGATTGGCGCTACTCCCGGTATTAAATCGATTTGAAACTCAATTTCTCGATCTGGGGGCAGTCCTGGTAATTCTTCCGGAAATACTTCAAGAAAATCGCAGACTACTGGGATGTCTTCGGGCTTTAGGGGTTGTTCCTTGTGTGTATCCACTATGCTGGCAAGGAATCCCTCACAACCACCTTTTAACAATTTTGCTGCCTTAATAGCGGATACTAATGGTATCTGGCTCTTCTTTGAATTTCCAATAAATTCAAATTTTTCTTCTCCTGGTATGTCGAATATTACTTTCTTCCTTCGACAATCTATTGTGGCACTATATTTTGAGAGCCAGTCCATTCCTAATATAACGTCGAAATCTTGCATATCTAATATTATAAGATTTGCAAATAATTCCACATTGCCTACTTTCATTGATATGGCTCGCAACCAATGAGTTGATGTTAACACGTTTCCTGAGGGTAGTGTAGTACTAAACACCTCTGCTAGTTGGTCTATTGGATGGTTAATTTTTCTAATAAATATTGGTGCAACAAAGGAATGTGTTGCTCCTGAATCCATTAAAACAATAGCGAAAATTCCAGAAATAAGAAGCTGACCTGTTATAACGGTAGATGGATTTGCTTCAGCTTCATCCCGGGAGATGGTAAATACTCTGGCATTAGTCTTTCCTAGCTGCCCTTCCATTTTCTTTGGGTTATTGCAAAATTTCGCAATATGTCCCGATTGTCCACAGTTATAGCATTCTTTAGTTCCGGCTTTACATTCACCAATATGACCCTTTCCACACTTGCTACATTGGCTATAAGGTCTTCCCTGGGCCCACGAACCTTGAAACTTATTTTTCTTGGGTTGTCTTCCTTCTTGACTTGAGTCGACATCCCGATTGTCTAACCTTTTCTTATTATTCCATCGAGGTTTAAAACTCTGCTGATTTTCATGGGCTACGAGTGCAGAGGGTTGGACATTATTTTGGGTTCCGGGGGCTGCTCCTCTGACATGCTCTTTCTTAGCAGCTTCCTTCCGTTCCTGCTCCTGAATCGCTCGTGCTCGATCAATTCTTATTGCTTTATCTGCCACCTTTGAGAAAGGTGCATCGTCTAAATCTGCAATTTCCAAGTCTTTACGAGTGTCAGAGTCAAGGACCATCTTGAAGTATTTCACCTTTAAGGTGTTTGTAGCCACCATGTGTGGTGCATATCTGGATAGCTTGTCGAACTTTCGTAGTAATTCTTCCATTGTCATGTTGCCTCTTCGTAGGTTTAAGAATTCCCTTTCTTTTTCTTCCACTAAAGCCACCGTTACATATTTGTTTTCTATTAGTTTTCTAAACTCAGCCCAAGTCATGGTTCCAATATCATGAATACTTGTCATGGTGTCCCACCAGTAACTCGCGTCGTCCCGTAATAGACATGCTGCACAATGTACTTTTTCGCTATCTGGAACCTTTGCACAGTTGAAGAGTCTTTCTAGAGTTCCGATCCAATTTTCAGCTATCCTTGGATTATAACCACCTGAGAATTCAGGGGGTTTATACTTCATAAATTTCTCAGTGGTGGAACTTGGATTTTCCGCTCGAGGGGGTGTCGGTCGTTGTAGCATCTCCTGGAGTTGTTGTTGTTGTTGAAGTAGTGTGTCTATCATTTCTCCTTGTCTTCGAGTTAGGTCTCGTAACTCGCTCATCTCTTGTTGACTTGGGTCATTGATTGGACTAGCGCGACGTCCAATAGAGGATACACTAGCAGTACGTCCTCTTGTCATGCTTATACTTGAGCGGAAAGCGCTTGATTTCCTAGAAATATAAAGTATGAAATTTTTTTTTTCTCTACAAAAGGTTCTAGTCTATATTAGTTGGACTACAAAAGAAAATATACTGTCCGATACTAGTGGTTGTGGGTGAGTCAACTATTTTTCATGGGTGGATTATCATTATCTCTGGTTCTTCTTCTGAAGTTTCGGCTAGTTCTCCTAGATTAGGAGGTGCGAAGCGGGCGAGTATTCTTACCCCGAATTCAACCCATGTGACATCTCTAGCGTCTAGGTTTGTCCCGTGCCACCATGTCCTAGCCTCACCCCTCAATTGGCGTATAGCCAATCTAGCCCATACATCCTCCATCATATCCGCTCCTATACATATATCTTCAATCTCATAAATCCAGTGGTGTAAATAGTCCCAAGCTTCGTATCCTTCGAAAGTGGGCGCCCCGGCCATGCGGAATGCGGCTACCAATTCCATCCCACGCTGCCCTTTCGTGAGTTCTTGGCATATTGCCATATAGGTAGTGGTGAGAGTATTCATTAATTCCTCCATAGTCTAAAGAATACATGTCATTCATTAATATTATAAAATTTAAATAAATCTAAACTCATACTTACAGCGATTGAAGGCATCACTTCCGTGACTTGTACATATGAGGGTTGTCTACAAGACTGTTAGGCTCTGATACCAAAGTGTAACGCCTGCCCTACTAGCTGTTTAGGTTATCAAATACTTTTCTTAGGAAACATATACAGCTAGTGGGTGCATTACTTTTCCTTTTGATTATAAAAATTTTTGTTCCTTAAAATTAACTTTATTTCCAAAAGCGGTTTGAAGGATATACCTAATAAATTGGAAAATACAGCGGAAGCCTTTGTCATAGAAAAGAAATCTCAAAACTTTTTAAACACCTTATTCTTTATTTGAATATACATATAAATAAGAAGTGCAAATTTTTAAACTCATTGCTTACAGAGGTCGAGTCTCATATGTACAATCTCACGGACTGATAGCCTCCATTCATTTGTTCCTTAGCTTACCGCCTTACCTTTGTAATTTCCTACAACACAGAGTAGACATCTATGAGCTAGAAGCTCAGTAAGGATAGTGTCCTACTCGCATCGCTATTCTTTTATGATTATCGTGAGTTAGTGCTTTTATGACCTATATCTAACATGCATAAATTCCTATCATTCTACATACTTGGGCCTTGAGGATGCTACCACCGGTATGTCAACTGATATTTAATCAGCGGTCCGCTTATGACCGTTGCAACGATCCATTTATGACCTTTTCTTTAATATCATTTGGGGTCTTTTCTGATCGACAAGCGATCCTTCTTTTGACCCGGCAGCACCTCACTTTAATATTATGCATGCTTATTCTTTTTATTTATTTTAGCATAATATTAACTTCTGAAAATACGAACATATGCACTTAATGTTTAAAGTTTGTACTTTCATGAAACTATCATGCTATATTACGTTCATTCTAGTTATGATTCTTATTTCTAGCATAGTAATCATAGTATTTCACTTCTACTTAGCATGCTACAATTATAATCCTAACGCAGACATAACCAAGTCATCATGCTTAATAATTAATATTATCCTAAATTAATATAATTATAACCATAATAATAAACCAACAATATCCGGGTGTTGCAGTGAGACTATACTTACAAAGATTAGTTGACCGAAGATTTTGACTTTTCTTTTTCTCTCTTTCCTTTCTTTCCCTTCCTTTCCTTTCTCTCCTTTTTCCTTTCCTCTCTTTCCTTTCTCTCCTTTTTCCTTTCCTCTCTTTCTTTCCTTTCTTTCTTTTCTTTCCTTTCTCTCCCTTTCTCTCCCTTTCTCTTATGTCCTCTCTACATGCTTTTGCCGTAAACATCAAATGGGATTTATATAGTACAATCAGATATGCCTAAGATTGACACCTTATGTGGTGATTAAGCATATTGCATGACACGTATTATGATGAAACAACAACCATAATGCTGATGTTGATTAAGGTGTTTGCCAAATGGTAACAACGTGGCATTATTTTATTTTATTTATTATTACTATTATTATTATTATTATTATTATTATTATTATTATTATTATTATTATTATTATTATTATCATTATTTAAACTTAAGCCCCTTTTAAATTTTAAAATTATAAAATGGTCCCTCATTATTTCTATTGTTAAAATTAGGTATAGGTGAAAATTAAAATTTACTAATAAGTCCACTTTAAATTTATTTTCCCACTACTATACCTAATCTAGAAATATTGGGGGATTACATCAAGAAGGTACTAAATGATATATGCTATGGGATAATGTGACGACTCTTTTGTACTGGCTATATTACTTATCGAAATACTTTTGAAAACTGAGGTTATTCATTTTTTAAACTTAAATATAACTAGTATGAGCGTTACCTACTACTCATAAACCTCTTAGTGAAAATATGGAGAAATTTTGAATTTTCTAAAAACTCTGTTTCCATAAATATCAAAAGCGGTATTAATTTAAACATAAGATTTTATCTATATATAATCTGATCATCTTCACACCTCTCTTGATAAAATAAAGTTCTACTCTTAGAAACTTATGAAAATGTGTTAAAAAGGAACCCTTTTCAAAATTTACATTCTTACTTCCTATCTCCCTATAGGTCGGGCCTATATGTACTTCACACTAGGATAATCATGCTTCACTCACCCTATTATAGAATTACTGACTTTCCTTTCTTACGCTCACCTATAAATACAAGTAACTGCTATGAGATAAAAAGCTTAGTAAGTAAAGTCTTCTCTCACATGCACAAAATATATTCAAATATTTTTTTTTTTAAATTCAGTTGAATAGTTTTGTAAACTCTTATGAAACTTTCTATGCAAATGAGATGCACTTTCTACTGTGGGCTCTAAGGATGCTGCCGCTAGCTCTACTGTGATATATGGTCCTCTGTGACTAAAATATATGTGATCAGAGACTCCCCTTAGTCTACCCTGATCAGATCACATCTCGGATCAGCGACCTCTTTTAGTCAGGCCTGATCAAGAAATTTCTAAGATCAGCGACTCCGCTCAGTTCGCCCTGACCAGACAGCGCCTCACTAAAATTTTATGCTTATGTAATGTCAAATATCACACTAATCATTTTAAAAGCATAACACTTTTCTTTACTACTTTTGCGTAAAACCTAAAGGTGCATTTTCTACTTTTGGAAAAGTTTTATATTCAACTAATATAATCATAATTCCAACATGTTTTATAAAAACATAGCACCGCGTAATCAATTCAAGGTTCAATATGCTAGGTTGCATTCATAACAATAACATAAATCTCATGTTGAACAAATAGTGAAAAAACTTGTGTTGTAAGTAAGACTTTACTTACCTTTTTTACGTCCTATCTTAGTAAGAGTTTACTGAAATCCTTATGACTGTGGGCCAGCTACGAACCTATCCAAAACATGTGTTTTCTATCTTATTAAGAACTTGATTCTCAATTCTATTTAAAAACACAAGGAGATTGAAATTTTGTTTTTGTTATAGCACCCGTCGACCCCGTAGGGTACTTCCCACTCTTAAGGATGTCGAGGTATTGAGCCGTGGACCCGGTCGAACCCCTTCGACCCCGTAGAGTATTTCTCACTCTTAAGGGTGTCGAGGTGTTGAGCTGTAGACTCGGTTGAACCCCTTCGACCCCGAAGATTATTTCTCCTTCTTAAGGCTTTGAGGTGTGGGTTTTCGAACCTTTTACCCTTTACATTTTTGAAGGTGTCGACCCTTTACATTTTTGAAGGCATCGACTCTTCTCCTTTACTTCAACATACTTGAAACTTTGATTTCATACTGATTTTTTATACTTTATTGATTCTACTATCAATTTCGACCTATTATGCATGAATTAAAGCATTCGAGTACACAGGCAGTGGTGATTCTTACCACAAAATGTTCTTGGTTGATCTGCTCTGTTTTGGATGAATTGCTTCGCGTCTTGGTTTGTAAGCTTGTGATTTCTCCTTTCTTTTTCGTTGATTTTTTGTCTATGAATAACGAATGGAAATTTCTGATTTCGGTTCGAGATTTTGCATAGGGTAAAGAAAGGAGAGAAATTATTTTTGGTTATTGAAGCTTCTAGATTCGTAATTTGGAATTATGAAGTGGCAGCTGGGTTTTAGTTTTTTGATTATGCATACTATGTGGCTAGCTGCTATTGAGTGCCAAATTTAATATTTCATGTTTATCTCTTAGCATGAGAGATTTGAAGGTTGACCAATTAACCTACCGCCTTTACTTTCCCTATTTACTGTTGCCGTATAACATTATTCTTATGTTATAAATTTTCATTTGTTAAAAATCTTAAAAGAAAAATTTTCTGTATATTTCTCTCAACCCCCTTTTTCCACCACGTGCTTGCAATTTTGGCGCTAATCATAATAAAACTTTTACTTTATAATATTTAGACCACAACTTTATCTAAGTACATAAAGTAAAAAAATTGGAATATTACAAATCTCTCATACTTACAAAAGTTTCGTCCTGGAATCTTAGAATAACTATAGGAACTTAGTTCACATATCTTCTTCTTTTTCTAAGTTGCTTCTTTTATTTTCTAACTTCGCCATAAAACTTTAACTAAAGGGATAGTCTTATTCCTGAATACTTTCTTTCTCTACACCAATTTCTCTTTATATGACAAATCTTTGCTTGCTTGCTTGCTAATTTAAAATTGAAATAAGATTTGAAATGAATGAGATTTTATTTTAAATAAGATTTAAATAGATTTGATTAAATCAAATATATAATCAAAAAATTAAATAATAGGATTTTATTTTAAATTATATTTAATCTTATTAAATATATCATCGAAAAGATGATATAATTTAAAATAAATTAAAACTCTATTTTAAATATGATTTGAAAAGATTTAATCATATTAAAAATATGATTAATTCAATAAATTTAAAGAGATTAAATTAATCAAAACTCCTAATGGAGTTCTATAAATACATTTCATCTTAATTAAATTATTACCTCTTTTTCAATAAGTTTTTTCTGAGAGAAAAATTAAAAAAAAACTTTGTAATCTCTACCTGCCCACATACGTCATATTGTGTTGAGGATCGACTTGGAAAATTGTGATGTGAATCTCGACAATCGATTTGCTTAAGGTAAAGGTATGACATCTTTGTAATCCCCCGATATCTCTAGATTAGGTATAATAGTGGGAAAATAAATTTAAAGTGGACTTATTAGTAAATTTTAATTTCCACCTATACCTAATTTCAATAATAGAAATAATTAAGGACCTTTTTATAATTTCAAAACTTAATGGTGGCTTAAGTGTAAAAAAAAAAAAAAAAAATTTCTTACTGCTGTAGCCACGTTTTTTCATCCTTAGTCATTTTTAAGCAAAACAATTCCTAGACATGTGGCCCCCACTTCTCACTAAGTTAGACTAAAAGAATGAGTAGACATTCTTACTTCATGCCTATAAAAGCCTCCTTCGCAGCATGTACCAGCAGCAAAGGGAAAGAGAGGGAAAGGAAAGAAGAGAAAGAAAGGAAAGAAAGAAAGGAAAGGAAAACGAGAGAAAGGAAAGAAAGGGAAGGAAAAGGAGAGAAAGGAAAGAAAGGGAAAGGAGAGAAAGGAAGAAAAGGGAAGGAAAGAGAGAAAGGAAAGAAAGGGAAGGAAAGAGATAAAGAGGAAAGTCAAGATTTCCGATCAACTAAATTTTTTCGTAAGTATAGTCTTACTGCAACACCCGTATATTGTCTGTTTATTATTATGATTATAATTATATTAATTTAGGATAATATTAATTATTGAGCATGATGACTTGGTTATGTCTACGTTAGGATTATAATTATAGCATGCTAAGTAGAAATGAAATATTATGATTACCATGCTAGAAATAAAGATTATAATTAGAATGAACATAATATAGCAGAATGGTTTTGAGGAGAGTACAAACTTTAAACATTAAGTGCATATGCTCATATTTCTATAAGTTAATGTTATGCGAAAATAAATAAGAAGCATAAGCATGCATAATATTAAAGTGAGGTGCTGCCGGGTGAAAAAGAATGATCGCTTGTCGATCAAAAAGGACCCGAAATGATATTAAAGAAAAGGTCATAAGTGAATCGTTGCAACGGTCATAAGTGGATCGTTGCAACGGTCATAAGTGGATCGTTGCAACGGTCATAAGCGGACCACTGATTAAATATCAGTTGACATGCCGGTGGCAACATCCTCAGGGCCCAAGTATGTAGAATGATAGGAATTTATGCATGTTAGATATAGGTCATAAAAGCACTAACTCACGATAATCATAAAAAGAATAGTGATGTGAGTAGGACATTATCCTTACTGAGCTTTTAGCTCATAGATGTCTACTATGTGTTGTAGGAAATTACAAAGGTAAGGCGGTAAGCTAAGGAACAGATGAATGGAGGCTATAAGTCCGTGAGGTTGTACATATGAGACCCGACCTCTGTAAGCAATGAGTTTAAAAATTTGCACTTCTTATTTATCTGTATATTCAAATAAAGAATAAGGTGTTTAAAAAGTTTTGAGATTTCTTTTTTATGACAAAGGCTTCCGCTGTATTTTCAAATGATTAGGTATATCCTTCAAACCGCTTTTGGAAATAAAATTAATTTTAAGGAACAAAAATTTTTATAATAAAAAGGAAAAGTAACGCACCCACTAGCTGTATATGTTTCCCTAAGAAAAATATTTGATAACCTAAACAGCTAGTAGGGCGGGCGTTACAATCTTCATATATATATGTAAATTAATTTATATATATATAAAAGATTGCAAAACGCTTTAGAAAATATTTATTATACATTGAAATCGATTAGTACACTTCCGTTGTGTGATTGTGAACTGCTGATTTCCAACAGTTCTACGTTTTAAGGATACTGCAATGTCTAGTCTACTCTAACTTATTTCTACCCTGCTTATTATACATAGATAATCGTTGATATAACGAATATATGCTTGTACTTATACCATAACATTTCTTCTAAAGATTGGTAACTTCAAGCTGATACAATTGTTCAAGATAAAATTAATCAAATTCTTTTTCTTTTCTTGTGTTTGTTTCGATTTTTTGAGATCTAGCACTATGGAACTTCTGCATTCAATTTCTGCAAGAGCATCAATCGTAAGATCTTTGCTCTCTGAACATCTAAAGTACTACACAAACCTCAAAGAAAACATGGAACTTCTCAAAACAATGTCGAATGAGCTAAACATACAAAAAGAAAAAATAGAGCGTAGTCCAAATGCAGATCATTTGTGGGAGAACATTCCACAGGAGAAAGTCGTAAAATGGCTAGAGAATGTAAGCGAAAATAATATAGAAGTTCAAAAAATCGAACGACTGGTCAAAGAAAGCAAATTTCTCCAACGTTCAAGTCTAGGAAAACTCATCCACGAAAAGATAGAAGAAGATGTATACTCCAAGGAAGGAAGTGTCTATATTAATTTAACAACGTGCCGTTTCAAATTCGTGATCCTAGGAGGCGGTGTATCCGCCGGATATGCTGCAAGAGAATTTTTCAGACAAGGGGTTAAACCGTGCGAGCTTGCAATAATTTCTAAAGAAGTGGTGGCTCCATACGAACGTCCCGCACTAAGCAAAGGATATCTTGCCCCGAAAAACCCAGCAAGACTACCTGGATTCCATGTTTGTGTTGGAAGTGGAGGTGAGAGAATATTCCCCGAATGGCACGTGGAAAAGAAGATAGAATTGTTCCTCAATGCAGAAATAGTGAAAGCGGATCTAAATTCCAAGATTCTCACTAACACATACGGAAGAATGTTTTAGTATCAAACCCTGATCATTGCTACCGGGTCAAAAGTGGTTAAGTTGTCGGATGTCAAAGTGAAAGGAGACGACGCAAAGAATATCTTCTACCTGAGAGAAATAAGTGATGCGGACAAACTTGTAGAAGCAATAAGAGAAAAGAAGGGAAAGGCGGTGGTTGTTGGAGGAGGATAATATCGGACTTGAAGTGGGCCCCGCAATGAGAGTCAACAACTTCGACGTAACCATGGTTTTCCCCGATCCGTGGTCCTTTCTGCGGCTTTTCACGGAAGAACTAGCTGGTATCTACGGGAAGTATTATTCTTCCAAAGGGATTAAAATGATCAAGAGGACAAGTGTAATAGGCTTTGAATCAAATCCAAACGGAGAGGTGAATAAAGTGATACTCAATAATGGTAAAGAGCTAGAAGCCGACATTGTTGTCTTTGGGGCTGGGGCCATGGCGGATACGGAATTATTCAAAAGGCAAGTGGATAAAAACCGATGGTTTTCTGAGGGCAAGTATTCTGAATGTATATGCTGTGGGAGATGTTGTCATTTTTCCGATGAAAATGTATAATGACATGAGAAGAGTTGAACATGTTTATCATGCTCATAAATCAGCCGAGCATGCTGTAACGGCTATAATGGCAAGCGAGAGAGGGATGATGGTTGAAGAGTACGATTATCTTCCGTATTTTTATTCGAGAGAATTCGATTTGTCGTGGCATTTTTATGGGGATAATGTTGGGGATTGTGTGTTGCTTAAAGATGGTCACAACAATGTTGTGTCTGAAAAGGCTAAGTTTGGATGTTATTGGGTCAAAAATGGAAGAATGATGGGAGTGTTTTTGGAAGGAGGGGAGTGTTGAAGAAAATAAGGTCATTGCTGAAGTAGCAAGGATTCAACCTTTGGCTGTGGATTTGGAGCAATTGGGGAAAGAAGGTCTTTCTTTTGCTTTGAAATATTTTATTTATGTTGTTTGTATGTTTTTGGGAATGGATTTCTTTATATATATATATATATATATATATATAATCTTTTTTCTTTCTGGGTCCCATAAAGTTATTAAATCAATATCAATATTATTAACAAAAAAAGGATCTTTTGACTGAAGTTGTGATTTTGACCCCCAATTTTGTCATTTTTATCAACTTATATGAACCCTAGCGATTAGATCCAAATTATCAAGTCGTCTCTTTTACAAATCTCTCCAAAAAAATGACTGGCACCGTCAACAAAGATACGATTAGTCGAGTTCTGAGGAACATCGGCAAGTTCACGGTCGATTCCGCCGCCGGTACCCCTCTAAAGAGTGTCACCGGTCAGTGCTGTTTCTCTCTCACTCTCTCTAGACCTTAAATTGTTTTATAATGGGTGAGGCTAATCGCTCTGGGTGAATCTGATTCTATGAAACTCCTAATTGATCCTCTATGTAGTCGAATTCTCAGGTGGTCTTTTTTTTTTTTTTCCTTGTTTCTTTGATGAAGTCGACCGTTTTTGTTACTTAAAATTGTAGCATCTATAAGAAGAAAATTAGAGAAATAATTGTGGAATCCCTTTATTTCGATATGTATTTGCAAACTATGAAATCATGATAGAAATTCCGAACTCGACTCGAAATGCGTTCTTTCATGATTTTCAATTAAACTTCCAATTAGGAATTTCTTTTAAACAGAGTGAATGATTATTGGGAAACAAATTTAGCCTGCATTTTGATGAAGCTTCATCATTCAACTTCAGTTTCATTCCAATCCTTCTTTATTATCATCTGCTAGGTTTGTCTAAATTCTATTTTCATTCCATCATTTCTGAGTATTTGAAGGTAGGAATGAAGTGCATAAGATTGTGCAAGAAGGCTTAAAGGATGGAAAGGGACAAGAAGATGTTAAGTTAATGATGAAGGAAACAGAGGAGAGAACGAATAGCGTAAAAGAACAAGATAATGTTTTGGCCAAGACTGTTGAGCAGTCTGAGGTATTGAAGAAGATAGCGGATGAAGGAATTAAGAGTTCAGATCTTCCGAGTAATGATCAGAAAAAGATATTCATTCGATCCCGGTTATAGTGCTCGGTTTTTGGTGGCCTTAGTATCATCATCATGCCGGAAGCATAAAAAATGTAATGCTATGTAACATCCCGGTTATAGTGCTCGGTTTTTGTATTACTATTGTAATCCTCTTGGAACGCTTATCTTTCACCATTTCAGTGTTTAATGTAATAAGCAATCGGGAGGAAAATATTATGGAAAGAACCATTTCGTAAATTAATCGATAGATAGAAGTTACTGTAAACCGGGGATCACAACTAACTACACTGCCTATAAATGTCTCAAGTTGAAATAATAGTTTGCAATTAAGTCCATTTCGTTTATTGAAGTTATGAATATAGATCTAAAAAAATTGAGTTTATGGTGGTAAAACTTCAGTTTCTTCTTTTGCCAAAAGAGGATTGAAATATTTTTCAATCAATTTAATGGCAGATCCAAATTAATGGTACGCTTCATCTTCTTACCTGCACATTTGGAAAAAGAAATGGTGGGCCACTACATGGAGGACCCACCGTAACAAAAAGCAGGCCCAAAGCAAAGCATAAACTCTCGTAGCTTCTCTCAAGTTCTAGACTAACTCTCTCTCTCTCTCTCTCTCTCTCTGTCTCTCTCTGTCTCTCCCAAAGAGCAACGAACAATGACGACGTGGGCAGTTACCGCTCGACATGCCGCGAATCTGGCTCGCCTCTCCTGTCCTAAATCGGCTTCTACAGCTCCAGCCGCCTCTCTAGTCCATCGGCGTGGTCTCGCCGGCGGCGGCGGTGGTAAACTCTCTGTCTCCTACTCCGTCCGCTTTCAACCATGTGTTGTTTCGCGTTCTCTTCTTTTTCTTCGTATCTTTTGGTTTACGAGAAAAAATTGTTGGAAAGTAGAGATTTTTTTTTCTTCGCCTTTATTTTATTACTATTATTATTATTTTTTTCTCAAATTGTTGATCAAATTTGTAACTTAATTACTGTTGCAGACCCTCATGGAGCTGCTAAGGTGAACTTTTGGGAGGACCCAATGAACCCATCTAAATGGAAGGAAGAACATGTAAGAATTTCTTCTTTATCCATTATGTCTTTTTGTCATAACATGGCAATGCAAGCTCAACTGTAGTCCACTTTCCCACTATTTGATTAAACAATTGGATTTCAAAAGAGTTCTTAAGCAAAAGTTGCTACTACGATCTTTATTTGCTTGTACTTAAAAAGGATGGTTTATTTACAGTTTGTAATAGTCTCTTTAACTGGATGGGGCATACTCATCTATGGAGGTTACAAGTATTTCACTGGAAGCAAGAAAGACAAGAAGGACGAGGTATATATGTATTTCCATTTTCGCCTCCTTCAATTCTTCGAGAAGTATCATTTTCCGTTAAAGGGGGCGCTAACACTGAGCTACCACCTCGTTGGATATACATGTTGAATATCCATATTCACGAAGCCCTTGAGATTTTCATGTGAGAGGGAAGCTAATTGTTTCTCGACTTTTGTCTCTTTTCTCTTGCAGAAAGTTGGAGAAGCATCACAACACTAGCTTTTTTTGCTTCAGTGAGGAATATGTGAAAAGAAATAAAACTTGCCCAGAAATTAACCTTGGATTATGATATTGTGTTAAGGAGCTTTAGTTGTATATGAATTGTGAAAAAATAAAGAATACATGGGATGGGATCAGTCATATTGTGAATCATATACATATCTTCTTCAAGTTTTAGTCCCAAAATCATTTGATCAATCTTTCTATATGTTATGTGGGTAATTTCCATCATAAAAAAGGACTAATTAAGTAACAAGAGATCTTTTGGCCAATTAAAAAAAACAAAGTAACAAGAGATCTAGTAATTCATACACAATAGAATATACAGAACCTTACGGTCGTATCAGGGTATGGTAAGAGATTTGATGCCTGTACTTGAAAACACCCCTGGACTCGTTGCACTACAGATCAGGGTACCTTGTCCATGAAGGTATCCCAATCTCTGAATACAAAACAATACCATCTCTGAATGAAATGACGAGTAATGTTCTAGTGTGAGTAAGCTCAAGGAAATCTTATCTAGATTCTAGCAATATCTAAATTGTAGTAATGATATTGGCAAAAAAATAATGAAAGTGCTCGTTGACAGGAACAGCAGGAGATGTTTTCACAAAATTTTTCCATAATGTTTTTTACCTGACCAGAAAATGATTGCAAGAAAGAGACTTCATTCCACATCTTTAACTTCAGCTTCCACATCAACCACTCCTTTAGAAGAATCCTTTCCTGTATATCGATCATGGAGTCACGAAAAAAAGATTAAAACATCATATGAAGAACTGTACAACTATAATCAAGTAAAGAGGAACCTGGGTTACTTTCATGTATCAACCTTTGTTTGAACCATAGAAATCATTGAATGCTTGTCCAAATGTCATCGGTTGGTTGGAGAACGGAACAGAGTCCCTCACGAACTTATCATCTTCCACTGGATTATAAACAAAAACACATAAACAAATCCGGATTATGAGCTAAAAGAAAATAATGACAAACTTGTAAGCTTGTATATGACGATATTTTTCCACTTAAATGTTGTAATGACCATGCTAATAACAGTTTCCCGACTAAGATGATCAGAAGAGCAAGGATTTATTTACCGGAGAAAGGTTGGGTACAAAAAGGGCAAAGTTGCAATTCATCTTTCAGAGAAGATCTAGAAACATGTAACACAAAAATCAACTAAATCAATCAACAAATTAGAAAGCAGAGACATTCTTTTGAATTCATTAAATGTTCCCAATATGTAAGAGGTTTTCAAAAGGGTCTTACTTTAGTACCTGAAAATCGTTTCCACAATTCGGGCACTAAAAACATACAAAACAAAAAAAGAAGCCAGGATTAACTCGTCTAAACATACAAAACAAAGCCTACAAGTTCTTCAACTACTTAATTTTTCAAACTTTAGAAGTGTTTGGTGAATCATAAGCAGAGACTTACAGTGCCTTGAACTATATCTCGTTGCACCCACCAGATAAACGTGCCCACACCTATGATCGGTATAAGCACGGCTACAAGCTGGATAAAAATATAATCACATCGAAAAATCCTATCAAATATGATATAAAGTATATATGTAATTGTAATTCCATCACACCTCCAATTGCAAACCAAATTATAAAGTACAAAATAACTATCTTGCACTTCAACAAATAATCCAGAAAATTTTTCTGAAGAACATATAAAGATGGTAAAAGAGACATTTTACCCAAATGGAGACGATTGCATCCAAAATCCAACCAAGTTGTCCTGTCATTGAAAGATAGGTTAACCCAATAGCCAGAGCAAGATTACCCAGAACTCGAGCCGTTGTGCCGTCGTCTTTACCGCCGCCGCCGCCACTTCCTCCGCCGTTGAACCCAAAGCCCTGATTAAACCTCACCAGGACAAACCTTTTCTTCCTTTTCAATCCTTCATCTTTCACCAAAGTCTCCTTCTGGCCCCAAGCCAATAGAAAACAAGTACATCTTAATAGTCTCTGCGTCTGAGCTTTTAAATGGGACCCACTTGCACTTGGTAGAAAGCCACAGTTGATGGATTTCTTGTTTGTTTCATCGGCATGCAAGATGGTAAAGGTCGAGAATTTGCCTGAAACTTGTACAAATGTTGTCATAGGGGAAAAAAGAAAAATAGAACAATAACTCACTTGGAAAAAGAAACAAAAGCCAGATATGATCTTGTTGCAATTTTCTGTCTTTTAGACATTGATCCTTACAACAAAAGAATCTGAGAATTGAGATGAAGAATCGAAAGTACATGTGAAGTGTGTTATAAAATAGTTACAATAACACCACCATCGCCGCGTTATCCACTAAAGCTTGGGGAGAGTATGTCTATATTTAATAATTTTTCCAATGACAAAGACGCGGGTGCGGGGATAGCTCAGTTGGGAGAGCGTCAGACTGAAGATCTGAAGGTCACGTGTTCGATCCACGTTCACCGCATTATTTTTCCGTTCTGTAAATAAACGAACGACGTCGTTTCATAGTTAAACTGAGAGCTGGCTTGTTGGAACACGAAATTTAATTGATCGCTCCAACCCAATTTAGTACATTATACATATTTGTTGAGCGTCAATTTGTGTTTTGTATTTCTATATCTCTGTTATTTTTGTTTTCATACGATAAAGTGTTTTTACCCCCATTTCCCTTTAATTTGTTTCTAGATTATGTTTCTTTTGAACTTCTTTTTTATGTCGTTTAGGAGACTTCTTGGTGTGGATCATCAAATTCTGATATTTTCTCTTTTGATTGGATATTTGATTGGTAACGATGGGATCTTTCAAAGAGTGGAATTTGTTTCCCTTTGTTTTGTTTGCTCTTGCTTTCCTTAATTCCTTGAGAAAACATTACAACAGTATTATATTTCTGAGACTATATATTATGGACGTGACTACCTTTTTCACACTCTACTTCAACTTTAATGTCTAGAAAAATACTTGGGTGAAAATGATACACAAAAATTGATATACATATTGAAAAACTCATCTTACCAAAACTCTACTATTGAGAAACTAATAAAGGTAGCACTGCTACACTTCCCCTTCTTCTATAGAGTAAAATTAAGAGCAGAGGAAAACTCAGTGTTAAACATCCAACAGTCACCCATGGAAAATACTTCTCCTTTACTCTTTTGTACTTGCCAACTATTGTAAGTTTTGGCACCTCAATCTCACTACTATCTTGAACCGGCACCTTAGCTAATAACCTCTTTTTTCTTTGCACATATTTGCGAATCTGACCTTGAAAATTATATGTAACATGTCCATAGTTTATTTTGTTGTTTGTGTCTTTCATTTTGATTTGGCCCGAGTCAGATACACCAAATCCATAAACTGCATCAGAAGTACCTCTCATCGCTAGACTCTTCTCATTATGATTCTTATTCTCTAAGTCTGAAACTTCATTGACCGTTGGTGAAGATAATTTTCTTCGGCTAATGACCAAACTTCTGTGTTTATATGTTATATGCATCCACTTTTCATGTTTCTTGACGAGCTTGTCCAGTTCTTTCAATCCTACTACTTTCCTCTCCAATTCTGTTACCCGCCTATCCAGAGGCACATGAAAAATATGATAAGGCTCCCATTGTACCTTCTCGCTAACTGTTTTCCTCCCCGGCTCCCGGTATGAATTTTCGTCACTGTTCACTTTCCCAAGTTCAAATATTTTACAGAAATGGCAAGATGTGGGTTGGTGAAGGCAGGCTGGTGAAGCTATAGGTGAATTCTCAGTCCATGTTATGTGTTCCCAATACATGTAATATGCTATGTCCTCTACCGGCCTCAAATTTGGCTTTGCATTTGACAATCGAGTAGTATTCGGGGAGCTACATAGCAGATTGTAAAGTAGTGATCATTACTTCGAATTGACCCATATAAACCAGCAACAAACTAAATTGGAATACAGATCATAAATCCTATTAATCATAGATATAACATTGCCAACTTGCCTGTGCTTGAGTTCACCTTTTATCTGCTTCATCTTGAATATTGTACTTGAACCAACTCCATCATTTCCATGAACAGCGGGAGAAGTCCCTCTATTTTCCAAACCGTTATCATCATCATTGTAATTGATCAAGTCCGAAACTTCACTAATTGTATCATCACTAGTACCACAGTTCTCGCGAGGTTCTGGAGTACTCGAATCATTGTGATTTTCAAAGGCTGTAGTTTCCTCGATGGCAAAGTTCCTACTCCCCACTTGAGCACTTTGATCGTTGTCATCTTTTGCAGCTGAAATTTCATCTCCCCATTTTGTTTGAAACAGCAACAAGTCTCCTTCCTCCGGGGAGTTCAAAGCCAGTTCTTCCTCTGCGGATCAAACAGTTAAAGAGGAAGCTACATAAAATTGAAAAAAAAAAAAAACATTTTAATTAAATTCCGTGATTAATTAAAACATACTATTGGGCAAATGATTATCTATTATGCGCCTGTCTGCTATTA
Source organism: Coriaria nepalensis (assembly GCA_027186245.1). Classification (NCBI taxonomy): domain Eukaryota; kingdom Viridiplantae; phylum Streptophyta; class Magnoliopsida; order Cucurbitales; family Coriariaceae; genus Coriaria; species Coriaria nepalensis. Next base: position 8,897,940 of record CP114495.1, on the reverse strand, counting down.
AAAAAGAAGACCAGGAGATCTCTGGTAAGGTTGAAATCACATTGAAGTCACGATCCACATCTCCCGCACCCTCATCATAAGCCTTTACCAAGCCCTCATAGGTCAAACCTTTTTTGCCATGGAAGAAGTCATCACTGTAGACTCGAAATAATTCATCTAGATTAGCTTCAATTTGCTCGTCTGTCAACTTAACCCGAGGATTTAGGGTGACAATTAGTGTGACCAGTTCTGATCTATTGAGTACTCCATCATCATTCGCGTCGAATCGCTGAAAGATTCTCTTCACCTTTTCCAATCTTTCGATCTCTCTACCCGAACTAGTATCAAATTCCTTTTCTACTAGCCTTTCTCCATGTTTAAATGTTGTAATCGACTTCTTGCCCACAGTCTTTAGGTAGATCGTACTAATCACCTGGGAGAAAGCCTCGTACACATTTATTGATTCAAGAGCAGAAGTTTCAATGAAATAGAGTGACTCTCTCTCAGCAAAAGATTTTCCTTCCTCGGAAGATACCTCCCTGAGGTTTATATCATCTATCATGTTACCAACAAGCATTACTATAATGTTGGGGTTAGCATTCTCTCTCAACTCCCTTAACAACCTCTGGACATTTTCAAAGGAGGAACGCTTCTTGACATTATACACGATCAATGCCCCCTTGGCCCCTCGGTTGTAAGCATTAACAATGCGGCGGTATTTGTGTTGGCCGGGTAAGTCCCAAATCTGGGCCGTCCTGTTCACCCTGCCATCAAAATTCAAGTATATTCTGGAAAATTCGACTTCAGTAGTAGGCCTGTAATTCTTGTTGAACATATTTCTAGTAAATCTAGAGAGCAAGTTAGACTTGCCCACACCAGAGTCACCGATTAAAACCACACTGAACGTGTACTCATAATCACCTACTCCTCTCTTATAAGAATCCTCGATGCTTTCCACAATCCAGCCAATGCTATGAGCCTCGTCGTCGTTGATTTCCGCACTCCGGCCAGTGTCTTTATTGCTTTCTACACGCCGGCTAGTGATAGCATTTTTAAGTTTTTTGAAAGTTAAAAGTAATCTAGCCTTAGTATCAGCCATACCGAAAAGAGTAAAAAGGTCACCTCAACAAAGACCGGAATCAAATTCCAAAAACAGTTTCCATATTAGAGAAACCCTTCCAGTCATCACCAAAGCCAACGTCCAAGTCTAATCTCAATTTCAAAAGAGGTAAAGAACAAAACCTGTAAATCGGATACCTGATAAGATCCTTCCATGAACACTCGGACCCTTTAGCTCTTCTTGTATTCAAACCACATCAACAAATGATTGACTGGAATTTATCAAAGTCTCAAGTCTTTTCTATTGGTGTTGATTAATTTGGTAAATTAATGGAATGGAATACTTGTTAAGTTATTCCGAAACTTTCCTATGCTTTTGATATTATAAAAATAAGTCTTATCTTAAAGCTGAAACGCTGTGTGTGAACTGTATAATCACGGCTCAAGCTGAGGGGCCCATTGGGAGAAACTGGGCATATGTATGTATAAAATAAAACTATCAACATTTGATTTATTAACTCTAAATAAATATACGGAGGAATAAGGTGCGGGTAATATATAAAGAGGATTTCGATAAATTAATAATTTATTAAAATTTTAAAATATAATATTTTCATATTTTTATATAAATTAATAATTTTATAATTAAAATAATTTAAGATTTAATAATGTGATTTTTATAAAATATTTTTAAGAAAGTAAATATAGTTAATATATATGTTACTTATTAAATAGTTTTAAAATTTTTTTAATATAAATAATATAAAATTTAAATTTTTATAAAATATTATAATATAACTGAGATTTATATATAAAGGAATAAGACTCATAATATAGTGTTATATAATTTTTTATATATATATAAAATACTGATATAAAAGCATTTTGAAGTATATATATATTTATATATTTTTTTGAAATATATAAAAAAAAGTTTTATTTTATAATCCCTTCGCCTTTTCATAAATTATGTCTGTATGTATATTCAGAAGATAGATTTTCTTCATTCGCTAGATTCTAATGCTAAAGTTCTATCTTTAAATTTTCCTATAACATAAAAAAACTACTATGAAATAGAAATTTAATAAGTATAAAGTTCTAGTGACATGCATAAAATAAATAATATTTTTATCAATAAATAACATGATGATTTGTTTTAATGTGACTATATAACTAGCATGCTCTTTTTATCTTTTCAATTAATTAATATCTGATCAATGATTCGCTAAGATCGTTATTACAATCCGTTATGACTTTTAAAATAATAAACTAGAGTCTGCTATAATCGATAAATGATCTGCTATAACCCGATAACACATTTCTATAATATTATATATATACATGCTTATATATCTTTAATATTTCTTATTGACGTTACATGATACTAATGTTGCATGATACTAATAATATTCATGCAACGACTTCAACTCTAGCATGTTAAATAAAATCACACTATTATCTAATCATTATGCGATATGACAATCACACAAACAATCCTAACATCACAACTACAGCAAATAGATAATAATCTTGTGTCGTAGGTAAGGAGACTATATTTACAATGAGTTTCCAAACTAAATGATTGGATTAGGATCCTAATCCTCTTTCTTTTTTCCTTGTTTTTTTCATCTTTTCTGCTCCTTCCTTTCTTTCCTTCCTTTATTCTTTCTTCTCTCCTCACCTCTCGATTTTCTCTTTGTTCTTGGTGAAAATTCACCATGGGCGTATGGCCTTGTATAGCAAAAATGTGGGTGATGATTTGTTGACACCTTTTCAATTAGGTGTCTGAATTGCATGTTCATTTTAAGACTAATGTTTAATGTGTCAAATGACACATAAGGTGTCACTTTTGACACTTAAGCGCCACCATTTTTTAATTAATTAAACTTAAGCCTCTTGAATCTTAAAAATCTTTAAAATGTCCCATTTTATATCTATGATTATGATTATGTATTTTTATTATATATAGTTTAGAAATGTTCGGGGATTTATAAAATATAATCTTCAAGTTCATATAAACAAAAACATTATGATTTTCAAGGGTCGATAGATATGGTAGAAATTTTAGTTTTCATCCTAAATTAATTAGTAATGAGATGAGTATCTTATCTTTCTCAAGACTTCCTCTTCAAATGTGTGATATATTTTTAATATGTCTCTCGCATGTTGTATTATTTTGAGTCTATAAGTTGGTTTTTAATTTATATGGTTGGGTGACGTGAAATATATGTAACAGTTAACCTAATTATATATTGGATTAACTCTGATACTATATAAAAATTTGAACTATCATCTTAAAATTAATTAATAATAAGACGAGTGCAGTCTCTCTTGACTCCACCCTTGCTCAGAATTCTATGTTTTTCTGATGCTCTAAATGAGGTAAGAACCTGGTCTTTTACAGGCAAATAAATGACACAAAAAGTCGTCAACATATAATGTGAATACATCAAGATTTTGAGGGCTATTAATGGAGGACTAGGGTGGCGGCTTCGTTGGCTGCATATCTTGACTCCTTGCAAGCTACTATTAATGATGGGCATGCTTGACTTAGAAAATTCATATACTTCACATGTATGGAGGTGAGCATGCAAAATAAATAGTGAGCTGCCATTTTCGACTTGCATGATTCTTTGTATGGGTATATACACTATCCCAGAAAATATGGCCCAAAAAAAAAAAAAAAATTAAGCCACGCATCTAGAAGAAAAGGCCTCACATTTTTTTGAAAATATAACACTTTCAAGTTTCAACTATGGAGAGAAATCAAATTTTATAGTTATAATTAGAAGTTAGATCATCATTTGACAATATGGCAATAGACTATAATTTTTAGAGAACTATAAGAAATAAAAAGAATCTAACCAAAACACTTCCAATAATCTTGGAAACTAATATATTTTAGGTTCCAAAACTCTCCTTTATGAGATATATAATTATTTTCTTAATAGATATGAACTTCCTATAATCAAAACTTAGGCAATAATTCCTTTTCTTCATGTAATCTTGGAGAAGTTATCTATATTATAAATTACCATCTGCTTTAATGACCATCTTCTATTATTGAAAACTTACAGATTTGATGGTGACTCAATTGCGATTAAAAACTTACAGATTCTATTATTGAAAAGCTTATTTGTTTCTAGGAAGAAAAATCTCTTGAATACTCTCTAGATTTATTGTTCTTTTCCTTTCCTTTCTCATACCTTATATTTATTTGTGACCAATAACTTATGGACTTTCTGCATATTCCTCAAGGCAAGGAAATTTGACATTGATAGAACTCTCCATATGTGGGTAGACATGCTAAACTGAGGAAAGAGTGTGGAGTAGATACAATCATAGAGGTAGCATGAGATAGTATTCTCTTTTCTTTTTATTAGATTAACAGAGTTGTCTTATAATAGATTCTCTCTCCGCTTGGGGTTGGAAGACCTGCCAAAATTGAAAGAGCATTGGAGGCAGTATTGGAGTATTAAGAAGTAGAAATGTTACAATAGAAATCTGGCCGAAACTGCAGATTGAAGAGATCGAATTTGTAGAGGAAGAGGGCAACCCCGATCTATTCCAACATACTGAAGGTGAATGCGCTATAAATATCATGTTAATGTTCACTAAATTTTATCTTTAAATTTTATTTTTTTTCATTGTTTTAAATTTGTTTGCTGATGTATTTCAATTTCCTTTTAACCAGACAGAACCATATATACTACTTTTTTCTTCTTTGATGAATGTTAATGGAGATACCATTTACATTTTGTTGATATATGCAATAGGCTAATCAAGACAAATAACTGTTGACAACTAAGTTCCCCAAAACATATACATGGTGTATATTGATAGGAATGTTTTCTTCCTTCATGAATCTGCTGGTATGACTAATAACTGAAGGCCTACCAAGTCATGTTTTGTTTATTCTGTGTAACTTGTCTGTGCAATGCCAATGCACTTATTGCTTCTTTTTCTTCTTCTCCTTTTTCTGTTTTTTTTAGCTAATGAAGGTTTGTGGCATTGTTCTGGGGTGGAACTGGGACGTTTCTGATTCAAGACAGAGGAACTGCATCCTAATGAGCATTATGGGTGATCGAGTTGACTTTTTGATTGGATTAGATTTTTCCGTTGACTCTTCATCCAATAGTTGAAGGAGGTTGATTAAAACTTATTGCAAGAAGAATAAGCTCAATCGGATCAAAATTGGGCAAGTTAACCCTCAGTCTTGGAATCTTCTGTTTTGAAGTTTCTGTTGATTGATCAGCAAGGCAGCTCAGCAAATTTGAATTTAATTCGATCCCATTTTGGTTCCATCATGTTCAGAAGTTCATTTCAAGTGTGTTGGTGCATTTGATGGAGCAATTTCATCATTAAATCCGTTTTCGGTCATTTGACCTCAACAAAAAGCCTGCCCAAAGCAAAGCATAAACTCTCGTAGCTTCTCTTAGCTGCTCTCAAGTTCCATACAAGTGTCTCCCTCTTTCTCTCTCTCTCTCAAAGTGCACCAAAAAATGACGATATGGGCAGTTACGGCTCGACATGCTGCGAATCTGGCTCGGCTCTCCTGTCCTAAATCCGCTTCTCCAGCTCATGCCACATCTCGAAACCATTGGCGTGGTCTCGCCACCAGCGTCAGTGGTAAACTCTCTGTTTCCTAGTCGACGGTAAACTCTCTATCTCCTACTCTGTCCACTTTCAACCATGTGGTGTTTCTCGGTCTTTTCTTTCCTTCGTATTGTTTGGTTTCCGAGAAAAATTTGTTGGAAAGTACAGATTTTTTTTTTCTTCGCCTATCTGCATGTTAATATGTTTGATTATTATTAATATTATTATTATTCCTCAAGTTGTTGATCAAATTTGTAACTTAATGACTGTTGCAGATCATCATGGACCTGCCAAGGTGAACTTTTGGGAGGACCCAATGAACCCATCTAAATGTAAAGAAGAACATGTAAGAATTTCTTCTTTATCCATTATGTCTTTTTGTCATAACATGGCAATGCAAGCTCAACTGTAGTCCACTTTCCCACTATTTGATTAAACAATTGGATTTCAAAAGAGTTCTTAAGCAAAAGTTGCTACTACTATCTATATTTGCTTGTACTTAAAAAGAATGGTTTATTTACAGTTTGTGATAGTCTTTTTAACTGGATGGGGCATACTCATCTATGGAGGGAGGTTATAAGTATTTCACTGGAAGCAAGAAAGACAGGAAGGACGAGGTATATATGTATTTCCATTTTCGCCTTGTTTTTCAATTCTTCGAGAAGTATTGTTTCCCGTTAATGGGGTCGCTAACACTGAGCTACTACCTCGTTGGATATACATGTTGAATATATATGTTTTCTGGTCAATAAACCTCTACAAGCATCAAGAAGCCCCTGAGATTTTCATGAGAGGAGCTAATTTGTTTATTGACTTTTGTCTCTTTTCTCCTGCAGAAAGTTGGAGAAGCATCACAACACTAGCATTTTTTGCTTTACTGAGGAATATGCGAAGAGAAATAAAATTTGCCCAGAAATTAGCCATGGATTATGATATTGTGTTAAGGAGCTTTAGTTGTATATGAAGTGTGAAAAAATAAAGAATACATGGGGCGGGAACATTCATATTGTGAATCATATACATATCTTCAAGTTTTTGTCCCTTGTTTTCACAATCATTTGATCAATCTTTCTATATGTTATGTGGGTAATTTCAATCATAAAAAGGACTAATTAAGTAACAAGATATAGGAATTCATACACAGTAGAATATACAGAACCTTAAGGACATATCAAGGTATAGTTAGAGATTTAATGCCTGTACTTGAAAACACCCATGGAAACTTGTTGCCCTACAGATCAGGGTACCTTGTCCATGAAGGTATCCCAACCTCTGTATACATAGCAACAATACCATCATCTGAATCAGAAAGCTTTTTCGCCGCAAATGGAAATCTATCTCTGAATGAAATGATGAGTAATGTTCTAGTGTAAGTTCTCAAAAGCTCACAGAAATCTTATCTAGATTCTAGTTTCCAGCATGTTTTTTACCTGACCAGAAAATGATTGCAAGAGAGAGACCTCATTCCACATCTTTAACTTCAGCTTCAACATCAACCACTCCTTTAGAAGAATCCTCTCCTACATATCGATCGTGGAGTCATGGAAAAAAAGAAAACATCATATGAACAACTGTACATCTATAATCAAATAAAAAGAAACATGGGTTACTTTCATGTATCAACCTTTGTTTGAACTGTAGAAATCGTTGAATGCTTGTCCAAATGTCATCGGTTGGTTGGAGAACGTAACAGAGTCCCTCACGAACTTATCATCTTCCACTGGATTATAAGCAAAAAAACATAAACAAATCGGGATTATGAGCTAAAAGAAAATAATGACAAACTAGTAAGCTTGTATATGACAATATTTTTCCACTTAAATGTTGAAATGACCATGCTAATAACAGTTTCACGACTAAGATTATCAGAAGAGCAAGGATTTATTTACCAGAGAAAGGTTGGGTACAAAACGGGCAAAGTTGCAATTCATCTTTCAGAGAAGATCTAGAAACATGTAACACAAAAATCAACTAAATCAATCAACAAATTGAAAGCAGAGACATTCTTTTGAATTCATTAAATGTTCCCAATATGTAAGAGGTTTTCAAAAGGGTCTTACTTTAGTACCTGAAAATCGTTTCCACAATTCGGGCACTAAAAACATACAAAACAAAACAAGAAGTCAGGATGAACTCGTCTAAACATACAAAACAAAGCCTACAAGTTCTTCAACTACTTAATTTTTCAAACTTTAGAAGTGTTTGGTGAATCATAAGCAGAGACTTACAGTGCCTTGAACTATTTCACGTTGCGCCCACCAGATAAATGCGCCCACACCTATGATCGGTATAAGCACGGCTACAAGCTGGATAAAAATATAATCACATTGAAAATCATATCAAATCCGATATAAAGTATATATGTAATTGTGATTCCATCACATTTCCAAATGCAAACCAAATTATAAAGCACTAAATAACTATCTTGCACTTCAACAAGTAATCTAGAAATTTTTTCTGAAGAACATAGAAAGGGGGTAAAAGAGACATTTTACCCAAATGGAGACGATTGCATCCAAAATCCAACCAAGTTGTCCTGTCATTGAAAGATAGGTTAACCCAATAGCCAGAGCAAGATTACCCAGAACTCGAGCCGTTGTGCCGTCGTCCTTACCACCGCCGCCTCCTCCGCCACTTCCTCCGCCGTTGAACCCAAAGCCCTGATTAAACCTCACCAGAACAAACCTTTTCTTCCTTTTCAATCCTTCATCTTTCACCAAAGTCCCCTTCTGGCCCCAAGCCAATTGAAAACAAGTACATCTTAATATTCTCTGCCTCTGAGCCGCTAAATGGGACCTACTTGCAGTAGGTAGAAAGCCATAGTTGATGGGTTTCTTGTATGTTTCATCGGCATGCAAGATGGTTAAGGGAGAGAATTTGCTTGAAATTTGTACAACTGTAGTCATAGGGGAAAAATAAAAATAGAACAATAACTCACTCAAAAAAAGAACCAAAAGTTAGATGTGATTTTGTTGCAATTTTCTGTCTTTCAGACATTGATCCGTACTAACCATAGAAACTGAGATGAAGAAAATCGACAGCATACTTGAAGTTGTGTTTTAAAGTGGCTAAATTAACACCATTGCCACGTTATCCACAAGAGGTTGGTCCTTTGCCAAAACAAAAGAAATTACTTTTAGCTTTTCAACCAAACAAGTAAGCGCGGGGATAGCTCAGTTGGGAGAGCGTCAGACTGAAGATCTGAAGGTCACGTGTTCGATCCACGTTCACCGCATATTTTTTCCGTTCAGTTTACTAGCAGACGACGTCGCTTTACAGCTAACTGAGAGCTCCCTGTTGGAACATAGAAAGCTTTAGCCAAGGACATAAAGTTAATTTAATTAATCGCTCAAATAATAAATTGCCTAATTTAGTACATAACAACCCAATTTACAACTCAAAATTCTGTATGCGTAATGTATTTTTAAGACTCTAACGAGGTTAGCGTTTGAAACTTCAATTTTGAATCTTAGAGAAATACTTAAAATGAACATGGTACTTGGTACATAAAAATTGATATAAATGTAGAAAAAACTCATCTTATCTAAAAACGTCACTCTTTAATAACAAAGGAGAAACAAATTAAGATCGGAATATTACACTTCCACTTCTTCTATAGAGCAAAAATAAGAGTAGAGGAATTTCTTTATGCTAAAAAATAATAGTTTTTTATGCTAAAAAAATAGTTCTTACCGAATTTCTTTTTTCACTTATGAATAACTACTATTTTATAATATATATATTTTATATTATTTTTTATAATGTAATTGATAAAACATTATTATTATATTTATTATGATTATTATTTTAATATTAATAATATTTTTATAACTTTATTGTTATTCTAAAATTTGATCACTAAAATTATATTGATATTAGGATTAAGATCGATTTTTTATTTTCGTTTAATCTTTTAATATAATTAGATCTAATCATATCGGTTCGACTGATAGTTTCGGACCAAAATCTACCTTCATTAACAGAAACCAAATTGTAGACTTAAACTGAAGTTTTGAACTGTTAAAGTGTTAATATAGCATTATCCATATATGCATGAAGATCAACTGAAGAAGACATGCTGGCAAGTGAAGGATGATGGTATATACACCGAACAAATGAAACTAGTGGCAGGCTTTTATTTTTATACCATTTCGTTCATTAATTTATACCCTCCTATCTTTACTTTTACAGAGTTGGAACTTGTAATTTATAACATCCCACAAACAAGTCAACTCTCTGATTCATAAATGTAGTGGCAGCCGCCATTTACTTCTTAGGCATGGCAGAACGTAATACGAGGACGCGTGTCCTTTCCTTCCTTCAAATTCATTGAACTCTAATAAATGTGCCTCAACCTCTTAGCAGTATTAAAAGCCACTTTTTTTGACTTGCGATGAAGATAGAAACTTAAAAATCTAAATAGTTCTAGAAGTTATCTTTCGGGAAAATTATGATTGGTACCCAAATTATATGGAAATTAAAATTCACACCCCCTCCCTAAATTGAATAGAAATTAAGATTCACCTTCATTTACGTAAAATAGTGATAAATTGAGTCATGTGCTAGACATGTAATTAGGACTGCACATCAAATTGAGCTGTAAACGAGTAGTTTGGAGTCTATTCATTAAAGGTTGACTCGAACCAAAACCAGTCAGCTAACCAATCGGATAATGGACTTCCCAGATTGCTCCGGTCTGAAGCCACTTCCTCGGCGATGGCTTGAGATCTTTCTTCGTTGAATTTTCGTCTCTTTTGATGGACTGGCCTTATCCCCGACTTGATTCCAAGCTTGTCGACGATGACTTCTGCCCACATGCCCACCAAGTCTGAAGCGTCCCGTGCAAAGACGCCTTGGTAATCTTTGAGGCATTGTACAATACCTGTGGCAGCTTCGGAGTTGACAGCTTCACCCATCTTCACCTTCTTACCTTCTGACAATCTTACTTCAGTCAATGGTTCGGTCTGTCTTCTGTTAATGGTTCAATTGGAGATGGTCTGGCCGATAATTCTTCTTGAGCCATCATATTTCTTTCGTTCTTATTTGCATTTTTTCGTTTCAGGGATGCAACATAGCACTCCCGAGAGGATTTATGATTCCCTCTTAGGATGCCTAATCTAGACTTCGTTGGAGACTTTATGGTTAAGTGTCTTGTAGACACTATGGCTCCCAATATATTGATAGAAGGTCTTCCCAAGATGGCACTGTACCTAGAGGATATATCCACCACTTAGAATTCTATAAAGTTGGTTTTTTGACATGGCTCCTCCCCTACAGTCATTGGGAGATGAATCGTTCCTTTAGGGCTTATGGTTCCGCCGGTGAACCCTATTAAAGGAGTGCCGAGTAGTTTCAAAGTGTTGTTTTGAATGACCATCTCCTTGAAGGTAGCCAATGCTATAATGTATGCAGTGTTCCCTGTATTGATAAGTATCTGGCGCACCAAAAGGGTTGCTATATTTGTCGAAACCAGTAAAACGTCATTATGTGAGAATTTGATTCCTACCTCGTCGTGCTGATCAAAGGTCACACTATACTCCAAGGCAGGTTCGGAGGGCAGGATGGAAACAGTTCAGTTTGTTGTAGACTCCTCATCCATTCCTTCTTTTTTCGATTAGAGTATCCTCCTTCCATTCTGTCGAATATAACATGCATGGTTCTGGATACCGCCTGATGTCAGGGCTGGGTGGTGTGTTGTCCGAACCTTTGATCCTTTTCTCTCTTTATCCCCCATTTGTTTCCGTCCAGTTCCTCCAGGTTCCTTCATGTGGCTAATGAACTCCTTTAGGTGGCTTTGCTGCATTATAGATTCAATTTTCTTTTGAAGTTGGAAATTGCCCTTTGTGAGATGACAATGGTCCCGATGAAAGTGGCAGAATAAGTCTTGTATCCTCCTTCCAGGGTTGCTTCAGATCACATTTGGCTTTCTAAAGAGGTTCTAGTTCTCATATTTAGTAAATATGATCACAGCATTAGCATTCAGGGTGTGTAATGTTCAAGCAGGCGAGGTCAGCGATCTCTTCTTCGATGCCGGGATGCTTATATAGGTCAAAGTACTCGACGAGTCGATATACACCCGGATCGATGTACTCGACGGTACGTCGAATTGACACCTCAACAAATACAGTTTTAATTTACTTGTGGCTCGATCATCAAGATAAATCTATAAATTTTAATTCTTTTTTATTAAAATCCGATTTTAACAAGCTTACAAATTTTTAAATAATGTGTTAAAATATTTTATAGAAAAATATATCCATTAAATATTATTTCAATTAAAATATTTATTTTGATAACTTTATTAAATTAAGTATAAATCTAAAATTATCTACTTAAATCTAAAATAATTAATTTATAATCTCAAATTATCAATTAATTTTTATAATTATATTTTATTTTAATTTCAATCTATAATAATTATTTAATCAATCATATTCATTTAATAAAATTTATATTTTAAATTTTATCAATCTTTAATTATTCTATTTTTCTCTATAATTATTACTAATTTCTTAATTCAATCCAACTCAAAATCTCTAATTTTCCCAACAATCTTCCGGTCAAGTTTATCGTTTAAATCTTGGATTTTCTTTTCGAGCTCCACTTCTTTCGCCTTAGACTGGTCCCTTTCATCTTTTAACACAATATCAGTTTAGTCTTCGGTCAGGGTCATCCCTCACGGATCCGCCTCCTTCGCCCCTTTCCGTATCGTCATTTCTTAGCTAGGATGATATTGATTTGCCATCAGCTGAGCTTCCATCGGTTAGAGGGCGGTTAGCCAGAAGTTCCTCCTTAAATTGGTCAATAAACTGGCCTAGTCTAGCATCCATTGCTTTCATTGGGAAAAGCTTTCTCTATGTTTCTTATTTTGGAAGGAAGGGTTGTGACTTGATTGTTCAATGATTCACAACCCTGGTTCGTTGCTGCATCAGGGTCGCTTTGACTGACCGTTTGCTCCTTCTTATGTTGTTGGAAACAGTTGTCTACTCTTTGCCAGGTTGAGATAGTTGCGGGTCTACCAACGCTGCACTGTTAATCTTCCCTACTACCTCCGGCTTCCATGAAGAAAGATCACAAATACCAACAGAGAGATTTGGTATCAAAACTTTTCGACTCCCCACAATCGGCGCCAACTAATTCGTGACAAAACTTGCTCGAACAACATGTCTCGATACATGGTCTCTCCACAAGTGAAGGGAAAGATTTTTCTGAGATAACGTAGAGACAGGGTAGCGTAAACTGTAAATATATATCTGATACCCTTCATGAAATTACCCCTTTCCTTTTATATCGCTTCTTGTTAACTTCCCATTAAATTTCTTCTTTATGCTTAGATAGATAACTGCTTTGAGTAAGTGTCCAGCAATTATTTCCTCCAATCGTGTGGGTGGTGTAAGATTAAAGTCAAACTGACCCGGTCAAACGATTTTCATCACCTTTATATGGCCACGTGGCAACTTGGGGGTATTTCTCCCAAACACTCCGTACAATCCATCAACTGCGTTTTGGCTGAAGAAGGAAGGCATGCTGGCAAGTGAAGGATGAAACTGGTGGCAAGCTGTACCATTTTGTTCATTAATTTGTACCCCTCTGAGCTCTGACAGTTGTAAGTTATTTACTATTTAGGCATGGCGGAACATAATACGAGGACACGTGTCTTTTCCTTCAAGTTCATCGGACTCTAATGAATGTGCGTCAGCCACTTTTTTGACGTGAAAATTTATGAAGTGTGTTCTAAATAATTCTAGAAGTTACTTTTTGGGAAAATTATTGATTGATACCAAAATTATGTGGTAATTAAAATTTACCACCCAAACTTTCTATAATATGTTCAAACTCCCCCTCCCTAAATTGTATAGAAATTAAATTACAAATAGTGATAGATTGAGTCACGTGCTTGACATGTAACGCACATCAAATTGAGCTCTAAATGAGTAGTCCGGGCTATACCCATTGAGGGTTGACTCGACACCGTTTATTTTGTTGGAATTCGAATTGTTTCTAGTACCAAATCTGACTTCCATTAGTCATTGAATTCGAATTTTGAAGCTACTCTGAAATAGTTGTAAGTGTTTAGTCAATTTAGCTCGAATTCGAGTCGAATTTGAATATAAAATTTTCTTTCACAAGTTTGAATCGATTAATTACTTTAATATTAGATCGAGTTTGAACCTAATATAAGTATAGATATTAGAAGTTGAATTCGAGTTTTCCAAGACCCACGCGGGCTTTTATATAAAGGCTTACACATAACAACTGTAAAGCCGACCTAATGACGTCAGCTAATATACTGAAAATTAATTTGTACCCCTTGATTCTTTCTAAATTCTATTTTCTTCCTAAATCGCTTATGACCAGGCCATCAACATTCCCTCGTCTTCTGCTGCTTCTTCATCTTCTGCTCCTTCTAAAGATCTCTCCGTTGTCCATGCAAATGCAAATAGAAAGTCCAAGTCCCCAAAATAGAACATGATCTTGATCACAGAACAGAACAGACTCATCTTTATATTAGATCAACTCATATACATAAACCCGAAAAAAAAAAAAAAAAAAAAAAAGAGAGAAAAATTGTGCCTAAACTTCCTATCACCAATGAAATATGTATACAGAAATTACACATATTTACTGATAATTGATATATCTATCTGTAAGACTTGAGAATAGCTCCACAAAGGCTACAGACTATAGCCTTCCATGATTTCCAATAAACCGGAACAAGACAAAGTCTCGTAGAAGTCCTCATATCCGCCACGGTGGCACCTCCGCCGCACCGCGCACAAGTCCCAGCAACCGGTTTGCTCCGCCGCACCTTCCTCTTCTGGTCCACCAGAAAACAAAAACAGACCATTTTCGAGCTCACAAAAAAAATGGTTATTAACTTATTCCCTCGGTACTAGTTAACTATTAGAGACCATATATACATATATATATATTGGAAAAGGGTGTGGAGTTTTTATACGGATGGAGTGATGGAGAGAATATGGACCGTTCGTTTGAATGGGATGATGATCAAAGGGAGTAATTGTGGGGCAGTAAGTAGTTATTGGTTCATGAAATAAAAGCTTAGAACCTGTCAAGGAAACATATTGTTTGTGTGGATATGTAACACGAGAAAGAAAAGGTTCAGTTCTGGCGCCGTGTGTTTTTCTCTCATGTTTTTTTCAATCTAAGGTAGGTTATGACTTGTCGTATTTCTGTATTTCTGTATTGTATTTGATATTAATATATTTCTTATATTTCTCCCATGAAGTTATTATATGGTACATTTTTGTCATTAGATGTCGCTTGCAACATTTAAGTCGATAATCAAATTATAGTTGAAAGGGTGAAATCAAACAGGTATCCTTTTAATTAAGCGGTCCAGCTTCATCTCTCTTTAATTTCCTTAGTACCTAAGAAAACAAGTAAACGAGCAAGCCGACGCACCGAAAGATATTTAAGTAGTACATGTACTAAGTTTATTCCGATAAGCAAAAATATATCATATCATTTAAATACACAACCGACGGATCATGTTTATGTACAATTTTTTTCATATTTGTAGATTAAGATTAGTCAAGAATCACTCAAAAACGCAAAATATTATATCATGAAATTTGTTCTTTTTTTCTTCTCAGAATTAAATTTATATGATCACTAGATAACGAAATAAGGGACAGAATATATTAATATGATGTGGTTCTCTTCTAGTTATGGCCAATCAGCAAACAGTTTTGGAATATTACTTGGGCTTAGGAAAGTTTAGATACAGCTTTTGAAGATTACTGCGCCTAACCCACAAGTACTTCATCTTGTCCATTCTTTTCTTTCTTTCTTTTCTCAAGTTTAGATACAGCAGAAAAAATTTGTGTTCCTTCTTCTTGTATAAGGAGGAAGAAAAATGACAAAAAAGTTAAAAAGAGTTTTTAATTTGCTAACATATGTAAACAGAGACAAGAAAATGGATATTTGATCTGAGTTTTGCATTAACTTGATGACTGAAATACGTATAGCAAGCATGTTTATATAGTCCTGCATACGTTCACGTGACGCACATGAAAACGTAGGAAAGGGAAAATAACAAATCGAATCCTCTGAAAACTTAACACGCTGGTGTGAGGTGTGCGATCAGAAGGAAAAATAATTCCCAATTTTGTTTATAGCTGACTAAGCGACTGACTGGACAGTTGATGTGGTACTTTTATTATCTCCAATAACCCCTCAAGCCGGTGTTAGAAAAGACATCGAGAACACCAAGCTTCCATAACAAAAACTAACGAACTTTGATGGATTTAAATTATTTGGAGTATTAGTGACCCGGTGTTTGGGCATGCATATCAACTTGGGGAGCAGCCTGCACAATGGGAGATGCACCGGAGGTAATGGGCTGCAGCAATAGGGTGAAGGAGATTGGTTGAACAGTACATATGATGAAAGCTAATGAAATGGAAATTCATTTTCCACTAATTTAACATGGTAGGAAATAAAAAACCGAGAGGATTCAATTTCCAAGAAATACATAAAAATCTGAGATATTGAATATCTAAGAAATACATATTGGCAGTGATTCTATCTTGTGATTGTTATATAGATTCAACCAAAGGAATCAAAGATAGCCAAAATTATGAAGGGACAAATAATTGGGTCGATGATTAAATAGTGCTTTAAACAGACATTTGAGACGAAATAATGGAGTAGGCGGTCAATTAATAAGATATATTGCAGTCTCAAAAGCATAGGACTATATTGTGAGTGGTAATCTAGCTTGATGAAATAAAGTGATACACGTTTGTACTACATGCCGATGTCGGCATTTGGCCGTCCCATTTTTTGGGGGTGTGTGTAGAGTGGTTGTATGCCAACTAATGTCATGCAAGAGAAAGTATGGTTTAAGCTTGAGAAATTCGCTTCTGTTGTCACTATAAAATTTTTTTATCTTACAATCAAATTGTGTTTCAACCATTGGTTTGAATTTTTGAAAAATATCTTGGACCTCCTATTTTGCCTATAACGGATAAAGATGACATAAAAATGATACCCATAAATCGTAGTGATACGAGTGAGCCTCCAAACGTCAGAATAAATATATTGTATAGTGGATGAGTACATATAAGGGAAGAATCCCAAAAAGGAAGCCACATGCTTTTATTAAAATTGCAAGAACCACAATTATGACGGAAAAAAATATTTTCTTTTTTTAATGGTAAAGAAAAATTGTGAATAATAATATGAGAGACGGTTGCAGAAGGCGGATGGCCCAAGGGACGATGCCAACCTGCAAGGCACGTCCGTTCTCCGAGAAAGGCATAAGGTGGTGATGACGAAACACAAAGGTGATAAACTCTCCTATTACATGGTCCTCGAGCTAGAATCACCCCATTGCTAGGTCTTTCACAGAAAAGAAAGAGGGATAAAATTCCGTAGATACATTGTTAGGCTTTGTAAAATGATAAACTGATAATAAGTTCTTATGGATGCAAGACACACAAAGAACATTCGACAAATGAAATTGTTTATGAGGGAGGGCGAGTTCCGAGGAACCAGTGTGTGATATATCCAAACTTGATCCATCACCGATGACAATCTCATATGTACAGTCATATTCAGAGTGAATGACGAGATTCGAGAGGTCAGATGTCATATGATGGGATGCACCACTATCAAGGAGTCAATTGGATTCAGACCCGGAGTTGTGAGAAGCTAGTGAGCATGAGGCAGAGTTGACGGTAGCCTTGAGTTTACGACAATTGGAGATCGTATGGCTTTTGAAGCCACACCATTGGCAAATGGTGAGTGGTGGAGCAGGCCCAAAAGATCAATTTCAATTTTCTAGTTTTCAAACCAATAACGATGAGGTCAATAGTAGGAGTAATTCCGATATATTTCAAAGAGTTTCTAACCACATCATAATCATCATAGACATATTGCAATAATATCATAACTTGACTAGTATCATCCAAAGATTGAGTAGTATATTTTAAAACCAAGGTTGATTTTAGAAACTCATCTATATTATCATTAATAGATTTAGATGTATCTATTTCCAAAAAAATAATGAACCCTTAACATAAGCTAATTGTGGTGTAGTACGTAAAACATATACATATTCGAGTTTACTCTAGAGTGCCACTGCATTTGCAGCACAATCACCTTTCTAGGCACTCAATCATAAAGATTTAATATGATGAGATTATACGCGTCCTCCAAGATTATTGTCTTTTTGAGCAGATTAGAAGCTAGCCATTTGGCATCATCTTGTTCTAAGGCACAAAATAGCCTTTCCCTTTACAGTAATGCCAACATTTTTTTCTTCCGAGAACCAAAGTCAGAGGTATCATCATACATTGGGATATCAAGCCTTAGAGTATTCATTTTCTTGTTCACTCCCTCACTAGTTTGAGTCGTGTGGTTTTTATTTTAAGAAGCCACTTTTCACTAAGACAGATTTACACTAAGATCACCCAAGAACATTCAAATCATAAAACCCTTGAAAAACATAATATAGATCTAGGATCTAGGTTATTAATTTTTGACAAATTCAAACCCTCAGATCTCTTTCTTTAAAAAACAGTGATTCGAAAAATTATGTATAAACCCTAATTCCAAACTGTTTCTCAGAAAGCAAGCATACAGATCAAAAAAATCCTAATATGCGATTCTATTTATCATCAAAGCAGTAAATCAAACAACAATCTCAACATACTATTTCGATTATAATCCATAAACTTGTACTCTAATGCCACTTTTTGAGGATTTACTCATTCATTCATTATCTTTCCTTCAATTTCATTTTACCGGATTTAACAAAACTACTCAAGAATTTCTAGAAGTTTTCAATTAATATTTCTTTTCATATCATTATATTTTTACATTTTCGACATATTTAATTATTTTTTTATTTTTCCACCTTCATATAATCTCATCCACCCACTTCTTGCATTGTTGCCGCCACCCTTCACTATTGGAATAAAAAATTTTCATTTCCCAACCTTTCATCACCGCCACCCTTATTCACTGGCGGTGGAAGGTTTGCAATAAGAGTGGAGAGGATGGTGGAAAAATAAAAAATAATTATAATATGGTTAAAAATATAAAAACAAAATTTAAAAATAAATAATAAATTAGTTGTAAAAGGATGGGTGGAAGTGATGGAAAATAATTTAGAAATTAAAAATAATTAAAAATGATAAATATAGTTAAAAATTATAAAAATAAAATTTTATGATTAAAAAATATATATATATATATATATATTTAATTTGACCGTCTAATTTTTATAAAGACAATGATGAAATTTGGTGTAATTACTTTTGAAGTTTTTTTCAATGTAAATCCCACGTTCAAAAGTTTATGGATGTGAATTGTAATTTTGATTCTATTTTGATACAAAAATGTAATTCATCCATATATATGATGGAGTGGAAGTTTTGTTTATTCGTTAAGCTTTTTGATTAGTCCAAGATGCTCCAGTCCACCACATGGCTTAAACTTCAAGCATTCCCATTAAACGACTTACATGATTAACCATTCATATTCTCAAAAGAAAACAAAACATGAGACAAATGTTTTAACAAGATCGATGATAAGTATGTATGTTCCCATTCAATCCCAAATTGCACCTTTTTTTTTTCTTAATCTTTTTTCCTATTAATAAATCCGTAGGGTTCATAGTGAGACCTTGATGCAAAACAGAATTGTGAAAGTAAAATTAAATCTTTTTCATTTAACATTTTGTGTTAACACAGTGTGTCTAACACTTTCAGTTTCATAGTTTCCTTACAAAGTTGAGAATATATATATATATCTCTTGTCATTACATGTTCCAACATAGGAATATGATTTGCGGTTAATTAGTTTTCAGACAACTCTTTTTTCAAAACTGGCACATAAAGAAGCCCATAAAGCGTAGTTTTGGTAATTCATTCAGATAAAAAAGAACGTGTTTATATAAATAAAATTCACATACCTCTAATAAATATATTTTTTTTTACTCTGAAATCTGCTAGTTCTTCATGCCTGAAGCGTGTACCGAGCTCAAATCTTCAATGAGTTCGTAGAAATTAATTCAGCAGCATCTCCGGTCTACATCTGATGGTTGTACCTTATGTGCAGCTGCAGCTGCAAAGTCATCGAGAAAGTGATCTCTACCTATCCGATAATCTTCATCTGATGTTCGTATCCTACGTACAGGTTCAAATTCCTCGAGAAAGTGATCTCTTGCATCTTTCGGTCTTGTGCATTTGAAGCACGATGATATACTTCCCATTCAAACAAATTCAACCTATCAAAGTTGAGAATATATATTTATATATGTATATATAGTTTCGAGAAGATGAAATATACATAAATATGAAATGAGATGATGAATTAATAATATTGTACAATTCGCCTAAGATAACACAGTAATAACAGTGTACCTGCAGGCTTTCTGGTCTGATCTTGAAATCTGATGATTAAAGTACTTCACGACTGATCATTGTTAGGACAATAAGATTCTGAATTGGCGTAAGAGAGGAGAGCTTATGAAACTGATCAAGAATTTTTTGGTAAAGTAAGATGCAAAAGGACATACGTGAGTAACGTGAGCCTAAAAAAATATTTAGGCCCTTCTACATGTAGTGCCACAACGGACAGACATACCCACTGAACTAGACTTTATTTATCTGAATTTTATTTAATTAGAATTTATAAAATTAGATCTAGATTTTTTTAAAATTTCATAAATTAAACTATGATCTCTGATTTCTAGATTTAGTTATAAAACTAACTAATTACGATATACACGTTCCATATTAACAACCCGACTCATTTAAGCAAATCCATCTTTAATAAACAACAACAGGTGGGCGGCTCGAGATTGGATTATGATGGACTCTTAAGATGAGTAAAAAAATAATAAAAATTTAGATAAAAATGAAAATAATATCAATTTAGATAAAATAAAGGAAAGTTTAGATTGATTATTTAATCATATTTGTTGATATTGACATATTTACTAAGCATGCGACATGGTGAATGTAAAAGAACTAATTTGACCCGGACCTATGTCTGGTCTGAATGTAAAAAAAATGAAAAGGAAGAAGAAGAGGGAGACTGGTGCAATTTCCCGTTGATAACAAGCTAAACCTGCTATGAAAGAGGATCAGCATCTTATCTTGGGCCTGGATACTGTTGCTAGGTTTCCGCTGGTTCCGGCATCTTATATCTAGCTGCAAATTCCACAAGAAAGTGATCTCTACCTATCCGATAATCTACCGAGCATGAGCCATCAGGCCTTATTGACTCTTTTGGTGAGTCAACTCTTGCATCTTTTGATCTTGTGCAATTACAGCACGATAATATACTTCCCATTCAAACAAATTCAACCTATCAAAGCTGAGAATATTTATATATAGTTTTGAGAAGATGAATTACACAAAAATATGAAATGAGATGATGAATTAATAATAGTGTACGATTCACCTAAGATATTGAACACAGTATCAACAGTGTACCTGCAGGCTTTCTGGTCTGATCTTGAATTCTGATGACTAAAGTACGTCGCAACTGATCATTGTGAGGAGTTAAGATTCGGAACTGGCGTAGAATATTTACAGGAGAGCTTATGAAACTGATCAAGAATTTTGGTAAAATAAGATGCGAAGGAAATACACGAGTACCGTGAGTATTAAAAAATATTTCGGCCCTTCTGTATATTGACAAAGTTGCCCATAAATAGATTTGTTATAATGCCTTTGTACATTCGGAAAATTTGGGTTCAAAATCAAAACTAAAAATTGATATAAAATGTCAAAAAAATAAAAAATAAAAAATTCTCCACTGTTTGTGTTAACAGGGAGAAACTAATTAAGGTAGCACTATTACACTTGTTTCCCTTCTTCTATAAAGCAAAAATAAGAGTAGAGGAAAACTCAATGTTAAACATCCAATAGTCACCCATGGTAAACTCTCCTCCTTTAATCTATTGTACTTGCCAGCTCTTGTCAGGTTCGGCACCTCAACCTCACTAGTATCTCGAGCCGGCACCCTTACTAACCTCTTTTTTCGTCTTGCAAATTTGGGAATTTGATATTGAAAATGATTGGTAATATTTCCATAGTTTATTTTGTTTGTGGTGTCTTTCATATTTATCTGGCCCGAGCCAGACACAGCCAATCCATAAACTACGTTAGAAGTACCTCTTATTGCTAGAGTTTGCTCATTGTGGTTTTCTGAATCTGAAACTTCATTTGTTGTTGATGAAGTTGGTCGAGATGATGATAATTTTCTGCGGCTAATTACCAACCTTCTATTTTTACCTGTAGTCTGTCTACTCGTTGCTTGTTTGGCAATCTTGTCTATTTCTTCTGATCGTACCTCTTTCCCCTTGCTTACTGATTTCTCCACCTCCAACGAGTTTCTATCTTTAGACACTTCTCCAAGTTCGAATATTTTACAGAAATGGCATGATGTGGGTTGGT
Organism: Coriaria nepalensis; assembly: GCA_027186245.1. Lineage (NCBI taxonomy): Eukaryota > Viridiplantae > Streptophyta > Magnoliopsida > Cucurbitales > Coriariaceae > Coriaria > Coriaria nepalensis. The sequence continues at coordinate 8,875,867 of CP114495.1, read as the reverse complement.
GAAGGCAGGCTGGGGAAGCCATAGGTGAAGTCTCAGTCCATGTTATGTGTTCCCAAAACATGTAATAAGCTATGTCCTCTACGGGCCTCAAATTTGGCTTTGCATTTGACAATGAAATAATATCAAGGGAGCTACATAACAGATTATAAAGTAGTGATCATTAGTACGAACTTATCGATAAATACTGTAACGACTTTATTGACCCATATCAAGCAGCAACAAATTAAAGTGGAATGAAAAACCATGCATCCTTTATTCATAGATGTAACTTGCCTGTGCTGGAGCTCCTCTGTTGTCTGCTCCATCTTGAATATTGTACTTGAACCAACTCCATCATTTCCATGAACAGCTGGAAAAGTCCCTCCATTTTCCGGACTACCCTGATCATTGTTCTTGCTTACGTCCAAAATTTCACTGATTGTATCATCACTAGCCCCACACTTTTGGCAAGTTTCCGAAGTACTCGAATCATTGTGATTCTCAAAGGCTGAAGTTTCTTTTAATGTGAAGTTCCTACTCATCACTTGAGCACTTTGATCGTTGTGATTATCTTCTGGGGATGAAATTTCATCATCCGATTTTGTTTGAAACGGCAACGATTCTCCATCCTCCGGTGAGCTAAAACCCAGCTCTTCCGCTGTTGATCAAACAATTAAATAGGGAGCTACAAAACATTGAAAAAATAAAAATAGTAATAATAAGTTGAATTCCATGGTTAAATGAAACATACTCTTGGGCAAATTATCATCTATTATGTGTCCGTCTGCTGTCAAAGAAGAAGCCGACGAGTTCTCTGGTGAAGTTGAAATCGCATAGAAATCATGATGATCCACATCTCCCACACCGTCATCATGAGTACTTACCAAGCCCTCTCTAGTTGAACTAGTATTAGTATTTGTCCCATGAATTTCAGACTGCTGCACAATATGGTCCTTTTGTACTAGATTCTGCTTACTAGCATCGTTGTTTCTAATCACAGCAATGATATCCCTTCCTCCATCTTCTATAGTTGTAATCGACTTCTTGCCCACTGTCTTCAGGTAGATCATAGTAATCAGCTGGGAGAATGCATCGTACACATTTATTGATTCCAGAGCAGAAGTTTCCATGAAATAGAGTGACTCCCTCTCGGCAAAGGATTTCCCTTCCTCCGAAGATACCTCCCTAAGGTTTATATCATCTATCATGTTACCAACAAGCATGACTATAATGTTGGGATCGGATTTCGCTCTCAACTCCTTTACCCACCTCTCGACATTTGCAAAAGTGGAGCGCTTGGTGACATTATACACGATTAATACCCCCTTGGTCCCTTCGTAAGGAGTCGTAAGGGCACGGAACCTGTAGTCGCCATTTGTGTCCCAAATCTGGGCCTTGATAATCTCTCCATCCATAATCAACTTTCGTGTGGTAGAAATGGGTATATGAGTAGACCTGTGACTCTCATTGAACCCCTGATTAGTAAATCTAGAGATTAAGTTAGACTTGCCCACACCAGAGTCACCGATTAAAACCACCTTGAACAAGTAGTCATAATCATAATCATCTCCAGGTTTGTCCTCGGCTGTTTCCTTAATATCAGCCTCGTCCTCGTTGTCTTTTCCACTCCGGTCAGTGTTGTTGCTGCTTTCCGTTCTCCGCTGCCCAGTGATAGATTTTGTAGATTTTATTCCACTCCGGCCAGTGTTGTTGCTGCTTTCCGTTCTCCGCTGCCCAGTGATAGATTTTGTGGATTTTATTCCACTCCTTCTGCTCTCTCTAAGTAAATTAGTAACAGCATGCATACCGAAAAGATTAAAAAGATCACCCCAACAAAATCCGGAATCAAATTCCGAAAACAACTCCCAGATTAGAAGGAAAAGCTTCTAATCTTCATCTAAGCAAACGACCAAGTATAATATCAAAATCCAAGAGAATACAAGAACAAATCTGAGACTGATGAGATCCTTCCATGAACACTCGGACCATTCAGCTCTCCTTGTATTCAAACCACAGCAGCAGCAGCTGATTGATCATTACCTCTTCCTCTAACTGTCGCCGTTTATCTTGATCATTGACCGGAAGTGCGGATAATCTATGAAAGTTACAAGCTTTTTCTTAGAAATTTGGTTGGTTTTGCCTGGGTGTGGATTAATTAAAGACTTTATTATTATTAATTCAACAAATTAATGAAATGCGACAAATTCTTTACTTGTTCCAAAACTTGCAATGCATTTTTTTATAATTATTTATAAATATTTTTAATTTTCTAGTTTGTCACAATGTCATGTTTAATTATTTTTGCAGTATGAATGCTATAATGATTTGTTAAGTGTGAACCAAAATACGGCTCAAGCTGAGGGACCCATGGTCAGTAGCCTGTTGTCACATGAAATCTATAGTTTTTCCAGAATCGGAATCTCTCGTCAAGATCAAATATTTCTGGCTATGAATTTGTAAGAATCAGAACCGATCCAGTTAGTTCTAATAACTTAGAATTTCAGGTTGACCTCATCGCTGGTTGTCTTTTACCGAAGTCTTTTTTGATGCACTAAAAATTTTGAGAAACAATAATCAAATGAAATATAAATCTTTACATTGAGATTCACGCATCTAACTTTTCTCATCATCCCATGTGAACGAGGGTTTTTTTTTAACATAGTTGGAGAATTAAATTTAATATTTCTTTTTATAAATATTATATTTTAATTATTTTTTATTTATGTTTTTTTATCCTCTTACAATACAATGGTGTGGTCACCATCCTATATCGTTGGAATAAAAAATTTTATTTTTCTACCCTTTATCACTGCCGCTCTTCTCCACCGGCAGTAGGCGGTGGTGACACATGCGGGAAGAAGGGTGGAGAAATAAAAAATAATTATAATATAGTTAAAAATATAAAAACAAAACTTTAATGATTTTAAAATAAATAATAAATTTATTTTAATTAGTCAAATTTAAAATTTAGATGATTTTCCGGATGGTTGAAAGATTAGTGGATGTAATAATATAATAAATGATATAGAGATTAAAAATTATAAAATATATTAAAATTATAAAAATAAAATTTTAGGATTAAAAATATAAAAAAATATTTAATTTGACAGTCAACTTTTTATAAAGGCAATGATGAAACTTGATGTAATTTTTACTTTTGAAAAGTTTATAAATATAAATCCTACATTCAAAAATTTATGGATGTAAATTATATTTTTGCTTCTATTTTGATACAAAAATGTATTTCGCCCATATTTATGGAGTGGAAGTTAATATATATATATATATATTCCCTAATCTTTAGACAACACACGTTCGTAGACCAGTTTTGAAGGCTTTGTATACTTTAGATACTTGAATTTGAGGTTGATGAGTAGCTACAAAGTAACAGAAACTTGAATTAAGGCAGTTGCTTGAGCTTGAAGAAAGAGAGTGGCCAAAATTCATTGTCCGCTTCAACTTAGCAAACAAGCTACTATTGTAAATTGAATTCCCTAAATCCCAGCCACTTTCAGAAATTTCTTACAAAAATCTTTCAAACAGGCCCATAGCATGAAAAGATTCATGTTAGTGCTTTTATACTTCTTCGTCTATAGAGCAAAAACAAGAGTAAAGGAGAACTAAGTGTTAAACATCCAATAGTCACCCATGTAAAGGCCTCCTTTCCTCTTTTGTAATTGGAAGCTCTTGAAAGCTGTGGCAGCTTTGTTAATCTCTTTTTTCGAGCAACATATTTGCGAATTTGACCTTGAAAATTGTAGGTTATATGTCCATAGTTTATTTTGTTTATTGTGTCTTTCATATTGATTTGGCCCGAGTCAGACACACCAAATCCATGAACTACTTTAGAAGTACCTTTTATCGCTAGAGTCTGCTCATTCTGGTTTTCAGAATCCAAAACTTCACTGACCGTTGATGGCGATAATTTTCTTCGGCTAATGACAAAACTTTTGTTTCTACTTGTTATATGCCAATGCTTTGCATGTTTCTTGACAATCTTGTCTGGTTTTTTCGATTCTACTTCTTTGCTCTCCAATTCCTTTCCCTCATGCTGATCTAGACACTCGTGACAAATATTAGTATTTTTCCTCTTTTCCTGAAACCATTCTACCTTCTCGCTAACTGCTTTCTTCACCGGCTTGTAATACGAATTTTCGTCGCTGTCCAATTTCCAAAGTTCAAATATTTTACAGAAATGACAAGATGTGGGTTGGTGAAGGCAGGCTGGTGAAGCCATAGGTGAAGTCTCACTCCATGTTATGTGCTCCCAGTACATGTAATACGCTATGTCCTCTGCCGGCCTCAAATTTGGCTTCGCATTTGATGATTGAACAGTATTAAGGGAGCTACATAACATAATTGTAAAGTAGTGATCATTACTTCGATTTTATCCATAAACATTATGATAAGGTTGTTCTTGATATAACAGAGGCATAATTCTCTCCTTTGATTCATGGATTTGCCTCCTATAATCATGCTTGAATTATGTCTCTGTTATACTTGACCCATATAAACGAGCAACGAATTAAAATGGAATAAAAATATGTATGTTTTTAATCATAGATGTAACATTATCAACTTACCTATGCTTGAGTTCATCTTTTATCTCCTCCATCTTGAATATTGTACTTAAACCAATTTCATCATTTCCACGAACAGCAGGAGAAGTCCCTCTATTTTCCAGAATGCTCTGATCATTGTAGTTGATTAAGTCCGAAATTTCACTGATTGTATCATTACTAGCCCCGTGCTTGTCGCAAGTTTCTGAAGTACTCGAATCGTCGTGATTTTCAAAGGCTAAAATTTCTGTTACCGCAAAGTTCTTATTCATCACTCGAGCACTTTGATCATTGTGATTATCTTTTGGGGCTGAAATTTCATCCTCCGATTTTGTATGAAATGGCAATAATTCTTCATCCTCCGGTGAGCTAAAAGCTGGATTTTCCTCTATTGATCAATAGTTAAATAGTGAGCTACGTAACATTGAAAAACTAAAAATGATCATAATAAATTTTAATTCCATGGTTTTTGAAACATACTATTGGGCCAATGAGCACCTATTATGTGCCCGTCTGATATCAAATAAGAAGGTAAGGAAGTCTCAGGTAAAGTTAAAATCACATTGATGCCACTATCTGCATCTCCTGCACCGTCATCATAAGCCCTCACCAATCCCGCCGAACTAGTATTAGTATTTGTTCGATGAATTTCAGATTGCTGCACAAGTTGGAACGGCAACAATTCTCCATCCTCCGGTGAAATCAAAGTTGGCTGTTCCTCTGTTGATCCAATAGTTAAACCAAAATAGGGAGCTATATAACAATGAAAAAATCAAATACTAATGCCAAATCAAATGGCATGGTTAAGTGAAACATACCATTGGGCAAATGATCACCTATTACGTGACCGTCTGCTATTAAAGAAGAAGACAGGGAGGTCTCTGGTAAAGTTGAAGTCGCATTGAAGTCACAATCCACATCTCCCACACCGTCATCATAAGGTCTAACCAAGCCCTCGGTAGTCGAACTGGTATCGGTATTTGTTTCATGTATTTCAAATTGCTGAACAATCAGGTTCTTTTGTACTAGATAGTTCCTCATAGCAACGATACCCATTCCTTTACCTTCTATTGTAGTAATCGACTTCTTGCCCACCTTCTTCAGGTAGATCATAGTAATTAGATGGGAGAATGCCTCGTAAACATTTATTGATTCCTTTGCTGAAGTTTCTATGAAATAGAGTGACTCCCTCTCAGCAAAGGATTTCCCTTCCTCGGAAGATACCTCCCTATGGCTTATATCATCTATCATGTTACCAACAAGCATGACTACAATGTTGGGATCACATTCTGCTCTCAACTCCATTAACCATCTGCCGACATCTTCAAAAGTGGAACGATCCGTGACATTGTACACGACTAATGCCCCCTTAGTCCCTTGATAAGGAGTAGTACGGGCATGGAACATGTGGTCGCCAGTTGTGTTCCAAATCTGGGCCACGATCAGCTCGCCATCCAAAATCAACCTTCGTGTGACAGCAGTGGGTATATTACCAAATCTAGAGAGTAAGGTAGACTTGCCCACGCCAGAGTTGCCCATTAAGACCACCTTCAACAAGTAGGCATAATCAGTTTCAGGTTTGTCCTTGGCTGTTATCTTAGTATCAGCCCCGTCCTTCTTAATATCAGTTTCAGCCCTGTCCTTGTTGCTTTTCCCGCTCTGGCTGCCAGTTTTTCTAGATCTTTCTGATCTTTTTCTTGATCTCGCAAAATAGCCACCAGAAAAGGGACGAGTCGGATGAGATTTAGCATACATGCCGAAAAGAGTAAAAGAGGCCACCCAACAAACACCGGAATCAAATCGATCCAAAGAAAACTCCCAAGATTAGAAAGAATAGATTCCTATAAACTCCGGTCAACGATAAATAGCTATACAGCGGCAGGCAGCAAGATCATTCCCTCTTTCTCTAGCTGTAGCTGTAGCTATAGCTATTTCTCTTGATAATTGACCGGAGTTTATTAAAGTCCGGGGTTTTTTCTTAATAATTTGATTAGTCTGGTCGTGTTGTGGATTAATTAAAATAGACAATAATTAATAATATTATTAATTTGTTTCTTTATGAAGCCACTACCCATTTTTTATTACTATTTTCACTACTTGGTCGTGATGTTATGTTTATTATTTTTGCAGTATGATTGATTTGACAGATTTGTCAAGTGTGAATCAAAATACGACTTTATAACTAGTTTTTAAATACACATGAAACTTAAGAAACTAAGTGTATATAAAAATATAAAAATATTGTTATTTATAATAAGATAAAAATTTGATATTAAATTCAAATAAATTAACTCCGACTTCAATATCTTATATAATTTGAAATGAAGCTAACTTGAACGATTTAAATATGATCTAAACTCATTAGATATTAAAAAAAATATTTATGAATATAAAGAATATAAGAATAAAAGAAAATGTAGAATGCGAAAAATGAAAGAGATAACTATGAAGATTTGTAATACTGTAATAAATGATGAAACATATTTTCGATGGATGATCATCGATTGTTTTTCTTAAATTTTTATGCGAGGAACTAAATGCCAAAAACGACTAAAGGGCTGCTGTTTGTCATTGAACAGTGGTCCGATGGCAGGGCAGCGGTGTCGCTACCCGGGCTGCTGCTGCCCAGGCAGTCAGGGTGTCAGCTGCAACAGCCGGGGCACCACTGCAGCAACAGCGGCAGCGCAACACGCGACTGCCTATGGTTTTAAACCCTTGGGTTTTTAATTAATAGGGTTGACCTTTTGATTTCTTGACTTTCTTGCGTTGACTTGCATACATGTAGTTTGTGGAATCAAGTGAAACTTGCTCGAACAAATTTCAGATTGATCAGACAAGTATTGGAGGAGTTATGATTTCAGATTAAAATTGAAGGAATTAAGTATCTGACAATGTGCAGTTTAGCCTAGAGTTGCTTCATCTGCAAGTCTGAAGGGAAATTCTAATTCTAGATGGTTTTTTTAACCCCCACTCAAGAGTGTCCAAGCTGTTTGGAGGAGTTAAGGAAGATTGTATCATTGGAGTATGGAAAAGCTCTTTTCCTTTGTACAAATTACTAAAGCTGCTGCACTTTAACCTTTTAGCACTGTTCTTCAGTTTTGGTCTCCTAGGCTGCTTAAGCTTAAGCCAAACTTAATTAACTGATTAAATTAGTCTTTTATAGTCTCGCAAAAGTTGACGTGCACTTTGATTAGAATAGTACACCATTAGTTGTATCTTTCAGATTTGCATTTTAATATGTAATCATCACTATTTCTAGATACAAGTCTTTCCTAAGGCCTAAGCCATTCAGCAAGAAATTTTACAGCAATCTCAATCTCTCTAATTGCATTACATTCCTCTATTTTTTTACGATAATTACTTTTATCTAACAACATGCATCAGCTTATGTGCGTATATGTGACACAGAACTCCAACATCTCTCCTATTCTCCTACTATAAACAAGAGCACAGCCAAGAGGGGGGCAAAAGAGTTCAATTTTACTAGATAGGGGAAGAAATGTATACCTTAATACATTCTAATAAAGCATGCCGAATTCTCCAATAAGATCTTCTCAAGTTGTATCAGTGAATCCAATGCTTATATGGCACGCCGATTATGAAAGTACGCAGAAGCCGCCGTTGCCCGAGTAACTGGAAGAGTTGTCAAATCTAGAACTTCTCTTGCCAAAAACCTCTACTACTTATTAACATGAGGAAACTAATATAAATGGCACTCTTACACTTCCCCTTCTTCTATAGAGCAAAAATAAGAGTAGAGGAAAACTCAATGTTAAACAACCGATAGTTACCCATGGCAAGGCCTCCTCCTTTGCCCTGTTATTCTTGCAGGCTTTGGAAAGGTTTTGCAGCCCGACTTCACTTTTATGAACCACCCGCACCTTACTTGACCTTTTTTTTCGTTTCATGGACTCGCGAATTTGACTTTGAAAATTATAGGTAATATGCCCGTAGTTTATTTTGTTTATTGTGTCTTTCATGCTGATTTGGCCCGAGCCAGACACACCGAATCCATAAACTACGGAGGAGGTAGTACCTCTTATTGCTAGAGTCTGCTCATTGTGGCATTCCAGATCTGAAACTTCATTAACCGTTGATGAAGTTGGTCTATTTTTACCCGTATTCTGCCTACTCTTTACTTGTTTAGCGATCTGGTCTTGTTCTTCGGATCGTACCTCATTCCCTTTGTACACTTCTCCGAGTTCAAATATTTTACAGAAATGGCAAGAAGTGGGTTGGTGAAGGCAGGCTGGTGAAGCCATAGGTGAATTCTCAGTCCATGTTATGTGTTCCCAATACATGTAATATGCTATGTCCTCAAACAGCCTCAAAGTTGGCTTTCCATTTGACAACCGAATAGTATTCAGGGAGCTACATGACAGATTGTAAAGTAGAGATCATTAGTTCTAAATCGTCTATAAATATTATGGACGTTATTCAACCATATAAACCAGCAACAAATTAAAAATGGAATAACATTTCCAACTTGCCTGTGCTTGAGTTCATCTTTTATCTGCTCCATATTGAATATTGTACTTAATGCAACTCCATCATTTCCATGAACAGCAAGAGAAGTCCCTCTATTTTCCAGACTGCTCTGATCATTGTGGTTGATTAAGTCTGATATTCCACTGATTGTATCATAAGTAGCCCCGCACTTGTGGCAAGTTTCCGAAGCACTCGAATGATTGTGATTTTCAAAGGCTGGAGTTTCTTCAATGGGAAAGTTCCTATTCATCACCTGAGCACTTTGATCACTGTGATTATCTTTGGGGGCTGAAATTTTTTCCTCCAATTCTGTTTGAGACGGCAGCAATTCTCCATCCTCCGGTGAGCTCAAAGCCGGCTCTTCCTCTGTTGATTCAATAGTGCTACATAACATTGCAAAAATAAAAATAATTATAATAAATTAAATTCCATGGTTAATTGAAACATACTATAGGGCAAATGATTGTCTATTATGTGTTCTTGGTACATATAATATGCTATATCCTCTGCTGATCTCAAATTTGGCTCGGCATTTGAAGATTGAATCGTTACTTCAAAACTAAAGCTACTATATATCGATAAACTAGTAAAATTATGCATCCTTTAATCCGAAATGTAACATTGCAGACTTGCCTGTGATTGAGATCATCTTTTATCGGGTCCATCTTGATCATTGCACTTATACTAACTCCATCATTTTCACAAACTGCAGGAGAAGTCCCTGGATTTTCTTGACAGCTTTGATCATTTTGATCTTTAAAGACCAAAATTTCACTGATTGCTGTACCAAGCCTCTCTATTGTGTCCTTAATACTATTGTCATTGTAATTTTCTGAGACTGAAAATTCATATGCTTGAATTGCCAGAGAAGAAGAAGAAGCTTTTTCTTCAATATTTTCCGAGCTTGAATCATCACTAGCACCACACTTTTCTCTCGTATCAAAAGTACACAAAACATTATGATTTTCAAAGGTTGCAGTTTCTTTTCCAGCAAAGTTCCTCCTCGCCAGTTGAGGAGTTCTATCATCATGATTCTCTTTCGGGGATAAAATTTCATTCTCTGGTTTTGTTTGTGACGGCAACAATTTCCCATCCTCTAATGAGCACAATGCTGTCTCTTCCTCTAATGATCCAATAGTCAATTAGGGAGCAACATAACAATTAAAGAAAACAAAGAACAAAACAAAACAAAGATTCATGGTTAAGTGAAACATACTGTTGGGCAAATCCATTATGCACTGATCTGCTATCGACGATGTCAAGGAGGTCTCTGGTACAATTGAAATCACATTGAAGTCACGATCCACATCTCTCATGCCATCATCATAAGTCCTTACCAAGCCCTCATAGGTCAAACCCTTTTCGCCATATAAGAAGTCACTGTAACGTCGAAACAATCTGTCTACAGTCGCTTCAATTTGCTCCTCTGAGAACTTGAACCGCGGATTTACGGCGACAATAAGTGCGGCTAGTTCTGATCTATTGAGTGCTCCATCTTTATTGGCATCGAATAGCTGAAAGATCCTCTTCACCTTCTCCAATCTTTCGATCTTTCTAGCCGAACTAGTAACAGTATTTGTTTCATGAATTTCAGATTGCTGCCCAATCTGGTACTTTTGTACTAGATAGTGATTACCAGCAACGATATCCCTTCCTCCATCTTGAATAGTAATCAACTTCTTGCCCACCGTCTTCAGGTAGATTGCAGTAATGATCTTGAAAAATGCCTCGTACAGAGCAGAAGTTTCTATGAAAAAGAGTGACTCCCTCTCAGCAAAGGATTTCCCTTCCTCGTAAGATACCTCCCTGAGGTCTATAATTATATCATCTCTCCTGTAACCAACAAGCATGACTATAACGTGGGGATTTTTATCTCTCAACCCCGACAACGACGACTTGGCATATACAAAGGTGGAATGCTTGTTAACATCATACACGATCAATGCCCCCTTCGCCCTTCGGTAGTAATCACTAGAAACGAAATGAGTCCCCACGCCATGGTCCACGGAATCCCAAATCTGGGCCTCTGTCACCTTGCCATCCAAAATCAAGCGTCGGCTGTGAAACCCGACTTCTTTAGCAACCCAGTCTCTCTTGTCGACCACGTGACTATTAAATCTGGAGAGAAAGAGGTATTTGCTCACATCAGAGTAATTACTGATTAAAAGCACCTTGAACAAGTAGTCATAATCACCTTGATTAATTTCAGCCTCGTCTTCATTGCTTTCAGCACTCTGGCCAGTGATGGATTCTATAAGTCTTTCGAAAGTCAAGAGTAATCTAGCCTTAGTATTAGCCATACCGAAAAGCTTATAAACGTCACACCAACAATGGCCGGAATCGAATTCCGAAACCAACTCCCAGCTTCCAAATCATCAAAGCAAAACGTCCAGGTCTAGGCTCAAAGTTAATATCGATACTAACTAATGATATCCTTCCACAAACTAATGATATCCTTTCAGCTCTTCTTGGATTCAAACGACAGCAGCAGCTGTTTGATCGTTACCTCTTCCACCAGCCGTTGTTAATATATTTGTTTAGTTCCGCCGTGTTGTTGATTAATCAAACAGAAGACTTCGTAATAATAATAATTATTATTATTTTAACTTAATAAATTAATGGAATGGAATAAATGCTAACTGGTTACAAAACTTTACGATGTTTTTTTTTTTTTTTTTTTTTACTTTCTAATTTTGTGTCTCGAGTAATATAGTTGGCTTAATTTTCTAATATTTCAATTTTTATTAAAATAAAATATTAACTTAATATAATATTAAAATTGAGATCAATTTTATATTCTTAAAACTCAAATTTTTTAAAATTATAATTAATTTAAGTTTTTAAAATAATAAATTTTATAAAAATATATTACTTCATTTAAAATATTATTTACTTTTATTAATAACTAAACTTAGTCTAAAACCACCTAAATATATCTCGAATTATAAAATGCAAGTAGAAATTTTTTATTAATTTTTTTTTCTTTTTCCTTATCTTTATACACATATTGACCAATTTTTCCAAAAAACAAAACTTTCTTCGGATTACAAGTTATACCGATATTAAAAATATATATATATATAATTATGTTATTAAACGGAAAACGAATATCAAATGGTCCCATGGTCTAGTGGTTAGGACATTGGACTCTGAATCCAGTAACCCGAGTTCAAATCTCGGTGGGACCTTAATTTCATTCTTTTCCCCTTTTTTTTTGTGGGCCATAAAGCAATCTAAATATTAGCGGATATGCGAACGGATGAGGCGCGCCAAAAGCCTCTCTGCAAGACTGCAACTACCATCTTCCATTAATGGCGTTCCCTTTATCCTCTGCCCATCTCTCACTTCTTAAGCCCTCTCTCAATCTCTACCACATTTCTACCTCTGGAACTCGAACTTTCCTCCCTTCCCACTTCACATTTCCCTCCCACCAAATGCCCACTTACCATGTCTCCACAACGTCAGCACGCTCTGCTTCTTCTTCTGTCGAATCCAGATTCTTCTGCTCCGTCTCTGCTAAAAATCCATCGATGGTAGGCTCTAATTTTAACTCTAACCTTCCATTTTTGCATGATTGTACTATGTGGGGTTTGTTTATTTCTTGTTCTTTTTTCTCAGCATAAGAGAAAGTAGACTACTTTGCTTAGGTTTAGGTATATATCTTGGGAATTAGGGTTCTTACTTCTTAGCACTTTAGTTATGCTACTCCATTGGGCATTATTCTGATTTTCGGACCATATGTTATAATTGAATTTGTGTAACTTAATCTCCACATGGAGCACTTACTGTTTATCCTAGTTGCACCTGCAATAAAATTCCATATTCTAAAAGCCAGTTTCGCGAAAAAGTTTAATTGTTCGCTAAAGTGGGGCGTTAATATGCGTTGTTACTATTGACCAGAAAAGCATGAAAGTTTCTGCTTGTTTGCTCCCTCCCCAATTGGTTAATTATATCACATTCTGAATTGGGTTTTCAGTCATGCAGGAATCAGAAGGTGAAAATAACGTCTTGACAAACTTAAGCACATCTTCGTGCTTTCAACTCGGAAAGAACAAAATCGAAACCTTGATCACTACAATTCTCATATGCATCCAAATTTCTACTCCACTTCCCTTCGTCGATACGAACTTTTGGTCTATAAATCCTGCAAATGCCGTGCTTTACTCTCCCGACACTAAGGTTCCAAGAACTGGGGAACTAGCTTTACGGAAAGCCATTCCAGCCAACACTAACATGAAAGTCATTCAGGTCGGTTTTAATTTAAATTTTGGTCATAGTTTTTCATGGCAATAAATTTATCATTTTACCGGTGTATCTTTTGATTATCTCTACAGGATTCTTTAGAGGATATCTCCTATTTGCTGAGGATTCCTCAAAGGAAGCCATATGGAACAATGGAGAACAATGTAAAGAAAGCTCTAAAGGTATTATTAGTACTTGGTTTTCACTTTTTCTTTCAAGTTCTTTTTATCCAAATTTTATTTGTAACTTTTTTTTCCCTTCAGATAGCGTCCGAAGAAAAGGATGTGATATTGAGAAGTATGCCAGTAGAGCTGAAGGAAAAGGGTTCCTCATTGTATGATTCTCTTATCGATGGGAAGGTACTACTTCAAGAAATTGTTTTGTGACTTTCATTGTCCATTGAAAGAAAACTAGCTTAGCAAGAGTTTCTTTTTCTTTTTTTCAAGGGTGGATTGAAAGTGCTCATTGATGTTATTAAGGATCAAGATCCAGATAAAGTGTCGTTAGGCCTTGCATCTTCGCTCGATACTATTGCAGAACTCGAGTTATTGCAGGTGTTATTACATAACTGTCTTGTAATGAATTCCTTACCTAAAAACATTACTCATAGTTTTATTTGATTAATTGTTTTTCTAGGCACCGGGACTTTCATTTTTGTTGCCGGAACAATACTTGCAATACCCAAGGTCCGTAATTTTCCCCTAAGAAATAATAATGAAAATAAAAAAAAATTGAACAAAAAATTGAAAGAAAGAAAGAAGTTGCCTTTGGATTATATTATTTATATATGATCAAGAGACTGTGGTTTGTAGGTTAACAGGGAGAGGAACTGTTGAACTCACAATCGAGAAGGGAGATGGATCATCGTTTTCACCAGAATCAGGTGGTGAACCGAGAAAGACGGCAAAAATTCAGGTGAAAGATATGATGTTTACAATCTTCTGATTTGAATATGCCATTTTCACGATTTTTTTTTTATCTTTTTTTTTTTTTTCTTCTGATATACTTAGGTTATCATAGATGGGTACTCAGCTCCATTAACAGCCGGGAATTTCGCCAAACTGGTAAGGTAGTTGTGCAACCTTACTTTAAGACTAATAAACTTTTTTTAATTCATTTTATCATTTATAAGTATCAAGTCTAATTAATTAGCAAAATCTTAGGTAGTTGATGGGGTATATGATGGATCTAAACTCAATTGTGCTAACCAAGCAATTCTTTCCGATAGCGGGATTGACAATAATAATGGCTATAGTGTTCCCCTCGAATTGATGCCATCCGGCCAATTTGAGCCATTATACCGAACAACACTCAGTGTCCAGGTTCGTAATTAATAACAATTATTGGATACCAAAAATATCTTGCATTTAGTTTTTTGTATCCTAAATTGACAACCCCACTCTCTCTCTCTCTCTCTTTCTCTCTCTTAAGGATGGAGAATTGCCGGTTCTTCCATTATCAGTTTACGGAGCAGTTGCTATGGGACATAGTGAAGTTTCAGACGAGTACTCATCACCAAATCAGTTTTTCTTCTATCTTTATGACAAGAGAAACGTAAGTTAAACCTGTTAATATATAAAATGAGATATTCAGCTAAACAGGTATTTTCCTTCTTTCATCTTGTTATTTATCTCTCTTGTATGTCAACACTCTTCATTGCAGTCCGGGTTGGGAGGAATATCGTTTGAGGAAGGTCAATTCTCGGTTTTCGGGTAAGTCTTTTTCTCTACCACTGAATCTTTTTTATATTGAGCACAGATGTTTTCTTACTCCGTAGCCATTGAAACTGAAAATGTCAACAATGTCTGGAATGTTATAATTTTATTGTTTTTATGACATAGCATTTCTACTCCGAAGTCACATTGAATACTTTATTAACTATGACATGTTTTTTATTTATTAATTTCTCATGTTATTTCAGTTATGCTACTGCTGGGAGAGATGTACTTTCTCAGATAAAAACCGGGGATGTCATTCGATCTGCTAAGTTAGTTGAAGGTCAAGATCGGCTTGTTTTGCCGGGATAAGAAGATCTGTTACATTATCCTTGTTTGACATTTTTTTTCTATTGTTCTTTTATGTTTGCTTCCTAAATTATTCAACCTGATTTTCTAGCAACAGGTTGTGCTGTCAAATAATTCAATTATTCTTTTCAATATATTTTTGCATTTTTCAAGCCTTGAGGAAAGAGAGACTGAAGGAAGCAAAATCTTTGTTGTGTGGTTTGACAGAATTTATGGCACCTGTGGCTTGTATTAGATTTCTTAGTCCAAAAGTGGGTACATTTATAATTTTTAAACAAGAAAATAAAATATTGAGATAAAGGGTGATACCCCACACTTTTCCATAACTAAGATTAGCCCCTTCATACTATAAAAAAACACTTTTTCAAATCATGTCTTGATATTTTTGATAAATTTCTCAGTCAATTTCTGTTTTATCAATATTTTCATTCGGTTTCTAATGCCGCTGCTCCAGATCCAATCATCCTCACTCGATCGTGAATGAATCTAAATCTAAGGGAATGGGAGAGATCGGGAGAGAATGATCGGAGCAATGTTGACAGCCACATCTGAATCGAGATTTAGTGAAAATATGATCGGAGAAAATATATGCAAATTGCAATCAAAATCAGAGAGGTCATAAAAGATGTTTTCTAAAAGTATTTGGGATTAAATTCATATATTAAAATATTTTCTAAATACCCACATATATTTATATTTCGTATATTCAACGTTCCAACTTAGAGAAAAATCGCGCGCTAACTCAATACCCATGCCGAGTCGTGACTCAGTTTCTTCCCCCACACTACATCCATGAGTGGATTCGGTGAGCTCTCTTTCGAAGGGGCTAGTACTGAATTTCAAGCATTTTCTTCTTCTTCTTCTCCCTCTGATTCAACTGGGAATGAAATTAGCAGATAAAATGAAGAAATGGAGAGGCTGATTGATGGGACTATTAATGCAAGTATCGTTCTTGCTGCGGGTACTTGTGCAATTACCAACTGCTCACCATTGTTCAAGATTACTAGCATGTAAGTAAACAAAATAAATAATTATTATTATTATTATTACTGAATTTCATTAAATTAAGTTTGATTTTTGTTAGTTTTTTCCTATGAATTTTTCTGGGTTATGAGCAGCTGTGATTAATGTGCCAATGGTACTTATTGGAATTATCTTTTTTTTTTCTCTTATTTCATCATAATTATTAATTAAATAATTAAAAATGCATGGTTAATTTTTTTTGTATTACTTGTTTAATATGGTTGAATATGCTTGAAATTTCTGTCTTAATGGAATTATGGTGAAATTAATTAACTATAATTTGTAGGGGTGGACTATATATGAGATACTTAGATATACTCCTCAACATAATTGGAGTGCTTACGAAGAAGCTCTTAAGACGAATCCGGTATTAGCAAAAATGGTGATTAGTGGAGTCGTATACTCTCTAGGAGATTCGATTGCTCAGGTTTGTACAAAAATTCATAAATCGATGATCTTTTTCAAAATTTAATTTTTCTAATTATCTTCTTCTGATTATTATATTTTGCAGTGCTTTGAAGGTAAACCTCTCTTCGAGTTTGACCGTGCTAGAATGTTCCGATCTGGCCTTGTCGGGTTTACTCTTCATGGTTCCCTTTCCCACTATTACTACCATTTTTGTGAGGTAATAATATTTTCTTTTCATTTAGAGCTTCTTAGAAAAAAGTTGTTCCCTTTTCAATTTTTCTTTCTTTTGTGATGGATTATTGAAGGTTACTTCCTCTGTTTTTTATATTACTTTGAGGCGCTATTCCTCTCCAAGACTGGTGGGTAGTCCCGGCCAAAGTAGTATTCGATCAAACCGCTTGGTCAGCAATTTTGGAACAGCATTTACTTCACTGTTTTGGGATTTCTACGGCTCGAATACCCTATTAACATTTTCAATGAACTAAGGGCAATTTACTGGCCTATGCTGACTGTAAGATAACTTCTCCGTTTACTAATTACCTGTAAATTAGAGAAACTGTCTCGTGCATCATGTGTATGCAACTGATATGAGAGGGGATGTTATAGGTCCCATCTCAGCTCTCTCAAATCCGATGCATTGACCCGATGGCACGAGATGCTTTATCAAACATGGTTGAGTGGTCGAGTAATTAATTAACTTCTCTTGGATTTTAACACTCATTTCGATTTGATGAATATATTTTTGTGTAGGCGGGTCGGAAACTTTGGCCGTTTGCTCATTTGGTTACATATGGATTGATTCCGGTGGAACAAAGGCTGCTTTGGGTTGATTGTGTAGAGCTCATTTGGGTCACTATTCTCTCGACGTAAGTTCATATCATTTTTTTCAAGCGAAATGACTTCAATTCAGAGAATCGTTCTATATTTATCTTGTCGTATACTCTTACTAGTGAAAAAAGATTATGATTTCTATTCTACCAACTACTTCTTTCTAGTTATCCGAATGAGAAATCGGAAGCCAGAATCTCTGAAGATCCAAAAGTAACCGGCCTTGATACTTCTCTCTTAGCGGATCCTTCCGAGGTAGTACCAAGTGATACATTTGTGTTCATTAATTTCTTATGTTCGATTATGTTAGGAGCAAAAGGATTAGATGCAAGTTCCAAAAGGGGGACATTTTATCCTTTCTCAATTGAATTGTGAAAATGTCTATAATCTATAATCTCATTTATTACAAAATCGTCTTCAATTGTGATGTAATGTGATGTGAAAATTGGTCGGTCAGACCGGCCAATGGAAAAAATAACACATATCATTAGACTAACACATTATATATAAAGAGAAATTGTAGAGGTGGCAAAGTATAAATACTAACAAAAAATAAAGAGAAATTTTGTGAGTTGATCTTTCATTCTTTTTGTTCTCAGTTCCTGTAATCTGGCCATTGAATATATATACTTAACCCATATCTTGCTCAAATAAATTGAAAGAAAATGACATTTCGATGTTACATAATCTTTGAAGATTAAAAATCAAGAAATTAAATTCTGTTGATCAAGTCTAAAGGAAGAGAAAAAAAAAAAA
Source organism: Coriaria nepalensis (assembly GCA_027186245.1). NCBI lineage: Eukaryota > Viridiplantae > Streptophyta > Magnoliopsida > Cucurbitales > Coriariaceae > Coriaria > Coriaria nepalensis. The sequence goes on along the minus strand of CP114495.1, from coordinate 8,857,560 downwards.
TTCACTTGTATAACAAAATTTGCAGGTTCTCAACTGTTGAGTGTTCGGGTTTGGCGGCGGGAGATTTTTTTTATGGAACCACTCCTTTTTGTGCAACGAAGGTCTTGTTTATGGAAAAGTGTTCAAGTGTTCTCTACTCTCATTCCACCTTATAAGAATAGTGAAGCTTATTATGTCCTCTTTACACAGATAATGTCTATTAGAGACACAAATTAAACATCCATCGAACTTATCAATATTCTTGTACACTGACTTTCTTCTTTGTTATTGCTGTGCATTACAGGTTGCAATGAAATCATTTTAGACTACTCCTAGAATGTCTTCTGATCATTAGGAATTATATCAATTTAACCTTGATATGAAGAAGGTATTGACGTTGATTAATCTGTAACCGGCCGTTACGACTTATATATACTCGAGTAGTACTAACCGTATCGGCTACGATAATTACGTGGTAGGCTAAATGCTATATTGAATTGCTACGAACTCTATAAATCAAGCTTAACTCTTGAGATATCATAACTTTGTGCATAGAGTGCTAATTACTAATTAAACATGTATTAGTAGAGGATTATACGATTTTCTTAATAACAAATTAATACAAAAAATTCATAACATAGGGTACTCAATCATCGTTTTTCCCGAATCATGCATATAATTTCTAATGTCAGAGTCCTATAATTTAGATAATATAATAGAAAGAAAACTAAAAATTATTAGGAAAAAATTATGATTAATAAGGAACATATCATGATCAGAAACAGTGCCCCTGATTATTATTTTTTCCTTATTTATTTATATTTGAAATATTCTCTCTATATACCAATTATTGGAAACATTTGTTTATGCAAATTTTCTAAGTACAATTATTGAAACCATTAATTTTCTATATGTATTATCATGTGATACTATGAATATGATTTTAACTATAAATATCACTTTTATATATTATATCGAAAATAATATATATATTTAATATCATATTTATCGGACCATGTGATAAGAATTTCTCATTCTTATGTTTATGTGTATTACCTAAATTATTGCACATAAAGTTGGATGGATGACAACCTTAATTTTTGTTTTTGTTTTTTTAGGTAATCTTAAAAGACGACCTTAATACTTGCTTTTGTCTAATGTTTGTCCCTACAATAATAGAAATCAATGTGAAGTGTGAACCAATTTCAATAATCAAGGAATAAGTAATAATGAAATTTTAGAGAGAATCTTGATTTTTTTTTTTATTTCCATCATGTTCTATTTTGAATTGCAATTTCATTTTGTTACATTCGAATTCAAGTTCACTTGATTATTTAGATGTATTAATTAGTTATGAAATTCCATCATGTTCTTGAGTTTGAGAATATTATTATTTCTCTACACAAATTCAAAATTATGTACAAGGTATAAATATTGATCAACAGTCTAAAATATCTCTCCCTTTTCTTATTATTTCCTAATTACAATCAAATCAAACACAAATTGCAATCTCTCCGATCTAATTTATGCTCATTATTCACTATCATGAAGTATATATACACCTACCCTCTGGAAATGTACGTGCCTAAAAACACTTCTTCCTGAATTGAATGCTTGACGAATTCCACTTCTATGAATAGATGATTCAGAAAAGAACTAAGAGTACCAGTTCATTCCTAAAACCTGATATGGCAGTTGAAATATCTCGTCCCCGAGCAGCTCCTCATCCGTCATCTGTTCGTGAACCGGAAAACTTTCAAACTGGCTACCGATTGAAATTGAACCACTTTCATCACTATTGTCCATTCGTAATCTCTTGCCGGATGAAGGTCCAGCCTCATCCTCATCACACGGCCATAATGGTGGCATAAAATTACGTTTCAGCAAGAAAGAGTTAGACATATCTGTAATAATTGGAATCCCAGGAAACTCCGGAAGGATCGAATCTGATGAAGAGGCAATACAATTAACCCCTTCAAGCAAACTTTGATCTTTTTCTTCGAGCATTCCGTTGTTCGGAAGCAGCATACTTAGATTTTGTTGCCCTAATTGACTTACCCTAATCGAAGGTAGAATAGTGCTCATATTATTTCTTATCATCTCATCAATCGGGTCATCTCCTTCACTATCAATCGGCCATTGCGCTTTGTTCTTCTTGTAAATGCGGCATAGAACCCAATCATCAAGCTAAAATTAACAGCAAAATGAAATCAAATTAGAATACTAATTACAAGTACTCATTCAAACACATTAGCAATACATCAAGATATCAATGATCTTAAAAGCTAATGTTGAAAATAAAAGGTAAAACAGTAATTATATTCTTCTTAAGACAAATGACATAGTTACATAAATATAGCATAGACAACAAGATCATACAAAGGAAACGCGGATCGGACACCTCTTAATTAGTTGGAACATGAGACAAGTTTTATGTTCATTAATCCTTACCCTTGATTTTAAAGTGCGTATTTACAGGGTTCATATCTAGATCAATGGTGTTGATTGTTACACCTATGAACTTATCTCAAACTCGAGTTGAGAGGAGTTGAATCCACATAAGTATAGGATATCAGTATTATAAACACGTTAAAAAAAATTTGATATACATATATCTTTAAATAAATTAATTAAACCACATATTAATAATTTGATAAATAATTAATTACCCTCACAGATTTACTCTTGTAGCTAAAATCATTATTAATCCACCGGCAAGCATGTGGCTTATTAGCTTTCTCCTCATCCAACCTATATTCATGCATTATCCAATTTGTTTTGATCCCTTTAGGAGGCTTCCCCCCATAAAACACAAGTCCCTTTTTAACGCCAACTTTCTTATTACTCACAGACTCTAACACCGGCTTATCAGTTCCGGTCGCCTTCCAATACCCAGAAGTGGCTGCTCGGTTCGGCCTCGCCCCTTTTGGATACTTCCTATCTCTTGGACTAAAAAAATACCATTCGTGCTCTCCAAACGCAGCCTTAGCTGATAAAAAGTACATAATCATCAGATCATAATTAATTAACCAAAGTTATTCTTTCTTTTTCTTTTCTTTTTCTTTTTCTTTTTTTCTCTTTCTTTGTATAAATTAATACCTGGAAGTTCCCATGGATCAAACTTATAAAGGTCAACATCGGCGATAATTTCGACGGGAAGAGGAGAGGAGGAGGCTTTTCTCTTGAGGTAGTGAACTACAAGCTCTTCATCTGTGGGATGGAAACGAAACCCTGGTGGTAGGTTAGGGTGTGGATGCCCTGTGGAAGAGTTGGTGCACTCCATCTCTCTTGGAATGATGGAATGGAAGAGCATGGTAGGGAGAGGATGGAATCTGTTCGGGAGATCAAAAAATGGTGGAGGAAAAAATGGAGAATAGAGGTGGAAACCTATCAATAACATCATTTTATTGGACAAGGAGAACTAATTTAGAAGAGTCGGCTATGATTGAGTGTTAGTGCAGTCTACCATTGTAATCATATGTATCCAAACAAAGCTAGTCTAGTGTTAGGTTGTTTGTTTTTTTTTTTTTTTTTTTAGTCACTTATTCATTCAAATGTATTTTTTTTATGAGAATAAAATTTTCGATATTTGCTTTGAAACTCGTTGAAGTCAGAAAATAATTTCTTAATCTCATCAAAATAAGTACTTAGAATCAAAATAAATATTTATTTATATCAATTTTTTTTTCATATCTTTTAAATATTTTTTTATACTTAATCTTCAAATGAACACAAAAAAAATCAGAATTTTCATTCACGTTCCAAACTTATCTAATAGTATATAATTATATATAATATAGCAAATAAAGAGAGCTTAACATGCAACTTGATTTGGTTGTCGTGAAAATACAAACAGTAACGTGGAGAGGGCTGATTAGTCATTTTGTTATTGATTATGTATTTAGTGAAATAATTCAAGTTTTAAGGCTGTATTATATGTATTCAGATTGAGTTGGAGAAATACGCAATGTTTCTATAAGTAGGGGTGACGTGGGACTATAACCTATAAACTTAGTGTGTATGGAATCGACTATAAGCTATAACTTGTGTGTGGAATCTGCGTCGTTGATGAGTTGACAAAGTATGGATATCAAATAAAATAGGTGGTGACATGTCATCAATAGGGCTCAGTGGGGCCCACTTCTCTCACAAGGGAACGGAAGTTAAATTGTAGAGAGATAAGAATGTACATAGGGAATTAGGGTGGCATGAAAGCAAAGCTAGTACGGTGTGGATGACTTGCTTTTGTGGTGCAAAATACCACAAAGTTCATGTCCGTCGTTGTTGTTCTCTCCCACTTCATTTTGGTGACTGGATAGAGAAGAAGTCATATTAGTTTTCTTTTCTTGTTCGTATTAAAAACTCCTAATTACTTTTTTAATTTGGATTGTGGTTGATTAATTAGTACGGTTCTTAAGTGACATTGACATGGAAATTAAGAATACATGTGTTATCCTTTATTATCCTCTAAGAAAAAGGGAAAAGTTAAAATTGAGGAATCTGAATCTGAATCTACAGTTATAAATCCATCGGACCCAATCGAATCCATTCCCCAATTAGGATTTAGGAAGCTAATTAAGTTTATAGAGAGCGTCAAGAATCCTTATCAACTCTATCTATATTTTTTCCCCCTTGATGGATTAAGGGAATCTCACATAGAATTAGATTTACAAATTTAAAGATTACACAAGCACATAAATAAATAAATAAATAAATATATATATATATATATATATATATATGTTGGAGCCAAAAAAACAAAAACAAAAAAACTAGGAGAGGTCAAAATACTAAATGAAAATAAGAGTAGATAAATTAATAGTGTTAGGATGGAAGAAATTTATTAATTTAGTAAAATATTAAATTATTAAGAAAATTTTAGTACATAATTGTTAAATTGAGATAAAAAAAAATTATTATTATTAGGTTATCAAGTTTTTACTATATATATGTATAAGCATTGGAGCCCAAAAAAAGGTTTAAATATTTTCTAACAATAAGAGTGGGTAAAAATAATATTTAATAACTCGAAGGACTTATTTACAAAAATCTATGTTTAGGTTAAAATCTTAATTTTGAGCAATTTACGGTGTACATCGCCCCCTTGGTCCCCCATCTTAGTATTGAAAATATCTTCCCGTTTTGTAATGGAAACGTAAGCTTTGAAAACTTAGTTTATAAAAAATATGAGTTGTTCAGTTTTAAGTTGGAAGTCTAAATTTATTGATACATCCCACATCAGTTATTAAGGTTTTGGAGTTCTCTTCCCATTTGGATTACCATGTCCTTAGGCTTTAAGATCATAATCATTTAGTGCTCTCATTGAGAGTAGACATGATGGAAGGGACAATCTGAGAAAAAAGGCAATCTGATGCCCATAAGCATCCAGAATGGGCCATCGTGAGTGAGAATAGGAAACTTGAGACAGTTTTTTAGGTAATTTGACCTACATAAAAATTATAGATTTATCTTTGCATATCACTTATATATAAAAAATTTCATAAGTATATTTAAAATAATGTCATTAAGTGAGCTTATTGAGAATATTATCTCATACCAGAAACATAAGTTTGCCAACTAATTTTGAGTTAGAAGCTAAACAAATCATCACATATATTTGAATCACCAATATAATAAAAATTAATATATACACTTAAAATAACCATAAAAGTAAAGTGTTATATTAAAAATATATCATCGATAATGTAAATATTAAAAATTTAATATATAAAAAAGATAAATTATCTACTCATTATCAATTAATTTTGAATTAAAAACTTAAATTTACACACTACTCTCACACCGTTGCATGTCCTCTTTCCCAACCAAGAACACAATATTGAATGGGGGAGAATCAAGGAAACGAAAAGATGGCTTGGGATTTCTAAAAATACATAAATTTTTTTTTTTTTTTTGTCCTCTTGAATAATATTAATTATTCAATACACGGTAAAAAAGAAGTTATCTCACTTGCATTCATCAAATATTACAAGTTTTTGGCAGATTCTCTTACAAACCTTCATAATCATTAATTTATAACTTGGATTTGCTAACATCCTTAAGAAGTAAGCAAGCATGATGAACCCAGAAATAAAACTAAAATTAAAAAAATCATTGTCATACGTGGAAATCCTGAGATTTTACTGTTTCTTGACTTGTTCCTCAAGATTCCTGGAATACAACAAGTTGTTGACCCCAGGGAAATCAATTGATCCTTTTGAAATTCGTAAAGATCTAGGAGTTAGTCCCAGGCCTTAAAAGCGACGGGTTTTCGTTTGGAAAGGAAGCTGAAATCAACTAAGAAACCAAAGATCATCGTACCCTCATGGTCGCGAATTATACCACCGCAAGAAGCATGCATAGTGTTACACTTCAAAGCACCATCAACGTTCAAATTAAAATTAAGAATCATTTTAATATATATTTATCTCATATATAACACCACCATAATATCATATGTTATATTGGTATTAAATGACTTGTTAATTATATAATTTATATATAGAAAAAATTGTATAAAATCAATATATTTAGAGCATTCACTAATTTTAGCTAATATATTATATTTTTAGATTTTGAGAAATGTACATTTGATTCTATATTCTATGATTGAGCTTAAATTATAAAGAAGATAAAAATGATTCTACGAATTTAAAGAAGACTTTAGCTTTTTATATTAAAGTGAGAAATAAATAGTTCATGCGAACTTTTTCTTATATTCTTCTTTGGCTTATTTCATACGTCAATGTTTCAATACGGAAATTTTAATTTGATTAAAAAAACCAATCAAAATCAACATTTAAAAACGTTGTAAGTATTTTATTCTCTGGCTTGTGATAATGAGATGGTATCTTAATGGACGCGTTCTCACATACAACCTAATAAGTCTTAATTTCAAATTATACATGAAGAAATATGACAATCCATTATGATCCTTTGAAAAAAAATGAAATGATCTTAACATTAATAAACAAATAAAAAAGGCTTAACATCTTCATCAATCATGTTAAAGAACATTGAACATTATTACTTATATAAACACTCATTTAATATTTAAACAATTAAATTTGGAAATATATATATATATATATATATATCCACACAAAATTCATAAATAAATAAATAAATAAAACAAATAGAATATTGAAGAGGAAATTTTTAATTCGATCGTATTTATAATGGATCGATCATTCTCAATCATATATATCAGCTTTATATCATTGCATTATATATATTACATCAATAATATATATGATTGAAATTGATAAATTTACTCAAAAAATTCTCTAAGAAGAAAACCTAGGACTAAGGAGTCTTCTAAAAATACATAAAATTAGCTCACATGATAATTACATAATCTAGTAGTATTCAATACATGATAAGAAGAAGTTAGCTCACATTCATTCATTAATTAAAGTATTTTGCCAGCTTCTTTACTTAACCTTCATATTCTTAGATTTACAACTTGGATTTGCTCGCCCATTAGTCATTCCCAGAGAAAGAGAAATCATTGACGCACGTGGAAATCAATGATTTTTACTGTTTGTCGTCTTGTTCCTCTAGGATTCCTGGAATACACCCAAGTTTTTGACCCCACGCAAATTGAGTAATTGATCCATTTTAAATTCGTAAAAATCTAGGAATTAGTCAGGCCTTGTAAGCGACAGGTTTTCGTTTGGATATTGAAAGGAACATGACCAAAGAAAAACTTAACTAATAACAACTTGTTGCTGACAAATCAGAAATTTAAATATTGGTTTTAATAGAAAACTAAAATTCATTTTATTTTAATATATCTATAATTATCACCATATGTTGTTATGTTAGTATCAAATGATTTTTAATTATATAATTTATGCATAAACGCGTAGAAAGTCAACATATTAATGTGGGACAGGTTTAAGGGTTTTTTTTTTTTTTTTTTAATACAAATTTTAGAATATTAGATGAAATTCAATATAAAAGTTAAAAATTATTTGAAATTTTAACACATGTAAAATAAATCTAAAAGTTGTCAATTTTTCACGACAAAGCAACTGGCACCAACTAATCTGTAAATCCTGATCGCTGTTAGCAACAACCAGAACCCACTGCCAACACTCGCCGCCGACAACAACGAGATTCGTCGATGTACTTCAACAAAGTTGTGGCTTCCGAACTGTTCAAGAGTTCTGGTTTCCGCCTGGCTAGAAGCCGATAGTTAAGAGTATCGAGCTGCTTCAAGACTTGGAAACTTCGATTTTGATGTTAATCGAAAGTGGTTCAAGATGAATGAATATGCAACAACCTCAATGAATTTTTATTTATTTATTTTTTTTGTTCTGGGATATATAAGAGGAAGGGGTCGTCATATATTTTAGCTAATTTCTACTTTCAATTTGAGGTGCTTCGATGGGAATTGGAAGAAAAATAGATGGGCTTCTCAAAACAATTTTTAGGAAGATTTTTAATAGATCTGGATACAGCCTCTGGATACAGATTATCTTAAAAAAATTGTCCCTACTAATCTTATCGTATCCGATTTTGTTCATACATCAACGTTCAATACTCCATGGAGGAAATTTTAATTTTAATTAAAAAACCAATCAAAATATTATATTCAAATTTCAGATTCTCTATACGACTAGCTAGATTTGTGACGCAAAACAATAATAATATAATATATAATAAAATATCATCTGACAATTTTATTATTAAATTTCTTAAAATGCATTCATTTTATATTTTATAATAATTTTTTAAAATAGCCTAATTAATTTAATTTTATAATAATTTTTATTTGATAGAATTATAATCTTATGTAAATGTATTTAAATTTAAAAATATATGAAATATATAAAATATTACGTTAATAAAAAAATATTTACATTAATCTTTTTTTCTTAATTTTATTATAATTTTTTATTTGATAAAATTATAATTTTATATAAATGAATATTAGAAAAAAGAGTAATTATTTACATTATTTTTGTGCTTCTTCTTCCTCCTTTAATCTTATCTCGTAAAGAAAACTTGTAGACTCACTCAATTGCTACCTTGTTTTTTCTGCCTCTCACTATTTTATACAGAACCGTTTGGATTGGAAGATAATCGGGAAAGGTGAAGTCAAACATGGTCTTTACCAATTATTGCTAGATGCTAATCCTGTTATAGTTTCGTTAATGGTTTACATAGTTCTATTTTCAATAATCATTTGGTGAGTATGTCACAACATTACTATATTGTTTTATTGCATTTAAGACTTGGACGCACATCTTTGCCTAAATTACAATTAATGAATGTTCCTCTATCATCTAATAAAATTATTTCTTGTGACATCTATGCTTTAGCCAAATACCACAAATCCTCTTTTCCCCCACATTCCTGCTAGATCTAAAGAAAATTTGATTTAATTCATTGTGATATTTAAGAATCAAATTTACTGATGATTTTAGGTATTTCTTAACTATAAGGAATGATCATTTCAAAAACACATGGCTATATATGTTAAAACAAAAATAATGTTTATACACTTTTCACTCGTATGTTTAAACCCAATTTAGAACCAAAATCTGGACAATGCTTGAGGAAGAGCGATCATGGGGATAAAGAATGTTGCCAAATCATGGTGTCGGTCCGTCTCCTCCAACTAGATATTGAGCTTACCTAATTAATTTGCCCTTATAACTTTTTGCATTTCTATAAAAATGGGTGTGACCCTTAAGGTACAAACGGGTTTAAAGGAGCATTTATAAGTTTACATAGGGATATGCTGAAAATTTTGATATCTGAATATCCCACCGATCATATTTTTTTAGAAATTCAGTTTCGGATTGGATATCCAATTCGAAAGTGTATTTGACGGTTATGAATACCTACTTACATTGATTACTTTCAGATGAAGGTGATGTTTGGGCAGATATCCACCCGAACCGATACATATTCTTAAGTTTACATATACTTCTCAAGCGAGAATAGGGTTTAAGTGGAGAATAACTCATTTTTAAAATAATATTATTCATTTATTCATTGGCATAGTAGGACTTCCTGAAATTTGTATTCAATGATCTAATATACGCGCTATCTAGCTGTATTAGGACAGAATCCAGATTCAATCTAATATGGAATATATTACATATAACAGATAACTGTGGGACTGTGAAGTTATAATGTACTCAACTAATTTAATCAGTCCACCCAAAGAATAGTAAATTTCGGACAAAATAATTAGTCACCGTGTCAACTATCAAATAATTAATTTAAGGTTTATAGAAACAAGACAATTAAGAAAATAATTATATGTAAGAAGTCTGAATCAATCGCCAAGTACTAGTATAACTAGAGCTTATATCAGCCGGTTAAGTAAGGTGCTAGTGATCAAATTGTGCTTAACTTAATGTAGTAATCTTGAATTAGAAAATGGAACAAAAATCCAAAAATACGTCAAGTCTAAACCCTTTTCTACTCTCAGGATTATAATTCATAAGAAATTTATTTTTCGTGGTCTCCTTGAATATTAAGACATTGAATAGTAATCCAAGCCAATTAGTTGTGGATCCAAGATTTTTCCAATGTTAGGGCTGATTTTTCCAATATTACAACCTTAAAATTTATAGAAATATTTAAAATTAACACCAAATTTTAAAAATTTATAAAAATTGAACTTAACCTATAAATTTAGCACTCTCCTTTTTTTTTTCTTTTCCTTTTCAATTTTTCTCAAGTTTATCATCAACAAATTTTAACGTCAATTTATGCTTCATAAGTAACTGCACATACTGTAAACTTGTAGTTGTACAAGACCTTGGCCAATCCCACCCAATTCAGTACCTTCTATTCACACCACTTTTACCATCCGACGACAACTGGCATCCCTCTTGGGACGACCCCATATCAACATGATCACAACCCATTATAATATGTTGTTGTTGCATCCTACCTCCGCGGAACAAATCAGGGCTCCTCTCCGCCACACTCCACACTTTAACGGACTTATCCAGACTCCCGCTATACACAATCCACCGTAAATCACCGCTTCTTGACTTTTCCTTATCCTCCTCAACTGCCAAACACTTCACGGGTCCACCATGACCCGACAAGACCGAAGCACACGTATAATTCATTCCCTCCCTCTTCCACACACATATCGTCTTATCTGCAGACCCACTAAAAACAACACTCCCGGCAGCAGCTAGACAAAGCACGGCTAGCTTATGACCCTTGAGGACCCCGCCCGGTGAAAAATTGTTGTTACATTCCCAAAAATTAACCACACCATTACTTGACCCACTAAAAACAACCGAACCGGTAGGATTAACTACCACGGCCGTAACCGCACAATCTTGTTTCAACAATGTTTTTACGTGCTCGTGTTTCGTTATTTTCCCTACCACTCCTCTCCTCCATGCTTTTACCGTGCCGTCGGCCGATCCCGTGAAAACTATGCCATTTATGGTTGCAGAGACAGAGTTGACCGCATCATTGTGGACTCTGACTGACTCGATGCATTTTGAATCAGAGACCCGCCACACTTTTAGGGTTTGGTCCCACGAGGATGAGTATAGAAAGGTCTTGTCTTCACTAAGACTCAAGCACGAGACAGCGTCAGAGTGTTTGATCCATAGAGCGGTCCGGTTTTTCCTCACCTCGACGTAATTGCTTGGATAGATTGAGGATTTGAATATATCTTTTAAAGTGGGCAATGTCCCGCTACGTTTGTGGATGCTAGGGTTCTTTGTGCTCGGTTTCCAAACACGTATTTTTCCATCTTGATGACCCGTAAAAATCTTATCACCCGAAATTATAATGGTTTTCACCAATCCGCTGTTTGATTTAAACCCACTGAATTCTTCGAGATTTTTCCAAACACGAATGTTCTTACTATCTGATCCGGTGTATAAGAGATCTCCAGATGCAGCTAATGAGTAAATGTGACCTTCTTCACGTACCAAAGAGCAGATTAGGCAATTTTGGGGCAGGGTATCCTCGGATTTGTATAATGATGTTATGTTCCATGGCGACATATTCACGGGAGAGCCTTCCCCGCTCATTCTAGTTGGGTCGAAAAGGGAAGCACTACTATGACGCATCGGGAGATCCATGATCATGTCACTGACTCGGGAAGACATGTTCGGATCCGAATACATAATGGTACTGTCATAATTTGGGCTCGGAATGTGATTTGCCTTCCCTGATCCGTCGGTCCACATTTCGGCCCTTTTATTTTCTTTTCCCCCTTGTGTGGTTGATAATCACATGATTGAGAGAAGAATGGGAGAGATAAATTTGTACTACCAAAGTGTATAGGAAAACAAAAACGATAAATGGTTGCCAAAGTGTATAGAATGGGAGAGAGAAATTTTGGAAGGGTGAAAATTTAGAGACGTTGAATTTAACGAAAAGGCGAAAAAGGCGGGAAGATTTGTTAAAAGAAATTGAAGTATGTCATATAAATAGTAAGGGAATGAATGGTGCTTGGGCTACGCTTCAGTTGCTCTGACGATATGTCGTTGATTGAGTGTTGCGTTAATTGGTGTTAGTTTTGTACTAATTAGTAGTAACTAGCTATTGCTACCTCTCTCTTCCTTCTTTTTTTTTTTTTCTTCCTTTATTAAAAATTTTAAAGTCTATTTTTCTATTTTTGGGTAATATATATAGACATCATATATATATATATATATGGTATAGTCAGAAAATTAGAAAGAAAAACAAGTAAATGGTGGATAAAATTGATCTACAATGAATTATGGGTATTGAAATGAAAATCTTTCCATATATAACATTAAGTGTTAAATGTAGGTTTAAGCACCAAAAGTGTCTCTACGTTCATGTCACGCGCATGCATGTGCCATTATTTATAACTGTAAATCTACAAGATTCATCTTTTCTATTAAACACTATATTGCTTTATAGAACTTTCTATGTACATTTCATTCTCCTTAACATTACAATACATCCTTTTATTTATATTTAATAAAAAATTCAATGGTAAAAGACTAAGACTTAAATATACATGTATATTAAGGTCAGAAAGATTATAATATATATAGAAATTTAAGTATTTACCTTAAAATTAATTAATAATATGAGAATAGTTTTTATCTTTTTTTATATTATAGTTTTAAGACTTCTATTTTATATGTGGGATATATTCTTGATAGTATACTTATGCTTGGGTTTAAAGTGAAAAGTTATTTCAATATAGCTTTATTTAAAATAAAATAAAAACAATTAGGATTTTTATTTTTATTTTTTATTCTTTAAGTAGAGTTAGCTTCACATTTATCTTTGTAAGTTCGTCAGATGTATAGACATGCATACCTATAAATATATACTTGTGATAGAAATTGTAAAAAAAGTTATTTGTCCAAAGACTTTATGAAAAGCAGAACATAATTTGAAAAGCATGAAAATAATTATAACTAGAATCAAATTTGGTTGGGATTGGGCTTGCGAGAAAGCTTGAGGTGCCTAACATGGATAATACGTTAAGGGATTGAGATCATTGGACAAGATGTAGAGTTAGTCTCTTTTTTTTTTTTGTATTTTTTTTTTGGGCACATAGTGTAAGGGGATTGGTTTAAAATTAAAATAATTCAAATCGGACAATAAAGATTAGTTAATTAATCAGTCGTTGAAATCGATTAAGTCAACTGATTAAATGAAATGCTCGACCGATTTAATGAAAATTTTGCTAAATACAAAGTATTTTTGCCATGTAAAATTAGGCTAACACTGGCAATATGAATGATTTAGAAAGATTGATGATGTGGCTGGAAGATAACCATAGATTACTTTCTTAAGAATTAATCTTAATCATTCGACAAATTAAATCTCACATAAAGATGAATTGAATTTTATCTTTTTATCTCACAAACTTAACCAAAATTGGTCTCGAAAGAACGCAATTCATGGAGAGAAATTTCCATTAATGGGCTAGTTGAAAAACATGTAAATCTTATAATAATTTTAAAAAAAATATTAGGATTTTATAACTAAAAAATCCCTTGACATCTTACGATCCCATTAAAAAAAGTGTTTTCATCTTTCATTTACATCATTTATTTATAACTACAGATATGTAACAATATATTTGAGCTTTGATCAAAAGATGTCGATCAATTTAAAGTAGTTGGTTAGATATCGATCGAATACTTAGTCCAAATTTTTGGATGATTTGGATACCGTATCAGATGCACAGGTATCCGAACGATGCTAATGCATACTAAAATCAATATTTATAATTAAAGAAATGCTTGTAAGATGATTTAATCCGTATAATAATAAAAAAATTAATGATATAATTATATATAATTATTGAATTTGAATATATTTTTATCTATTAATAACATAAATAATTTATTTTAATATGTCAAAATACATAAAATTATTTTTAAAAAATCAAAATACTACTACATATACATAAAAAGGAGATCTAGGCCGTATCCAACCATGGCAGTCCTAAGCTTAGTTCCTAAGCTACCACACAAACATTTTGTTCCCATTGGACATAACTTGCACGATTCAAAGAGCCAAGTCCATAATTCGGAAATGGCAATAATTTATTACCAAAAAAAGAAGAAATCGACATGTCAATAAGCCACGTCGAGCACACGTGCAAGTAAGAGAATCCTGATTAATTGTGGAAGAAAATGTTAGCCGTAAAACGGTCAAAAGGGCAGATCTGGGAACTGACATTTCTTCGAAAATGAGATGATCACCCGTTTGGCATCTGAGAATAATCCATACTACAATCTCTTGATTACTTTGAAAACGCTTCCAAGTTCCAAAAACCTTGCACTTATCGATCGCTGATCTTGGCTGCGGACCTCTCAAACTGAGCCACGTCTTAACGCGTTTATCAAATTGATAGTAGTAGGGATAAGAATGAGAGAACACACCTAACTTCTTCAAATTTAGGTTTCCATAATAGGAAGTGTTTAATATGATTATTTCTTTTTGACTTAAAAACAACAAAACAAATTATCATTTCATGATTAACATCAAATCTTTTTAGCTGACTACAAAGATTTAAAAGTGTTAATGAATTAAATGAAAATTCATAATAAGGTTAAATATATTTTTAATTTATGTTTAATTTAATTTTTACAAATTTATCGAATTTCAATAAATTATGAAGAAATAGGTCTTCAGTTTCAAATTTTATAAATTATCATCTCGAGATTATATCAACTTTTTTCAACTAATTACAAAGATTAAGAAGTGTTAATTAATTAAAGGGATTTATAATTGTGCTAATTATATTTTTAGTTTCGATATAATTTAACTTTAACTTTTGTGAATGCATTCGAACTTTCTTGATGGACCTTGAGCTCTAGATTAAGGTTTGATGAAAAAAGGAAAAATAAATAAATAAAGTGTTAAAATATTATTACATCAACGTTGAAAAATGATTGGAATAATTAGAAAATTTAATTTTGATAATATAATAATTAAAAAGTTGATAGAGATTATATATAAATAAATTCATTAAAATCAAATAACATAGGGACTAAATTTATAAGTTAATTGAAATCTAATCCAATTCAAGTACAAGTTAGATTAAATTATAGGAATGTGAAGTATGAGCCAAAGATTTTTGAATTGTTAATGGTTATGTTATTATTATAATATCAAGATAATAAATCGGATTATCATGATAATTGACAGCTAAAAATTATTAAAAAAGAAATTAATTAAATTGCAAATAATCCGATGGTAAACCTCGTTACAACCTAGATATGTATTCATCTAGTAAGACTTTGCAAATTTTTCATCTTCTTTCTTATTAAGAAAAATATCATTTTATTATAAATAATTTGAAAGAATATATCATCGTTCCATAATAAAATTTATATTTTTTCTTATAATACTATCTTTTATAATCTATGTATTATTATATTAGATGAGATACACATCTTATTTAATAAATTCTTTCATAAAAATTAAAATAAATAAATAAGTTAATTAATTTTTTTCTTTTTAGAAAACAGGTATATATAAAATAAAAATAAAAAATTAAAGAATGAAGTATGATAGACTTTAGGTATGATTATGTGTGACATCATAAAATCTATATATTTAATAATCATCTATATTATGTAATTGAATTAGGAAAAGAGACAATCATACGTATATATGTGATTAAAAGTGGGAACACGCACAAATCCTCAATCTTCCAATAAGAACTTACATAATTAATGTGGATCAAGATCTACTCTTATCCAAAGCTAATCAAGTTCTATTACCCAATGCTATAGCGGCAGTTCTTACTATCGCCGCCTTTTAGTTCAACCCCCAATAATTAAAACCCCAAAAGCCCCTCACCTTTACACTATTTGGAATTTAGTCCTAGCCCAAAAAGTCCTTGACATTTACACAAGTACCCCTACTTTCGCTCCGCCTCTACCGTGCAACGGAAGAAAATTCAGTACCCTACGTGGCGGTCAAGGTCCCTTTTCCCTTCACTGCCTAAACCTGAACCCACCAGATTGCCCCGGTACCCGATCCCATACTGGTCAACGGAGTTATTAAAAGAGTTACGTCTCAAACCGGCTGCGTTTTGCTGAAAAAATATTCCACTCTGAACTTCATGATCATCAACCGAGTTCCGAAACTTCTGATGATCCGACGGCGAGTCGACACTTTGCAGAGGCGGGATGGGTGGAAAGTTCATATAACTCGGAACTAACTTATTATGAGTCTGATTAAACTGACCAAGTTCAGGGACAGAGTTGTCATTATTAATCCCTGTTGGCCCCGCAGAGAAACAATGACTTACAGCCCAGTCGAAATTACCAGAATCCATTCTTTGAAAGCTCCGCTTTTGGTCATCCTGATGAAGCAAAGTCTTAAGAGAGTTGACACGTGGCAGAGAGAGGAACTGGTCGTCGATTTCTGGTAATGAATCAAGAACGTTTTCTAGGTGTTGAGATATTGAAGAAGACGATAATGAGCAGTTGCTAATCTGTTCCTTGCTTGAATCCGTTGCTGTTGGTTTTTGGTAGCTCGAGTAGTTCTTCATGTAAATCCGACATAAAACCCACTCGTCCAACTTATACAACAAAAGTAACACACGATCACTTTTTGTAACCATGAAAAGAGATAATAATAATAATAACAAGATTGAAGTACAAGTTTTAAAACTTTTGGGAGTCTAAAAATAATATTTATAAGAAAGAGGGATCACAATATAATTGACCTAACAAGTGGAAATTGAATAAAAATATCTAGATTTAATTAGTACCTTAGAACTTCCAGGACAACCTGACGACTCTATCAGGCGATATTCATGCATAATCCAATTAGTTTTAGTTCCTTTTGGAGCTTTTCCTACGTAAAAAACAAGCGACTTTTTAATCCCAGCTTTACGTCCTTCGGTTGTAATGATCTTATCTGTACCGGTTGCCTTCCAATAACCCGAACCAGCAACTCGATTCGGTCTCGACCCGTTCGGATACTTCCTGTCCCTTGGACTAAAGAAATACCACTCTTTTTCTCCAAATATCGCCTTGCCTACAAAATCCGAAATAAGAAAAACATAATATAAAATCGACCACAATTTCGATTATTTATGTATTTGGACCAATTTACAAATATTTTAATTACTGGGGTAAGAAGTACATACTCGGTAGAATCCAGGGGTCAAACTTGTAAAGGTCGATTTCACCGATAATTTGCAAGCTAAATTGGTGCCCGGCGACTTGCCGGCAGAGATATTGGACAAGTAGCTCCTCGTCCGTTGGGTAAAACCGAAATCCCGGCGGTAAGCTTAGTTGGGTAATCGGGTCGGTCTCTCCTGCACCCATATCGATAGAGAGAGAAATTCGAGGTGTTTAGAAATAGAGAAAGAGAGAGAGAAAGAGAGTGTAAAGGTAGAGGTGGAAATTTCCAATTTTAAATAAAAAGTTTTTTTTTTTTTTTTCAAAAATAAGGAAGCTGCTGAGGCTACTTATATAGTGTCAGTAACTAGAGAGATAAGTACCGTGGTCTTTTTCTTACAGTGGGATCAGTGGGACCCAGACAAAGAGTCCTTCATTCCCCTTTAGATAAGGCCACGTGTACTTTCAATGCTCGAAGCTATCGTGCGGCAGCCTTATCCTGTACTTGTACGGCCCAAGTTTCGGTCCATGAACCGTTACGTAGAAAAAAACTGGTGAAATGTTTTTTTGGGCAGTGAGTCATAGAGGTTAATGGGACACGTGTTTAGTAGAGGACAGAAATTTCTGGAAACTTTTTAAATTTTTTTTCTTTAGAGAAAAAGATAAATTATTATTTAATTCATGTCGAAAGAAGAAATGACACTTGTCGACTTAAAGACTTAGGTTTGGAAGTTTGCTAAAAAGGTGGTGGCTTTAGCAAATTTATTAAAAGACTTGGGTTATTCTCAAAGTTAATAAATTTATTAAAAGAAACAAAAAGAAAAAGCAATCCAATGGGATCTATGTTTGTTGCCACGTAACAACTTTTGCTAGAAAAAACATCTATATTTTTAGACTTTCGGTCCGATTGGTTTAAGTGTTTTAAAATATGTTAATATTTTTTTGATAATTATAATTTAATGTATTATAATAAATTACTTTAATTATTAATAATTATAAAAAAAAATTATCTTAAAAATTTTAAAATTATATTTCTAAGTTATTCTAAAATTTTATACCGTCACCTTTATTGTCATGACTCATCACATAAAAATAAAATAAAATAAAAAATAAGCATGGAGCTCGGTGCTCCATTGATAGAGATCAGAGCTCTATCGATGTTTTTTTTTTTTTTTTTTTCGGTGGTAGGATAGTAGTAATATGAAATTGGAAAAGAAATTAAAAATATAATTTTTAAATTTTTAAGAATATTTTTATAATTATTAAAAGTTAAAATATATTATATCTCTTTTTAAATTGTGACACATCATCAAAACATATTTTAAAATATAAAATACATTTCAAAACATGTAGCCAAACAGCCACTAAAAATCTACATCATGTAAGTGAATTATATATATACACATATGATCTATAATTATATAATAAATATATAAAACATCTTTTCAGGTATGCCTCCTTCCCCTACTTCATCATCTTCAGGTACATCGTATCTATTATCCTCTTTTCTTTCTTATTCTCGTTTTTCTCACCCTCACACTTCTTTTTTGCATTTCTTAAATGCCATTCTAGAGCCCTCCTCTCATACCGAAGCCACCCGTCACCCTTATTGGCATGATGCAATGCAAGCTAAACTCATTACAGTGGAAAACAATGCTACATGGACTCTAGAACCTCTCGTTGCAATCACTTTCATGTTGATCACTTCAAGCTGCATCTCGCTCGTCATTTCAAGACAAAAGATCTCGGCCCTCTCAAGTATTTCCTTTGCTTTGAAATTTCTCGCTCCCCGTCTGACATCTTTCTCTCCCAGCGAAAGTATGCTCTCGATATTCTTTCCAACAGTGGTCACCTTGGCAGTCGTCTGGTCTTCTTTCCCATAGAATAATATCTAAAACTCAATCATTCTGATGTGATATTCTCTTGAATCCTATTCATTACCATCGTCTCGTTGGTCGTCTCATCTACATCACGATCACCCGGCCCGACATCATCTTCTCTGTCAACATTTCTCGCAAACCTCATCTTTCCACATCTATTTGTGTTCTTCGCTACATTAAAGGTTCTCCTAGTCAAGGCATTTTCTTCCCTATTTCTACTGCTCTTCACTTCACTACTTATACCAACTCTGATTGAGCGAGTTGCCCTACCACTAATCGTTCTACTTATGGATTCTTTATTACCCTTGGTTCCTTACCTCTCTTTTGGCGTACAAAGAAACAAACTATCGTTGCTCCTTCCTTTCCTAAAGCTGAATAGCGGGCTATAGCCGTTATTACTTGTGAACTCGCTTGGCTTCGAAAACTACTTCTTGATCTCAATCTTCCACACTCCGCTCCATTGACTCATCTTTATGACAACCATTATTCCCTCCACATTGCTCAGAATCCGATTTTTCATAAACGCACTAAACATATCGAAATCGATTACCATATAGTTCATGAAAAAATTTGTTCTCATCTCATTACTACTTCCCATATACCCTCTACCCAGTAGCTCGTTGATATTTTCACCAAAGCTCTCGGTCAAGATCTCTTCCATCAACTATCCAGCAAATTGGGTATTCTCAGCCTCCATACTCTAACTTGAGAAAGTGTGTTAATAGACATAACTTTCCTAAAATCAATCCCACATTATCCTCTCTTTTTTACATAATTATAAATTGATGATTCTCTCACCTTCATCTTATTACACATTATTTATTATATTTCCTTTTATTTTCCTACGTATTGTAATATTTAAGTGACAATACGTATAAATAATAGTAAAAATTTTTCTTCCCAAAATCTCTTTTAATTTAACACTTCCTACTTGTAAATAATTGATATTAATTTACCAAACAAACTATTATTAGGAAATTAAATTTGAAACAAGTATATTATCATATTGTCACGGAGCTTTATACCGACCATAAACACTGGAACTAACATGACATGTGGAATTATGATGTTAAAATAATTGTTCTTTTTTTTTTTTCACACATCTCTAATCGTTATGTTATTTATATAGATGTGGAAAGCTTTTATTATAAAGTAAGTATATAAGAATCGGAATATATATACAAGAAGAGTTTGGCAGGTCAAGGTGTACGCAGTAGGGTAATGGAATTTGAATACGTTATGTATTGTGAAATTGATGTATTTCTTTTTCTTTTTGCAATTTTGAGATAATAGCTAGTACAGTTCAATTAAGTTGTAATAAAAAAATTTGGATGGATTCTGAAAATGAATCGATATACCTTAACTATGTGTATAAAATTAATATAAACTAAAATATAATATAGATAATTAAAATTGATGTCCATTATAAACATAATTTATGGAAAAAAAATTCTCATTTAATGGTCATTGGACTAGAATTATGAAATTACATATTGAAGTTATTTTGATTTCTAAGCCACGTGGGGATCAATTACATACTATGTGGTTCTTGATCCATGGACGGTTTGCTCGGTTTGAAAACTTTTGTAATTAACATGAAAATTAGTTGATATCTCACCACTTGCCCTTATTTTAAGATTTGCTTTTTCTAGCTTTATGAATTCGACATCTATTAATAATTAAGATTTGGTTTGATTAATTTGAGAGTGAGATTAGTTGTGGATAAGGTTGGATTGAAGAGGGTTTATTTGTGTAGGGTTTGACACTTTGTTCATTTGGTAATCTCATGGAATCAAATATGCGTTCGTCATTAGATATTTTCGAGTAAATTTTAGTTAAAAGTTAATTTTACTTTCAAAATGCAAAAAGACTTTACAAAATGAGCTCTCTATTTATCAATTTTAGACTTTGAACATTTCCATTTTGTTAGTCCGCTGACTATTTGTTATGGTAAAGTTAGGGTTTTCATAAACTTAATTCGTAGTTTTTTTTTTTTTTTTTTTTTTTGAAGTTGTCTGAGAAATTTCATTATACCAGATGACTAGAGGAAGAGCCATTGAGGGATGGTGTAATAGAGTTTTGGGATGGGTTTTGGTAAAACATTTTGCTAGATATCTTCCGAAAGTGGTATTAATTTATTAGAGAGTTTACAGCTTTGTCTATATAAAAGTTATTGTCGATGATTATTTTAGGTTTAGTCTAAATGGTATAGTTCTAAACTCATCGCATCAATTTAAAACTCAATTTAACAGATTATATAATATCACGTTATTTAATAAAAAATATTTATGCCATTCGACGAAGAACTTAAAACTTTATTAAATGCCTTAATTAAATTATGTGGTATTTAAAAAACGGTTAGATCAAGTTCTGGATTGATCTCTACCGGATGGGTTCAGACCTTTACAAGTCGTACATAATCTAAGCTTGTCAATGATTGGAGAGGGTTTATAGCTTTATCCGTGTAAGAGTTGTAATGGAAGTATTAAAGATATATTTGGTTTATTAAGAGATTGAACCATTGTGTGAAAATATTTGGTTTATTTCTATTAGCTTCTGCTACATGGATTACGGGTTAATCATTGAATTTACCCCCCAACACATTTTAGACAACTTTATCGATCCGTAAGGTGTGAAAGAGTAATACACTATCTTTATAACTACACATATTGACAATCGACCCACTTTTTGAATTTGAATCATTCCAACACACCTATCTTAGGAACAAACTATCAAAACAAAACAAAACAATGTGGCTTAACTATCAAATTTAGTTATAGATCATGAAAGTGTAAGTTTATGTGGCTTAACTAAACAAAACAATGTGTTTTTGGTCTCTTTCTAAAATAGATACACTAACGGTAGGGAATGAACCATATCAGCACTTTCAAATAGACGAACATTTGTTTGCAAACTGTTTCTTTGACTTCAAATTCGGTCGATCGTTCTTTACTCCCCTTCTTCTCTTTTTGTCACGTTCGGTACGCTGTTCGGATTGTTAGCTAAGCCCATTTTTCATATATTATATCTAGTCATATACTCCTTCCATGGGAAATTTCTTTCATTGACTTTTGAAATTCAAAAAAAAAAATTGGAAAAAAAAAAAAGATTTGAAGTTGGTATAATCGGATAGATGCAATCTAATCATATCATCATTCTGTAATTTTATTATAATATTAGAGTAAATTAGTTGGACTTAATTCACCTAAACTTTTATTTAACAAAACTTAAATAATTTAAATTTATAAAATTAAATTTATATTTTTCTAATTTTCACAAATTATATTATTTAATTTTTAAATTTCATTACAAAACTAACGAACTTGATCACTTGCCATGCATAGTTCGATTAGCTGCTTATTTAAAAAAAATATGATATATTTAAAAATTGATTCGATTTTTTTTCTTACTCGATCCGGTCATTTATTTAAATAACTTATTTTCAAGCCAATTTTAAACTAATCTTTAAGTACAGTTTACTTTTAATATTTATTCCTTTGTTTACCATAATTACAAAGCAAGATCAACTGATAATCATGACAAGACATCTTAAAGATCAGGATTAGTATGGTAATTAAGAGTTAGCTGTCTTGTAACACAGTCATTGGTTTAAAGTGAAAGGAAAATTTTTGGTTATAGTAGTGGAAATTAGAATATGCTTCCCATTTACAAACTTTTAACTAAATGGACAGTATGATTGATTTCAAAGCCGGAGCTGCTTTTTTGACAAAAAATATCACAAATGGACAAAAAGCTTTGGAAGGTAATGTCAAAACATGTCCGATCCGTGGTTCTTTGATCCTGAATCCACAGTGATATCTCTCATACCGAATTTTATTTTGTAAAACTAATTATTTAATTTCAGAAATTGATTTTTAAAAATATTTTTAACTAATTAAGTTAAATAAAGTTGATAAAATGCAAATATTATTACTCATTTTTAGAGTAATTAATTAAATACTATCGTATATTTTCTTTTGGAAAAAAATAAATGCTGTCAAATAACTCATATTATACAATTTTTATTCTAATTTTCATTTTTACTTAGAAAATGAAACCAAGCGAAGCCTTCAATAATAATATTGAGAATTTTTTGGATAAAATTTATTGGATTGATTTATTTTAAACATATAAAATATTGATGTGATTATAATATAATAATTAGAAATTGAAATGTACAAAATAAAATTAAACCCTCAACATTTAATAAAAACTAATATCAAACCTTTGATTGATGGGTCTATAGTCTATAGATAGAAGGTAATCAAGCGACCAATTTCATGGTAAATTTGGGTTGGTTCTAATATTCGTGGTGATTCTTTTCTCCCTTTTAACACGTAGTCTTAGTAACTTCTAATCATGTAGTTCATGATTTTCTTAGACCAAGAACAAAGGGCCATGGTTTTTTCAGATTTTCCTGTTTTGGCCTTCCAGGATCGTAGATAGAGATGATAATACAGTATATGATGGAGCTCGAGTAAAAACTGCGAATTCATTTATAGGGGCAGGAATTTAGGATTAGTGTCGATGAAATAACTTCATAAAAATGATTCAATTTGAGGAACTTTTTGAAGAAGTCACCAAATGTCTATATAAATTGTAGAGTATTCTCATTCGATATAGCATAGAAACAGATCAAGTAGAATAGAACAAAATAATCTCTACAAGTTTGTTTCACCTTCTGATAAGTACTCATAGTTTTTTCTTCTTTTTTTTTTAACACATGGCAGTATGGCCCTGAACTATATTTGCGTTTCTTGTTACTACCAAAAATTTATTCTGATTTTTTTATCTCCCCAATTCTCATAAGAGCAAGATAAGCAATAAGACGATAGCCCACAAGCATTACACCTAAAGCAACAGCTGCAAGAACTTACCCACCAAGCCCAACTTCTTTTATACCAGGAAACTCACCAATATTACAAAACCCATCACCAATTTCACATGGGTATTTATCAAAGTATTTGTATTGAGACCCCAAAAGAAGCCTGTAAGTGTAATGAGTAAAAGAAATGTACTTGACCCAAGCTATGAATGAAGGCACAGGTTGCACATAATACCCACCAGCTAGACGAAATATTAGCATGATCACTGATCCAAGTGTTGTGGCTGGCTTTGTGTCCATTATTACTGCCCCGAGAGCAAGCCCAAAGCCTTGAGATATTAGTACATGGAATAGAATAGTGAACAAAGTGTAGAAGAAGTTTGAAGGGTTCAATTTGAGACATCCTGTGAAGTATGTCATGATGACATAGCCTGTGGGGAAGACCAGCTCCATGGGAAGGTCGGCAACTGTTTTCAACATGAAGTAGGAGGAGAGTCGGTACATTCCAGAAGATCTTTCTTTCTCGAGTATCGCCTGTTCGTTTGGGAAGGTGAAAATAGCACGGAATAGCCCAAAGTAACTCCAAACTCCTATCGAAAAGTAAAGATATTCAATCTTTAGTATAATAACATTTTCACACATTATGTCGGCCGATTAAACAATTGACATCTTCACTGAAAGCTAATTAATAGGCAGATTTATTTCATGTTTGAAGTTAAACCCATTAAAGAGATGGAAGTCAAGAAAATGTACCTGATTTTGTAAGTAGGAAACACTTGAGTGCCACCATAAGAGCCCTACAACGAGAGATGTGACCAGTACTAGAGCAATTTTAAGGGCAGAGAAGGACTGATACCTATTTTGTTTCACTCCTCTCCTTAATAAAACAATGAATTGTTGCCACCAACTGGTTGTCCACTGCTCAAATTCTGTCTTCTTCTTCCTCTTCAAATTGATGGCTAATGATCTCTTCAACTTGAGATTTCAATTTTCCATAAATATTGTATTTATATGATGAAACCAAAGACTCCTTGACCATATCTTGATTATGATGTCACTCTTCCTTTGCCACTCCTGTTGACAATATGTAATTCTTTGTAGATTTATCAAATTAAAAAAAAACCAATTAAGTATCCTTTATATTCCTCATATAGTTTTTACTTAAGAAATGCATGTATAGATCGAGAGTATAAAACGACTTGGCATTCTAGCCTACTCTTGAAGTAAAAAGCTCCAACCGTTTAGATATGGTCAAGTTAGTACTTTTTAGTTTTTTCTATCAGGTGCTAATGTTGATTCATCATAACCTTCTTAAATATATACTCCCGCGGGGAGTACTTCGAGCTACCGTTTGAATTCGTCGAGAATAGTTCGATGGTGCGCTGCTTCTATTCGTCTCCGTTGTATCCTGAAATATAGATGCCGTTCAACTTTTTGTACCAACATAAGAAGACGAATATGTTTTAAGGAAACTGTTGCATAATAGGTATCAGTTTGATTCTCTGTTTCTATTCTGTTCTAATTTTTTCAGATTCTATTCTGTTTTAATTTTCTATTATGTTTTGATTTTACAGATTTTATTTTATTTTACTATTCTATTCTGATTTTATAGATTATATTCAGTTTTATTATATTTGTTTTTCCTATTTCATTCTGTTTCGTACATATTCTATTTTACATATTATTTTATTTTATAGTATCACTGCTTTTTTATCTACTGTTTATAATTACTATTCATAATATTATGTTTATTATATATACATAAATTTTCTACATGTTTCACACTTGAAGTTGTGCTGCCACAACATTCAAGAGTTTCCTAGAACAAAAGAGCAAAGGAAGCCTTTACATGGGTGACTATTGTATGTTTCACACTTAGTTCTCCTTTACTCATGGTTTTGCTTCATAGACGAGGAAGTGTAAGAGCATCACCATGAGTTTATTCATGGACAGCCATTTTTGCATTGGTTTTTTTCATTTGAGATTTTTTTAGGCACAAAAAGAAAAGATTTTTTGAAAGATTTATCATTTGAGTAGGGGCCAATTAGTTTAGATTTTTTAAAGATTTTCAGTAGAAGTTTCTGAAAAAGTGGCCAGGATTTAGGGAATTTATTTTTAAATAATAACTTGTTTGCTAGTCCAAGCTGACAATGTATATTGGTCTCTTGTCTTTCTTCAAGCTCAAGCAACTGCCTTACTCAAGTTTCCGTTACTCTTGCAACTATCCATACAATGTATATTGGCCTTCGTCTTTCTACTAACGTGTTGTCTAAAAGATTATGGAATATTATATAGACATACGTGCGAAATACAATTTAATGTCAATACAGAAACAAAAATATAATTTACATCCATAAACTTTTGAATGTAGAATTTACACGCAAAAAATATTGCAACTATTGGGTTTATCTATACGCATTGATCATCCGCTTGTTAATAATCTCTAAGATTTTGCCGGCTTCAATATTCGTTTCCACAGTGCAAGAATGACCATACAAATCAACTCACCGTGTTGAATTGATAAAAATTACTTAACCAAGCAAGAGTTACATACTGTTCTTGAATACCTAAACTAAAAATATATAATTAAACTATATCAGAATAGTTTGAAGCTAAATAAAATAAATACAGAGAACAAAGAGTTAGATAAATAAGAAATCAAAAAATTAAAATAAGTACAGAAAAGAAAGAGTTAAATAAGATAAATACTGAATGAATATCATCATGATCCAAATATCAAAGAATAATCTTCTCCCGAACACTCCATTGGAATCCCAACTTTTCCAAGATAGCCGCGGCTAGGAGTAGATAGGCCGTCATCGCTTCCTTGACTTGAGAGACCACTGTCTTATAATCACTCATGACCAGGGATAAAGAAGAGTGATGGAGGAAGACATGGTAGATGAAGATGCACAGATTCGCAAGAAGATAGACCATGAATCGACTGCCATCTTCAAGGATGCTAGCTGTCCTGTTACGTTGCTGGTACGTAAGAAAGAAATAAGGGTTCGTTCATACGGACCACAGACGTAACAGGACCGTTAGCTTCTTCGAAGGGAGCAATCTGAGTGCTGATCTCTAACCCTTCAATAGTTCAATCACGTTTAACCTCTTCTCTCTGCTAGTCTCTTATATTCTCTTCTAACAGATTGATGTTGTTATATAAATAGGCGAATAGGCATTGATATCTGGTTTGTAAATATTAGGTAACTTTCCTTAATTATTCCTTAAGTTAACTTAACCTAGAAGAGAAGTCCAGTTGGCATAGATTGTTGAATATAGATAGAACAGTTAGGATGAGATTTTAACAAAATCTCTAAAATATCGATCCATCAGTTATTAAAGAGTAGTTTAATTCAAAATCACGATATCTTTTCATCAATTGATCGATGAAAAACCGGTGCGACTGCTTGAAAACCAATCAAGCTGGCCAATATCTCTCTATAAATAAAAAAAGGGATAATATATTTCATTTTCAAGAACACACAATATTCGACAAACTCTCGGCACACTCAGGTCGACGCTTAGCTATTCCGTTCATCTCCGAACAACGTCGAGATTTCTATTCAGTAGATTACGATCTTTAACTGCGATCATCCTCGGATTTAATAATGTTCACTTTGTTATTGTACTTGTTCTTCATTTTGTCTTTATTTTGGGGTTCAAATAAAAAGACCTTTATAAATATCCATGAAAAAAAAGAATATATATATATATTCATACATATTGTTAGATTTTTGAAATATAACAACAAGATTGAGAGTAAAAATGTTGACCATTGAGAAAAATCTGAAAAATGAATTTCATTCAACATAATTATAAATCGGACTTGATTACAATATGTAAGGAAATAAAATCATCATTACAAGTTGGAGGCTGAAACTACAGCAAAAACAACGACCTACTAAACTTAATTAATGTTTGCTTAAAAACTAAACAAAAGTCTGCATAAAGCATGGACAGAACAGCAAAAGTATGCTACTATAAAAATAGCTTCTGCTCGATAAGGACCGAAGGACCAAAGGAACAAAACCTTCAATTGGGATGCAAAACAGTTCCTAAGGGAAGATTTAAACTTGCTTGGCACAAAAGAAATTCAAGAACTAAAGAGAAAATCATAAACCTTCTGCTATAGGAACCAAAAACAGCAGCCATGTAGATTAGGCCATAACTTCTTCATCTTTTATCTGATTGACTCGAAATCAATTCTTACAAGTTTATTTTGAGGAGATCTTGCTCATAGAATAGGAATCAATGCAAAATTGATGAAGAATAAAAAGGTCAACTCCGATGATAAATTGATGAGCAAGGAAAATAGACAACCTACGATACTTCTCTTTCAATGTTTTGCTCGTGATACCCAATCTATACTTGGAGTAATCAAATTTGAGACGAGAGAGAGCCTTAATGAATATGTTAGCATTTTGATTTTCAGAAATTTAATGTTCAAGTCTTATATCCCGATTT
The DNA here is from genome assembly GCA_027186245.1 of Coriaria nepalensis. Classification (NCBI taxonomy): domain Eukaryota; kingdom Viridiplantae; phylum Streptophyta; class Magnoliopsida; order Cucurbitales; family Coriariaceae; genus Coriaria; species Coriaria nepalensis. The sequence goes on along the minus strand of CP114495.1, from coordinate 8,828,830 downwards.
TTTTATCAATTCTCTAATAACATGAAATTTGATCAAGATGTATTTGGTATTACCAAATTAGATATAATTTTTTGAGACAATAGTGGCTGATTGGCTATCACAGAAAATGATTGTGAGCTCCTCTTGATTGAACCCAAGTCCGTTATGATTTTCCTTCTCCAAGTTGTTTGATTGGCGGTTAAGACAGCTGCAATATATTATGTCTCGTCAGTTGATTGAGTTACAACTTATTATTTCTTTGAGCTTCAGTAAAAGATGCATGAACCAAGAGAAAAATAGAATCCACTAGTGCTCTTCGTATTATCTATTAAGCCAGTCCAATCACTGTCAACATAACCATAAAGATTGATTTCCCTTTTTCAAACTAAAGACCTATCTTTAGAAGAACCTCTCAAGTATTTGAGAATTCTTTTAACATCCTTATTATGTAATAAGGATAATTCATAAACCTTGAAAGCATGCATGTTGCATGCATCTATCCATAAGATCAGGTCTAGTGGCAATCAAGTAAATAAGACCACCAATTAAGCTTTTGAAAGTTATAGAATCCAATCTTTTAGATAAATTAGATTTACTTAGCTTTTCTCAAGCAAGTAATGGAGTTGAAACGGTTTAGAATGTTCCATTTGAACTTCTTCTAAAGATCATTGGCATACTGATCTTGTGAAAAGTTCATTTCATTTGATGATTGATGAATTTCCATTCGAAAAAAGTACTTCATACTGCCAAGATCAATTATTTCAAACTCCCTATTCATTTCATATTTAAAAACATCAATTTGGCTTGAATCACTACTAGTAATCAAGATATCATCAATATATATAGAAACAATAAGAATAAATATACCTAACTTGATGATGTAGAGAGTTTGATCATTTTTACTCTTTTCAAAGCTTTTGCCAGCGAGATAAGAGCTGATCTTTTCATATCAAGCACAAGGAACTTGCTTTAACCCATACAATGCTTTATGAAGTTTATATACTTGGTCTTCTTTTCTTTTAATAGTGAAGCTATCAGGTTGTTCTACATAGATATCTTCGTCTAGATAGCCATTTAATTAAGCTAATTTAATATCAAGTTGAGAGATGATCCAGCTTTTACTAACTATGGTAATCAGAAGTCTGGTTGGCATAGATGTTGTTGAACATAGATAGAACAGTTAGGATGAGGCTTTAATAAAATCTCTAAGGTATCGATTTATCAGTTGGGGAAAGAATAGTTTAAATTACGGGTTGTAAATATATATAGAGAGAGAGGAGTTTGTTTTTTAAAGTCCTACTTAATTATAATTAGATGGTTCTTAGTCTCTCTTATTATTACTCTTTTTTTTTTCTAATTTTTTTTTATTAATTTTATTATTTGAAGTATTTTCTAATTTATATTATTTCATTATTTGGAGAGACTCATCAATAAATGAAGATCCGTAATATAAATTGAAAATAAACAAATAAAAATAGATTTTAAAGTCCCAAATTTTTTTATTAATTTTAAAAATACCTCAATTTCTTTTTTATCATCCCACAATCGCCGCTGCCGCTGATACTACGGCTGTTTTAGATTTTGAATTTTGGATTCACCGATCCTTTCTCATCTAATTGAAGGTGAAACTATATGATCATATACCATATGATTTCTCATCTAATTTGAAACTATATGCTCTATTTCTCTTTCCATTTCGGTCGAAATTGTTTCCCACTATGATTCACCCGAAATGTTTCATGGATGAATATTGATTTTATCTTTTCTCTAAATGGTTGAGATCAAACCTCACATGATCCATATACAAGCGATCACATGTCACCTAGTCAATTTTTGTGATTTTTTAATTAATTGAAAATAAATATTTTTTGGCCAAATTTTGACTAACTCGAAAATTCTATATTCGGTTAAACTCAATTATTACTTGATCGAAATTTATAATTAATCGATTATTTAATTATTTAATTTTAATTTATTAATTTAATTATCACTAAGTAACTTAAATTTATTTCAAATTTTAAACTAATCATGTATCTAAAAAGTTCTAAAGTAAATAACTCCCACCAAGCCAAATGAGCCCATCTACTTCTAATATTAGAATATGAAGTTAAATATTTACACCTTTACGATACTCAAATCACTACATCTACTTCAACGTGTTTTATTCTACTTTTAGTTCTTTTCTTAATTGTAAATCTCCGATTAAAGTGAAAAAAATAAAATAAAAAAGTATTTTGACCTTTTTTTTTTTATTTTAAAATATAAATCTACCATCTCAACACTTTTTTCTTAATTATTTAATGATCAAAATCTTGTTGCATTAGAAACAAATTTAATCCTATAATTATACAAATGGTAATTTAACCTTTTAGGTTATGTGTAGTGTAATTTGTAAAACTTCATCCATATATAACTTTTTTGTAACTTTTTAGTTTTTATGTTGTTTAAATTAGATTTTTTTTGTCACTATATTCATTTTATTATTATTATTTCATCTTTAATATTTTACTATTTCTATTTTTCTTCCTTATTAATTCATTATTCTATTTTATAATTAACTTTTTATTTTTAATTATTGAAAAAATATATATTAACAACCGAAACCTAATCTAATTTTTTGAAGAAAAAAAATAGATCGAAATGATCCGAAAGAAAAAGACTGGTCAAAATAATCCACTTTTTTTTTTTTTTTTGCAAAAATTGATTGAAACAGTTTGATTTCTTCTTGAAATATCTAAATTGAATTGACCATATTTCTTCACAAAGACTCGATCGGATTGATCCAATTCTTCACAGAGAATGAGATCAAATTGATCCGGATTTTCCTCGTAAAGAGTCATATCTAATTGAACCAAAAAAGAAAAAAAAAAATAGAGGAATCGAACCAAACCTCCGATTTGGGTTGAGTTTTTTCTCCATGAAGAAGAACTCAAACCGGACCTCCATCGATTCCTCTTTCTTTCTTTGTTTTTTTTCAGTTCAATTAGATCCGGCTCTTCACGAGGAAAATCTGGATCGATTGGATCTCATTCTCCGTAAAGAATCGAATCTATCCGATTATGTTACTTGAGAAGAAACGACTAATTCTATTTAGATACTTCACGAAAAAATTAGATTGTTTTGATTCACTTTTTTTTCGAAAAATCGAATCAGATTTCGGTTATTAATATTATTATTATTTTCTTAAAAATAAAAATAAAAAGTTAGATTATGAAATAAAATAATAAATTTATAGAGTAGAAAAAAAATAATTAAAGAGATTAAAAAGTCTCTCGACCAAAAGAACTAAAAACTTGTAAAAAAAAAAAACTATATGGAGATTAATTTATATAAATCAACTAAAAAATTAATATAGCCTTCTAAAAATATTTAATATATATTTTCAAATGCCACATTAATATTAATAAATTTAAATAGAATTATACCGTCTAAGAATTGCTCTGAATACTGATTGTATCCCTCATTTTCTTCCAATTTTCAACCCAGAATCAAATCACTTACTCTCTCTCTCTACAGTTCAGTTCTTAAGGTTGCAAGCACCAACATTTGCTCAAAACCCAACTTCTCCAGCATAGGGCTTCGCTTCTCTCTCTCTCTGTCCCTCCCGCATTGGATCTGGCATTCTCAAACCAAAAAACCCAGCACACTTCCATATCCTTCTTCCTTGTCCGATCCCCACCCTACCCTTTTTTCGATTCGGATCTTTTCCCAATACCAGACATAGAAAATCCCCACCATTGAAATGGTATAATGCCCATTAAATGATGACCAAAAAAACAGAGGACCAAGAAGAACAAGAAGACGAGCAGCTCTTCTACGAATCCCTCGATCGCATCCTCTCTTCCTCGTGCTCTTGCTCTACTTCCAATTCAGACAACGACGAAAACAAAGATTCCTCCTCCTCCTCCACCAATCACTATGCCGCTTCGAAATACGATATCTGGGTCTCTGAACCCTCCTCTGTTTCCGAGCGCCGGACCCACCTTCTTCGAACAATGGGCCTCTTCTCCAATGGTCAGTATAATGCCTTTCCTCTGTTTCTCCTTCTCCAATTCTTTCAATTCATTCGCTAAACGAGTCTAGTTTATTTGTAGATAATGACCATAAAAACCGTGTAGCTCTTAAATCTAAGCCGCCTGCCGGAAAAAATTGTAGTAATGATGGGGTAATAGTAGCTAAGGTTGATAGTGATCAAGTGCGTACCATTAAAGATCTTGACAATGGCAAAGAGTTTGTACTGAATGAGATTAGGGAAGATGGTATGTGGAATAAAGTCAAGGAAGTGAGTACAGGAAGGCAGTTGACCATGGAGGAGTTTGAGATGTGTGTGGGCCATTCCCCTATCGTTCAAGAATTGATGAGGAGACAAAATGTAGAAGATGGTAACAACAATAAGGTTAATTTGGACTCAAGTGCAAAATTTTGTAGTGGAGGGGGTCAAAATGTGAAATCGAAAAAGAAACTGGGCGGGTGGTTTCAGAGTATAAAGAACACCGTGATTACTAAAGAGAGACGGAGTAGTGATGAGAGAGGAGATGCCTCCTCAGAGAAAGGTGGGGCCCGGTGGAGCTCGGCTACGGATGATAGTCAGGATGTTTCGGTTAATGAGCTGGAGCCGGAAAGGGTCCGGGTTAGGCAGTTTGGTAAGTCATCAAAAGACCTAACTGCCCTTTATAAGAGTCAAGAGATAAAGGCTCATTCTGGATCGATTTGGAGTATTAAGTTTAGCTTGGACGGGAAGTATCTTGCTAGTGCAGGTGAAGATCGGGTTATTCATGTTTGGAAAGTTGTGGAATTGGATAAAACCGAACAAGGGAATTTGAATCTTCTTGTTTTAGCTAATGGTTCGTCTGAAATGACGTCATTATTTCCTAATATGGATTATAACTATGTGGAGAAAAAGAGAAGGGGGGGGTCTTCTATTAGCCGCAAATCGTTGAGTTTGGACGAAGTTTCTGTGCCGGAAACTGTCTTTGGGCTTTCGGAAAAACCTGCTTTTTCGTTTGAGGGTCATTTTGATGATGTCCTTGACCTCTCATGGTCCCAGTCTCAGGTTAGTATCTTTTCTTTTTTCAAATTAATTTCGTGTGCACTTTATTTTAAATGTATACAGATTTATAGTTTTGCTTGTTGTAAAAACCCATTTTTAGGCTGTAATGAGTTCACAAGTTGCATATTCATTTTGGATGCTATGAAACCAAATATCTTTACTAAGTTTAGTTCTTTAGTCTCCACTTCAATTTTGTGCTGATTCTTTTATTTGTTTATTTGAAAAATAAAAAATAAAAAACAGCAGTTGCTCTCATCTTCAATGGACAAAACCGTGCGATTATGGGACTTGTCTAGCAAATCTTGTCTCAAAATTTTTTCACACAGTGATTATGGTAATCCCCTTTATATTTATGAATTAATGAGCTGAAATATATCTTTCCCTGAATATTGAAAATAGATATGTAATTTCGCTATGAAACTGGTTTTGCTTGATGCTAATTAAACTGTTCTGGGGTTTCTTTTCCTTGTATCTGTGTTTGACTCAGTAACTTGCATCCAGTTTAATCCAATTGATGATAGATACTTCATAAGTGGGTCCCTTGATGCTAAAGTACGTATATGGAGTATCCCAGATCGTCAGGTTGTTGATTGGAGTGATCTCCATGAGATGGTTACTTCAGCTTGCTATACTCCAGATGGCCAGGTCAGACTGTTAATAATTTTCTTCTTCTTCTCCTTCATTTGTTGTTTCCCCTGCTCAAATCAATCTCTTATATTTTGAAGGGCGCATTGGTCGGTTCATACAAGGGAAGCTGCCTTTTATACAATACCTCAGGTATAACCATCTGCTTTATCCACTCTTTTAAATATGCCCTGTTAGCATATTAGGGATCATCTAGTTAAGCGTTTGAAACTTGAGGTTAGACTTATAAAATATCTACTTTGTCTCTAAGTTTCTAACACTAATCCAAACGTAGAGCCGGTTTACATCCTAGGCTTCATTTGAGATCACTTATTTTTTGTCTAGTGTTGGTTTGAAGTCAAGTTTGGGACCACAATATTGTTTGCATAAACTCCAAATTTGAATGTTATAGACACTTAAAACTTACTAATCCTTATGCTATTTTCAATTTTGTCGTCTCTTGCAGAGAATAAATTGCAACAGAAAGGTCGAGTGAATCTTCAGAATAAGAAGAAGAAATCTCATTACAAGAAGATCAATGGTTTCCAAGTAAGTGTCATCACAAGACAATGAGAATTCAACCTTTTTGTTTTCTTTTTCAAATGAATTAGATCCCTTTATTCTAGTCAGTTTCTGATCATATTCGATGTCACAGTTTTCTCCAGGAAGTTCATCTGAGGTATTAATCACATCAGCAGATTCAAGAATCAGAGTTGTTGACGGTCTTGATCTGGTTCACAAATTCAAAGGTCTTTCCTTTTTCTTAATAAATAAGTAATGAAAGCTTTACACTCAAACTCCCATTTCTTCTAATTCTTATTATGTTGTTTAATTTCTTTTTGTATTTAGGGTTCCGTAACATGAATAGCCAAATCTCGGCCCACCTCACGGCAAACGGTAAATACGTGGTCTGTGCCAGCGAGGACTCTCACGTTTACATATGGAAATACGAGCTTGATTCTCGGCACAACAGAAATAAAAGCATCACGACCACACGCTCGTATGAGCATTTCCACTGTCAAGATGTCTCCTTAGCAATCCCATGGCCTGGTTTTTCTGGTCATAATGCCAAGGCGGGACTCATTGATGAAATCTCCACCACCACTTACCATCCTCCAACACCCATTGAGGAGGAAGAGGCAGTGGGCCTGCCACAATCAGCCCATGGGCCCATTGGCCCGCATCGTGGAATCATATCTAGCGCAACGAACAGTTACTTCTTTGATAGAATCTCAGCTACATGGCCAGAGGAGAAACTTGTCCTGCCTCCTCGTGTTAGTGCGGATGATCAGAGCATGCCTGCTTGGGGTATGGTGATTGTAACGGCCGGTTTGAGAGGTGAGATTCGAACTTTTCAAAACTTTGGGTTACCGGTTCGACTTTAAGGCTGAGGAAATAAGACAAATTGGAAGTTTTGGAGAAAGTATAAGAGCCCATCTCTTCTTTCATTTTGGGTGGGATATATATGTGTACAAATTGGAAGTTGTAAAGAATTATGAGATGAATTAAAAAAAAATATTTTATGATTTGTTTGCTTAAATATTTTTTAATTATTTTAGGTTATGAATAACAATACTGGTTTGCACTTAAATTTACTTCCCAGGATAGTTGGGAAACTGGAGTTTGAAGAAACTATATTTCACTCGACATTTTAGAAAAACTTTGATAGGACCCGGTCTAGATAATTACGACTAGGGCAAAACTTTATTCTTCGATAATCGAATAATCAAACTAACATAGGATGACCTACTATTCGAGAGGTAGGCCGTCTCTCCCTAAGAGTCCTTACTCCCCAAACTTTCTGAATACCTACACCCTAACCCTTCAACTGCTTATTATCCTACTACAAACAATTACCAAAATACCCCTCATAACAATAATCCTTATAATAATACTAGTAGTAAGACTAATACTAATAATAACTATGTTATGCTAGGCTTTATTTCTCCTAACATAAGTATGAATAATTGATGGTCTAACATTACTCCCCTCCCAACGAGACACCTTGTCCTCAAGGTGGAAATCCGGAAATTGTTGTGCGATGAACTCGTATGATTCCCATGTTGCATCGTGGACCGGCAGATTCCTCCACTTAATCAAGACTTCCCATGTATCCTTCCTCCCCGACGTCCCTTGTCGAACGCCACATAGCTCAATCGGTTCCAACAACACTTCCAAATCGGCCGTCAAGTTAGGTGGTATTGTCGGAGAAGCCCCATGAGAACCAATGGCTTTTCGGAGTTGAGATACGTGAAATACCGGGTGAATCGCCGCCGTAGCCGGTAGATCAAGTCGGTAAGCGACTGTCCCAATCCGCGCAACCACTTTGTACGGGCCAAAATAACGAGCTGATAATTTCTCATTCCTCCTCCTAGCTAGGGATTTCTGTCTATATGGCCGAAGCTTCAAGAAAACCCAATCGCCTATCTCGAAGTGCACCTCCCGCCGATGCCTATCGGCTTCCCGTTTCATCCTTTGTTGAGCCTTTGCTAAGTGCCCTTTCAGTTCCTCTAACGTGTCATCCCGCGCCTCTAAGTATTGTTCCACCTGTGAGACCGGGGTGGTGCGATGACCATAACGGACCAGCGGGGGCGGGTCGCGGCCGTAGAGAATGCGAAAAGGGGTGGTCTGCGAAGCTGTGTGAAATGACGTGTTGTACCAATACTCAGCCCAAGACAACCATTGCACCCAACGTCGAGGGGTGTCCGACACAAAACACCGCAAGTACGTTTCCAGGCAGCGGTTAACCACTTCCGTTTGGCCATCCGTTTGCGGGTGGTAAGCAGAACTCCTTTTCAACGCCGTCCCTTGTAATCGAAATAATTCCTTCCAAAATTGGCTCAAAAAAATCTTGTCGCGGTCCGAGACAATAGCTTCCGGCACTCCGTGTAAACGGACAACTTCCCTCATGAACACTGAGGCTACGGTCACAGCTGTGTAAGGGTGCCGAAGAGGCACAAAATGGGCATACTTGCTCAGACGGTCAACCACCACCAAAATGACCCTATACCCTTCCGATCGCGGTAACCCCTCGATAAAATCCATACTCACCTCAGCCCAAACTTTTTCCGGCAACGGTTAGGGTTGGAGCAGCCCCGCCGGTGACATGGCCGCATACTTGTGTCGTTGGCAAACATCGCAACTTGCCACGAATCGCTCCACATCAGTGTTCATCCCCACCCAATACAATTCGGCCGCCAAGCGTTTGTAAGTTTTCAACACTCCTGAATGGCCTCCAATTGCGCTACCATGGAACTCCTGTAACAATCGTGGTATATGCACCGACGATTTTGGAATCACTATACGCCCTTGATAAAGTAACCGACCCCCCACTACCGAGTACTCGGGGTACCCGTCATTGCCCTCCTCAATAGCCTTTCTGATTTTTCTCAACTCCGAGTCTGCCGCCGCCTCCGACTCGAGCCCCTCTATATCAAATAGCTGCGGGAGCGATATTGCCGCTAACTGGGGCCCATCTACGCGCCTGGACAGCGCATCCGCAGCTCGATTTTCCAACCCCGGCCGATACTGTATTTCAAAATCGTAGCCCAACAGTTTGGACAGCCAACGTTGATGATCTTCCGCCACCATACGTTGTTCCAACAGATATTTCAAGCTCCGCTGATCCGTGCGGACGATAAACCGCCGACCCAACAAATACGGCCTCCATTTTTGCACCGCAAACACAATGGCCATGAGCTCGCGTTCATAGACAGACTTAAGACGAGCGCGCGGCGTCAAAACCTGACTGAAATATGCAATCGGTCGCTGATTCTGCATGAGGACAGCCCCTAACCCATAGCCCGATGCATCGGTTTCTACTACAAAAGTCGCCGTGAAGTCCGGCAAAGCGAGTACCGGAACACTAGCCATTGCTTGCTTTAATTTGTCGAAAGCTTTTGCCGCCAATTCGCCCCAACGGAAGTTATCTTTCTTGAGTAGATCCGTTAAAGGCCCCGCGATTGTACCATAACCCTTGACGAATTTGCGGTAATAACCGGTTAACCCCAAGAAGCCCCGCAATTCCTTCAATGTCTTCGGTACTGGCCAATCCAGCATTGCCGCCACCTTTGCCCGATCGGCCGAAACCCCCTCAACCGAAACAATGTGGCCCAAATATTCCACACTAGGCTGCCCGAAGGTGCACTTCTTCTCATTCGCATACAATTGATGACCTTGTAATTCCGTTAAAACGACCTTCAAGTGGTCCAAATGCTCCTCAGTCGAGCGGCTATAGATCAAGATGTCGTCAAAGAAGACGAGCACGAACTTCCTCAAGTACGGCTGAAACACCTTGTTCATGAGTGACTGAAATGTTGCCGGGGCGTTGGTGAGCCCAAAAGGCATCACTAGGAACTCATAATGCCCCGCATGGGTCCGAAAAGCTGTCTTAGCCGCATCCTCTCTCCGCATTCTAATTTGGTGATATCCTGACTTCAAATCTAATTTGGTGAACACGCAAGCTCCGTGTAACTCATCCAATAGTTCGTCGATGACCGGAATAGGAAATTTATCTGGTACGGTCCCTTTGTTCAAAGCCCGATAATCCACACAAAACCGCCAACTTCCGTCTTTCTTCTTGACCAACAAAATTGGACTAGAGAAAGGACTCATACTAGGCTGTATAATGCCGGCTTCTAACATTTCTTGCACTAGTCTCTCAATCTCATCTTTCTGTGCCTGCGGATATCGGTAAGGTCGCACGCTAATTGGCGACATCCCCTCTTTCAATACTATAGCATACTCGTGATCTCTTTGTGGGGGCAGCCCTACGGGCATACAGAATACATTGCTAAAGCGGTCCACTACTACCCGCACCGCCTCTTCCACCGCGCGGCACCCCTTCGTATCCTTACCCATTTGCGGATTTACTTCGATCAGGAACCCTTGTCCTTCGCGCTCGATAGTTTGCAGTATAGTTTTCAAGCCCACTAGAGTCTTACACAGACTCGGATCTCCTTCTAGTCTCACGGTTTGCCCTTTACTACGAAACCGCATCCTCAACAATTTCCAGTTCACTGTCATTTCACCCATCGAGCTCAACCATTTCATTCCCAAGATCACATCTGAACTGCCCAAATCCAAAGGCAAGAAGTCGTCAATTACCTCCAACCCTTGCATCGTCAACCGCAGGTTTTTGCAGGAACCCGCACTTCGTACCGTAGTACCCGTTCCCAAGGTTACCCCGTGGCTGCCTGTATTCGCCAATTCTAGTCCCAGTTCCGTAATCACGCGGTTAGAGATGAAATTGTGGGTAGCCCCACTGTCGATAAGAACCGCTACACTCTGCCCTTGAATTTCCCCTTTCAACTTCATGGTGTGGTAGGGTGTAAATCCGACCACCGAATTAAGCGACACTTCGGCTAAATCTAGGTGGTGATGCATCGGATTCTCCTCTCCCTCATCATCTGTTTCTACCATCTCTTCCTCCTCATCATCAACCATTAGCACTTGGAGTCTCCTCTCCTTACAACGATGCCCCGGCGAAAATTTCTCGTCACAACGAAAACACAACCCTTTTGCTCGTTTGTTCACAATCTCTGTCTCCGTTAGTCTTTTGAAATTCCCTTCCGGACGGTACCCGGCTCTCCTCTCTCCCGGAGGTTCCCTACCGACGGTGACAGTTTGCGTCCGAGGGCTATGAGTCCCGGAATAACCTTTGTGAACAAAACTGCCATGGCTGCTCCTTTGCTGTTTTTTTGCATTTTTCTTCTCCTCCACTTGTACAGCCAAGTCCATATACTCCTCTAGTCCCTTGGGCCGTAATAACCTCAATGCTGTCCGAATTTCCGGTTTCAACCCTTTTAAAAAATTTCCCTCTAAGATTTCCGGAGGGACGCTCATTAATGGCCCGGAAAGCAACTCGAACTTCTCTCGGTATTCCCACACTGTCCCCTCTTGGCGGAGTGCCAAGAACTGTTCATATAAGTCGCCATCGTGAGAAGTCCGAAACCTTACCATCACCCTTTCTTTAAAATCCGTCCATGACCCCATGGGTCGGCGGTGCCCACACCATTGAAACCATGACAACGCCGGCCCCTCCAAACATAGACCGGCTGCCTGCAGTTTTTCCCCTTCCGATAATCCATTAACCTCAAAGTACCTTTCCACCCTATAAACCCATGCCGCCACATCCTCGCCTTCGAAGATAGGCATCTTCAATTTGCGAATATGTGGATCCACACCCATTCTGCCTGGTGTGCCCGCGTACTGCCCTTGGCCCGCCCATGGGGGTTCCGCCGGAACCCTAAAATCAGCCCACGGCGCCCTTACCTTACCACTCGCGGCAGTTCCTGCCACATAACCGCCTGCTGGCCCTTGTTCCGCACCTTTTTCCCCATGTCCGAATTGAAACCTTCCCGCTGTCCCCCACGGCTGTGCTGCCGTTCCGGAACCTTCCCCTAATTCGCCGCCGAACTCTTCCCTAAGTTGGCCGTCGACGCCCGCACCCTCTACTGCGCCGTCCACCGCTCGTTTCCCCCTTGCAGCCCGCTCACCGCCACTGCGGCTGCCTTGGCTGCCTTCTCCGGCGGTGTCCCCTGCTGACCGACCATGACCACCCACAAGTTGGTCAGGGTTCGATGGTGACCTAAACTGCAGCTCCGTCAGTTTTCCCAATATGGCTTCCAACGACGAATTCTGCTGCGCAAACTGCTGTTGTACTGTTGCGAAGCGTTCTTCGATTGATGTTTTGATCGCCATCACTTCGCTCTCCAATTTCTCCTCGAGTGCCTCTACCTTCTTCGCAGCCATCGATGATCGAGTGCTCTGATACCAATTTGATAGGACCCGGTCTAGATAATTACGACTAGGGCAAAACTTTATTCTTCGATAATCGAATAATCAAACTAACATAGGATGACCTACTATTCGAGAGGTAGGCCGTCTCTCCCTAAGAGTCCTTACTCCCCAAACTTTCTGAATACCTAAACCCTAACCCTTCAACTGCTTATTATCCTACTACAAACAATTACCAAAATACCCCTCATAACAATAATCCTTATAATAATACTAGTAGTAAGACTAATACTAATAATAACTATGTTATGCTAGGCTTTATTTCTCCTAACATAAGTATGAATAATTGATGGTCTAACAAACTTCAGGGTTCAAGTAGGAGTTTGGAAACTGAATTCCGAATACGTCCAAACTTCCGGCTGAAGAAATTTTCATTCCAGTTTACAATCAATGTGAAAGAGTTGCAGTGAAACGGTCTACCCATTTCTTCTTACATTATTGACATACATTCTATTCCACACTCACCCATTCCCCCATTACCTATCCTTCTCCATTTTCATGCATCAACCCATAACTTAAGAGAAAGCTCTGGAATCTGCTTTGCTAAGCGTACAAAATTATCTAATTTCAGGCTCACCAAACTAAAAATTTTATTAAAAAAATAAGTAAATCTCAAAGGAATCCGATTTCCAACACCCGATTGGATGGTTCAAGTCTACGTGGCCGACTCACATTCTGCAAATTATCTTATCTTCTCTTTAAAATAAAAATAAAACAATTCAGTCTTTCTTTGTCACAAAATCCACAGAAAAATGTAACAGCAAAAATCTCACTATAAAACATGACAATGCTCGATTCTCGTTACTCAAGAAAAGTGGGGCAAGAAAAGGGTACTTGTCTATGGCTCTTCAAGCTACTTCTCTACTACCCTCTGCATTTTCACTTCCAAAAGAGGTACACACTTTCTTAGGTTTCTTTCTGTTTGGTTACTAAGAAAATTTGAATCGATTTTTTCTTTTCTTTAACTGGGTTCTTGTAAAAAAAAAAAAAAATTTTCAGGGGAAAGCTTGTGCATCTTTCAGGGATTCAAGTCTATTTGGAATTTCCTTCTCAGACCATATCAAAACTGAATCCACTTCCTCTGCACTTAAGCTCAAGGTAACTAGTTTCAAACTTCTTTCAGAATCCAGATGAATCCTTTTCTTTTTCTTTTTTTCTTGTTTAACACAAACTTATTTAAAATTTTTTAGAGCGAGGCTGTTAGGGCCCACATAGTAGCAACCGCAGCAGCGGCACTAAACAGGTCGGCACCGGAAGGCAAAAAGACTCTACGGAAGGGTAGTGTTATCATAACCGGAGCTTCTTCCGGGTTAGGTCTTGCCACAGCAAAGGCTCTAGCTGAATCCGGAAAATGGCATGTGATCATGGCATGCCGGGATTTCCTCAAAGCTCAAAGAGCCGCCAAATCAGCAGGCATTCCAAAAGAGAACTACACTGTGATGCATCTAGACCTTGCCTCGCTTGATAGTGTCCGTCAGTTCGTAGACAATTTTCGAAGATCGGAAAGACCGCTTGATGTGCTTGTTTGCAATGCGGCTGTCTATTTGCCAACTGCTAAAGAGCCAACTTTTACAGCCGAAGGATTCGAACTAAGCGTCGGGACTAACCATCTCGGTCACTTCTTTCTCTCCCGGCTGTTGGTCGAGGACTTGAAGAAATCCGATTACCCATCTAAACGGCTTATCATTGTAGGCTCAATCACAGGTACTGGTTTTATTTTACTTTTGCTTAAACCTATTTTTCGGATCATAGATTTTACATATTAAAATCCCGTTTGGTGGACATTTGAATTTCCAGTTTGGAACTAAAATCTAGTTTTGTCCCATAAACAAAAGCCCAGTTTGCCTTACCAGTTTTAGAACTAGATTTTGGAAGTTGGATTTTCAGAACTAAAATTCAGTACGCACAAACTTTACATTACGCAGAGCAAATATTCAAACTGCTAAATGGAATGCGAACTAATTTTAGGAAATACGAATACTTTGGCTGGAAACGTGCCACCCAAGGCTAACCTTGGAGACATGAGGGGACTAGCTGGAGGTCTAAACGGGCTAAACAGCTCAGCTATGATTGATGGAGGAGAATTTGACGGAGCCAAGGCCTATAAGGATAGCAAAGTTTGCAACATGCTCACCATGCAAGAGTTCCACCGGAGATTCCATGAAGAAACCGGAATCACATTTGCATCGCTTTATCCAGGATGCATTGCCACTACTGGCTTGTTCCGGGAGCACATTCTCTTGTTCCGGCTTCTCTTTCCTCCATTCCAAAAGTACATCACCAAGGGCTATGTCTCAGAAGATGAAGCCGGAAAACGGCTTGCTCAGGTTAGATTTTGAATCTTTAAGGGCAAGATTGTAGTTTTTATTTTTTTGGGGTGATATCTTTTGAGATGATTGTCATAATGTAGGTGGTGAGTGACCCGAGCTTGACGAAATCAGGCGTGTATTGGAGTTGGAACAAGGATTCGGCTTCATTCGAGAATCAACTGTCCCAAGAAGCTAGTGATGTTGATAAGGCTCGGAAGGTGTGGGAAATAAGTGAAAAGCTCGTCGGTTTGGCCTGATTTCGGGATTGCTTTAGTATTGTAAACTGAACTTTTCGTGGGAGGTTTAGATTTTGATCGTTATTACATTGTTACAAGTAGATAAGTTTGATGTTGTATAATAGTTGTCAATAAAATACTCTCCTCCATTCCAAAGTGCAAATCATTTTATATCTTTTACTTGTGATCTTTTAAAAGCTTCTACAAGTAACATACCATGTAAATAACACAAAAGCTTCTAGAACTGTGATCATATAGAGGAGGTACTACAAGTCAATAACACAGAAAAAGTGGGACCAGTCAAGAAGCTTGCAATGAGAGAGGCGTTATCTTGAAAATAGAGTGATTATCAAATCTGACCAACATTTTGAAAGTATAGGGATTATCTTTGTTTTTCTAAAACTTTAGAGGGTGCTCTATACTTTAGAGGTATAATCCTAATTTTCCATTATTCTAAAGGTCAATACCGAAAAATTCTTAGGAAGACTGCATTTATGATAATTTATCTCAACTACGAATATTATTTTATAAAATTACATTATATATTATATCAATCTTATATATTATTTACCAGATTCGCAGAACTGTCAAAAAAATTATCATCAACACTTCCAGTTCGAAAAAGTATTGGGCTAAGAGAAAACTAGTGTATAAAAAACTTTACTGACCCAATGATCCAGTCCAACAGTCTGTTAACCCAGTTTTGGCCCAAAAGCCTACATTCTAGTAAGAAACAAATATAAACGGCCCACAGCCCAATCACTTAACTGCTAGGAAAGAAGCCTTACTAGGGTTTATCATTCCATTCGTCCCTCTCCCGCGCCAGAAAGCAGAGTGATCGATCAATCCATGGGGAAGAAGAGGAAGCACAGTGAGACGGAACCTGCCGTACCAGCCAAGAAGAAGGATGAAGTTGCAGAAGAGCGACCGAAGAGAACGCTCTTTGGCTGGAAGGATAAGACCGAAGAAGTAAAGCATTCTGAACCTGATTCCGATGCTCCGTTTTTCAGGAACAAGGAGAAGGTTCTGGTCACTTGCTCTCGTCGCATCAATTTCAGGTTTCAAATCTCATTCTTATGTTTTTTTGTTCTTTTCCTTTTTCATTTCGCTTCGTCGATTTTTTACCGTTTCAATTGTTTTAGATATCGGCATTTGATGTTGAACTTGGTGTCGATTCTTCCGCATTGTAAGAAGGATAGCAAGGTTGAGTCTAAGGCAACTAAGGGTGCCACTCTGAACGAGCTTGTGGAGCTAAAGAGCGGCTCTTCCTGTCTGTTTTTCGAGGTGAACTATCTCTTTTTCTTTTTTTCTTTCTTTCGAGCTAAAGAGTTGCTGTGACCTTTCTTTTTTGACTACTAGTTTAGTCAATCAGTCAAGGATGAATTCAGATTGGTATTGCTTTAATTGGTTTTTTCTGTAAGTTTGTTGAGCAACTTCACCAAATGTTTTGAAATTGTTGTTCTTTTTAGTTTTTGGTTCATTAGGAGAGCGCTTGCATTGTAGGTTAACTATTTGTAAAGCTTACTAAAACTTTGTGGATTATGTATTTCTTGTTTTCAATATTCCTAACTATTGGTACTATCGTCTATACTACCAGTGCAGGAAACATAAGGATCTCTATCTATGGATGGCAAAATGCCCTAATGGTCCATCCGTTAAATTTTTGGTTAATGCTGGTAATTTCATACCTCTTTTTAGTGTTATTCATATATTTGTAGTTTGGTTTCCTGTGCTAAAAGCAGATTGATTTTGTTTTCTTCAGTACACACCATGGAAGAATTGAAGCTTACTGGAAATCATCTGCAAGGGTCACGCCCTCTTTTGACTTTCTCTTCTAATTTTGATAAAAGTGCCCACTGGAAGCTCTTGAAAGAGATGATAATCCAGGTAGGCATTGCTACAAAATTGTATTTTGCTTTCTTCATGGAATTTTTTCCGAATTCCTTTCCACTTATGTTCTTTTATGTTTGTTTCAAAATCGTACTTTTATCTGGGTTCCCTCATGTCGTATGATCTGAATTTTTGTTCTTTAGTTGTATGATTATCCTTGTGCTAGAGAAGAATTGAGCTGACTACAACTCATCAGATTATTAAATTCTTCTGCTTGAAAGCTTGGAAAACGTTACTGAATATATTTGCTTGGGTAGTTAATCATTATTTTTCTCACTGTATTATAAGACACAATGAATGAACAGCTGGTTCCTTACAAGAAATACTATCTTAGCTTGTGTAAATTGGTTTTCTATTTCTTGTTAGATATTTGGAACGCCAAAAGAACACCGGAAATCTAAGCCATATCATGATCATGTCTTTGTTTTCTCAATCGTTGATGACCACATATGGTTCCGGAATTATCAGGTTAGTGATTGTATCTTATGCCAGTTTTGTTATACCTCTGCATATTTTGTCTTAATCACTATATGTGAAGCAATGATTTACAGTTTTCTCATTGATGGGGTTTATTTTTCCTTCCTTTGGATATACGTTTCTTCTTGCATTATCTATTACTCTAAGTAGTAAATAGTTTATTCATCTTGTTTGATGCACAGATATCAGTTCCCCACAATGAGTCAGATAAAATAGCTCGAGGAGGGTTAGACAAAATGACCCTCGTTGAGGTCAGTAGTGATATCTTCTCTTGTTTAATATACCTTTAGACTGTTTGTTGCATTTCCTAGCTCCTAACGTTATAAATTATTTATAGGTTGGCCCGAGATTTTGCTTGAACCCAATCAAAATATTTGGTGGCAGTTTTGGAGGCCCGACTCTTTATGAGAATCCATGTTATGTCTCACCAAATCAGGTTAGATGGCTTCAAACTTATTCAACTTCCTTTCATATTATTTCTTCAAATAATGTAATTTAAAATGCATTCTGATTTCTGCATCTAGATTCGAGCTTTGGAGAAGAGGAAGAAGGCGGGTAAGTATGCAAAGAAGGTGAAAGCAAAGACGAGGAGGAAGATGCATGAGCTCGAGAATCCATTGGAGCCAGACGAGTTTGCAGACATGTGGAAGGAGTGACCGATTTTCGGATCATTTTATATGTACCGAAATGATTAGAGTTTTGTTTATGATCATGTTGTATGATTGGAGTAAAAATCTTACAGGTTACTTGCATGGCATCAACGATGTAATGCTTAAAGGTAGGATTATACTCCCATTTTGCATTTTTCTTTATGGTTTTATCAGCTGTACTAAATCTTATATATATACAATTTTTCTGGTGAAAAGTGACCATAAAAGTTAAGTGGGTCTAATTCTTTTGAACAAGTGGGCTTACTGGACCGTATCTCACTAAGTCTTAGTGAGATGCATGGGCTGGAGGGGCGACGTGTCCTTTGGAATGTATGTTAGTTTGTGCTGAGTTTTAAGTTTTCTAAAACCAATATAATCCGAAACGTTATGTAAAATTGCAGATGAGAGGGAACAACTATGAACGAATGAATTGGTAAATTTTTTTTTTTTTTTCAATCTTTCGAAATTATCTAGATTAGTCTAAAGTGTCTTTATTATTTATATCCGATTATTTCGTAATATTTGTTTAGTTATACGGAAAAAATGGCAATGAGGAGACAGAGAACGGGTAAATAAAATTGACATTCCACATAAAGCTACCTTCCTGGATCGGAATCATTCCTTTTCAATTTAGACATTCAGAAATGAAAAATAACTCTCCATACTATATCCTAAAATGGTAACGAAATAATAGTAATTCATACCAGAATTGTGATATTGACTTCGCTTATCATCCGACCAGATAAGACAAAAGAGTTACCAAAAACCAAAAAAAAAAAAAAGTAATAACAAGGAAAAAGTCAAACAAAAGGATAGAAATTAGATTAGATAAAACTATAAAATTACCAATCCCCATGAAATTGGTCAACCAGTGCTCCGAATTGCACGGAGGAACAGACAAATTTACTTCTCACAGCATCCCAATCAAAAACAAAAAACTGTTAGATAAGCCATGGCTCCTTTCATTGTCGTTCCAATGTTTATCAAGAAGTGGGGCCTATTACCCACAAAATTCGGTGACTGAAGACATGTGAGAATGAGAGCATATACCTCGAGAAAATATTTCATATAATTGATGTAATTTTATATAATTTATTATTATTATTATTTTATCATATGAGGAAAATTTTATTTTAAATAATCCAATTTGATTTAAAAATATATATTATTTTTAAAATTAATTGATATTATAATATTTTTATTAAAATTAGATAATTAAGATTAATTTTTTTAATATAATAAAATTATATCAATTTTAAATTATATAAAATATTTTCTCCTCTTAAATCAAAAAAAAAAGAAAGAAAAAAAAAGCAGATTGCCTTATAATTGTACTTATCTTTCACATGTGAAATGTACGGTCCAAAAAACACAGCTCATTGTTTTATTTTCTTTATGTCGTTTCTTATAATCAAAGATGAACAATCACGTGCGCCATTTGTGTCGGCTTCTATACATCTCGATTATCTTCGCTGTCACATTTATTATTTATTTATTTATTTATTTATGCTATATAAATATTGTGCATATATTTATATATATTAAAGTTATGGATTTTGCTCTAAGTATTTAGCCATAAATAAATAAATAAATAAATATATATATATATATATATAAAATGTGTTTAGAGAAATGGTTGGATTAACTTCCGGAGCACGAAGAAATTTTAAAATTGATAAAAATATTATATAAAAATTTTGGTGGGTAAAAATATATTTTTAATAAAATTTTAATAATTTTAGAGAAAAAAAAATTAAATTTAATAAAGTTGAGAAAAGTCCTACAATCTTAACAATTTTAAAATAATTAAGATCCAACAACATTTTTTTAATTATATATATTTTTTCTATATATTAATTTATTTTAATTATATATATATTATATATATATTATCATATTATACTAGTCATATTAATCGGAGACTATATATATATTTCAACCAATATGAAGCAAGAGATGCGTAGTACGTGGTTAGAAAGATTCCTTAAGCTCTTTTATAATCAGAAATGTACGATGTGGTTGTTAGTTTTTCATTTTCATTTATTTATTTATTTATTTATTTTTCCTTCCATTTAATTAATATTTAATTTTTGATAGACTATACAATTCAGTCAATATCGACCAATTAGATGTATAATAAGAGTATATGAAGTTTGAAAGATTCTTATTACTATTTTATCATTATTATCAAGAGCTATATGATCGGGCACTAACGAAAGATTTATCTTTTTTTTTTCTTTTTTTTTTTCATTTTTTGATTAAAAAAATTGAATTAGAAATGTTGTATTCTTTTTCTTTTTCTTTTTCATATATTTAAAGTTTTCATATTAAATTATAAAGTTTCATTATTTATTTATTTAATTATCATAATAATAAAAATTTAAACATGTACTAAAATTTAAATACAAATTATTAAATATCTTAAAAATTCAAACAAATTATTGTAATTATTATAATATTATATATGTTCCAATTATATATATAGATCAGATTAAGGTCATGCATCAGCAATCAATCAGTTTAAATATATTTTTGTAATGCTTAATTTAAAATTTTTTTTAAAAAAGGTTCAAAATTTGGCAGTATCTTGAGAAGAATAAATTGTGTTCTTCCTTTGTAAGTGGGTGGACCTTATTATATAAGACATACATGTCGGAAATAGGAATATTCCTAATCAACTAATTCTTAAGTGAAGAGATATCCTTTATCAAATATCACTTTAGTGTTCTTATCAAGTCGTGTTATAGAAGTAAGAAAATGACTATGATAGTATTAGTTTCTTATGATAAGATTACTTTTGCTTTTACTGAATCAAAATTTGCCCATATTGAAAAGATTGGTATTTTTTTTTTAATTTAATTAAATTTCTGTCAAATGTTGTGATAAGGAGGGGGTGGTTGTCCCTCTTCCAATAATTCAGGGGGTTTATTTAGAAATTTTGATAGTAATGGGGTCTTTTTTTGCTAAATTCCCTTATGTAAATAATATATTTTTAACACGATTTCAAACTAATTTTTAAATGAATCGGAATTTTAAAATGGAATATAATGGTTTTTTTTTACCTATATAGGATATGACCAAATTTTATTTTTAATTTTTAATTTTTAATTTTTTATATAAGGGAGTTTAAAAATGAAGTACATAAATCTAATTTATAAAAATTAGAGATATGTTGATTTAATTTTGTAAGTTTAAAAGACTTTTAAGTCTCATATAATGAAAATTGAGAGGGTTTAAAATCCAGTTTACTCAAAACTTAAAATAATAAACACAAATCCAATCACGTCACTCAAATATAATCTTAAGAACAAATTAGTTTATTAATTCATATTTAATCATTACAATTTAGGGCCACCTACTATCTAAGATCTTTCGTGTCACCAGTGTGTCTATAAATGACATTTATCATTTCTTGTATATATATATATATATAAATTAGAAACAATAAAAATAAATATTTAATTGAAAAAATCTATGATAAAATTTAAAATAAATTTTAATTTTAATAAAATAACAAAATTTATTAATAAAATTGAAATTTGACAAAATTATATAACGTCGTCCACCTAACTGCGGCCAAATGAATATGTATGCATTATGAGTTGAGGCCCAGTGCAGTGTTATTATCGTAGTTATTAAATGCAGTTTGTTTGTTTTTTTTTTGGGGGGGTTAGAAATGAAGTGCAGTGTCATACATGTTGAGTTACGGAAAGTGGGACCCGCCATATGAACGTGATAATGATCCAGCTGACTAAGTAAGCTACTAACTACTGTCTAGTGAGAAAAATCTTCTCACGTGGTGGGACCTCATGCCGGGAGCAAAATTATACTTATTAATTACGGCAATTTTTTATTTTTATTTTTTAATCTTTTTGCTGATCATATAATAAGTATCAAAATCAATACTCTAATCGGGATTCCTGACATCGGTACCGATTTGTAATGATATCCGATCATATGCCGGTATCGGAAACATCTTGGTGATGAGGATAGCTATCGGTAATGGTAATTTTTGATGTCGAGAAAGTTTGAACCGACATTCATACTTTTATAGATCGGTATCGGTATCGTATTAGGCGTGACAAAAGGGTTTTCGTTTTCATCAATTTTGAAGAGTACAAACTAAATAGAGATTTTGAGAAAAATGATAGATGGAATGGTCTTGATTCTTGACTTGCAATCTCTGTCGAAGAAATGGTTGGAACTCATTAAAATTCATTAATGGGTAAATAGTATATAGTGTTACGTACATACTATATAGTGGTTGGTAAGCATTAATATCTGATATTGATTTTATGGGTTCCGATACGTAGGAATTTGGGCATTTTTGATCAATATGATTTTTGAGTGATATAAATAGTTAGATCTTATATTTATTTTATGATTTTTTAAAGATTTAAAAAAATTAAATCTCTTATATCATATTCACTCAGATTTTTTTTTTTTTGTTTTTTACCAATAATAGAAATTGTATTCGTAATAAAGGTATAAAATACAAGATTAAATATAAGATTATAGATTAATATTTAAAAAAAAAAAGAAAAAAGAAAAGGAAACCAATCTCGTAAGATACATAAGGATTATAAGGATGTAAGTTTAAGAGCAGTAAAAAGGAAATAAAAGGAAACAATTATAAGGAAATGGGTCAAGCTTACAGTAAGGTTTTGCATGCGCTTCCATGCATTCTCGAAGTCTCAGTGTTCACCCTTTTGCTTTTAGGGCATGCCCGTGCGCGCTACGTCTTGTCCCACAATCATCCTATTTCATTCTCATTCTTGCCAAAATATTTTAGAGAAAATCTTCATTACGTTTTCCAGATCTAAATTTTCGTTCTTCAAGTTTTAGATAAGTAAATATGAAAAGAAATTTAAGTTTAATTTTAAAATTCACGAGGTAAACATGCTTCTTATTTTAATTATATCATCCATCGACATCATAAAGAGAAACTATTTGATGAGATATGCTTTGCTTATACCTCTTGAAAAAGGGTGAAACGAGACTTACCCACCAAATTTACTACCCTCCAGAAGCTTAATCCATCATAAATGGTCTAACAAGTGAAGGAATGGGTTTACATAGACTGGTCATGATTGCTATCCGTGATTCATGCATGATTGAAGGTTCAAACATTAAAAATATATATTATATAACTTAACTTGAATAGGTAAAAAACATATTATTATTTTATTTGATGATGGAGTAGGTTTTTTTTTTTTTTTTTTGACTAAAGATAATATTTATATATTAAATGAATGATTATAAATATATATAATATAAATTAATTCAAAAAAATAAGAAATATATTTATTAGGATTATATTTTTTAAGTCTTGAGATTTATTTAAAAAATAATACTTTAAAAATTTAAAAATAAATTATAAAATCCAATAATTATTTCCCTAAGAACAAAATTCTCAAAATCCTCAAAATCTAAAACTAATATTACTCAAAAGAAAAATATTTAGTAAATTTATTTTTTAGTTTATATATAATGCAAATTTGTAGAAATTTGTCGCTATATAGTTTACTTGTAACTTTTTTGTCAATTTATAATTTAAATGAGATTTTTTAATTCATATAATTATTTATTATAACTTTTTAATCTTTAATTTTTTATTATTTTTATTTTTTCCTATTTTAATTTATGATTATATTTCATAATCCAACTTTTTATTTATCATTTTTGGAAAAATAAAAAATTTTAATATAAGAAAAACCGAAGCCTGATCTGATTTCTTCATGAGATATGACAATCAAATTGGCCGAAATGAGAATGAAAAAATTATTCCTACTAGAAAATAATTTTTTTAACAACACAATGAAATTTAATACTTTTTCATTCAATTTTCACCTAAAAAATGAAACCAAATGTATTCTAATGGCACATTTGGTTCCTATTTGGTTGAAAAACTGATAAAATGAGAATGAAAAAAATATTTCTACGGTAATAAATTTTTTTTTATCATTCACATTAAAATAAGTATCTTTAGTGAGAATCATTTTTATCTCTAACTATTTATTTACATGATATGTTTATATATTCTTAAAATTTTATTATAATATTAGAGTAATTTATAAAACTTTTTCGACTTCATAATATTATATTTAATTAAATAAATATAAAAAAAACATAAATTCATATATTTCATACATATTTATATTCTCATTCTCTCTATAAATCAAACCAAACTTATCTAAGATATATATTTATTTAGTTTTTGAATAGGAGTAAACTAAATCTAATTATCTAAAAGTCTTAGAAAAAAAAAATTTAATCTACTCCAAATGCGTTTCTTAAAAAAACCAAAACAAGCAAAAAACAAGCAAAAAACAAACAAAAAACAAAACAAAAAAGAGAAAGTTAAAACTTTTAACGTTAACATAATTTATACTAACATTACACGTATATAACGCGCACACATAGACCCCACACCATTTAGGCCAATCTGGACCCCACCAAAATTCTTCGTCGTCAAAATAAATAATTTAGACTTAAAAAAAAAACAAAAAAAAAAGCCCACCACCAGAATCCAGATACTTCTGTTTTCATGGTTATAAATAAGCCCTTCTCCCCTCTCCTTCTCATCTCATCGGCCATTATCGTACCCCTCGTACAAACCAAAGATATTTCGACCAAACTGAGAAGAAGAAGCAACACTCAACAAAAGCGAGCTCCTTTTTGCATGGCAGTGAGCTTGTTGTTGCGTGAGGTATCTGACCTCTGTCTAGGCAAACCCTCGTTGAAGCCCATTTCGGCCGCGGCCACCGTCGCCGACGCATTGACAGCGTTGAAAAAGTCCGGGGAGAGCTTCATCTGCGTTTGGGATTTCCAGGATTGGAGATGTGTTGGGAAGGTGTCTATGGTGGATGTGATCTGCTTTATGTGCAAGGATGAGAACCTGTTGCTGCCTCCTTCGTCCTGCTTAGAAGTTCCTCTGTCTCGAATCTTGCCAGAATATACAGGGATTGTCATGCATTTGGAACCGTCTGCAAGGTATTTGAGGATTTGTCTCTTAGAAAGGGAAAAATAAAATAAAATCCTTTACTTGCAATTTTCTGCATCTGGGTCTTCTCTGTTAATCAGTTTCTTCTTCTGGGTAATTAAAAATTTTCATTTTTTTGAAAGGAAAATATAAAGAAATGCATTTGGAAAATTCTTTGAGCAAATTGCATTTTCGTTATAGGCATTTAGGCTGAGTTTGCCTCGGCATTTTTGAAAATCCCGTTTAATAAATCTTCAGTTGCAGAAATTCAGTTCTGCAACTGTTAAGTGAAGCTGATCCGCATAGTTCACATTTGATTTATTTATTTTTTTCTTGTCCAAACTGAATGTTAGACTCAAACTGAAGCTTACCTTTTCTTTTCTGTAATTTCTTAGATTTAAATACCCAGTCTAATTTTGTTTTCTTTTTTTTTTTCCAGCATTTTGGAAGCCATTGATCTGATCCTCCAAGGAGCACAAAACCTAGTAATCCCAATCAAAACCAGGCTCTCAAGAAGAAAACAACTTCAAAAATCATCCAACACCACCTCCACCATCCTCCAAAACGGTAAAGAATTCTGCTGGATAACTCAAGAGGACATAATCCGGTTCCTCCTAAGCTCGATCGGCCTCTTCTCTCCAATCCCATCTTGCTCCATCTCCTCCCTTAACATAATCAGCACCAAGTACTTATCCACAAACTACTACTCTCCAGCATCCTCCGCCCTCTTAGAAATCTCTCTCTCAATGGCAAACCAAACCTCAACTGCAGTTTGCGACGGAAATGGAATTTTGATTGGAGAGATCTCCCCATTCACACTCGCCAACTGCGACGAGACGGTCGCAGCTGCGATCTTAACCCTCTCTTCGGGTGATCTGATGGCTTATATCGATTGGGGGGGCCCACCTGAGGATTTAGTGAAGATGGTGAAAATGAGGTTGAGCGAGATGAATTTGGAGACCATTTTGGAAGAGTTCTTCGAGACAGATTTGTTATCTTCTTCTTCTTCTTCGGAAGGGGAGGAGGAGGATGCCAGGAGGAGAGGGATTAGTAGGTCTTTGAGTTACAATTCGAGTAAGGTTTTTAGGAGGTCGGAAGCTATTGTTTGTCATCCTAGAAGCTCTTTGGTTGCTGTGATGATTCAAGCAATTGCTCATAGGGTGAATTATGTTTGGGTTGTTGAGGATGACTGTAGTTTGGTCGGGATTGTTACATTTTGTGATATGTTGAGGGTGTTTAGGGATCATTTGGGAAATGTGGGGTTATAACAAGTAGTAATAAGAAGAAGATTTGTGGTAGAAAAAAAAATTGGAGAGATAAATGGGGGGGGAAAAAATTTGATCATGTTGTTTGTGTACTGGGTTGTGACGGTGCATTGCTGAATTGGGTAGAAATTTCTCGGGGAAATCATGAAAATCAAAATGAGGAAGAGCTGGGAATTGGGTTTTTCTTTTTCTCTTTCTTTTAATTTTAATTTGTTTGTTGCATATAAATTTGTTTTTTTTTTGGGGGGGAAGAGGTGGCGTTTCAGTGCGTATTTGATGATGATCATTCATCAGTAAGTCAAGTATTTCTGATTAGCTTTCTCTAAGCTTTTGAACTGTCTCTTTATTCCCTTTTTGAGCTTTAAAAATCAGAGTAATAATTATAATGAAAAAGAGAGAAAAAAAAAAAAAATCCTCTTTGTTTTTGTTGTGAAAGAAAGTTGTTTTACTTTATGGGTTGAAGATTTGGTGATATGAATGATGTTGATTTGCTTACCACCCAATTGTTGGTAGTTGATACAAAGACTTAGATTTTGAACAATATTTCCTAACCAGAAGCCCTATTGTCTTTGTTTCAAACTGGCACTTGAGATTGTTACTTAGATGTACCTCATTTACAGTTTAAACACTTACCCAGAAAGGACAAAATTTTTGAAGTTTGCATATACAACTTTCTTTCAATGGGTTTCTTCTAGAAAAAATAAAATAAAATATTAGGACATTGTTTATAGATCTTTTGAGAGATGGTTTTGAAAATACATTAAAATGAGGATTTACTTTTCTAAATTAAAAATGGAGGCGGAGGGGAGGGGGGAATATGGATAATTAACTAAATTTATAAAAATACTTACACAAATATTTTTAAAATTTGGGGTGAAAATTTTTATTTTCCGCAAGTCATGGGATCCTCCTTGCCCTCCTATCCACACAAAAGAAAATAAAAAATAAGGATTTGACCACCAAACAAAAAAAAAAGTGCAAAAAAGCCGAGAAAACTTCCGAGATATTTATGTATATAATATATTATTGTATAAATTTTATCATAATTATAAATATTATTTTGTATATATTATATTATATATTATATAAACATAATATTCGATGTTTGAAAATTTTGATATACACATGACCTTATGTGCATCCTAAGAATTTTTTCACAAGAATCAAATTGTATGGACAGGTAGGTTTTACATAAAATTAGTCAAAATTTCGCTGTCAAATTGTAAGAAGATTTCATCAAAAGGGTGCGGTGCTGTTTTAGCAAAATAAACGTGGTGTATGTATATATATATATATATATAATTAATTAAAACAAAGTCTTCGGCAAGCTGTAAATTACTCAAGTACGATTTGTCATCTTGTCTCCTTTCCGTGGAAGTTACTACTGATGACAGCTTTTTCCCACGTTACTGTCATTTTGATTGATTTTCAGACTTGCTGTTAACATTAGTGGATCGTTAACTATTATTCCCCAAGTGGTAGAAAACTAATTAGTTTAGTGCAAATGGTGGTTGTCATATTATTATTTTTTTTTCATATAATAGGCAAAATGTTTAAGCTTTTGATCTTAATGTCTTACCAACTTTCTTAGAATTGTTTGATGTCAATTATATAACCTACAAACCGCAGTTTGAACATCCGAATCACGCACCTACGTTTTTATTTATTTATTTATTTATATACCGGTTGCATGAGTAGTGGTGGCCCATCCACCTCACTCTCTCACAGTTCATACAAAAAAACCCATCTTGTACATCATATGAATGGATAGATCCTTGCACCGATCTATTTGAATCATACAAAGTTGATATGATATATTATAGAATGGTGTGAAACTGATATATATGATTAAAATTCATCGGTTAATTATATTTAATATAATATACCAAAAAATGTCTCCATGTGATGAGAGTAACCTAAAACTTTATATATTCAAAATCAAACTAATCAATTAAGTTTTAGATACAGTATGCGTAGGAGCAGAATCCTTAGTATCGGCATTTTGCAGCAATCTAAACTTTAGAACCTTTTGCAAGCAGGCGATCGGTTGTACCTGTTTTCTCGGAGCTTGGTTCGGGTCTATTATGCATTTTCCCTTGAAAATATTTGCTTCAGAGGGGCCTGTCTCTTCATGAACCATAGGAGCAACCTCTGCAATTAGAAAAATAAAAAGGTTATAACGTAAGGAAGAAAATGAACAAGAAAATACATCGAACACTAATGCAAGAGAAGGTAAGAACTATCATCCAGAATCCACTATCCACTAGATGTACGAGAGTTTGTTGAAAGAAAAGAGTACATTCATTTGGCTGAGAGTTTACAACTCTAGAATGGGTCTAAAATAAAGATTGGGCTGCAAAAACTCAAGTTTGTCTCAAATGCTCATCTAAACAAAAAATTCCAGTTTACTCTCGCAATCTAAATAAAAAGTAATTTGCAGAGATTCCAAAGTTATCATTAGTTATCTAATGACGAGAAAAATATGAGTTTCCAACAAAGTAGATTCAAAGGCCTAGTTGTTTTCTCTCTAATTATCTTCTAAAATTTGAATTATGATCAAGAGAAAGAAGAGATCACCTTCTTTGAAAACAATACAAGTGCCTATTGTTTCTTGATAGTCTCCAATCTGTTCAAAAACAGAGATCTAAGTAAAACAAAGAGTATCTTAGAACCGAATCCACAACTTGTTCATCTAACAAGGCATAGCAGGCATTGGAAAAGAATATATATATGTGTATCTATCGAAGAGAGAGAGAGCATGAACTTACCAGCTTCAACTTGTTGCCTATTGTCAAAACTGGATTTAAGGTGTCTAGACCCTGAGATTCAAAAGAAACTAGCTAATTAAACTTGACATAATAAATAATACTAGAAAAAAGAATAAGATGTTGAATCTAAAAAGAATAATCTTAAGAACTTCTCTACGCACAAAAGAAAGAAAAACAAAATCATGAAACACTAATAACAAGAGAGCTCAAATAGTTCACAACAATGAGCTTAAAATTGACATGCAGAAATCAAAGGAAAATAACACTTTATCTATAAGCTTAAACAAAGTGAACCAGTTGGTCCATGAGCTGATATTAGTTGCTCCAACATAATAGAGAAACTTCAAGAGAAATTGTTCCTCAAATTGGTTGCATTACAGCTTAGTAATTATGATAATTCTCCATCAACATTTTTTTTTTTTTTTTTGGTTTTAGAAACATACCGAGAGAACGTAGGGTGCATTTGGTGGGATGTCAAGTTGTCCGGATATATTGTCAAGATCAAGCAATACATATTCATCTTCGTCGTCTTCTCTGTTGGGCTCCTGGTTCATCGAATTGGCCTCCATATCTAACACATAAATTCAAGATTCTAGAATAAAAACGATTAAGATCAGAATATTGATCAATCAACTTAATCTTAAAAAAAAAAAAAAAAAAAAACTACTTCTCGTATAGACTTGGGGTATTTTTAGTAGAGACAGAGATTTTTCCCCCCACTAATTTCACTTCCCAACTAAATCAATCAGAGAGCCCACTTTAAAATACCAATGAAATCTCATTCTTAATTCGAATTCGCATGAAATTTCATCTAGAAACATACACGAATTTTAATTGTATGGAGCTTCTCAATAGAGTATTGATTACCTAAAACTCAAATCCCAATTCAAGAATATTGCAAAATGCTACTATTATATTGCTACTTTCTTGCTAACGAATTGAGGCACTAAGAGAGAAAAAAAAAAAAAAATCGGTACCTGTTTCAGATTACGAGCTTGAAAGTTTTCGACTTTCTATTGTAGTCGCATGTAGATCGACTCCGCCAAAGAGTTATACCGGCTTCTCTCGTACTTAGCTGGAAAATGAATAGGAAGAGTCGCGGGCGAGGGACGGCGGAATCGGCGACTAAGATGGAAGTAAGATAACAGAGAAGTAGGAAGACGTGATATTTTTTTTGGCGATAGGGCTTCAAATTAGGCGCGGGACTGTTTATAAAAATTTGACAAGTAGTCGAGGGTACTTTAGTCTTTTTGATTGGTTGAACTGATTTTTAATTTTTCAGTTAAACTAGATTTCCATTCCTAAATTTCCAATAACTAAGATTTGACCCCTCAGATTTCAAGAAACTAAATATACACTTATTATTATTATTTTTTTCAATAAGAAAAAACCCAATCTTAACAGTTAACATTCTATTTCTACATAAAACATTATGTAGATGGATAAGCTGGATAATCATTCTGATTTTTTAGGCCATTTAAAATAGATTCTGATTTATTTGTTACAATAAAACATATATATATATATATAGATATATAATCATTACACAAGATCCTTTCTTATATTTTTATGAAAGACAAGCTGGATAAACAAATAAACAAAATTAAAGTTCATACAATCTCAATAATCTCAAACAATCTCACATTTCAAACACAAACCATCTGCAAGAATACAAACATGGTGGGGCATGGTAGATGGACAAGCTATTGGTCTGTAATTCTCTCTAGAATCGCCCTCCGTATACTGCAATAGGAATTCAACCTCTTAAACAAAAGAAAATGCAACTGCAAATAGAAAATGTATGTTCTTTGACCAAAAAAAAATGATGCAGCTTACCTTCTTAATGGATTTCCATCGAGTCTTAAAACTTGTAGGCTAGGTTCAAGCAGACCCTGTCGAGGAATACAAATTGTTACGATGGAAAAAGTAATGAAAGGGGAGGAGGGGAATCGGGTTAAAATTCCGGTTTCTTAACAGACTAGGAGGAAGCATTGAGATGCTATTGTCAGATAGGTCAAGCTCAGTAAGAGATGTAAGATATTTGAGCCTCTACGTCCTAAAAACATTGGATTTATCATATCTTCCAATACCATGTAGGTTTTGTGCAAGAACTCGAGATGTATGATTTCATTTAAGCAATGCCTTTCAATATCCAGAACAAAGAGGGAGGAGAGAATCTCAAGACTTGGATATATATACATTTGATCCAGAAAATCTCAATCAATTTCTCAGTAATCAAAGGTAAATTTTTAACAAAGAAAAAATAGATTACCTCTGGAACCGATTGAAGTGAATTTTGGCTTAAGTCAAGAATCCGGATTTTCTGTAAGCTTAATATACTTGATGGGATTTCTTGGAGCTTGACTTGCCTGTAAGTAGTGAAAAGAGAAGAAACAAATAAGATGTAAAAGTGTAATACATTATAGTGAATATCCTATAATTTTCCATCTATAAACCTTAAATACAGGTCTTGCAAATTGGGTAAGCTTGAAAACGGGGGGTGATTTGGCAATGAAGCTGAATTCACACTTAGGTCAAGAACTTGTAGCGTAGAGAGTGCTTGAAATCCATCCAAGGGAATCTACAAGGAGACAAGGAATCCTGTCAGAATCTAAGTGGGGTGATTTTATATTCCTAGAATTCTAGAGATTCAACATAGAAATTCTGTAAATATCCCCTGATGTGCTACTGAGAAGAGTTGATAGTATGTCAAACATTGTCAAGAATATAAAATTATGTTACGAGCAATAGAAGAATAACCATAAGACAAGCAAACTTATTTCACATGTGTCCCTACAAAACTAAACTGATTACATGAAACGATACTATCAACAGGCAACAGCTTGTGGATGGAGTTTCTAGAAAGATCAAGCTTTGTAGTCTCTCTTGATTCCCATGCTTCCGATGGGACAGCACTCAACGGAAGCCATACTAGAGAAAGTTCCTGAAGCATGCAAATAGTAGAAGGCACCTCACAATTAAAATCAAAGCAGGGCACAAGACCTTGCACATTAAAAAGGTACAATATAGCTATATCTGCTAGACCAGTGTTTGTATGGAACTCATTCAACTATTCCAAGTGTTGCCACTGTAAGTGTCTTTTATAATGTATGGTAGACCAGTGTTGTATGTAAACAAAGAATTGTAATTTTCCAGGAAATACTAAATCTATATCCGTTTTTGTTACCATGGAAGTTTATTTTCAAAGACCATAGAAAAAGAAATATATACAAGAACTACCTTTGAAGTCAAGGACATTCGAGCTACCATAGCAATAACGTTATCTTTTGATGGTGTAGTAACTTCAGGATCTAGATAAGGACAAACTTAAAGTTGATCAGTCAAAGGATATCAATCAAGGCACCCAGAGAGGGGAAAAAAAGATATGTATATATTGAAGTAACTTGTCAGTCATGCTCTCATTAAAGACACTGTGGACCTGAGACATTGATTACAAGATTCTTCATTCATGATGGTTGAGTAGCCAATGTACCCTCACCCTCAGCAAGTCTACTTCGAAGATGCCTCAACAGAGCAGGTGTGGGTCCAGAAACCAGTGAGCTGATTTTTTTTTTTTAGGGGGGGAGTTTAGCTGGACAAACTAGCCAATAGGAGCATTGAACTTGAAAGAGTGATACTTCTTCATACCTTCGAAGAGTTCTCAAAGGATTTCCATTGAGCAAAAGCTTTCGGAAGGTAGTCATCCTACCTAGAACAATAGATAACGGTAAGTATCCTACTTCAATTTTTATCATTGATCTTGTAAAAAATATATGAGGGTATTTGTAACAAGTTTATGCAAGGATATATGTAATGACAAACATATATTGAAGTACATTAGCAAATTAA
The DNA here is from genome assembly GCA_027186245.1 of Coriaria nepalensis. Lineage (NCBI taxonomy): Eukaryota > Viridiplantae > Streptophyta > Magnoliopsida > Cucurbitales > Coriariaceae > Coriaria > Coriaria nepalensis. Next base: position 8,795,953 of record CP114495.1, on the reverse strand, counting down.
GAGTTTAAATATAATAACAAATTTGCTAATAAAAATCAGATTGAAGTATTTTATAAAAAAGTTCAGTTTGTTCATTTTCTCTCTATTACTCATTTACAATTCTATTTTTGAGGAAACAGAAAGCAAGTCTCGAATTTGTCTTTCATTTTCCAACGTCTTATCCATCTTGGTTTTCAAATTTAGCAGTCAGCTGCTTAACTGCTTCACAAGTGTCACATTTGATGATGTCCTCCAAAATCCGAATTGCTTCTTCACTGTCCTGCATATTCCTTATCACACGACAAAGGTTAATATCTGTTTGCCGTATCAATCTTCGTCTTCGCAAGGAAAAAAAGGAACATTTTTACATCTATATGATACTTCAAAATTACGTTTTACCCTCACAATTGATCTTATAACTTATTTTTTGCATCCACTGTTAATTTTGACATATCAAGCACCCATGTTCACATGTCACGTAACATGTCAACAGACCATGATATGAAATAAGTGAAGGGAGAGGACACGGTTGACCTTGGTTATCCCGGGGCAGATAAATAGGTATATCCTCTTTAGCTTGGGGATTTCTTGAACCCAAATATTTTCAAGAGAATTACAAACCATGAGATTATGATTAGGACAAATGCTCTTCAAATTCAGTAGCTTAAACAAGTGAAAAAACCGTAACTTGGGCAGTGTGATGTTTGATGCAATATTAGTTCCCCCCACAATTTTCACTAAATTCTCGCAGTCTAGGATGTCAATCCTTTCCACGCTTTGTACGTACGACATCAACCCAACAGGAAAGACCTCCTCTATTTTCGCACAATCGTCAATGTAAATTTTTTTAAGACAAGAAAAAGTGGCAGTTAGGAGTGCTTCAATTGTCTCTCTTCCAATCAACTCCCGTAAGCTTGACATCTTATAAATATTTTAAGATTCTAGACTTTCAGAAGGAAGAGGAGAAGAAATGAGAACCTCTATGTTATCACAATTGAAAATATAAAGTTTTCTCAAGTCCTTTACATTGTCCAAGGAGGCAACATCGCATAAGCTTGAAATAGAACTATTATCCTCAATCTTTAGGACCTGAATATCCTCTGGAAGCATGAGGAGGTCATCCACGTCTCCACTGTTACTAATATTGCATTTCCCCAATGTAACAACTTTACTGAAGACTGCATATTGTAAGAGTGAAGACTGTTATGCTTGATCCAGTCGACATATATAGATAAAGTGTTAATAAGGTTTAACATGAAAGATTTTAAGAAATGATTCCTGCCAATGAGTCATGGAATCTATATTTTCAAAAATATCTCTTAAGACATAATTTAAGAATGATGAGATGAGTGGAATCTCTTATGTTTCGGCAATAGAATTCATCATGTATGTTATATTTTGTACGAGACCGGATGTTGCTTATACTCTAAGTGTTACGAGCAGACTTCAAAGCAATCCGGGTCAAAAACATTGGATTAATGTTAAGAACATTATTAAGTATTAGAGAAAGACTAAAGATATGTTCTTGGTTTATTGAAGCTCTAACTTGAAAATTGAGGGTTTCATAAACTATATGGTGGAGTGGTTAGTTGAAAGAGTTCAAAACATAAAATAATTACAGATTCCACTACTAAAACCGAATACATTGCAGCTTCAGAAGCAGGAAAGGAGGCGGTTTGGATAATAAAGTTTAGAACCGAACTTGATATAATTCTAAGCATTGTTGATCCCGTAATAATGTATTTCGATAATAACAGTGCATAGCACAAGCAAAGAAACTCATGTCTCATAAAAAAATCAAAACATGCAATGTTATCACTTCATCCAAAAAATAGTTGGAAGAGGGTACATCAATATAAAAAGGTTTGATATGGATGACAATATAACAGATTCATTTACTAAGGTGCTTTCTAAACAGAAGTTCAATCGCCAACTTAACAAGATGATAATTAAATTTAGATATAATTGACTTTAGTATAAGTGAGAAATTAAAGGTGTATTTATCAAGTCAATTAGATTTTGATTTTATTGGACAAATATTTTATATGATATTATCTTTATATAAATATTAGTAAAATATTATTATTAATAAAAATTAATTATTATTTATTAATTTTATTAAAATTAAAATTACATATTCTATTAATATATATTATAATAAAATTAAATATTTTAAAATATAAGCTCCGAAGAGTATAATATAAATAATACTAGTAAGACTCAAGTCTTTAAAATATTTAAAAATATAAATAATTCATTATCTTAAAATTTAAAAAATGAATATCGATTATTCCGAATATCTAATTATATAATTTCTCACCCAGTGATATTAAAAGGAGAGGATGAGTCGGAGAAGTGGAAAACAAGAATTAGAGAGCGCGCCTGACACAAACGAGAAGGGTAAAGTTGTAGTAAAATCAGTACAGAAAATTTAATACGTTTCATGACTGGTTTTGCCGATTCCACCATTCCATAGACTCCGATCTTTCTAACATCATCAGCCATTAAGCAAATCCCAAATTTCCCTCAGCGTCTTTAGTTGTAGTTTCTCCAGCTAATTCTGTAGACATAAGCAAGTTCCCTCTCGTTGAAGAGCTAGCACCAACTTTACTTTTTCCTTGAGTAACAAGCTTTTCGACTTTCTCAGATACATCCTTCACCTCTTTCTCCAATTGATAAAGTCACCATACATCATGATGGTTTCCATCTTCATTAGATTCTCTTCTATCATGATTTTCAAAGTTAGCACTCATCTGCTTCACTTCTTCATAAGTATTGCATTTGATAACGCCCTCCAAGATTCGAATCGCTTCGTCAGTATCCTTCATCTTCCTAATCACATCATGACAAAGATTAATCTAAGTCAGCTGTATCAATCTTCATCTACTACCACAAAAAAAAAGAAAAAAAAAAGAAAGGAGATCAGTTTTATATCTATATACGGTTCTTCAAAATTACGTTTTACACTCAGAATTAATCTTAATACTTACGAACTCTACAGCTATACATGTCACAAACGCACAGAAGAGGGTAAAGAGAATGGAAGAGAAGAATCGTATGAGCAATAGATTTGAAAAGGGGTACCTGGCCGGAGACTGTCACAACTTCGATCTGGTTTCAAGAGTCGGAGAAGAGAAAAATTGAGAGCACAAAAGATTCAGGAAATAATTTTCTTGAAGAAGTTTTTGGATCAGATCTGATCTGATAAATTAAAGGAAGACGGACAAGAATCCCCATAAAAAAGTCAATGGAAGACAAGTGGCTTCATTACATCATTTCCGTACAACTTGTAATAAATAATAATAATAATTAAACAATTAAAATATCAATTCGTATTTGGCCAAAGTTGGTAATTTCAGTTAAGTAATCTGTAAAATTCTTTTATTATAAATCTACCTACTCTAAATTCATCTTCCTCAATTCCCATCATTGCGGCCGCCACGGCGCCACCACTCTCACCTCTGCCACATCACCTATATTACCGCATTATGGGTTGAGTTTGGGTACAAGTATGTGACCTATTTTAACTATATACATTTTAGCCACAACAAATTTTAATTATTTTCACTTTTATCTAACTCTCTATCTCATCCAACATCCACCACCACCACTAACAATTGGTTGTGAGGATAAAAATATAAAAATAAAATATAATAGGTCAAAAAAGAAAAAAAAAAAGTTGGGGCAGAATTAAAAGTTTGAGGAGTAAATATTTATTTTACAATAATGTAGGTGGTCAATTCGAACCTACATCGGCTTAAAACTCTATTACATTGATTAGAAAGCCAAAAAATCAGAGTTTAAATTGTAAACTTTAAGAAATAACTTCATTTTACATAAAGGAGAGAAAGTTCACAATATAAGAAATAACGTCTCTGATTGTCTTCCATCTTATACATCCTCTCCTTGGCCTTCGCCTTCGCCTGAGTCCATAGCCCTCAAGCTTTCCGCTATCATCCTGTCCCGGTTTTGTATTTGTCTCTCCACAGCTACCATATACAGTCCTAAAATAACAACAATAATTTAGCAACTTCAAAGAGGATCGGGCAAAAAGATCCCAAGAACATGATGCAAAGAGAAAGATCGATTATATGAGATAATAAGACTTTTGGGTCTATTGATAACTCCGGTATAAGCAACCGATTTGAGCGGGCTAAAGTGGATCCGACATAAAACCCACCATTCTCTCTTAATATATGGATTGCATATATTTGATGCATTAGATAATTTCTCTATGGTATTGAACTCGTTTCTTAACGGTTCAATCTTTTTTGAAATCAAAATGTTGGCTTAACACGAATGAGATGAATTACCAATTGCACTTCCAATGGCACAAAGCCAGAGAACTCTGCCGGACCATTTATCTCCAATAACTCCTCGACTTCCCATTCTTTGCTGCCATAAACCAAACAAGAAATGTTGCAAGATTGCTTACTCATACTTTCCAGTACAAAAAGCTTTAAGTAATAATTTAACTAGAAAGAAGGAAAAAAAAAGGGTTCAAAACTTCATTTGGAAACTATCTGAAATGAAATAATTGGAGCTTCCAAAACTGAAGTTTGTCCGAAACAACTTGCCAAACGCCAAATTTCAATTTACCAGACCATCCAAACCACCACCATCACCAAATTAAGAAAAAAAAAAAAAAAAAAGGTTCAATTTTCATTTTTCACCCAAAAGGCAGGAAGAACAGAGAATTTCTTTAAAACATTAATAAGAGTATCAGCTAATGATCGGGAAAGTTTCACCACAGTGGCAAGGCCATAACCTAAAATTAAAACTGCAGAAAACAAGTGCAGAATGTGTTGAAGAAAATGATTCTTACTTTGCATTTCTAAAATTAGTCAAACCAATCAGATACGAAACGAAATACGAATCAATCAAAACAACAGAGAAGAAAACCAAAAATCATTATCCAAAATACTGTAGAACTAATCTACATAGATCAAAGAATTAAAGAGAAAGGAGAAAGTATCGGAAGACTAACTTCGGTAAAGCGGAGATTTTTCGTCTATCAAGCGGCGATGAAGAAAGGCCGTGACGGCGGAGAAGAGTAGCGGGTCACCGATTAAACGAGTTGGATTAAATGGGCTCGAAATGGAAATGCAGTTTCAGTTTTTTACCCTCACATTTTAAATGGGCTCAAAATGGAAAATTCACAGCCCATTCATTAGGCATTATGTTTTGGGCTCAGAAAAGAAAATCTCAGCCCAATAAGCTTGCTTTACCAGTATACCACTTCCTCCTATAGCGCGTAGAATGCACGTTCGTCGTTTTACCATAGCGCAAGCTTTCAAATGAAGGCAGAGGCAAAGTGCATGATCATAACATTTCCGTTCTCGTCACATTTTCTTTCATTTTCTCATTTTCCAGTCACTTTCTTTTCTGGGTATAATTTTTAGGATTAAAGAGAAGCTAAGAAGCAGAGAGAGAAAGATAGAGAGAGAGAGAGCTAGTTCTTTGTTCCATTGTGCAGTACTCGATCTTTTCTTTTTGTAAGTGAAAGATCTTTTCTTGCTGATTTTAGTTTTCTCATCGAGTAGACCTTGCTGTTGAAAAGTGTAGATTTTTTCATCGCCTGCTTATAATGGCGACGATTCATCATCTTCTTCTTATAGGAAAGCATCGCATCTGTTTGCATCTGTTTATTTGTCACGCACATTTTGGTTGTGAACTACTTTTATTAATCTCTCTATTCTGTTCAACCAGAAAGTTTAGGAAAAATATATTAACAGTAGAAAGAAATGTAAAAGAGAGAAAAATAAATAAACCCTGAGTTTATTGCTTCTGATTGATCAACCTCTGATATACTAGCCAAAAAAGAGAAAAAAGAAAGAAAGAAAGAGTGACACTGTATGATGTTTTCTTGAAATGATACCTTGCTTTGGATTATTGTATCTGATTGCTTGTTTGTAAAGAACATGAAAGGCGAGACCAGAGATTTTAGTCTTCTTCCTTATTTTACTTGTATCTTTTTCCTTTTTTTTAAAAAACTTTATCTTGTCTTTGACAGCATTCTTTTTGGGTATTCAGAAGACTCAAAGATGGAAGGAGGTCCTTCTTTCCATCCACTTGATGATGTTGAAACTAGACACTTGAAGATGTTGGTAGAAACTTTTAGCTCTCAATTTTCTCTAGAGGATATTGGTGATGCTTAGTGCAAGGCAAACCGTAACGTAGAAATAGCAGGTGAAATTCTTTGTTCATCCCAAAAAATGGATACCACACCGCCTTTAGAGCCATCCTCTAGTACTATTATTCAGAAGACTAATAATGGGGATGGAAATAAGAGAGGATCAAAGATGAAGAACAGTTCAGTGTCGATGGGTAGTGTTTCTAGTGTTATTGGAAAGGACTATGTTCAAAACTGGCCTCTAGTTAATGAATCATTTGGATCTAGAAAACCCATGAAATTGAACTCTGTTGAGTTACCTGCCTCTGAGTTATGGAGTGAAGAAGTTTCACAATGTGTAGCTGCTAAAAGTGACACTATGCACCATGACATGGAGGAGTTTCTGTTTAAGATGCTCGGCAATGGATTTCAGATGGACCTTAACATGATACAACAAGTTCTGGGTAAACATATTTCGATCAATCTAACTGCTTCTGTCCATAAATCTTGAAAAGAGCTGTTGCTTTTACAGTAGCGTTTCCTTATGTCGTAGTTGCATTCACATTTTGAATAACATTACCCTTAGCGTTTGTTTATTTCATTTGCAGGTCTTTGTCAGTACGATGTACAAAAGGTATAATCCACGCTCAGCTCAAAAGTCAAGTTGTATAAAACTCTTAAAGAAAGTAGCGGTGAATGTGTCCACATTCTTTCACTGTAAAAAGAAAAAGGGTCAAATTTCTTCACATTGTAAAGATTAATAACAGTTTGAAGTCTTGATTGAGCCATAAGAAAAATTTATGGCCTTGTGAGTTATGACTCCATCTCTAATGCCTGAAAATGTACATTCTCTCCTATTGAGGGTGCTAGTACTTTCATGTGTATCATGTATTGTATACAAACGTTTACATTTTCTTGCATTTAGTTTGATACTGACGGAACCACTTCCTTCGATCCTACAGAGCATGGAGAAACTTCTTTATTTGTCAGCTTCAACTCTGGAGAAGCATGATGATGTTGTCAACTTATCTGATGATAATGTAAGCTTCATGTGGACTGTTTATGTCACATATGAATGCAGTCTAGCTTTGAATTGATGTTATGCCAACATTTTCATTAGATTTTTCTTCCCCTAAATTGCTATGTATATTTATCTCAATCTTCGATAAGTTGCCTGTTTCTTGGTTTTTCTTTGATCACCTAAGGTTTTGAAACAGGTTGCTGCGGAATGTACAGAATTTGATAGTGTACCCAGGTAGATATGCTCCACATTTATACATTATTCTTTTATTCTTCAGTAGTGCTAGATTTTCTGAAGGAAAAATTCACTTTCTTAAGGATACTTTTAACCGTGTTTAAAAAACAAGGAGGTTGATAGAGCAGAAGTGGTGAATGTTATAAGGGAGTATACTGAAGAGAATAAAAGATGTATGATTATAAGAACAAGAGGGAAGAAAAGAAGAGGACCGCCAAGGATTCCCTAGCTATACCACTTTGACCAAGCTCATGGGGAGATGATAAGAGCCTAAAGGTTGAAGCCGGTCTGGCCGAAGCCGAATTGGACAAGATGAACTTATGCTTGAAACAAAACTTGGACCTCTTCGTATGGGATCCATCCCAACTGATCAGAATTTCAGAAGGGGTGATTTTTCAAAATGGTGATCAATCTCACTGTCAGAGGGATAGGATGAGTCGGAGAGAGGGAGAGAGCAAGAAACAAGAATTAGAGAGCGTGCCGAACGAGAAGGGTAAAATTGTAAAATCATTAAAAAAACAATTTTAATTAAAAATGATTTTTATATTCTAACATTTTCTTAATAAAAGATGAGAAGTCTCTTACATGTACAAAACTCTTACCCAAACCCAGAACCTCAGGCCAAAAAAAAAAAACCAAATCCAAAACCTCAAAATTCATATGTGAGTTTGTATAAATAATGTCTTGCTTAGATCATAAACAAGCTATCTTCTCTCAAATTGTATACACCTACACTCCGCGACCCGGGATATTACAAGATTCATTTTGGATCTGTCAGATGTATACACCGACAACCGTATACATTTGATGTCCGAGATAGCTTATCATCGTTTCAATCAAAGAAAGTCAATTAAGACTGTTCTTCAGCTCCCCGTTTTGCCTAATGATGATGAGAAGAGACCCCAAAAAGATCAATCGAAACTTTAAATTCTTTTGCAAGTTACACCACACAATCTCCTACGGATTGATTTTCATCTAAAACATCATCATTTTTGACATTATGTTCGCATTTAAGGATTTCTATCATCTCATCAGTTTCTTTCCCGCCTTCTATATATGCTTGATCTAATGCATCCAACACCCTCCTATCCAAAGTAGGAACCGTCTTCAATAAGCTCAAAAACTGTTTAAATTCTTCATTCTTCCCATTTTTGACCAACCAGATGACAATACTTCCTATAATTTTCCATTTAGGCCTCCAATATTTATTTCGAGCTTGCACAACAAGAGCTTCTTCCATACACTCAAAACCCTTCTCCATATCCATCTTATCCACATACCCTTTTGCAATAATAGCCCAACTATTCGGCGTAGGACTCTTTCCTTCATTAATCATATCCATAAGCCTCTTTTCGGCTTTTTCGATCAAACCCTTCTGAGAATACCCTATAAGAAGAATATTTGGAACCCGAAAATCATAAGCCTTACAAGCTGATTCCCATTCTTTAAGCAAAACTTCAGCTTCTTCAAGCTCGCCAATTTTCACTAAACAGCCCAAAATGGTTATGTAATCCCGGTTCAATTGCTTCTTGCAATTTGATTTGAGTAGGCCCCACAATCTCATCATCTCGAATTTGTTCCCAAGATTCGCATAATGCGAAATGAGATGATTATAACCAATGGCTTCTTTATCCACTTTACCTTCACATTTCCATAAATACATCAATGCTTTCTCACGATTTCCAGCTTTTATATAGAAATTTGCCACCATGGAATAAGTAGTCCAATCCATAGAAATATTTGTTTGATTCTCCATTTCTTCTAGAACTTTCTCCATACCCTCTATATCCAATCCAGCTCCATATGAGTTTATACAAATTCTATAACTAACGTTATCCGGGTAAACCCCTTTGTCCTTCATTTCTGATAACAACTCGGGAATTTTCTCTAATTGGCCCGAACGCAAGTGTAGGGTCATGATATCATTGTAGTTAATAGGAGAAGAAGCAAAACCCATCTCTTTCATAGTCTGCATAAGAGAAAGGGATTTTTCTACAAGGCCCTCTCTTACATAACAGTTTAGAAGAGCACCATATAGCTTATCGACTTTTTCAGGATCAGTTAAGCTATTGAAGTATGTCTCTGCTGAATTGAGTCCATGGACTCGGCCGATTAGGTCTAGCTGTACAGCTTGATCTCCAGGTGAAAATGGAAAGGGTCCTTTCCTTCTCATCCACTCTGAAACCTTCATTAGGGAGGGAGGGAGGGAAGGAGGGAGAGAAGAGGATGATTAAGTTAGTCACAATAGAGTACTATATTTATTTCTAATAGATTGATATGAAAAAAGAACAGATCAGAACAATTAATCTGTACAATAGTAATTCATGCAACATTAGATAAGAGATTCACTGAAACTGGAATTTAGAATGCCAGGTAAAATCACTAAACGAAATTTAGTGTATTTTAGTTAATGTTTGGAATTTATGCGCCTAATCTGAAACTTATGGCCCAAACTAGAGTTCAGTACTAGAATTTTAGGAAACACATCTGATTATAACCTGACAGTAGAATCTAAAATTGCATTTTTTTTAGGAGATTATGAAAGCGGAGGTTTTTTTAAAAAAAAAAAAAAAAAAAAAATTCAACATTGAATTCTCAATAAGCCCTAAATTAGCTAATCGATCATTTTTTATTTTCCAAACATCAAATTGATCAAAATTTTGAGAATCCAATTGACGATCTTATAGCCAAAGAAGTAGAATCCCTCTCTCCAGAAATTTTCTTAAGAGCCAAACAGAAATATAGCCCCTAGTATTTTGCGCACAAATTCTCCGCAACCAAACGATATCAACATAGCTGGATAAAAAAAAAAAAAAAAAAAAAGAAACAAGCACTAAGATCTACTGACCTCAAGCGCATGACCGAACCGCTTGCTAGAACGAAGGTCACGAATGATTCTCTTCAGATCGAATTCGTTGATCGTTCTTCCTTCTCGAACCCACTCATCAAGAACAGGGATTACGCTGAGATCAGGGTCGCCTAGAGGACTGATTCTCGCGAAGAGATTTCTTCGATTACAACCCCTTCTTGTGCTGTATGAGTTTCTCGCGAGATTGAAAAAGGAAGAAGCTCTGTTTATTATTTTGTTTGTTGATAACGCCATGAGAGCAAATTGATCGACCACAATGTCGACAAGAGGGTTTATGGAGGAAGAGAGAGACAGAGACAGAGAAAGGGTTTAAGCGCTAAACCATGATTCCTATTTTTTTTCTTTTTTTTTAAAAAAAGTAAATCGTTAGGGTCCGTTCGGTTACTTTTTTAAAATATGTTTTGCGTTTAATTTTTTAAATTTTAAATTTTGACTGCATATGATTGATTATTTTGAATTTAATCCACGAAAAATTTAAAATACTCAATTTAGTTCTTAATTAGTTGTCAAAACAGACTGCCTAATTTAGTCCAAGCCAGACTTTTCATTATTAAGGCTGGGCTTGGTGGGGTTTATAGGGACGTATTAGTAAATAATAAATGGATTGTTAAATTTGGACGGGAATGATTTAAAAATTATTATGTAAAAATGATAAGATAAAAAGAAAAAAAAAATATAAGAATTAAAAAAAAAAATTGAAATACTTCAATGATCTATCCTACCTATGAAAGGAAAAAAAAATTTCAAAATTTACAATTTAGGGGGCCCAGGCGGGTTGGGCCGGGCTAGACCCATACGGGCCCAAACACTAGGCCAGCCTCCGAGGCTTGAAATCATGCTCAAACTTAGCTTGCATATAAGGGATGGGCTTAACCCAACTTGTCTATAATAGTCCGAGCTTCGGGCCGGATTTTTTTAGTGAGCTAAGGTAAAACGTTCGGTCTATTTTGACATCTTTACTAGTTAATGTAATACAATTTATAATAGGCCAATTATTATTAATCATGCTTGATTCTCGATTTGACCATCACATATATATTTCTTACCTATCAATTTAAATTTTGTTAAATAAAAATAAAATATTAACTTTTTAGTTTTTTATAGTTTAATGTCAGACTCTTAAAAGTAAAGTATTAGATAATTAATTAATCTTAAAAGGTTGTGATAACGCAAGACTTAAAGACAAGATTCGTAGCTCTAAGCTTTTTGAACATATAATTAATCATATTAAAAGTAGGATGAGGGAAGTGCTTAGAGAGGCTAAAGAAAGAGGAAAGACATGATAATGAGACATAATGATAGCATAATGAACTGCAACAGGTCATTAGGGAAAAAAAATATCAAGAAGTGATCATTGACAAGTCGTAAGTTTTTATAAAGTTTCATGTATTTTGTCTTATATCTGAAATTGATTGAACTGTTATAGTATATTTATACAAACAGCGTAACGAGTCTAAGATTACAGAAACTTTTGCCAACTTTGATAGGTATAACATTGCAAGCAAATAGAGCAGAGAGCTTGCCATTTGTTTCCATTTAGAGTCGTGAGCTTGTTTTAGTCGGTTTCTATTAAGATTACTACCTTCAGTTGAAAACTCCTAAACTCATACGTAAATGAACGAGTTTCATTACTCAACTTTCTATCATTAACATCAAGCATGAATAATCCTCTAGCATCAGGAACTCCCTTGTTCTCAAATCGGTCTATTTAACTTTCTTATCCTTATGCTCATGATTTCGTTTCTTCCCGATGTTGCCATATTTGAAACTCCCATACCATTAATGACTAGTGTCCTTAAGTATGAAAACTCATTGAAAACTCATTGTTGTTAGTAAACTATAACAGGCCTACCATAAATAATAAAATTGAATTTTGTCATCTTGAATTTATTCTCGAGGATTATAATTGATTTGAGTACTTTTAACTTTGCATGATAGCACTTGAAGCCAACACATGGGTATTAGTTCCAAAAGGTTAATTCCTTTCGTTGTATAGAAATTATAGTGAGTATAAATTATGATTTTTCTCTAACAATTATTCCCAAATTAATATAGGTGTGAGATTTGAGGTTTAGGTTAATAATAGGAGTTAAGTTTTGATGGTTGTGGTTAATTATTGAAAATTTGGTAGTATTTTAGTTAATGTTAACTATTATTTTGGTGGTACAAGAATTTTAGCTATAAATAAATAAAGAGTTAAGAGGATAATCTCTAAATATAAACTAGCCTAAACCATAAAACGATAAGATCCTCTTCTAAACCATAGAAGCTGATACATAAATTAACAATGGTGAGATTGAGTGATGTTTATCCGCTTGTTTTCTATGGATTCGTCTTTCAGATCATAAACCCAAGCAACTGCGCTGGTCCTACGGCTATGTTCGTTTTTGGCGATTCACTATTCAACACCAAAAGTTATCGCATCTTTCCGGATTTTATAGGTATCGCTACTTTCAGGAGGTTGGTGACCTCCATTGCACTTAGGAGGGGTGCCGCCTAAGGTCGGCCCAAAGTGGTCGAGCCTACGTCACAATATGTGGTAGTTGAGACTACCGTTCGCGCGGCCCCTTGGAAAAAAAAAAGCAACATAAAATTAGAATAATCATATGTTTCGTTTCTTTATTGTTTATGATAATTTTGATTGATTTAACATGTTTTCACCCAGCTGAATATGCGAAAATTCCACACATTCCTAAATATTCAAGCTCAAATGACACAGACTTCACACGCGGTGTAAATTTCGCAACACCCGCTTCCGGCGTCCTTGTCCAAGGATATGTACATACGTTCGTTTGTTTTTTTTTACGACATATATTGTACATGATCATACAATCCTATAATGTGATTAATCTCTATAATGGATGCATGATCAGACGAAAGATCTGAACACCCAACTGGCAAATTTCAAGACAGTGAAGGCTGCGTTGAAGCAAAAACTAGGTGACATAGCAACAAATGTCTTGTTGTCAAGAGCTGTCTACTTATTCAGCTTCGGAACCAACGATTACATGGTTCCTTTCTTGGACAACTATAGTACCACGTTTCCATCAATATATGATAATCGAAGGAAGTTCGTAGAGGGTATTATTGTAATTATGGATGCTGTGGTAAAGGTAACACTAAAGAGATCCATCCATCCATCCATATATAGAAGAAGGATTCAGTACTTACCGAGCAATAGAGCGGTCTGATCTTGATACAACGGTGCTCGATGTTGCATCGAGCAGTCAGTAAGATCCTATTTGACAGTATCAAGCGCCTTTTGGATTGAAATCAAACTGCCTTTCTTTTATAAGCACGCGTAAGCACAGTTCGGTAAGTACCGAATCATATTCTTGTTATATTAATCTGGGTTTTGGTTATAGGGAATATACAATGAAGGAGGAAGGAAATTTGGATTTATGGAATTGTGGCCCATGGCCAAATTCCCAAGTGTAAGAGCATTTGCAGCAGCAAATAGCGGACCGAACGGAGTGAATGCTGAAAAAGCTGATAGAATGATCACACTTCACAATATACTACTTCAATTACATTTACAGAAGTTTGCATATTACATCGATTATACAGATTTCAAATACTCATTGAGCAAAGTCTATGAGCCTGTTTCTAATCGGATCAATCGCCCGAATACCTTTGGTACCATACTTCTTCATTACTCTACTTTCTTTCTGTAAATTCTAAAAACCTTTAGGGTCAACTTGAGATTTTAATTTTTATAGGGACCCTTTGTTTTTGTTTTTTATTTTCTCATAAACAAGTAACGTACTAAATTTATATTAGGGAATCAGCCCCATATCCAAAAAGATCTTTATCTGCCACTGCTTCTTCAGTTCTTCTTATATCTATATATATATATATATATATATATATATGTATGTATATAAGTATAGGTTTCCAGAATGGGGATTCTGCTTGTTGTGGAACTGGGCATTTCGGAGCAACTGGAGGCTGTTCGCCTGCGGATTTCAAGTTGTGTAAGGATCTGAATGCAAATGTGTTTCTTGATCCATCTCATATATGCACGAAGGCTCAGCAACAAATTGCCGAGGCTACGTGGAGTAGAGGTGGAGAATTTACAGTTCCTAATAATTTACAAACTTTATTTGCAATGTAAAGAGGAGTTAATTTTCCTTTTTTTTTTCCTAAACAAGAGGCATTTATTGGATATGTATGTTTTGGCCAAAAAAAAAAAAAAAGGATGTGTATGCAAATATTTATAAAATAATAATATTATTTAAATAATATTTTTAATCGATTTTTATTTAAATATATTCATTAAATTTATAAGATAATATATTTTTTAATACAATTCTTATGATTTAAATGAGTTATTTATTAAATATCACTCATTAATTATTTATTCTTGAAATTAATATTAATTTAGATCTTGTATTTACCATTTCTTAACTATTGTTTGAATTTGGGAAGCATTGCTAGAGTTCTGGGATAATGAACTTTTGTTCTATATTCATCAATGTTAATTCTTTTAATTATATTTAATTAGTTTCATAGGCTTAATAAATTAAAAATATTTTGATAAATTAATAAATTATTTAATATTTAATTAAATTAATAAATTTTATTAATTCCAAAATTATTAATCTATCGAAGTTTTAATACATTCATTATATACTAATGTTCAATATTCACTCTAATATAATTTTATCTCCTAAATTCTTATAGATATATAATTTAAAATTAATAAGTACTATTGAACTATATATATATATATATATATAAAATTTTAATTGTATTCAATTAAAGTTTTTTTTTTTTTTTTTTTAATGAGGCTCAAAATGACAATTCCTTTTAAAGAATGAAGCTTATTTCTAAATATAACATTTAAGAATTATAAGTTATAACTATTTTTATATCTGAACAAAATTAACATATGCAATAAATTTATATATTTTATTTATTTATAATAAAAATTTTGATAATTATCTTAACTGTATTGTAGGGACTTCGTCTCCAAATTTCAATTATTAATAGTTGGCGTAATATTTTGGAGCTTCTGAATGGTTTTTAAAAGTTTTGGTAGCTTAGATCAGTTTTCAATATGTTTTGGGTAGAAAAATGAAATAAAATAAATTTGAAAGTCCGTATCAAAATCTTCAGTACGTGATACGGTGAAAGTTTTTTCTTTAATATTATGAAGAAGGAAAAGAAATAACTTCAAATAAGAATATAACCAAGAGAGTAACAACAACAACAACAACAACGAAAATAAACAATAAATTAATTCGTCCAAGAAATTTTATTAAATCATCACAACATGAATTGATAATATTAATCATGTCGTCATTATGTCATATGATTTCATCCTTAATTTTTACTAATAAAACTGTCTTAAGGTAGAAAATGTCTGTCCGAACCTCCAAGTAGAAGGAACAACATTGAGAAATTCTAATGTCTTGCCATCAATCAAAGTGAGTTTGAAAGAAAGTCTTTGATTTCTAAAATCAATAGAGCTTTGCCAATTTGCACCCCAATTTCTATGCATTGATGCCCATTTTCTTGCCCTAGATCCTCTTATCCAGACACCCTTCACATCTCCACTTCCTCCAACGTTTGATATCATCACCATGTTGAAGTTTAATTGTCCCTTCAACGTGAAACGCACCCCTCCTCTCCTCTTGCATGGTACCCTTCAAAATTTTATAAATAATTGATGTAAAGTCAAATTTATACACTAATCATATGTATATTATTGTTGATAGAATTTACATAGAAACCATTACATCTTATTGCAATTGGTCGGTAAGACGAGTCTCTAATATAACACTTGATAATACGTAGCAAGGTCCTGAGTATACATAGGTTCAACTCCGTACCGTTGTGCAATTGTGTGACTTAATTATGTAGTATGTGGTATAGTTTAATTAATATATAATCTATATATGCAATCATGATATGGGTTCGAATCTGTACCGCTATGTTAAGTTTTACGAAGATTTAAGTGACTATGATCACTCCTTAATGGACTGAAATGAAGTAATATGACGTGGTGATTGAATTAATGTAATAGCGTCGATCATATTTTATTAAAATGGTTTAGTATGATGTTGCATTGACATATCCATATTGTCATTATTAATGTATACCTCATAAAGAGTACCGGAATTATGCCCTCGTCGCCTCGTCGTGCAATCCGAAAAAAAGCAGGCGACGACATATCAAAGTGGGGCCGAGGGGGATCACACCATCCGCCGTTGTTGTTTGCAGGGCAAAAGTTGGTGGTAGTTACAGTCACGGATCTACCGCGCAAACACCACTTCGGATCAAGCCTGTAGTTGCAAGTCACTTGGAAGCAAGCCCCACAAGCCTGTCCTCCTTTGAATAAAACACCGCTCACGGCCACCGTGTCCACTCCGAACCCGGCATGGATCGTGTTATCATACCCACATGCTCCTCCTATAGTACAATTTACAAACACATAAATTAATGCATCTCCATAAATGAATTATATCGTGGTAGCTAGCCGGACTTACCAAGACTAGTAGGGTTTTGGTTGGCTCCATAGAACGTTGCATGAGCATCGAGCCAATTACCAGTAACCCGACCCCTTATTCCCTTGGAAACCAAGCAAACAAAGGAAAGAAAATGCCAAAGAAAAACATTACTAGAAAGTATCACTCGCATTTTCTCACCAAACAAACAACCAAATGTATTTTTTTGTTTCTATCAAAAACCAGCAACAATTCATAAACTTTGAGAGTGGGAATCCCTTGAAGAAGGTGACTCAATTTATAGACTAAAAACACAGTCATAGGCTCATAATCGTCGGTGAATATAAACTAAAAGAAAAAAAAAAAGTAGCATATATTAATATATATTATATATATTATAGAAGGATCAAATTAGTAGACATGGAAATTAAATATTACTGAAATGATAACGCGTTTTAGCACGTACTATGAAGTACGGATCATAATGTACCATTTGAGATGAAAATTTTCAGACAAGGAAGAGCAAGAACATGTGATTGTTTGTGTGTGTGTTTGTTTGTTTGTTTTTTTCAAGCCATCTTGGTAGTCGGTGATTTGTAGGCTGTAATATGTGAAAGTGTTACTCTTAAATCTAATAACTTCATTGACATTTAATGCACTGATTACTTGAGACTTTATGATTATGGATCGAGAGGGAGAATTAATTTGTTAAAAAATATTAATGATTTAAGATTCTTTGATTTTCATATTCAAGATAGAATCATATAGAAGGATGAAAGATTGTGAGCATCATATATTATTATCGTATAAATTTAAGTTTTCATTTTAAATAAATTAATTATAATATATGATTGAAATAATCAATTTTTCTTATATATTAAATTTATAAAATTTTATTTTTAGATATGAGATATATTTTTAATAATTATATCTTAATATACACATCCTTTATGATTCGGATTGTGCACGGCCCAAGCTATTAACAAGTAGTTCAGATACAGTTTAGTATAATTTTCAATAAAAATTGTTTGCTGAGCTCCAGTTTAACAATTTTGAATCCTGTAAGATGGATTTATACACTGTATGTAAAAGAGTATAGTGGATTTGACGTATATATCCTGCTTCATCCTCTCTCACATAGAATATATATACCCGTCTCGTCTCATAAGATAATTTCGCCAATTTTGACATCTTAATTATTCATTTAAACCCCATTTGAACAGAGCTCCAATTTAGCTACTTGCATTACACTGCATAAAAACTCCTGTACACAACTGTTCTAATTCAAAAGTGGTCTTTAGACAATTGATATTGAATCTTGAAACAGAAATAAATAGAATTCCATGCTAATTTAGCAAGAAAAGTATATCTAGAGAAGAAAATGGAGAGAGAACACAAGAACAGAATCAAGATGCAACAGCAACACAGTAATATCAATATAATCCAGAAACTTTTAGTTTTATATACATACATAAGATTTCTATGCATGCGAGAAAATTCCCAGCAAACTCTCGTACAGAATTTGTGCAATACATAGAAACAAGAGTATAATATTTTGCCTTATAGCTATACATGTATATAGTAAAAAACAAGCTTATTCAGAAGAAAACAGTCAGAATAAGAGGAGACAAAGGAGAAAGCAACAGAAAAGGAAGACCGAAACTCTACTAAGAGACTTACCGATCTCCATTTCCCGTCTTCTCATCCTAGGACTATTACCATATCCCATTACAGTGTAAGAATTTGGATATGGATAAGAAAACAAACCAGCATCTGTACCAAACATCCTTGCAAAAACCAAGTCTCCAAACATTCTAATTGTCAGGTTCAACAAACTTGTCATGGTCACACTACCACCTGGTACATTTGCAGGGTAGCCATTGAAAGGGTGAGAGAAGTATCCTTCCTGTGAAGGAGAGGAAGAGGACGAGGAAGAGGAGGAAATGATAGAAGTGTTTGATGAAGAAGTAGAAGGTCTTCTAGGAATGGAAATATCCAAGTAGGGATTTTTGGTTTTAGAATTGGATTGAGAAGTTCCACAGCCATAGAGAGGGACTAGAGAGGAAATGGAGATGTTGGATTTACAGATGGGGCATTTTGAGGATGTGGAACGGACATGAAGCCATTTGTAAATGCAGGGCCAGCAGTAGAGGTGACCACATAGGGTTACTACAGGTTCATGGGCTGAGTCTAGGCATATGTTGCAATCAAAGCAGCTGTTTTCACTGTTCGGTTGGGGTGAGAGGGGTTTTTTTTCCATTGGAGCGTGAATTCATGATCATGTTCAAAGTGCGTGTTGGGAACAGAGAGGTTTTCCTCCCTAGACATGTGCTCTGCAGGAGAAAAAATGAGATTCTATTAGTCTATAAGTCTGAGACGTACTAATACTAAATAACCAGAAATTAAATTTTAAAAAATTAAAGGAAATTTGGATATTTAATGGCTCTAATTTCAGCATTGGTGTGTGTGTTAGAGAGAGATTGAGCAAGCATCATTGCAATAATACTCTATATTAACATTAAATCAAGGAAAGAGAAGAAAGTACACTCATTCTGCTGGAAGTGCTCATATTTTACATGATATTGATCCCAGAAAATGGAAAATTGTTGTATTTAAAGATCATCAGGATCATCATTTGCAAAAAAAAATCTCTAAATTTCAGCTATTTGGATGATATTTACATATAATATCCTTTACAAATTCAAATATATTTATTGGGGAAAAAGAAGGCCAGTTGAAATTCCGACTTTGTTTAAAAGAGTCAAACATGATACCAAATGACAATCGTTCTAGTATTTGATAAACACATTGACAATGATACCAAGCATTCTAGAGTAGAACACACCAAATACAGAATACAAATGAAATTTAAGTCTCTCGCTTCTCAACACATTACGTATTAGCTCAAAATTCACAATTGTTAGTGTGATGAGCTTGGCACTATCAATGAATAACTTTACAAGGAAGTATATTTCAACGCCTAATATTATATATATATATATCATAACAGAATCAAATGCAGATCAACAAATCGAATTAGGCTGTGCAATCAGAAATTGTAAAAATTTGGCTAAGCTAGAAAAAGAAAATTTAGGGCAGTCAAATAACATAATCAGATGTTGTGCATAAAATTCAACTCCACTATCATATCCCTAATTCAGGAAGGAAAAAAAAAACAAAAACAAAAAACAACAACATCAAGGGGATGGATCTCAGCTCGTTCCAACAGAAATCAATTTTCCTATACATAACAATAATTTTTCCGAGGATCTGAAAATCTTACTCTCTCTCACATTTTCACGTCTCATTATAAAAATTGGGGAATTTCGTCAAATTAACGTATCAATCGAATTCAAAAGTGATAGAGATAGAGCCATACCGTCGAAGAAGAAGATCAAACTGCAGAATCTAAACTGGAATTGAAAAAGCTTTCCGAGACGGAAACAGAGTTCTTCTCCGAAGCTAAAATGGTGTGTGTGTGTGAGAGAGAGAGAGAGAGGAGAAGAGAGAGTGTCTGGATTATGTAGATAATTTCATGGAAAGGCGTACTTTCCGTTACTCGATTTTCTAAATTACAAGTGTAAGACTGTTTTATCTACTAATTAATTATCTCTAAACAAATTTACAAACAAACATGTGGTATCTATTCTTAATGCCACGTCATCACACGTGTCACTGCCACCTTATTTCTAAAGTTAAAAAAATTAATATGTTTTTCTTATTATTTTAAAATTAAAAAAATAATTAATTAATTTATAATGGATCGTATTTATTTTTTTTAAAAAATTATATAATATTTATTTATAATTATTTTATATGATTTTATTTTTATGTACTATATAATTTATAGCATAATATCTTATGAGCCAATAATATTCACAATCGGTTAGTTAATTCAATTAATTATAATAGAAATAATATAAATAAAACAGATTAGTTACACACATTTAACTATAACTTAAAAAATATAAATAAATTCTAAAAATATAGTATATTTATTAAAATTAAATTAAATTCAAATAATTTTACGAAGAATTAGATATGAATACTCTAAGCTAATACGTTGGGTTCTCTCACATTAGCGTCGAGCTTTTTTCCCATTGTAGGTCTCTGAATGCAGATCCCAGACACCTCCGATCAAGCCGGACACACCGACTTATATGAACTTAAACGGAATCTCGTAACAAGTCGAAACTCAAAACTATGTTTAATCTCAAAACAGCATTTTAGCAATCATTGTGGAGATAATAGATTGTGAACATTGAGCATAGTTCAACGAAGATACAGTTTCAAGGGATTCATTCACATGTAGTAACACTAACATATATGATTTGTGAAGTGAGAGAGGAAAGTCGAGCTGCATCAATACCTATTCACAGGACGAGATTTCTGAGTGTTATTGGAGCAAATATTCTGACCTTAAAGACATCATTCGACACTTTAGAATAATTTAAAACAAATACTAATTAAACATCTGTTTGATCTTTCTTTTCTTTTCTTTTCTTTCATACCACAAATATTTTTTATAAGAGTTTCTCGATACTTGTGGTCAATGTGGATTTTGGAACGGCACCAATAACTGCATCTTTCTTTTCGCCATTCTTGAAGATGATAACGGTGGGAATGCTTCGGATTCCGTATTGGGTTGCAATGGAAGGGCTCTCGTCAGTATTAACCTTGAAGAATTTGAACTTTCCGGTATATTCCTTTGACAATTCGTCTATGATTGGATGGATCATACGGCAGGGTCCACACCATGGGGCCCAGAATTCGACTAGAACGGGGAGATCGGATTCCAGGACTACTGATTGCCAGTTAGCGTCGGTAACACCAGGCACTGCAATACCCCCTCAAAAAAACTGGTTAATTGTTTCCTTTAAAAGACTTTATTAGTATAAAAATGATGCCAAAGGGACTGTCACATTGAAATCATAAATCTTTTAACTTGGGGAAGACGGTGAATCTACAGATTGTATGACGAAAAAAACCTGTCAATTTATCACTGTCAATCCGAATTTGAGCTACTTAAGAGACATGGCCTTAATCCAAAAGGTTTAGGTTTACTAGTATACACTACAACAAATGAAACAAGAGATGCCAATATGCCGTACTTATGGTTTCTTAATCCTTTTGGAACTATCAACCATCGATCGCAAATGAAAAATCCAACTTTTGGAACTATCAACCAAGTTTATACCTAATGTTATTAAAACCAGACCGGACGGTGGGATGAACCAATGAACAGGGCCTTGATCCGGTTTGATTCCCTTTAAATTTGTTCTTTTTATTTTTTCTATTCTAAACAGAATCACCAGACCAACCAGTGACCCAACAGTTGGATTAGTGAACCAGTTTACTTCCTTCCTGGTTAGATGTCCAGTCCAGTTTTTAATAACGAATGTTTCTATCCCCGTCTTTACAAGTTAGAACTACCAGATTGACCATAGACAAAGTATATAGAAAATCAATCATCTTGATGTTCAAAATATTTTCATACCAACATACTGAATTTCAGGAAACAAATATCATGGAAAGCTTGAATATTTAGTTTCAATATAACAAGCTCCAATCGAAGGGGTTATAGAATAACAGAACAGAGAACATAGAGAAGAACAACAAATTGAAACTTCAGATTATTTTATTTTTCAACCCAAATTATAGCCTAGACCTCTATTTACTCAACTGTTTACAATATTTTTCTTTTTCTTATGAATTCTTCAAATCTAACGGGTCTAAGAAAACATCGTTAGATCCAAACCTGCAACAGCAGTATCCTGAGCCTCGCAAACGATCCTAGAACCTCGGCGAGCGAGTCTGGGATTGGACCTAACCGATCCGGTAGAGACGGAGGTGGAGATCTTGAGGCCTCTGAACTTCGGGACGGAAACTGAGCTCCGAGGACCGGATAACGAAGAAACGGAGGAGGCGGAGATGGGGGGGACAGTAGGGGAGCCCATGGTGGCAGAACAGCGAGGAACGGCGAGAGTTTCGAGCACTGTAGCCATCGTAGTAGAGGGTAGAAGCTCAGAGAGAGAGAGAGAGAGAGAGAGAGAGGGAGTGGTTGAAGGAGTAGAGTTTATAAATTTGGTATTTTCTGTTTTGCGGTAATGAATGGATGACGAGGAGAGTAGCATGGATGAGGCTGAAACCTCGAGCAAGTAGTATCTACAGTGATCCCGACTCTTTCAACGACCAACCATATTCCGACACGACAACAATGAAAATGAAACTCTTTTTGTTCCTTGATCAAATGCAAAATTCCCTCGTTACATTAACATGTGAATTACTGTATTTTTTGTTTTTTTTAAAGATTTTAGCAATGACCTTAACTATTCAAAAGTGAGACTTTCAACCCCGTGGAAATTAATTTCCATCACTTTACCAATTTTATTGGAGTTAAAATTTCTTAAACTCAAAAGAATTAATCAATTTTAAATAATAATAAAATTAAAAAAAAAAAGAAAGAAAGAGAATTTCATGCATGAATTTGGTTTAAAGTGAGAATCCATTATATATGTGGAAGAATGTATAGACTATAATTATCAATTCGATTTTTTTTTTTTTTTTGGGGTCATATAAGTGATGTGTGATGTGTATCACTCTATATGTTTAACTTTTGTTAATAATGTCTAACGATGTATTATGTATAATTAGACATAAATATGTACATATATATGTAAACATTATAAAGTAGTCGATATATTAAATATTATACAAATAAAGTAAATTTTATTAAATAATATATTGCATCTTATAATATATAGAACACTTAAAAGTTTACAAATCTTTTGGTTGTCTTTCATAATTCCATAATGGTTCCTTAAAGTAATTTAATACATAGCTTTTAAGAAAAATTTAGATAAATCTATAAAATTTAATATAAATTATAATAAATATTCAAAATTTTTAGTAATTATAATAAACAATCAGGTTTTAATTATTAAAATTTATTCTTTATATATATTTTTTTATCTCTTAAATAATAAAAATTTAATATAAAAATTTTAAAATTAAACCCGTGAAAGGTGGTAGTAGCAACGACTAATGAACGTGGTGGCAATTGGTGTGGAAGAAATGGAGAAACAAATTAAGAAAAAAGATTTTAAAAATTTGATGGGATAAGAATATAAATAAAAATTTTGAGTTCGGTTAAATTTAGAATTTGAATAATTACTTAATAATTATGTGACATGTACATGATCATTTTATTTATTTTAACAAAATTAAAAATTCATTAATAATTTCAATTTAAAATAGAGTGACATAAAGTAGGAGAGGTAATGGCTAAAGCCTTATATATTATGAAGTTTAAAATAATTATAATATATATAATTATTAAAATTTAAAAATATATTTATTATGTTTATAAAAAATATAAAATAGTTAGTGAAATTACTTTGTTTAAATAATTTTTATATTAAGAGAAATGATATAATTTATTTATATAATTTTAAAAATATATTTTTTTTATATTAAAATGGCTTCAATTTTAATTTGACCTCATGTCTCAATTATTACGAGCCACCTTTGCTCCAAATGGAGAAGGCGGAGGGCGGAGCCGAGAACCCAACGAAATTAAAAGTGATCAAGCAGGAGTTAGCAGCCATTCGAAACAAACTCCATGATGATGATCATCAGCAGCAGAGGCAGCATGATCACAACCGTCCATTTCCAGCAGACCAAGTGATAAAACCAGCTGCCATGTCAATCACTCCTTCTCCGCCCACAAACCAAGACCCGCCCCTAGCCCGTTTCCTCAAAAAGGTACGTTACTTATAACCCGACCCGGAATTATGATTGATTTACTTTACTGATCATAACGAGTGAGTTGACTCAGAAGTTTGACTCGTTTTCGGGACAGCGTGGCACTATGTAGTGGGGAAGAGCTTCGGATCGTACGTGACCCACTCAGCACCGGGCGGGTTTCTATATTTCTCGGTCGATCTCAATGACCAGGATTCGCCCTGGATTCTGGTTTTCAAGACCGGGGGGGGGGGGGGGGTCCTGTCCACGTGATCAACGGCCACCATTGCTGATGATCCTGATGGGTCTTTTTATCACTAATTGCTTTCCTCTGTTTGGTCAACAAATATTACACGCGAAAGCAAAAATGATGGGCCATGGAGAGTTCAGACAGTGCATTGTGTTTTCCCGAGATTGATGATTTGTCCAAGTATTCCTCTTCACTTTAGTTGTTGGTCAACGTTAGTTGGTGGGTTAATCAGTTTGCATTGGCAAGACCTGCAAAACTGCAGTTTTGAACCGGATTTTTTAGCATCAAGTTTCTTTTGAGAGTTAGATTGACTTTGAATGTAAACCAAACTATTTCTTTCTTCATCTCCTTTGGTATTTGAATCTGTAGTTCAGTTCAACTGGAGTTCGTGCAAGTCATCTCGACATTCAAGACGAACCGATCGAATTCGAAAGAAAGAAAAAGAACTTTATCTTAACTTGACTTGGTAACATGGGAAGCCGTTCTTTAACAACTGTTAACAACATTGAACAACATACAAAAATAATTTACAGTCGAAGCTCGAGTAGCTAAACTAAATCCCCTGCTTGGCTCGATTGCAAACCGTAATTAACCGGACTAGCAAGGAATATAACTAAGTAAAGGGTTACTATTTTATTGCATAAATTACAAAAATAATGACAGTAACTCAACAACCACACCAGAATGATTGATTCTTTTTAGGACATGTTTCTCTCCCGCATAAAAGCTTCAATCTTTGCTACATCTTCCGGAATGTCTACGCCATGAGCCTCATGGTCAACCTTGATCACCTGCAATATACAACAAAAAATAGTTTCCATCATTTATCCATGAAATTCCATCTATCAGGCAGAAGTTCTTAACTCGGTTTTCGAAATGGTCCAAGTTCTTCATTTGTTTATTTATACCTTCATCTTATAACCATTCTCCAACACCTTAAGCTGTTCCAAGTCTTCTTCTAATTGTAGTGAAGTTGGTGGAAGTTCTGGGTATATCCTTAGAAATTTTGAATCGAAGCTCTGGGCAAAAAATGAAAAACAATTTTAAATCGAGGAGCAAAATGGAAGTTCTTATAGGATGTGGGGTGAGAATTTGGAATTAGTAGGTAGTTCCACACAGGGAGTAGAGTGCAATTAACCAATTTCTCTTTCAAACGGAACTTTCTCATGTGATACCTGAATTCCAAGATGAAGCAGATACGGAAATTGAGGATTGACCTTCCCTGACCTGCATCAATAGGCAGAGGATACTTGTACTTTAATGAACAACATAAACTAACTCACAAAGAAGACACTAACACACACACACAAAGAAATCTCACTTGTTATGAGGAATCAATCCCCTTGAAAAATAGATAGCATAACCACGTTTATCCACCACACATTTCACCCGATTTGGATCAAATGCATCTTCGGGTTTTAATGATGTGACTGCAGTACTAAAAACCGCATCTGGGGATGCCTGCACAGTACATACTACATATTAAAAATTCTAGCACAAGCTTGGGAAGTACTTAGTGATAGAAAAAGTTTAATGTTAACATTATAGCAAGATTTTCTTTTTTCTTCTTAAACATGTAATGCAAGTTTGCTAGATCCACTGCTATCTCCAATACTAGTGATTACTAGGTTCGACTTATGAGGAACAAACTTTATTTTCATTAGATTGTGAGGTAGAACTTCTTGTTACATTAGCTCAACATTTGAGACTAACTGGAAACAGTGGAGTTTTGAGAGCCTAAACTAGGACTTAGTTAGCCATAGTGGTTTCAGAACTGGATTTTGGAATCTGAATTTTAGTATAAGATTGGTTTTGAATTGATGTCACATATTTATGAGTTCGGAAATTAATAGATCAAATCCAAACGAAGTCTTAAAAGTGCTTAGGCAAACTCGACTTTCAAACACATGGAAACTAGAACCTAAACTGTTGAAAGACAAACAGAGTTCTTTGGCTACAATGCTTTAGTAATAGCTAATAAACATATAAACTCATGGCAAGACGAGGAAAAAAAAAAAAACCTGAAGAGCTTTAACGATGCCATCAATTATCTCGGGTTCAATAAGAGGCTCATCCCCTTGAATATTAACAACTACATCATACTTCTTCTCGAGCTTTTGAAGCGCTTCGTTGCAACGCTCGGTACCTACAAGTTTCATGTCAAACATGCTTATAATTTTAAGTTCAGATTAGAAAGAAAATGGTTATATATTTTAGTTTATATCGAAAACTTGAAAAGCCTTACCATTTCTACAAGACTCTGATGTCATTATTACATCAGCACCGAACCCTCTACAGCATTCTGCGATCTTTTCATCGTCCGTAGCAACAACTAGACAATGTGGTCATTAATACATAAAATTACCCAAAAAAAAAAAATACCATTCTTTTCTCAATTGTATAACTGTTTGAGAATATTAAGATAATTAGTACATTATTGAGCAAAAAATAGAGAACAAGTTAGATAACATACCAACATGGTCCAACATGGTTGCCAATTTTGCTCTTTCCCATGTTCTCTACAGAATACAAATTATAGATTTTGTTTTTAGCTTCGAATCTACGAGCTTAAAACGGGTAAGCGGAAATGAGAATGATTCTCATAGCATTAAGAAAGAATTCAGATTGCTGCAATACATACAACAAGTTTCATCATTTCCTAAGAACCAATTAAGCTTTAAAAAAGAAAACAAAATACCTTTCTACTAACTACCCTAAATCGTAGAGTCATTTGTAATGCACATCAAGCCAATAAATGGTAACTAGATCAAGAAAGCTCAATTGCGTTGCAAATGAAATAGATTCATTAGTGCACCAGATAATCTCTGATTAAATTTATGGTAGTAGTTTAAAGAAGCATATAGGCACACCTGGATCATTGGCTTGCCAAGGATATGAACCAGAGGCTTCCCTTCGAATCGGGATGAAGCAAAACGGGCCGGAATAATACCAACTACCCGGCTGCGGAATCTCTTGGATCGACCCAGATAAGCTCTTGCTCCGACCGCCGCAGCAACGGCGGCTCCGGCGACGATTCCGTGAACGACCCACGCTTTGGTATTGCTCGAAAACCCAAACCAAGACGAAGAAGATGGGGAACAAATTGACTTAGGGTTCATTGTAGTAAAATCAAATACACCAAAGATCTCTTTCGCCCTCACTCGAAAGAAAACTTTTGGAAGAAGCCGAGAACAGAACGCTATCTGTCGGCGAAGATAATAAATATTTCGGTTCAGGAATTTATTTTATTATATATATTTTTATATTTATATTTTTTCTTATCTCTAGGCATAATTTAATTAACCCCAAAACTTTGATTAAATTAAGGTTAATCCTCAAAAGTTAGTATTATTTTTCATATACCTCCTTCTATGTTAATTTAACATGGAATTAATCTATTATTCTTAATTTTTATTTTTTTCCCTAAATTTTAAAGGCTTTTATTTATATATATTTTTTCCGAATATGGAATCCAAATCCTATGGTTAGGATATCATAACTTTTCTAACAAGCTTATGGCAACACTTAATCCTTTAACTTAGATCCAAAAGTTTACCAAATTAAACCATAAAACATTAATAAAAGTTTAGATGACCATATTGTAATTATCATAATGTCATTTGATCAATTTCATTCTTTCAACTATGATGATAACAAATTTTCATGTTATGTTTTATATGCTAAAACTATTAAACAAAAATGTGGTGACAATCCTTGATTCTTATCCAAACAAAAAATATGGTTCATTCTTCATTTTAATTTTGATCGATAAATAAATATATTAGTAAATAAAAAATCATTGGGACTTAGGATAGGTAGAAGACGTATTATTTATGTATACAAAATACCTCCCCATATGACCTATACTTTTCTATAAATTTTTTGAAATTGGTTAATTACAACACATTTATTCCATCAACAAATGATCAGCTAACACAATCCTTTTGCATCTAATTATCGATATACAAAAAAGGCAAATCGAGATTTCATATTAGAAATGATATAATGAGATTCTTAGATAGATTCGGTTTATATTCTACCACCAATTAATTATAGGCACATATAGAATCTTATATAATGAGTAATTAGACATATTAAACTAATATTTGTGATTATAATTCTGATTGAGTGATTGAATTATATAGGAGGAACTAGAAAGGGTTCTAGATACATGCAATGAATCATACATCTATCATAACACCAATCGAATTGAGCATTAGGTACACCTACTTTGTCGCAATTCAAACTACAAACTTTATCACAACGTTCTTCCCTTAGGGTTTCAAAATGATGAAAAGTTTTATAGGGACGACAATTGGAATGAGAATAGACTAATTGAGATATAATTACTACTAACACAATCATATTCATCATTCTCATACTATTCATCCTCACACTTCTCCTCATACTATTGTAATTATTTATCAAATTTATACTAATGAACTAACTAAGTTGTGGAGAAATATTTGAATTATAATATCATTACACTAAATTAATATACCTAAGAAATGCAAGCTAATTGGCTCAAATTATCATGTGTATGTATGTAGATATATTTATTTAGTAGATAAGCTATGGAATTAAATATAATATTGTAGTGGAGTGTAATACAAGTATTTGCCCTTTAGACAAAGTAAAAGAAAAATATATTAGATTTTATAGGGTAATCTTGTTGTATTTTAGCTAGATACAATGGGGAAAGGACATTAGTAATTTCCCTAACTATATATTATACTAGAGAGCATGAATATAATGTCTTCAATATGAAAAAAATAAAATAGAAAGAACATCAATTAAGCTTTTTTTTTTTGTTTTTGTTTAAATTTTAATTAGTCCGATTAGTGGTTGATTTTTAGTATATTTTATTCAGTTTAAATATGATTGTAAGTATATTTTATAATTGTTTTTTTTTTCTTTTAAATTATAAGAAATTTAATAAAATTTATATATTTAAGCAACTCTATTTTTACAGAATTAAAAAAACAAAGACTCAGCTTACTGTTTTATTCTCTTACTTTTATTACAAACTTCAACCGAGCATCAAAATCTTCCAACTATTGTACAATGCTTGCCCAGTCAAAAGAGTGTCCGAGAGTAATTTGTTGTAACGATTGATCTTGGCCAAACAGAATGCCCAGTAGTTTTCATCTCAACTAAATTCTTAAATTGTCTATAAGTAGCACGACACATAAATAAATCCAGTGCTCTCTGCAGTTCATGTCCTTACTTTGAAGCCTTGTTCATGTCCAAAACCGATCGTGTGCAGACGTTTGTATTCACTCAGGAAAATAGGTGGAGGCTAATGAAGTTATTATAAGATTAGTAACAATGGTTGCTTTCTTGTTACAATTCCGTCTCTTACAACTAGCATGGTCCGCGAAAGTCGATGTACAGAATGGGAAAAGGCAAATGTGGGTTGTTGAGATGAAGGCCGTGTTCATTTCTCTACCCATATATGTGGCCGGGATTTTAGTCGCTTTACTTGTGAAGTGGAAGAAGTCCGACAATGAAGTTGTGATGATTTCCACTTCTCCATTTTTGGAGGGACTTGAATTCTTATGGTGGTATGGTATTGAATGGGTTTCTTTTGCCTCAAATCACTAATAAACTTGTTTGAAAACTCGAAAGGGAAGTCTTTATCCTCTCTGTTTTACTTCGGAACCACCCTTGTTCGGCTTTTACCGCACGGATATGACCTTAACCGAGCTCATAGCTATAGTGCTAGACAGAACGGAAACATATATATCTATGCGGACCCATATGGAGATTTTTATTCTTCTACGTGGGATGTGATCATTCTTCTTGGTCTGCATAGATATATGCATTTCCATACTGTCTAGCATTACGGCTATGAACGAGCTCGAAAAGAGTCGTATACATGCAGTAAAAGCCGAACAAGAGGCATTCCGAAGTAACACGGTGAGGATAATGATTTCCCTTTCAAGTTCTCGAAGATCTTTAGATATATATATATATATATCTTCTCAACCCTAATTGTTTTTGCATACTCAAAATTTCCTTTCAATCCGTCTAAGCTCTAAACGACATTGTACTCTTCATGATGGCAAGAAGAGACCAAGAAGTGGCTTAGTAAACTCAACCTATTTTCTAAGCCGAAAGAGAAGAATACGAGTAGGAAAAAAAGCTTCGAATGGGTACGTACTTATAAGTTATAATTTTCTTTTTCCGGGTACATCATGATTAGGTTGTATATGAAGTATGAACGTAGTCTAAGTCTAAATTAAATGGATTAGTGAAGCTAGTTAAACGGGTACATCATCATCCTTAATTCTCTACAAGTATCTCCCTGAAATCAATGAAGAAAGTAATCAAGATCAACTACCTACCGAAGTTAGTGAAGCTATAAGAAATTTAGTATACGCTGCCACCAAACATGGTAAATTGAGTGAGCTCGTAAAAATTCGGGATCTTCTCTAAGAACGTTATGAGAAAGAATTTGAATGGAAAATTGAGTATTTACTTTTGATTTGATAAAGAATGATTTGTCTAAAAATATAGAATCAAATTTCATTTACAAGTTGGTAACAAGTTGTGAGATTGATAAGAAAAATTGTGGCCTAAACGTTTATGGTAGAAGAGGTAGAAAATGAACAAGGGCAAGGTCAAGATAGTTATAATTTTTCAAATGATGACCAAGAAACTTATGACACTAGTCCTTAATTTGTATTAAGAGCTGTATCCACTTACTGACTTAGAGTGGACGGACTTCTTACGCACCAATAAACGGTCGAAGATTTTCATTTTTCCAAGTCTTCGTTGACGTCTACAATTGACTTTGAAAAGTTGCCGGCGTTTACTTTGAATTCTCATATCTCAATTATTTTTATCAAATTTATATATATTTAAATGTAATTAGGTCATATTATTTTAAAATTTAATATTTTAACTTATATCGTATTAAACATCAATTTACAGATTAATTTTAGAATGTCAACGCATATTTGATTGGATTCGGTCCGATTCAATCGGATATATTTAAATTTATAATTTAAGATTAAATCAACATTAATTATATATCGATTTATTAAATATAAATAATATTAAATAATTTTTTTAGTCTTATTTTTTTTAATAAAATGATTAGGTAACATTTTTTTTAAAAAAAATTTATTAGAATGATTTTTTATTCAATTTTAAAAATACCTTAATTTTAGACATTAAAAGAGATTAATATTAAATTTAATATTTCTTGTTTTAAGTCGTTTTCATGCATTCTCTCAAGTCTCTAATACTTAAGAAATCTTCCCAACTTTCTTCCTCCACCTCCTTCTTCAGACAGAGAAAAGCTCTAGCTCAAAACTATGCCTGCATCTTACTCTCCAACTCTTGCTTCGCCAAAATGGTGGCTGAATCTAACATGTATAATTCTTCTCACCACCATTTCTACTACCTCATCATCTCTTACATCTGAAACTCCACTCTCTTACACTACTACTTCACAGTGTTCGTCCTTCCTCCCTGGATCATCCCCAAAACACCGTAAGTCCAACAAATCCCCTCTTAAACAGCTGAACTCTGGTTATTTCGCTAATAGCGGAAATCATAATTTTGTCCACAGCGACAACTACTCTTTCAATTATTACTTACCCCCACATACTCTAAATTTCCTGTCTTTTCAACCCAAAATTGTCCATGAAACTCAAACCCAAGGCTTGTTCCAAGTCGAAGCGGGTCTTCGTCTTCAAGATGGCTCCGGCATGAACACTCTGAGATTTAGGCTGAGTGGGTTTTGGTCAGAAGCTTCTGGAAAGCTCTGTATGGTTGGATCAGGAAAAGGGAGTTCGACTAAAGGTAAATTACTTGAACTTGCTGTTGTTTTTAAACTCAACAATCTCAAGCATTCAAGTAATATCACTAGTTTGGTCTTCGGAACTTTAGAGAGCCTTAGTTCGGGTAAGAATGATTTAGGCAATTTTGAGGAAGTTCCTATCTTGTTGCTCCCCCAAATAAATTATAATTTCACTTTGGTCCCTGAAGAATCTGATAGTTACAGCCCTAGTCATCAATTTCCACAAGGTTTACCACTTTCTTCAATGCCTACAAAAAGTGTCTGCAATTTAGTCCAAAATGCAGATAACTTCTTTGCTATAAAGCCTCCATCCAAAATCATGGATTCAGATTTTCTTCCAAAATTCATCTATTTTAGCGACATTCAATGTTCTGAAGATGAAAAGAAGTTGAAACTCTCAGTAGAATTTTATAATGATAGTCATTATACTTATTACCGGTCTTTAAATCCGAAGAGGAGTTTGATTGGAGAAGGGTGGTGGGATGAGAAGAAGAACCGGCTCTCTATTGTTGCTTGCCGATTATTCTAGATCAGTTTGGAATCATTCGATAAAGCCCATGTGGGTGATTGTTCGACCCGGTTGACTCTGACTTACCCGGCAACACGATCCATTAGAGATACTAGTAGCATTGTAGGGCAAATTTGGAGCCAAAAAGCATCTAATGAGACGGGCTATTTTGATCCAATTCGGTTTGATCACACTGATGATTCCAGAGCTGAGATTAATGATTTGGAGTACGAGTATACGGAAATCGAAAAGGCAAGGAAGTTGTGTCCTATGACGAAGAATGCAAAGGGATCAAGTGATTATCCGGATGTGAATTCTTATAACATGAGATTTGATATTTCGGTTAAAAATTCGAAAGGGAAGGTAATCACTTGGGGCTATGCCACTCCTCGGTTTGTAAATGATCAGGTTTTTGAGTTGAATTACTATTCATCTATTCTGTCTAATGCAAGCTTTGAAAATCCAGTTTCCATGAGAAAGTTGAATAGTACTAGAAGCTCGTTCAATATGAGCTACATGATAAGCATCTCAAGCATTTCACAAATGGGATCTAGTGATGGGATTTCTCCATTTTCTAACTCTTCTTCGAGTTTGAATGATATGATCCTAATTTCGGCAGAAGGGATTTATGATTCCGAAACAGGTAGCTTGTGCATGATCGGCTGTAGAGAAATCGGGTCCAAAAATCTAAAAACATCAGAAGGCGATTCAAAAGATTGTGAAATTCTTGTGAGCTTCCAATTTCCTCCTATAAATTCAAACAAGCAGGGAGGTTATATAAGTGGAAGCATTGAGAGCCAGAGGGAAAAAGGGAACCCACTTCACTTTGAACGGTTGGATTTGGTTTCAGCCGGTTTTGACATGAATGAAGCGAATCGTTCGATTTGGAGGATGAATATGGAGTTGGCTTTGGTTCTTATATCCACAACACTCGCTTGTGTTTTTGTGCTTTTCCAAATCTTTCATGCCCAAAAATATCCGAAAACACTTCCCTTAATCTCCCTTTTCATGCTATTAATCCTTACTCTAGGGCATATGATACCCCTTGTCCTAAACTTTGAAGCCTTGTTCATGTCCAAAACTGATCGTGCAGACTTTTATATTCACTCCAGCAAATGGGTGGAAGCTAATGAAGTCATTATAAGACTGGTAACAATGATTGCTTTCTTGTTACAATTTCGTCTCTTACAACTATCATTGTCCGCAAAAGCTGGGGTAGAGAATGGGAAAAGGCAAATGTGGGTTGTTGAGATGAAGGCCTTGTTCGTTTCTCTGTCCATATACGCAGCCGAGATTTTAGTTGCTTTGCTCGTGAAGTGGAAGAAGACTGATAATGAAGTTTTGATGATTTCCTCTTCTCCACTTTGGAGGGACTTGAATTCTTACGGCAGTATGGTATTGGATGGATTTCTTTTGCCTCAAATCATTCTAAACTTGTTTGAAAACTCGAAAGGGAAGTCTTTATCCTCTCTGTTTTACTTTGGAACAACCCTTGTTCGGCTTTTACCGCACGGATACGACCTTTACCGAGCTAATAGCTATAGTGCTAGACAGAACGGAAACATATATATCTATGCGGACCCATCCGAAGATTTTTATTCTTCTACGTGGGATGTGATCATTCTTCTTGGGGGTTTGTTCTTGGCTGTGGTTGTTTACTTGCAGCAACGTTTCGGTGCTCGTTTTATGCTTCCTCGGAGGTTCCGGGATTGCGGAATTTACGAAAGAGTCCCTATCTCTAGTGAAGCATAAGATATGATGAGTTGGTCGTTGCACTATTGTACGTTGATGTTCTCGAAGTTTGATCTTATTTTTCACTTACTTTAAGGTACTTTGTTTGTCGATAAATTTGAGAAATGAGATCATTAGATGTTTACTCACAACATGTCTTTTACACTAAAATTGCTTGCAAATAGTTCTGTTTTATGGAGCAAGAAGGTGGTAGAATTGCCATTTTTAGCTCGTGTTCTGAAGATAATCCAGTATTACGACGACGTTTAAAATCACAACCTCAAAAGCAAGAAATAAAAATAAAAGTACATCAAACAATGTGAAATATAGGATCAAACTTGAGAGAACAACAATAGTATAATTAATAGTGCAAAGAACAATCACAAGAAAAAAACTATTCTTCACTACTTGTCAAAAAACCTCTTCTTCACTTGTGACAGAGACACAGTTCCTAAATTCCATAATCCAAAACCTCTGAGAAAGCATAAAACGACCGCCGTAAGATTGCTGCAAGTAAACGATCAATGCAAAGAACAAACTCCCCAGAAGGATAATAACATCCCAGGTAGTAGAATAATAATCTCCAGATGCGTCTGCATGGATATAGGCATTTTCGTACTGTCTAGCATTATAGCTTTGAGCTTGGTAAAGGTTGTATACAGGCGGTAAAAGGTGAACAAGGGTGGTTCCAAAGTAAAATGGAGGGGATAAATACTTCCCTTTCAAGTTCTCGAACATGTTTAGAATGATTTGAGGCAAAAGAAACCCATCCAAGACCAAACCACCATAAGAATTCAAGTCCCTCCAAAGGGTAGAACTGGAGTTAACCACAACTTCATTGTTGGTCTTTTTCCAATTCAATAGCAGAGCGACTAAAATCCCAACGGCATATAAGCATAGAGAAACGAGCGAGGCCTTCATCTCAACAACCCCCATTTTCTTTTTCCCATTTTCTAGCCCGAAGTTAGCGGACAATGATAG
This sequence comes from Coriaria nepalensis, assembly GCA_027186245.1. Lineage (NCBI taxonomy): Eukaryota > Viridiplantae > Streptophyta > Magnoliopsida > Cucurbitales > Coriariaceae > Coriaria > Coriaria nepalensis. The sequence continues at coordinate 8,760,266 of CP114495.1, read as the reverse complement.
TTGCAAAAGATGGAAATGTAACAAGAAAGCAACCAAAGTTACTATTATGATAAATCCATTAGCCTCCACATATTTGCCGGACTGAAGATAAACATGTTCATGATTGGTTATGGACAAGAACAAGGCTTCGAAGTTTAGGATTAGGGGTATCATATGACCGAGTGCAAGGATTAATACCATGAAAAGGGAGATTAAAGGAAGTGTTTTCGGATTCTTTTGAGCATGAAAGATTTGGAAAAGAACAAAAACACCAGCAAGTGTTGTGGATAAAATAACCATAATCAATTCCACATCCATCCTCCAAATCAAACGGTTTGCTTCATTTGTATCATAAGCGGCTGAAATCAAATCCAATGTTCCAAAGTACAGTGGATCCCTTACCTCCCTCCGCTCGATATGGTTCCGTTTACATAACCTCCCTGCTTGTTGAAGCTTACAAAAATCTCACAATCCTTTGAATCGGACTCTAATGTTAAATTCTTTGATCTGATATCTCTACAGCCAATCATACACAAGCTACCCGTTTCTGAATTGTAAATCCCTTCCGCTGAAATTTGGATTATATTATGCAAACTCGAAGAAGAATTACAGAATCGAGAAATCACATCACTAAACCCCATTTCGGGATATCGAGAGATGCCTATCATGTAGCTGATATTGAAAAAGCTTCTACTAATTGATTTTTTCATGAAAACCGGATTTTCAAAGCTGGAATTTGGAAGATAAGACGAAGAGTAATCCGGTTCAAAAACTTGATCCTCTACAAAGTGAGGAACCAAATACCCCCATGTATTACCTTCCTTTCCGAATCTCTAACTGAAATTTCAAACCTCATGTTGTAAGAATTCACATCCGGGTAATCACTTCCCTCAGCATTCTTCTTCATAGGACACAACTTCCTCGCCTTTTCGATTTCTGTATACTCATACTCCAAATCAGTAATCTTAGCCGTGGAATCCTCAGCATGATCAAACCGAATTGGATCAAAATAGCCCATCTCATTAGCTGCTTTTTGGCTCCAAATTTCACCCACAATGCTACTAGTATCTCTAATGGATCGTTTTTGCCGGGTAACTCAAAGTCAACCGGGTCGAACAATCATTCACATGGGCTTTATCGAACGAATCCAAACCGATCGAGAATAATCAGCAAGCAACAACAGAGAGCCGATACTTCTTCTCATCCCACCACCCTTCTCCTATCAAACTCCTCTTTGGATTAAAAGGACGGTAATATCTATTATGACTATTGTTAAGAAATTGTACTAAGAACTTCAACTTCTTTTCATCTTCGGAACATTGAATTTCGTTAAAATACAAGAATTTTGGAGGAAAGTCCGAATCCATGATGATGAATGGAAAACCAAAGCAAACAAGTTATCTGCATTTTGGATGAAGTGAACACACTTTTTGTTGGCATTGAAGAAAGAGGTAAACCTTGTGGAAATTGATGACTAGGGCTGTAATCATCAGATTCTTCAGGGACCAAAGTGAAATTGTAATTTATTTGAGGGAGCAACAAGATAGGAACTTCCTCAAAATAGCTTAAATCATACTCTTATCAGAACTAAGGCTCTCTAAAGTTCCAAAAACCAAACTAGAGATATTACTTGAATTCTTGAGATTGTTGAGTTTCAATACAACAGCAAGTTCAAGCAAATTACCTTCTTTTGAATTCCCTTTTCCTGATCCAACCATAAAGAGCTTTCCAGAAACTTCTGACCAGAACCCACTTAGCCAACATTTCAAAGTGAGATAAGAAATCCGGGTACCGGTCACGGCGAGGCTGCCTTGAAGACGAAGGCTCGCTTTGACTTTGAACAAGCCTTTGATTCCTGTTTCATGGACAGTTTTGGCCTGAAAAGACACGGAATTTAGAAGATGTGGGGCCGAATTGTGATTATAAGAGTGGCTTTGAGTGAAAATTTGATCTCCATTGTTAGTGTAATAACCAGTATGGATTTGTTTAAGCGGGGATTTGTTTGAGAGAGAGTGTTTTGAGGAGAGATAGTGTTTTGGGGAAGGTCCAGGGAGGAAGGAAGAACACTGAGAAGTAGTGTAACAGAGTGGGATTTCAACCGAGAATGATAAGGTAGTAGAAATAATGGAGTAGAGAAGAATGACAGATGTTAGATGGATCCACCATTTTTGTGAAGTGATAGTCGCAAAGGAATTTATGGACATAGTATGAGCTTGAAGAAGAAGGACAAGAAAAAAGTAGGATATGAGGGAACATTGTGTCAGGACTGGTGTCTTATATGTGGGTGACTATGAATGCAAACGACCCATTGATTATAACAACTAACAAGATTAAGATTTTGGTGTTGTCAAATAATAAAGAAACACCAGTCCTTGATCTCTTATTTGTTCTATAAAGAAACACAAAAAGAATAAATAATAAGATCGGTGGTTTTTCAGCTGTTGTCATTTTCCTTCTTCGATGGATCAGAACTCACTATAGGAAGATGTCTTCGATACTGTGGCGACGTTAACCTTCTTTCTAATGGAGTTTTCCTCTTGCTCACTACAAATCTGTTCACCCCTTTCCTCATTGGCATAATTGAAGGAAAATCTTCATCTGGAATCTGGCTCAACTCAGAAATGTCCTTGATTTGCGCTACGCGACGGAACCACCTCTCTGCTTTTGCTTCCTCTGACATATCCAAAGGATCTGGTTCCTTCACTGCTGACCCCTCTAAACTCTTTCCACTCCACCTCTCCTTAATGTTCTGGATCTCAGATTCTGGGTTTGAGCTTTCACTTATGTTTGGTCTTTGGTTTGTCTCCTTCCTTGCATAGCCGCTGCTTTTAACAGAAGTAGGGGTTGGGTTTTCACTGGTTAAGTTCTGTTGGATATACCTATCTTGAACACTATCTCTATTATGCAACCCAGATCCAGCATTATCTGACTGCTCTAATGGCTTATTGGCCGAAATTGGATTTTGATCAGTAGCTTTAGGCATAGAATCATCTGGCTGTTGATTTTGGTCCTTCTTAGCAAAGTAGTCAGGTGGGAAGGGTACAAATGGGACAAAATTTGAGTTACCAGCTTGGTCCATGGCTACACGTCTCTTGTATGCTGGAGAAGTCAAGGAACGGTCTTTCTTCTTGCTTACTACAAACCTATTCTCTCCCTTGCGCATTGGCATGATCTCCGGGAAGTCCTCATCGGAAATTGCAGTAGACAGATCGGTAACATTATGCAACTCGGCAACCTTCTTAAACCATCTTTCCGACTTTTCAGCTTGCTCCTCTTCATCAATGTTTCCAGTCTGGTTCAAAGGCTTCTCCTTCACCTGAAAACCGTCTTCACCTGGACTAGAATCATTACTCCAAGAATTGCTATTGTCCCTTACTGCCATCTTCATCTCACTATGTGAATTCTCAGGCTTTTTTTGCGCAAACATATCTGGAGGTAATGGCACGAAGGGAACGTAACTAGAATTGCTTCCCGAACCCAAGATGGAAGGACTCTTTATTCCAGTACTTTGTCCAGTGTTAACATTGCTTGATTTAGAAGCGGCAGATGCAGGACCAAGAATGTCATCTAGACTTCTGCCGATTGTTGTGTTGACTAATTTATTTGCATCCCCATGTTGATTACCGTTACCATCAAAAGCACTTTCATTACCAAGGTTTCTTTGGTATTGAGAATTAGCCAACCTCCTCTCTAAAGGTGTCTTCCTTGTGCTCACGACAAATCTATTGACTCCTTTTCTCAAAGGCATTATTTCAGGAAAATCCTCATCTGTTATTGCATTATTCATATCAGAAGTCGAGTCCAGCTGAGAAACCTTACTGAACCACCGTTGTGCCTTCTCTTCATTTGCTGCTAATCTGCGATCAATATCACCTTTCATTGCGTTGCTTCCACTGTCATTCCTTATAATACCGGACATGGTGTTACTACTACTAAATGAGAGATCTCCAGGTCTTTTGCAATCGCACCTTAAGCATACTGTATTCCTCCCATAATTAAAAAAATCGCATCTGATTAAGAAAAGGAAACGTGAATTTTTCATTAGACCAATTAAACATGAAGTGGATCTTCTACAAGTGACAAAACACAAGAAATAAATGCTCACTGAGGACACTCCCACTCTCCACCAGTCAGCTGTCTCTTTGGTCGCACCTCCTCGCATTCAAGGCATTTCATATTTCTAGCGAAGTTCATGAAACTACACCTGCTCATAAAGATGATAGAAATCATTAGGGTATCATGAAAGATGAGATTTCAACTAAATAATAAAATCTTTGCCTGCTTGCCATCTCCTGTTGATCCAAAATTCGATAAATGTATTTAGAGGTAGCTCCATAAAAAAGAAACTTTTGGCAGTAACCCTCTACCTTGGGCATATCCAATCCCCTCGTTTCATTTCAATTTTTTGTCCAAGGATCTTTGGTGTTTGTCCATATGTGTCCGGGAAACTATTCACAGATCCAAAGGATTCTGAGTCTGTAGGACTAACAGTAAGATTGGACAATTCTCTCAAGAGGTTCTGAGCAGATGATTCAACATGATCTGTATTGCCCAAATTTCTCTCCAAACCAAAAGTTTGATTGCTTGCATAACTCAATATGAATCTCATTAGATCAACAGTCTGTGCTCTATCAATAAATGATACCTATCAATGATAGAAGAGAAGGAAATATTAATAGTAACTACTTAATTAAAAGATACAACTTCCACACACATCCGCAACATTCCGGAATCTAACAGCTAGTCCTGCCAATACTTACATTGGTTTCACCGCTGCCTAGAAAGGATTTGATCTTCCTCATGGAGTCTTCCCCATTTCTAAACAGGAATGGAGTCCCGCTTTCCACCAACACCTCAATGTCTCTCCTTGGAAGCAACCTGTAGCCAACATATAGCTTAGTTTGGAAGGCAATGTCCAATCAAAATAAACGGATACGAAAAAGGAAAAACAAAACACAAACGAACCCTAATAGGTTAGCTCGCTCACGCGCAAACGCCAGGCACGCATTTGCTGCACGTATGAACTCATCAGGCAAGTCTCTGCCATCCATAAGCTCGTCCCCATAGCCAATCCCACCGATTCCATGGCGATCAAAGTAACCAGCTGCGTAGAGGTTCTCGAGAAGCTTAGACCATTCAGGCCACAGGTTTGAATCCCCAGGTTGTGAGCTATTAGGTGAGGAGTCAGTAAAGGAATTGCAGTCATCGCTGTAGGAGGAGGATTGAGTATGGAGCTTTTCGGAGGCTCTGACTGGTGGAAATGAGGACGCCGATGCTGTGCGGTAGCGGTGGAGATGATAGGGAGTAGAAGGGAAGGGAGCAAGTGAGGAGGATAGAGAAGTTGGAAGTAGTTTGTGATGGTATCGAACGAGGCGGAGAAGAGAAGGGCAGCGATGGTGGAGAAGTGGGAGGGGAAGAGGTGTAGAGATGAGGATGAAAAACCTGGTTGCGCCGCCCATTTTGCCGGCGGATTAGCAGTTTTCCACTAAAACCCGGCGGGTCTATTCAGTTCACAGAAGATAAATCTGACTTCAGACGTAGATAGCAGTTCGATTTGGCTGGAAAAGGAATCAGGAAGACGATGGTCGCATTGTCTCGGGCTCGGGCTCGGGCATAGATGGAGGCGGAGCTGCGAAGAGTGATTGTCTTATCGGATTGGGATAGGGTGACGTGTTAAGTGCAAGGGAAAGGAAAGGTGCAATTTATTATAATTTACGGTTGATACCTAATCTAACAAAATAAAAATTGATTCATTTCATTAAATATATTGAAATGATATTTTAAATAAATTAATGTTAATTTAGTATATTTAATAAGGTCAGACGGTCATGATTGAACTTTGTTCTTTTATGTAAGATCTCGACCGTAAATTATATCAAATTATATCGAATTAAATTGCACTAAAAATTTACTCGAAAGGAAGAAGGATAAAGGATAATTAAATATTTGTTGTAATTTGAGTCGCTTAATTCCATATAAATGATTAATTCACTTTTTAATATTGTATAATTCATTTTTTAGTTTCAAATGAACTAGGCCAACCCATGCCAAAAATAGATCAAGCTAGGCCTATCTGAAGCATGACTTATAGGATGAGGCTCAAGATAGGCCTAGCATATGAGGAAGGATCTAGACTTGTGGGGACTAAAGGTAGAGATTAAAAGAAATTTGATCCACCCGTTTTAACCGTGACACATCATTTAGTGAGGTTGACAAGCTTATTTTAGCCTGTAAGTGAAATCGGCTTGGTTTAGCCAATCAAAGTGAAAAGTCTGACTGTTTTTAATGCTTAACGTCAAGTCTTTTGGGTGCTAAATAAACTCCCATGAAAGGAATGGTTGAGTCTCTGGTGGGTGTGCTCAACATCAGGTCTTCTGAGTGCCAAATAAGCACCCAAGAAAGGGACGGCTGGGCCCTTGATTGATGCATTATCATTGAATAATGTGTATAAATATCATAAGATTTCAATTTTATTTATGTAACTATAATCTTGTATCAGTACCATAATATTATAGATAATAAATTAAATTATTCACAACATATTAAAGTATGAAATTTTTAATTAATAATTGTTAGTACGGCCCATTAGCATTATAAATACAAGTGATCTAGATCTGAATCACTGATGTAGATAAATATCTTAGTAGAGGTTCTTCATATAATTGGATTATATAAGATTGAACCCAATATAAATTAATTCTTCATCACCGTTTGTCATAAATAATTTTATTAATATCAATAGATGATCATATGCAGATCAACCTGAATCTTGAGTAGTCATAAACTCCTATTTATGTCAACTGGTTCTTTTGATTCACTCGTCACGGTTTGTTTGTAAAATAGGCTAAAAAATTTTGTTTTCGAGGTTCATTGGGATAAGTGGCTGTGAACATAATTTATAGATATGAAATCCAAACTTTTTTCATAGATGATTATATATTAGTTTCATTAAAAGTTAATTCTGGAACTGAATGTTTTTAAGCTCAAATTTATAATTAAGTTATAAATTAACCGTTCACTAATGACCATATTAATGGTACTTAAGAATAAAGAGATAACTAGAGAGATAACTAGAGAGGTAAAATGATAATTTTGATCAACTATAATTATGAATCAATTATTGGAAGATTAAATTGTGTGTAATGATAATATCAATGGACTACTAGAGATTTCTCATTAATTTGTTCTATAATTGCAAGAGTGTTATCTTATATTTTTAGTTGAATAATATTAAGATAAATATTTATTAGATTAAATATTTTAATTAATAATATAATTTATTAGAGCTTAAAATTATAAGACTATGGTCTCCATGTCACCTGTATAAAACATTGTATAGGATAAGAGTGACAAAAATATAGAGAAATGATTTATTTACAAAGAAAATAATTTTATGGGGCAACTATATAATTATGAGATAATTTGTATTAATTAGTTAATTAGAAAATTAATTAATTATTTTAATATTATTTTAATGTAGTAAATTTCAAATTTCACTTTATAAAATAATAATATATTTAATTTTGAATTAAATATTTTATATAACATTAACTTGATACGTGATATTAATTTAATATTAAAATTAGTAAAGTCAAATTTAAATTAGTTTGAAAAATTAATCTAATATTCAAATAAAAAATGATTTGGTTTAAAATAGATAAGATTCTATTTTAAATTAGATTTAAAAAAATTTGACCAAATTAAAAAGATCACTAAAAGATATCTCATAATTTTGTTATTGTTTAATATTATATTGAATTATTAATTTAAATGAATTTAAAGTGCTTAAATTAAAATAATATTAAATAGAAATCCTAATAGAATTATATATATATATATATATATATATATATATATCATTTTCTAATCATTTTTTATGAGAGGTGAATGATGAGTAGAAATCTCTCTAAAGAAAGAAAATATTGTCATCTTTACGTGTCCACACAAGTCCTAATATGTTGAGAATCGATTTGAAAGATCGTGGTGTGAGTATTAACAGGATTTGCATGGACAAATGTATGATTTCTCCTCATAGCGTTTAAGGTTAATTTATATATATATATATATATATATAAATGATCGCTAAACATTGTTATACACTGAAACCAATAATTACTTCCGCTGCGACCTTTTAAACCTCATTCCCAACATAAGCACCTAGGAAATGAAACATCAGATTGTTTTTTGGCTTCTCTTCTTCGAGGGAATGACTTTGTTTTATTAATGGCACATAACATGCCTCATTCAAAGTTTGATCAGAAGATCTCAAGCTACATGAAACTAATCAAGAATGGATAATCAAAATTGAATAAAACTAAAAAAGAATCGTAAACATTACTCATCCTCCTTCTTGTGGTTGACTCTTAGGTGCTTGGCATTCCATGAGTGAGCCAACTCCTTGTCTGACTTGTTCTTTAGATAATACATGTTTGGCTTGACTTCTCTCACCACTTAATAGGGTCCCTATCAATTTCCTCTTAGTGGACCCCTTCGCTTTGTGAGAAGAACTTTCCTTATATCCAAATCTCCCACTTCAATTGGTCTTAGGATGACGCTTTTATTGTAGTATTTTTTGATCCTCCTCTTTAATGCTTCTTCTCTAACCTTAGCCTCTTCCCTCATTTCCTAGAGAAGGTCTAGTGCCTCAGCTAAGGTATGCGCATTACCTTCTTTAGTGTAGAAGAGCTTCCTACAGGTGGGGAGGCTAATCTTCGTGGGTACCATGACCGTAGATCCATATGTGAGACTAAAGGGGGTTTCTCCGATCACAGACTAAGGTGTAGTTCGGATAACCCATAACATGAGTGATATCTCTTCTTCCCAGGCTCTTTCGCATCATTATAGCCTCTTCTTCAACAACTTCTTTATGACCTTATTTGCTGCTTTTACTTAACCATTAGCTTGAGAATGATCCGGGGAGGAAGTTAGATGCTTGATTTGTACCTCTAAGCAGAGTTCTTTGAACTTCTTATTTTTAACTGACGCCTATTATTCGTGATCAAGGTCTCTGGGATGCCAAACTTGCATATCAATTGCTTCTAGACAAACTCAGTGGTCGGGACTTTAATGATTTTGGCTAGTGGTTCAGCCTCCACCCACTTAATAAAGTAGTTAATTGGCACAATCGCATGCTTCTTCTGGCTAGGCGATTGGATCAGGGCGCCGATGATGTCAATTTCCTATTTCCTGAATGGCCATGGGTTGGTAATGTACGTCAGGGAGACTGAAGGCCTTCTTGGGACGCTAGCATGAATCTGATACTCTTTGCATGTTCGGTTGTGGTGCTCAACATTATTTCTCAATGTCGACCACTAATAACCCTGATGTAACAACTTCTGTGCTATAGCTTGTCCCCCTAAATAGTTCCTTAAATTCCTTCAAGCGTCTCTTGTAATAATAACTCAACTTCATCCTCGGCCGCACACCTCATTAGTAGGCCGAAGAAACTGCAAAGATATAGAACACCTCCAATCATGACACCCGGTTGACTATGTATAAACCTTCCGCGCTTCCATCTTATCAGTAGGTTACCAATCATGACACCTCATTACCTCCTGACTACCCCAATCCATCCCCCTTATTCCATTATCATCAATACGTTAGCTTCCTAAAAAATGCTTTAAACATCTAGCCAATTTGGTGAGAGCATCGACCGCAACATTCTCTCCCCTTAGGGTGTGCTAGATTTTGTATTGGTTGAACCTGTTTAGTAGTACTCCTACCTCTTTCAGATAGGCCCTCATCTTGTTGGATCTGGCTTCAAAATCCTTTTTCACTTATGATACTACCACTTGGGAGTCAGTTCTTATCTTGATCTTCTCCGCCCCTCCTTCTTATGTCAACCTCAGACCGGCTAGCAACGTCTCATACTCGACCTCATTATTTGAAGTTTTGAAAATGAACATGAGGGCATACTCAATCCTCATTCATTCAGGTGATTCTAGTATCAGCTCAGCTCCACATCCCTCTTTATTCGTGGCCCCATCCACGCTAAGCATCTAATAAGGTGGCATTAGCTCAGCAGGTGGTGAAGCCTTTTCAGCTGTCGGCTTTTCCAAGAGGATCATCTCCTTTTCCATCAATTTTTGAGATGAAATCGGCTATTGCCTAGGACTAGAGATGGCAATTTGGGCCGGGCCAGCCCGAATCTATTTATAATTATTTTTTGTAAATTTTATTTTCCAAGTTCTAACAAATTTTAATATTTATATATATATATTTAATAACATAGAAAATGGATAATTTGGATAATACACATGATTTTGGAGGCCATCCGGATTTGCCATTTTATAGTACAGGATATATGGAATTGGACGAAAATAATTTTCCGAATATAGACGAGGTCCACGAGGATGAGGTCGATCTCGACGATGAAGTAACAACTACACCAAGTACAGCTGCTTCTACAAAATGCAAGAAGACAATGTGCATCAGAGATTAAGAATGTGCAAATCAGCAAAACCAACATCAAATGACGGATCAAGAAGAAATGTACAGAGCATTTAATAATTTATATCTCGAATATGAATACGAGCTCCTAATTATGAGGTAGGAAGTAGTTTAACTCCCCTTTAGAAATTATAGATTATAATGTAATTTTGATAATGTTTTTTTTTTCTTATTTTTAATACTTTATTGTAAGTTTCGTTTTTTCCTCCTTTAGGCCGAGAGGTTTTTTTGACGGAATTATTTATCATTATAAATCACAATAACGTTATTTCTTTGGCTAACTCTTTGTTAATAATATACTAAATTATAAGTCTTCAAAAATATCAAAATTGGAAAAGAAATCACTAGGTTTTAGGATAATATTATTTTAGGTTCATCTGTTTCACCAGAACATAATAAAATATAAGTTATTAAATAAACGTATAAATATACTATTTTTGTATTATAAAACTTACTTACTACGTCATAAAACTTATTTATTTAGGATAATTTTTTATCCAAAAATTAAAAAAACCCATATTTAAGCTCATTTTTAACCGGGCTCGGGCCAGGCCTAGAATTTTGAGGCCCGCCCCAGCCTAAGCTCGGCCCAAATCAAAACAGACCAAGCCCGACCTGACCTAAACGGCCTCGGGTCTAATACGGGTCGGGCGAGGTAGGGCCGGGCCGGCCCAGATTGCCATCTCTACCTAGGACTCTTCTTTGACTACGCCCACTCACCATTCTCTAGGGAACTTTGTCAACAAATGTTTGGTGGACACTATAGCTCCTAAGGCGTTGATCGATGAGCAGCCGAGGATGATGTTGTAACTTGACATATAATTCACTATAAGAGAGTTCACCATGATTGTGGCTTTGCACGGCTTCTCTCCCACAGTTATAGGCAGGCTGATCATTCTTTTGGGATACACTGCGCTCCCTAAGAATCTTGTGAGTGGAGTGTTGACAGGTTTGATCCTTGCATCTCTTATCTTTTCCCTTTCAAAAGTGTATATGGAGATGATGTATGCGGTGCGTCATGGTCCACCAATACTCTGTAGATAAGAGTGGAGGAGACATTAACTGAAATGACCAAGGTTTCATTATTTAGATACTTTGTAGAAAGGGGCTCATTAGTTTGGTTAAACGTGATATCTAGATTGCTAGTTGGCTGAGTTGGAATCAATAGAGAGAAGACCTCACCTTGAGGTAGAGACCTTAGCCACCCCTTCCTCTTTCAACGAGAATCACCACTTGCCAATCTACTAGTAACTTCGTTGTTCTCTCTGGCCACTCCTTGATGCTCGGTCGCAACTCCAATTTTTTTAACCCTATGGGCAACTTTATCACTCAATCTTCCTCATCTATTCCCCTTAGAGGTTCCTCAGACTTTATCCACATACTTAACCAAGTATCCCTCATAGTTAGCCTTTTAATTTGTCTCTTCAGCTGATTGCACTCCTCGGTGCGATGACCGTGGTCACCATGATATTTAATAGTCTCTGATCTCTCTTAGATGGGGCACTCTTCAATGGTTCAACTAGCTTGACCAAGTTCTGGTCCTTGAAATGGGTGTAGATGATCTCGATGCTATAGACCAGTGGAGCGAAGGTCTCCCCAAGCAATAATCTATTAACCTTCTTGTCATGGTTCAGCCTCCTTTCACCTCTCTTCTTCTTCTCACTCCCCTAATTCGAACTTCCTCGCAGCTCCTCCTTCTTCCTCTTGTGCTCATTGGCCAAGCTACTCCCTTCATCTTGTCTCAGCTGAGACTTTACTTGCTTCTCCACAATCTCAATGGTTACCTCAATTCTCCTGGCTTTAATGAGGGCCTCAGAGAAGGACTTGAAAAGAAACTTCCCGATTGGCTGATGAGTTCTCTATCATTTTTTCCCCCTAAGGAAAACATGCAAGACCCGCACATTATTGGGCACTCTATCTTATTGGCTACAACATATAAACAATCCACGTAGTTGAGCAGAGGTTCTCCCAGATACTATTTAATCGTATTGAGGTTGATCACAAGCATCCTTAAGGTCTTTGATCCTATAAAATTGGCAAGGAATTAGGTACTTAAATCATCAAAGGAGTCTATTTTTCCTGGATTCAACGATTTATACCACTTTATGGCAGCCTCCTTCAACATGACGTGAAAAGGCTTGACACATCATCTCATCTCTAAATATGTTCAGCGTCATCGTGGCTCTACATGCTTCAATGTGGTCCTAAGGATCTTAAGTCCCATTATATCACTTCATCTAGAGCGGACGAAACTTATGGGGTAAGGCACCATCGAGTACTCTCTAAGTAAGGGGACTGCTCAGTTTCTTAGGCGTGTGGCCAGCCTTATTCTTGACAAGGGCTTCTAAATCTCGAAACCTCTTGTCCATCTCCTTATCTCTCAAAGCAAGGTCACATTCTTCGTCTTCTCTACTTTTAGCTCTACCCTCAGATCTTCAGAATCTGTGACTTGTACTACTAGATTGACATTGGAATACCCTTCACCATCTACATTATGTCTGCCCTTCGACGCATTTGGATGATCATGCTGCTATGTTGTCGGATCTTCAGTCCCCACCGCTCCCAAGAGCAACAAGTCTTCTCTCATCTCTGCCCTAATGCGGGAAAGTGCCTCCGTCAGCTTATTGTCCACTGCCTTATCCATCGTGTGAGTGTGTTCAGCCATGGTCCTATCCATCATCTCGAAATGTTACATCATTTCCATTCCTTCACTACCCACTGCTGAGTTGGTTCAAGATGTGGTGCTACCCCTCCCTAACATATTGAGCCCTGATTTAGAGCCTCATCCCTATGGGTATCGTAAGGTTCGCCCCCCTATCCCTTGTCTTCTTGCAGCCATGTTCTCCCCATCCCCTCCTGGTCTCCATCTCTTCCAATCGTAGGTGTTATCTTTCCAACTCAAACAACCTAACCTATTTGAGCTTCAACAATTGAAACCAAGACATCCCCACAATCAGCACCAAACTGTTGATGCAGATTTCTATCCAGATGAAGGGATCCTCTACCAGCAGTGTGCTCCAAGGTTGGATAGGCCTATAAGACATAGGAAGGGACAAATGTCGAGATGATGGCCAACGTATCCCCCTCTGACGTTCAAGTAAATAGGGTTTCATGATAGGGATTGATGAGAGGCAAAGAGTAGTGTAAAAGTTTTACACCTTCTCTTGGTGAAATACCATCCCTTTTATACCTTTAGTATAGGGACAAAATCCTAGTAGGCCTTGCCAATGGGCTAGGGCTGTATTGGTCCCTCTTTCTGCTACATGGGATCCATCGCTTCCGGTGGGTCCCACTACTTGCTCACCAGTTCAAGCTTATCAAATGTCGGGCACATTAGCTCTCAGCCCCGACTACTTAGGTGGGTTAGAGTAGGTCATACTCCAATTAGTGTTAAGGGTGTTTGGTGTCTTTACCGGGTCAGCCTCATCCTTGAGAGAGGTGTCTAGGGGTGGGTTGGCCACATCCAATTGGAGTTAGGTTCTTATACACATTTGGGCTTTGGATGAACTTCATGAGCCAAAGCTGAAATCGGCATTTGGCTGACCCCAACATAAAAATAAAAGTGAAATGAATAAATATTAATTAAGAATCTAATTAGTATTTACCATTCACCATTCTCTCATTATCAAATATAAGCACCTAATTAGTATGAATAATCCACCAGCTTCACATATTCAAAGAGAAGAATCTAACTTCTTTGAGATTTTGTAATTAAAGAAAATATGATAGAGGTGACATTAAGGCATTCATTTTGCTATAAATTGAGGTATTATACATCAAAATACGCACTGCTCCTTCTTACATTTCATTCTCGACAACACATTTCTTCTCCTTCTTCCTCTCCTTAAGCACTACCAATCTCTTAATTATCCAAGATAAAATCATACCATTCCACTAACCCCAACTCAAAAACTTGAAACCAACTCTTGCATCTTCGTGTAAGAACCGAACAAGAACCGAGCAAGTCAAGAGGGTCGTATTAACTTCAACTCATCATATAGGTAACTCTAACCTAATTTCTTTTACGATTTCCTTATGTTTAAGATCTTTTCTCATGCTAGGAGAATCAGTAAGTAAGGTTTGAATTGTTAAAACTTAGTACAAATGAGTAGATACACATGATAGTTTAAATTGTTAAAAAAAAAAAAAAACACCAGTAACCTGAAAAATAGATTTGTAGTTTGATGATTAAATCAAAATTTGTGATATATACTGATAAAATCTTAAGAAAATAGACTCATATATTTTCATAGAGTTCAAAAACACCACAATCAAATCTATATTGAATGAGATAAAAAATTTCAAAGTCAGTGAACTAATCTGTTAAACTATAGAACATGTGTTCTATATCCATCCTCCAAATCAAACCACTCGCTTCATTCATGTCAAAAGCGGTTGAAACCAAATCCAACCGTTCAAACTGAAGCGAGTTCCCTTTTCCCCTCCGGCTCTCAATGCTTCCACTTATATAACCTCCCTGCTTGTTTGAATTTATGGGAGGAAATTGGAAGCTCACAAGATTTTCACAATCTTTTGAATCTTCTGATGTTTTTAGATTTTTGGACCTGATTTCTCTACGACCAATCATGCACAAGCTACCTATTTCGGAATCATAAATCCCTTCTGCCGAAATTAGGATCATATCATTCAAACTCGAAGAAGAGTTAGAAAGAATAGATGATTAGTAATTCAACTAAAAAACCTGATCATTGACAAACCGAGGAGTGGTATAGCCCCAAGCAATTGCCTTCCCTTTCGAATTTTTAACCGAAATATTAAATCTCATGTTGTAAGAATTCCTTGCCTTTTCAATTTCCGTATACTTGTACTCCAAATCATTAATCTCAGCTCTGGAATCATCAGCATGATCAAAACGAATTGGATCAAAATAGTCCATCTCACTAGCTGGTTTTTGGCTCCAAATTTGCCCTACAATGCTACTAATATGTCTAATGGATCGTGTTGCCGGGAAGTCGGAGTCAACCGGGTCGAACAAACACCCACATGGGCTTTATCAAACTATTCCAAACCGATAAAGAATAATTGGCAAGCAATAATAGAGAGCCGATTCTTCTTCTCGTCCCACCACCCTTCTCCAATCAAACTCCTCTTCGAATTTAAAGACCGGTAATAAGTATAACGACTATCATTATAAAATTGAACCGAGTGTTTCAACTTCTTTTCATCTTCAGAACATTGAATGTCGCTAAAATAGATTAATTTCGGTGGAAAATCCAAATCCATGATGATGGGTGGAGACTTTATAGCGAAGAAGTTATCTGCATTTTGGACTAAATTGCAAACACTTTTTCTAGGCATTGAAGAAAGTGGTAAACCATGTGGAAATTGATGACTAGAGCTGTAACTATCAGATTCTTTAGGGACCAAACTGAAATTATAATTTATTAGGAGGAGCAACAAGATAGGAACTTCCTCAAAATGGCCTAAATAATTCTTATCCGAACTAAGGCAATCTAAAGTTCCGAAGACCAAACTAGAGATATTACCTGAATGCTTGAGATTGTTGAGTTTAAAAGCAACAGCAAGTTCAAGCAATTTACTTTCAGTTGAACTCTCTTTTCCTGATCCAACCATACAGAGCTTTCCAGAAGCTTCTGACCAAAACCCACTTAGCCGAAAGTTCATAGTGAGATTAGAAATATGGGTACCCGCAGGGCCGCCTAGAAGATGAAGAAGTGCTTCGACTTTGAACAAGCCTTGGATTTCATGGACAATGTTGGGCTGAAAATCTGGGTACCCGCGGGGCTGCCTACAAGATGAGAGAATATTGTAGGCATTGTAACTTTCAAGCAACAAGAAGACTTGAAAGAACAACCTATATGTAAATCCTTGTATCATAAATTCTCCAAAGCTAGTACAAGATTGAAAAGAAAAAAATTGAGCACATAATTAACCGAAATCGGGAGGTTATTCCACCATCCTAGCAACATAACTGAGAATTAAACTTAATCCGGCGCCGAGGCACCCCATCCAATCCCCACCTACATATGCACATATAATCAAAATCATATTATCTTCTAATCTAAGAGACTAAGACTAAAAGGGACAAGATCAGTGCTCTGTAAGTTATACTATTATTTTCCATAGCCAAAACCGGGTTTTCTCCATTGCCAAAATACCAATCATGTTCCCACTAGTTTGCGATTTGCTATGGGAGAGAGAAATTTCTCACAGTCCTTAGCTCCGATTCGTGTGAACTCTTTTACAAGCAAATCAGTACATATTGACAAGGAAGACTTGAATTTCTTCGGGCAGCTCTTGTGACTCGCATCGACAGCTTGGACCCCACCTTTAACTAGGGATCCGACTTGAGCACCATCCATGTATGATCTACACACTACCAGAATATCATGGGCCCGCTTGCAGAAATGCCCCAGAACCAAGTCCTCAAAATACTACAAGCCCAAAAATAGATGTATAATATAGTTTGGATGTGCAAAATAAAAAAAGCAAATAGTAAAGAGTATTTGAGGAACAATGATTTGATACCTAAAAATATGCTCACATAATCATGGAATTAAAGTGAGTCCATGCATGTAAAGTTCTTAAGTTTGCACTTCTAGGTATTTCTATAATGATTCTTTACGAATTTGAGAAAATTCACCAGTAGTATTACAATCTTCCTGATTGGGTATTATATTATGATGTAGAATATATTTAAGATTCCAGCAAACAAATCAAACTTTGTTTGCTGATTAGTTACTAATTAGTTGTTGATTTCTAGAGATTCTGATTGTTTCTGTTTAGGCACATATTATGGAGTTAGACTAGGGTTTCTCTCCTATATAAGGGACCCTAAGATGTAAATTGAAAATATGAAATATAATTTTTTTAACCTCTAGATTCACATATGATTTCAATTTGCATGAACTACAATGAAAGTTAAGAAGGTAGCTTAAGATACTACTTTGGCTCAATTTGCCTAAGAGATTTTGGAAGTGGATTTCTGAAGGTAGCTTAAGATAGTACTTTGGGTCAAAGATTATCCATCTGCACAAATTGCAGAAACTGGGCAATATATAAAACCAGAATGAAGCACAATTATGGAAAAAAAAATTATTGAAATTATAATACCTTAGGCGGTCTTTTCATTAAATAAGTCATTGTCTTGAGAGATGAGATAAATGTGTCCTCATTGTATTTTTGGGAATTCTTCTCACCAGCAGCAGAGCCTTTCATGCGTTCATATCCCGGCTCATTAAAGTAAGGCTTTGCATTCAATATCAACCCCTGTATAGAGACGAGAACTTGTAGCATAGTTGACACACCTGGGGCCCACTTCTCTTCCTTGCTTCCAGACCAGGTGTTAAGCAGACTTAGACATACTTTCCCACAGTGATACAAATTTGGGTTGAGTCGAAGGCCACCAGAATGGTAATGAACTTTCTGTGAAAAAGATAATTCTAATTTGTTAGAAATTTCTGTACAGAAGAGGTTTAGAGATAATATAAGAGAGAATAGTTTAAGCACGTACTGGTGGTGCACTGGGGTAAGTGCTGGGGAAATTAACATCAAAGAAGAAGAGACCGTCGTGATATGGAGTACCCTCCGCTCCAACAATTACAGCTCGTAAAAGATCCATCCTTGTCTCATAAACCCTAACAAATATGCTATCTGTTGAAGAGATAGACAAAGATGAGATGAATGAAATGGTATATATTATATGCAAATTTGAAACTCATATTCCTCAAAATTCCAGTTAATCTCAATGGAAATCTAGTCTCTATGTGAAGGGAAAATTGATTAAATACTAAATATGTTAAAAACAAGTGATGAAACCCTCACCCGGCAAATCCTTCTCGAGGATCCTCCACTCTTCCTGAATTCTTTTTGCCCAATTCTTGGAAGGCTGATAAAATTACGGAAAGACCGATATTAGATAGAATTTCAACAAGCATAAATAAAATAGACAAAGAAAGCTTAACTTCTAATCTAGTACCTGATGGAGCGTAGAGCCGTTGCCGGTATAATGATGATCTGAATGATCTTCAACAGTATCAAATTGGCTAAAGCTCTCGAATTTCCTTAAAATTTCATCCAAATCCCTGCTAAAATTTGCTTCAGCAGAAGTGGTTGAACTAGCAGCAACAGATTTATGATTTTGGGAAGAATCCGGAACCCATGTCATGTCAACTGGAGGGACATGCAAAGAATTATATGGATCATTAAAGCCAGAAGGTAATCCATGGTTGATAAAAGAAGGTATCTTGGGTTTGAAAGATTCTCCCCACCAGGTCATTGACGGTCCAACTCCAGGAAGATGGTTTGATATGTGTGTAGGTGAAGGGATGGGAATATCTGAATAAGGCATCCTCTTAGGATGGGAATTCAGTGTATCCAATTGGGTTACAGAGGTAAAAAAATTTGAATCATTTGAAACCGTTTGCTTCCTTCTACTCTTATGGGAACTGCCTCTGTGGCTTGAAGCACCAGATTTATCCATGAATCCAAAAGAAGTTGCTTTCTTTTTACCTTTCCCAGACTCTGAGGATGAGCAAAATAGAGGATGATCAACGACAGTAAGATGACTCATAGAATTCAGTTGGACCTGCATGTCATGATCCTGAGGCCATGAAGGCAAAGGTAAAAAGTTTAAGGAAGTGAAAGGATCTGATTGAAAAAAATCTGCAAAAAAAGGACTTCCAGAAGCTGGAATGTCTGAATTGGTAGTAGTAGGATCTGAAAACCAAGGAATGGATGCCTCTACGTCAGAAGGAATATTCACATTATCAAACGACGCTTGAATAACAGAATATCGATCAGCATCATTGAAACCATCAGAAAAATGATCCATATACTCACCGGCATCATAAGAAAGATCAGAACTATAATCATCTAGGTCAATAAAATTATGTGAGGTTGAGGCATAACTCTTAAAATTAACCCCATGATCTGTAGCTCCAACGATTTCCACATCAGGATCAAAAGAACGGTCCAAAGCTTCCTTCACTTGATGATAGCTATAACCACTAGAAGAAATTTTCAATCGCTTTTCCTTGTTACTTGTGTTGTATTTCTCATCCGAGTCCATGACAACACCACATTCTTTGCCTGCCTCAAGATCAATCACTTCATGCATAATAGGCTAGAAGGAAAGAAAAGGTTGTATTAGTGTACAAGCTAATACCAAATGAAAAGGTATGACATAAAAAAAATTGACAAAAACAAGAATCACTTAAACTGTGAGCTCGAAGTATTAGAACCCACATATCTCCCTCAGAAATAATACCGGGATAACTTAGTTGGTTTGGAAAATCATCAGTTATCCACACCCACCATAGATAAGAATGCAAACACTTACTATTAGCTACAAAAGCATAACGTTTCAGCCTAAACTTTTTCTTTGGCTAATAGATGAGCATGTCAATCAATCAAAACAAGAGCACTTATCAGTTTACCTAACTTACTTCAAATGCAATTAACAAGCCGATTACGAAGTAGTGATCGGAAGAGTAAAAATCAAAGCTTCAAATTGAAGAAACGAGAAGAAGAAGAAGAAAAAAAGAAAAGAAAAAGAAATTAACCTCTTTCCGCTTGAGAATTTTTCCGATTCGAGGAATCGGAGGAGAAATTGCTATGACCTCTGGCTCCATTACAGAAGAAGAAGATGAAGTATCCCTCCCCTCCACTCTCTGCGTCTCCTCTCTCTCTCTCTCTCTCTTCCTTCTTCCTTATCAGAAGAAGTTTATAGAGACGCAGTGATATATATATAATATATTGTTTATTATTATAATAATAAGATGAAAGAAGAATATTGGCCTTTTTTACTTCGCGCCTTGTTAGGGAAGATCGGCAAAGATCGCGACATAACGGAGTTTGATAACAATAGTCACGTGTCAGCGTTATAATTTATGGCACGTGCCCACTCCAATTTTTTTTGGTGCCTAGAAGTGCAATTACCTGCAAAGGTCTCTTGAATGTTGCACGATGGCCATCAACAAAACGGATTACTTTCATTTATTTTTGAAAGTCATGCCTAGTATTCATGCTTAGTATAGTTTATTTTTTCATAATATTATTAAATTTTTTAAATATTAAATAAACTTTTATTTTGCAAAAAAAAAAAAAAGGTAAAAAATGAAGTCCGCACACCCACAATAAAAAGAGTCATCCCTTCATTAAAAGTAGTCAAGTCGAAAAGGCCAAAGATTACAATACCATAAAAAAGCTCATACTAAAGTTGATGAATTTAGTTGAATCTCAAAAGAAATAAAGGTTAAAGGGATCTCATAGATGCAACCATTTAAAGTAATTCATATAAATCTTAAAGCAAAATCATCAGCATGATCAACTGAGAAAGTTGAAGAGACCTAATCAGTTCTCAGTCTGTGCAAGTCCAAACTAGAAAGACCTAAGCATGTTGAGACACCCTAAAAGATGTATCGACATGTGGAGATGCAAAAAGGAAGAAGTCATCAACATGTTGAGGCACCTTAAAAGACGTGTCAAATGTCGAGGCACAAAAAAAAAAAAGAGAAAGATTTCTTCACTTTTCATAAGACTCCACTAAAGCCAAGTAATTAAGAAAATGATGAATGCAATGAAAATAAGAAGCAATGATAAAGGAAAAATTGCCTTAAGCTAAATTTTTAGAGGGGAGAGAGGCTACCATAAATGAAGCCGAAGAAATCACAAAAAAAAGCCACAAAAGAACATTTAAAAAGAGCATCCAAAAAAACTATAAAGGTCGTAGTCCGACATAAAGAAAAGAAATACAAAGAGTAATGTCTAAAATAAAATAAACATAATAAAAGATCAAGGAGCTCCGTCATCAGGTCACTACATATGAGGAGAGTCAGCCCCACCAATATCTTCCTCATCATCCATACCCCTCTCTAGCTTCTACTCTAGCAGCTTTGCATCAGCTCGGCCTTTGGCAAAGTGAAAGCCAATAACTCTCCTCTCTCTAAGGCCTTGGCTCGAATCCACTCGACCTCGGGAGAATAAAGTAAATCCCTTCACCATTTCTCTTTGAGCCGAGGATGCTGCGAATGAAAATACTTGTTTTCCTCTGTCAAACTATCAACTATTTCTAAGGCAGCTTTCTTCCAATATTCGGACAATTAAAGTGCTTCTTTGGTATATAGAAGAGCATCATCGACCTTCTACCTCAAAGCTCTCTCCTGAAACAAGTTTTTTTTAGAAGTGGCTAACGCGAGGCTAAAGCCTACCTTAGAATGTTGAAGAACCATAATTTCAGCATGAGTAAAACTCAGCTGATCTACCAGCTCACCAAGTCTCAACTCGAGCTTCTTATATGCTTCATAAGTGGCTGCCATAGCAGAGATTATGGATCCATCCATCAAGCACTGAAAAATAAGAAGAAAGAGAAGTAATCAAACACCATGGAATAAATAAAGGCGACATAAAAAGGAAAACACTCACACTCGAAAGTTTCAAGAGGAAACCGTCTATCAACATGTTTTTCCCCTTTGAAGTAACATAGTCGAAAGATAGCCTAAGCATAAGGCAGGGAATCTCCTCCAAAAAGTGAGTCAAATACTTCTAATATTAACTTCATCAGGGGCTCACTTCATCTTTGTCGAAACGAAAGAGATGTTTTTCAAGACTATGGATCCAAGGAAATCTAGTTGAAAACTCCATAAAAGACTACGTCCCTCTATAGAGAGTTCTAGGAGATGGGTCAGGTGGAGTGGAAGCTAAAGCGGAAGCAAATGAAACCTTTTTTTATGAAGGGGTCTACTCGTCCCTGCCCGCGGCTGCCCTTAAAGCAATCACAGAGGGGAGTGACTTAGTCAACCTATGGCCTCGAGAATCATCTCTCGTTTTCTTCTTGGAACCACTCTCGGCCATAAAACTCCTCTTCCTACTTAGCTCGGCACTTGTACCTCAACTCTCAATCTACTACCTATAAAAAAAGAGGATAAGAGGTGTATATGAGAAAAGACTCTATAAGGTGGTTAGAGTACGAATCCAACAGCCTCGTCGAGCAACTGTAAAAGGAGGAAGGGCTTCCTAAAAGATGAGACCAACTTCCATCAAGTTATCTTCATTCAGCAAAGTGGAGAAATACTTTAGGCCGATGCTATATCTCCTTAACTTTTCAATGACATCAAGCTCAAAGTCAGATAACTCACTTATGTCAGGAAGAGCATGTGTGGGCACTTACACTTGAAGCCCCGCTCTTAAAAAGTTCATCTAAATCTTGATCAACATTGCTTATTTAAGTCATCACTCGAAGACGGCAACCACTTACCTCCTACAACGAACCAACCCTTCATCTAAAAGTGGTTGGATGAAAGAAGCTCGACTATCTGACCCTTATTAGAAGAGAGGTAGTAGAAGTCATAACATCCAAGGCTAATTCAAAACATCCAAGAGATGAAAAGAGAATTAAACTTCATTTTGGCAAGTCTCTTCCATAAGATATAAGTCTCAAGTATCTATCTCCAACCATGTAAACCCCTAAAATTTCCAACTATGCTTAGTAATAGTAAAAGAGATATAATAAAGGACTTTCTAGCCAATTTTAATTTCCACCTAAATCTAATTTTAATAATATAAATAGAATGGAATCTTTTAGCGATTTAAAAAAAATTAAGAGAGTTTTAATTTAATAAATAGAAATATAAATTTTTAAAAATGATGCCACGCATCTTTTCATGATGACACTTAATTATATTAAATGTCATCATAAAACTTCACATTAAGATACAATAGTTAATAAGGTGTCATTATACATGTAACTAGTGACATAAGACACTAACAAGTGTCTTATTATGTGTCAATTAATCAACCTTCCCCTTTACTATAAAAGGTCATTTCGGCCACGAGAATTGTCGCAAGAAGCAAAGCAAAATTGAGAGAGACAAATGAAAGGGAAAGAGGTGAAAGAAAAGAGAAATGAGAAGAAAGAAGAGGGTGAACAAAAGAGAAAGACAAAGAAATGAAAAGAGGATGATAGCAAAGTTAGATTTTTCAATTTATCTCTTTATAAGTAGTCTCACTACAATATAAAATATTATTCATTTATTTGTTTGTTATGATACTAGGGTTGATAGTATGGCACAACAAGGTTATTTAAAAAAATTTTAGACAAAATTTTTATAAGAAAAGGAGAATGTAAAGCCTTGAAAATTCTAACTATACTTAGTAGTAGGAAAAGAGATATAATAAGGGATTTTTAATAAATTTTAATTTTAACCTAAACCTATTTTTAATAATATAAATATAAGGAGACCTTTTAACGATTATAAAAAGTTAAAAGGGCTTTCATTTATTAAATAGAAATATGAATTAAAAATACTTTTTTAAAAGTTGTCACACATCTTTTCATGATGACACTTAATTATATATTAAGTGTCATCATGAAACTTTACAGTAAGATACATTAGTTAATAATGTGTCATTATATATATAACTAGTGACCTAAGACACTAACAAATGTCCTATTATGTGCCAATTAATTAACCCTCCCCTTCACTATAAAAGGCCATATCGGCCATGAGAATTTTAAGAAGAAGCAAAGCAAAATCAAGAGAGTGAAAGAAAAGGATAGGAAAATAAGAAAGAAAAGAGGAAGATGGGAAAATTAAAGTTTTTAATTTATCAACTCTCTATAAGTATAGTCTCATTTAGAGGTGTTAAAATGAGTCGAGTTTTTCGGCCCGGCCTGTAACCCAGAGGGAAAACCTAGCCCTAAGCCCATCTCAACCTGTTTTTAATCCGGGTCAAGCTTAGATAAATTTCTAAGCCCACCAGGCCGAACTAGGCCGACCTAGTATATAAGCCCGATTGAGCCTGGATGGGCCTGGCCCGACCCGACAAATTATTATTATTATTATTTATTTATTTATATTTTCATTGTAAGGTCAAGTTTTTCCTCCTTAAAATCGGGATGTTTTTTTTGATAAACCTATTATTTAATAATATGCAATGAAGTCTTTATTTGGTCAAAAGTTTATTCATTATTTGAGATGCTCTTAGACTCTTAGTTATTTGATAATTTGATAATTAGACAATTTGATAATTTGAGATGCTATTAGTTATTTGGTTATGAACTTTGATGATACAATTTGATAATTTTGTTTTGATTGTTCTTTGGATCTCTTATTAATTGGATTATTCTCACGGCTCCAAATCTTAAATAATCTCACTTACTTTAATAATAATTTATTATGAATATTGTATTTAAAAAGAGTCGGACCCATTTTAGGCCTGGTAAGGCCCATAGAACCCGGCTCATTTTAGGCCTAGTAAGGCTCATAGAACCCGACCCATTTTAAGGTCGGATGGGCTCGGGATAAACTCAAAAGGCTTTCCAGGTTGGGCTCAGACATATATTTTGAAAATGAGTCAAGCCTAACCCGACCCATTTTTTTTCCGGGCTCAGCTCGGCCTAGCCCTAAATAGTAAAAAGTCTTGAAGGGGCCGGGTGACCCATTTTAACACCTCTAGTCTCATTACAACACAACGATACTATTTGTTTGTTTGTCTTTATGATGCTAAGGCTGATAGTATGATTGTTATATAACATATTAATTTGAGGATAGCAGAATTTTGCTTAACATTGAGATTATTACTAGTATGCACGATATATACCCTGTTAGTTAAAGGATGATCTGACGTGAACATGCTAAAATGAAGGCTATTACATTAATGTTCATAACCATAATTAAAAAAGATATTAATGTTATGCTAGTGATAATAAAGAAACAAAAACATATATGTGGATAACATTATAATGAGGTATTGTTGGATCAGGGTGGATCCCAATACAAAGATCATTGATCCCATAAATAGTTGTTTAGGTTGGATCCCACGAGAGAGATCACTGATACAACAGTTAGTTAGGTCGAATCCTACGAGAGATATTGCTAACCTTGTAAGGTCGGATTCCACGAGAGAGATTGTTGACACAACAATTAAAAATATGCTGATGGAAACATTCTCAGGGCCCTAAGTAGAAGCATATAGTAAGAAAAGAAAAGAAGATCACGCCAGTTGCATAGTTACATTTAGAGCAGATCATTAAGTCATTTGTTGATATAAATATTATTTATTTTGTACATATGAGTAGGACCCTATACTTCCTGAGTGCTCATAGTGGTTTTCCTTATATTGTAGGTAAATATAAAGATAAATCTATAGCTATAAGATCTGGTGAATGAAGATTGATCGATCTCGTAGAAAGTACATATGAGACACTATTTGTAGAAAGAGAATTTTTAAACGTGTTTTATAATAATTTTAAAAATATTTTGAGAAAGATATATAAGATAGCTCTATGTTTTGGGATTAAATCCCTGAGCTATGAGTTATAACATGTTACTAAAGATCAAGTTATTCAGTATTTTTGTAAAAGGCTTTTAAAGTTAGTTAGCAAGTGACGCACCTACGGGCTATGTCTATTTTCTTAAGGCGGGCATTACAAACCATTAGATGACATTTAGCTAAGAGGAATCTTGAAGGAGTCCAATACACCTACAATAAAAGGATGAAAAGGAAGGCACACGCCCACCTGAAACATCTCAAGATAAAATGAGATTTCTTTCGCACTCTCTCCCACATTTACTATATTCTCAGAAGCAGTAGGAAGGCAGAGGTAGGCATTAGTAGGAACCTGATAAAGGGTATACCACTCCCTTTGCATCGGAAACACGAATGATATATTTTACCTCCCTTGGATCTTCCTTAAACAAAGAGGGCTTAGTCACGATTCCTTTCAAAAGCGCCTCAGGCATTAAAAGCCCATTATCCGAACCTAAATCAGAGAGATCTCCCTCCATGTGTCCTGAAAAGAAGGAGAGTAATCTTGGACAACTCACATTACGCGTTTTGTCAATTAACTTTAAAGTCAAAATTCAAAATCCTAATTAAGGTTCGCACCTAAAGGATCAAGTATGTTAATCAAACCAATCGACCCAAACTTAGAAAAGATGGAAATAAAGTATTTGAAGAAGTGCCTGAAGCCGACATGATGATGGAAGAATAAAGGATTGAGGCCGACGAAGAAGATCCTCTAGCATGTTGAGAAGGTCTATGACGAGGTAACGAGCCAAATTGATGAATCACCTAGCAAGTGAAAAGGAGAGTAAAAATACGGTCCTTACATTTTTGGTCAAATACTTAGCCGATGACTACTAAACCAGGAGAATTTAGTAAGCAACAATAATTATAATTGTCAAAATGGGCTGCCGAGCCCAACCCACGCCGCTTTTCATTATTCAGGGCAAGGCCTAGCTTATGTGACAAGCCCAAAATAGGTCGGCCCTTTTTTTTAAGAAAAATAAATAAATATTTTTTTTTGCTAAATAATGACTTCATTGAGTATTGACAAATAGTATATAGATAGTTAAACCATTATGATTCTGTTAAAAAAACTTTCATACCTTGAGGAAAAATTAGACTTTACAATAAAGACATAAATAAAAATAATAATAAAATAATAAAGTTCATTAATAAACTATAATCTATTATATATTTAGTAATGGTGGTTGGTTATTGGTGAACTACAAAACTGCTTGCTACTTCAAAATTTTCATCATCTAAGAACGTATTCTGAAAATATTGAATCAAGTCTTCATTATGAGTTGTATGTTGATCTCAATGAGTTGCATGTTCCCAATCTCTTACGCATAATAATGTTTCAACCAATTCTGACTTTAATGAAGTCTTCTTATCTTCAATAACTCTCCTATTTATAAGGAATGATGATTCGGAAGAAACTGTTGAGACATGAACGTTTAAGACATCTCGTGCAAGTCATACACTAGTATAAGAAATCATATAAAAATTTTCTTCCACCAATCTAAAAGGCATAAGGATTCAAAATCATTTGTGCAATAATAATAAAAAAAAGAGATTAATTTCGAGCTATTTCTAGAGTTCCACCCCAACGAAAACTGGAAGTAAAATTGGAACGAGAACCAGTACCGCTAATACAATTTAAACTCTTCCTCTTGGGTCGAAACTCTTGTTCTTATGTCTGTTGTCACAAGTAGCTGTATTTATTATCATAAAGACCAAACACTTCATATAACTTGTTAGTAGCGTTAGTAATAGTGGAACAATAATCAATATTTATATGATGACTCATAAATACAAGAGTATTTATTAGATCTTGTACTTAACACCAAGATCTAATATAAAAGGGAAATTTTATTCCAATATTTTTAAAATTTTGAAACATTTTTAGAACAACAGGCTTAAACATTTCATCGTTATCATGGATCTAAAACAAGCTAGTCATTTCAATAAGTGAATGTAAAATAAGAGGAGATATAGGATAATAAATACCTGAAAGTGGAACTATAGAATCATAAAATATTTCTAAAAAGAATGTTAATTTTTTAGGTATATCACAATCAGAACTCCTCTACAAAATAAGAAGATCACAAGTATAAAAAAAAAACCACTACTTATCTCTTAATGTGGGTGGGGGGGGGGGGGGGGGATTTTGTAACATCAAATATGAGAAATTCCACATTACCGGTATATCAGTTCTAAGCTTTTGAGGCTTCACATTGAATGCCCTACGATATCTTTTAAATTTAGCAAACCTAGAATTTAAACTACTAATTTAAGATAATACCAATCAAAGGTTATCAATAGAATAGTTTACATGTTATTCTTTCATATCTGATTTTACAATGAAGTTTATGATAAGACACACACAACATTGATGTAGGAAAACTCCACTATTATATTGGCTAAGCTGTGATTCAAATAAAAAGACAGTCCTTGTATTTGCTGCAACATTATCCAAAATTATGAATATTATATAGCTTTTGATATCAAATTCGCCCAAAACTTTTATTATTAAATCACATATATTTTCACTAAGTATGTGTTTCATCTATAACTCTAAATCTTATTAATTTTTTTTTTTAATTTAAGGTATATTTCAAATCTAAGTAATAAATATCAATACATAAACAATTTTCTTTAGAACATGCATTTCAAATATCTGAAGTCAAGGTAAAAGCAAGATTTAAATCGCCATACTCTATTTTTAATTCATCACGTTTTTGTTTTTTTTTTTTTCTGAAATATGCTAGTATATCAAATTTAGTAATATTTCTACTTGTGCTCTTATATTGTGGGTTATGTGCTTTTCTAATGTGTTCCTCATAATAAGTATTATCACTAAAATTAATAAGTAAATCAGTAGTAACAATAAGTATAATTAGAGATTCTCTAGCAATCACTAGATCATAAGTCCATATACTAATTGTACTATCAGTGTTAAAATTCAAGTGAGTTTGATTCATACCTGCACCAGCTTTATCTATGCATTTTTCTTTGTGGTGTTTCAAGTGTTTAGTTCCATCATTTGGACTTGCAACCAGGATACTTTTGTAATACTTGCACATTGCACCATTAATGTCCTCATCTTTCTTATTTTGTGTGCAACTATGTTGAATGTATCCCAAATCTCAGATATTCGCTTATTATGTCTCTTTGTAGGCATGATATTTACGATGGTACGAGTATTGGTATTAGATGATGGTGGTGGTGGTGGTGGTGGACCTGGTAGTATATTGAATTATGTTTGAACTGATGATATCGGTAATGAATTTGAACCGATTTCGACATAAAGATTTTGTTAATACTCATTTAGAGAGTTGTAGTCAAATTGATGATGATATTATTTCATATATAAGAATTTAATAGTAAATGATTAATCATAAAAATATAAACAAATAAAATTTTAAGTAAAAAAAGTAAAGCATTAAACATTAAGTATAATAATAAATAATAACAATAATATTATTAATATTAAAAAATAAAAAATTATATACCTTGGACACTTGTTAATTTATGGAAAATAACTTATTATGGATTGAGATTAAAGATAAGGGAATTAGGAATTATGTAAGAATGAATTTTAATTATAATTTAGAGTATTAGAAATTACAAGATTAGATAATAGAGAGAGAGAGAGAACGAGAAAATGTGATGATGAATTCGAGTGAGAATGGAATACTTATAGGGAACACTTGGATGGGGGAGAATAAAAAAATTATTATGCGATGGCAAAATAAAATAAATAAAAATTATAAGGACTAAATTAAATTTTGAAATAATATTTTTTCATTTTGCCCAAATGAAAGGAAGAAAAAAAAAGCAAAATTTAAAATTGAGATGGCATCAAGCCCTCTCAATTGCATGTGCCGCAAGTTTAAACCCATGGTATAAGTAGGCTAAGCCCATCCAGCCCAAACTTCGAGTTGGGCTTGAAATCATGTCTAAGCCCGACCCATATATGAGGAACTGGCTTTTTTGGTAGGCCATGGGTTGGATAGAAAAGGTCGGCTCATTTTAATAGCTCTAAGTAATATCACTAAAAAAAAGATAAGAAGAAGTTTCGGCACCGCAGCCAAGGCTCGCATTGAGGACACAGCTTCAGTGCATAGGTCGAGCCCCGCGTTGAGGCCATAGCCCCTACATCAAGGTCACAGCCTCGGTGCCATCGACGCCATATCCTCTATGTCGGGCCCATGACCTCAGTGCCAAGGCCACAACCCACACTGAGGTCATGCCTCAATGCCGAGGATAATGGCCTTAGCATCGAGGCCAGCAACCCCTACACTAAGGCCAAAAACCTCAGTGCTAAGGCCAATGGCCACCGCATGGCCATCCAACAACCAAAAAAAGAAAAGAGAGAAAATAAAAAGGCAAGAGAAATAAGCACGGATCAAAAAGGTACCTTGCGTCGAGTCGAGTCCGAAGGACAAAAAGAAGAGTTGAATGGAAAAGTCATCAATGAGAATGATAAACCTTCAAGAAGAACTTTCAAACCCATGAGGGAAAAACTAATAAGAAAGTTTCAGCTTTGATGAATTCTAATTAATCAATGTGCAAGAACACTAATAAGTTTTTTTTGTCACAACCTGATATGCAACATCAACTTATGCTAGTTGGCTGAATAATGAGATAAAAAATACATCTTTTAGGAATATTTACAAAAATATCCTTCCAAATAATGACTTGAGTCTTTACTATAATTTGAGAGGCTTGTGAGACACAACACTTATTATTAGCTCACGAGGTCGCTTAAGATATCGTCTAAGAAGTTCGAAATATAATGGACTCAAAATTATCTCGTAAAAGATGATTTAAGTCTTTATCTACGATCTCATAAAATCGCTCTCCAATCAGGAAAATTTTCAGAAATTCTATTAAATAAAAAATTTTATCTCAAAAAAATTTTAACAAGTAAACCCTATATATATATATATATTCCATCAATGAGATACATAAGATATGCTCTCCTGAGAACAAAATTATATATTAAAAAATATAATTAATTATTTTATATATTTCAAATATTTATTTACCGATGTATATTTTATTCGGGAGAAAGTTTTAGGCCAAAATTAGTTTTTCTTTCTTACAAAAAAATGATAAACCAAAAATTCGCTTTCCAATTAAATCAAAATCTATACACTCTCACGCGAACCCTATATATATATATATATATATATTCCATCTATGAGATACGTAACATACACGCTCTTTCAGGAAATTTATAGAATAGTAAGTCGTCTTTATTTATTTTTCGCGTATTCTCTGTCCTGTGGATGCAACTCTATAAACCTGCTATAAAAAGAAATCTTGGCACCAATGGATTAAACGACGAATATAATTGTTCGATTCAAGATAATCCAAACTTTAAAAAAAACACACGTGCTAAAATGTAAAAGCGATTAGGTAACCGGTTTACATATCATGTCATGTCTCGTTCGAAACATTCATACAGGCACACTGTTTTAGATCAGCATGATGTTCAAGCTGAAGTACAACGATATACTGCCACCTTAATAGATGTAATGAAAACTCCTTATGGGAAAAAAAAATGGCTACTCTTTCTGAGGTGGCAACATCTTCTGTAGCCTACTTAAAAACACCTATTTTAAGTTGGGTCATGTCAGAGAACGTCGACCTTTTTCTGTCTTAAGTTTTATTTTTATTTATTTAAAATTTAACTTATTCAAATTTTTAATTTTTATTTTAAAAATAATATCGGTAATAAATTAAATTAAATCAACTCTTTTTTCTTTTAAGTTAAAATTGTTGTTATTATTATTATTTTTTGGTTTAATTATTATAATTTTTTTCTTTTTTCTTTTTCTTAAATTTGAAGCTATTTAAATTTATTTTTTACAATATTTTATTTTTTTCTTAAATTTAATTGTAATAAATTTCAAATGTTTATATAATATATGAAATTTTATATTGACATTAAAATTAAGAGTATTGCTAATATTTTAATAATTAATATATCGTTTAGATAATTGATATTGAGATTTCAATTTTAAAGTTGTTAAAAATAATATATAAAATCTAAACAATATGAAGTTTAATAAGAACTCACAAGTTAAATTATTATTAGATTTTTTTTTTAATTTAAAATTTTAAAAAAGAAAGTCATTTTTATATTTTTATAAATTTAATTTTAAATATTAAAATATCATATACCAAGTCTATAATTAAATTACAACACGCTTGAATACAACATATTATGTAGTATATTTTAGAACTTAATTTTTTTAAAATATCTTTATTTCATAATTTATAATTAAATTAATAATTTTTCTTATTTCTCTTTAAAAATTATAAATAAATAAAAAACTTATTTTTCACCTAAAGGAAGCTCTAAATTTACTTCAATATAAATCATAAATCGAAAAACCCTAAAATATAAATCTAATTGATAATGAAATAGAAAGAAAAACATGTTTAAAAAAATGAATAAAATTATAATTTACTTTTCATCTAAAATAAAATAAATAATATGATCTAATCTTTAATGATAGTTTTTATTATGCTAAATATAGTCAATTAAAATTAAATAAAGACATTCCAAATATATTATATACTTATATTATAGGATAAAACCGTGTAATGTTTATAGGAGTGTAATCTAATTAAAAGTAAAACTAAACAACTTAAAAAGGTAAAAATTAAATTAAATAAATAGTAAATATTTAAAAAAATAAAATAGTAATCTAATAATTTATTTTTTTATTTTTTTAAAAAAAGCAAAATTGATTATGTATTTTAAAATATATTTTTTTTTCTTTCAAAATATCTTTTTACTTTATAAAATTTAAAAATATTTTTTATTGACGTGATATATTTAACTCAATAAATAATTTTTAAAGTTATATTTTTATCTTTTGATTTAAAAAAAAAAAAAACTCCAAAAGTCGAAGAATAAAAAATACAATATGATTGGAGCCTCGACCTCTGGTTTTTTTTTTTTTTTTTTCTTGAAGAAGAAGAATAAAAATGATATTATAAAATATTTAAGATTTTTTTTTTTGTAATTAGATAAATGATATATAATATTAACATACGTAAAATCATATAATATTAAAAAAAAAATTGTATTTTAAAACTACTTCTGGTCAAGCAGGCTCAATATTTTTAGAGGAAAAAAAAAAAGTTAAAAGTTAAAGCAAAATAATGGTAAAGTGGATTACAGATTTTGTTCCTTAATATAGTAGTTAATAGAGTAAAAGAGCAACTCAAACCTAGATGAGAGCTTTCCATAAATGGTATACAAGGTTTTTCTACTCGTTTTTTTTTTCTTTTTTTTTTTTAAATATTTTCTTTTTGGCCATAGTTTTCTCCTTCCTTTACAAAGACACCCACATGTAATAGAAAAAAAAATGTTATCATTAATTAACAAATCCCTCACAAATCCCAACCCCATTACCAGAAAACTAAAGAAAAAATATATATATTTTTTTAATTTTAAACTATTTTTTAATTCTTTTCTTTGACCCTACAGCATCCCAACTATCCTGAGGCTGTCGTTTAGCCGCGTAGTTGATTGGAATAAAGTTAGAAGATAACGAAGAAAGGCACTAGAGCTGAAAAAGAGTGGCCTCTAAAACCTTGATTCTTGAAAAGAAAAAATAATAATAATTAACTAATTAATGTCAGATAGGTATAATGAGGATGCCAATATCAGGGGCCTTTTTTCAATTTTGCAAGAAAAAACGTTTGTGTTTTTCGGGCAGCTTATTAAGAGCTGTCTTTTCTTTTTTTGGGTCAGTGCAGGGAAAATGAAAATAAAAAGAGAGAGATGATGTTTTATGAGGCTGTGATGCTTCTGTGTGGACTGCAAATAAAGTTATGGTTTTATCTGTGTTCTGTTTCTCAGGTTGGTGGCCTAAGCGGAGAGACAGCAAACCTCTCTTTTATATTTCTTGCTGGTATTCTTCTCTCTCTCTCTCTCTCTCTCTCTCACTAATACCCAGAAAAGTAGATTGCAGTCATGTGTTAGATTTGCATTTTCTAAAAGGCTTTTGACTATAAGTGAACGATCAATTAGATTTGCATGCATGGTTTTTATTTTTGTTTGTTGTTTGTTGTTTGTTGTTTTGTTTTTTTTTTTTTTGTGTGTGTGTTTGTGTTTGTGTGTGATACATGAAATTGTATTGTGGAAGTCTGATAATCTTAAATGTTAATTCTCAGGAGCAAATAAATTTCCTTGTGCATATGAGCTTGAGGTGTGTGGCTTTATGGAAAGTAGCGTATAATCAGTGAAGCGAGGAGGGTTTTGATTCAAAATGGTAATAGTGGAAATGATTGAGTGTACTAATACAACTCGGGGAATACCTCCACTTTTAACTGGATAATATAAATGGAAGGATTAAACACTTCTCTTAGTCTTTTTCCATCCAATAGTTCTGGGTCTAGAAACGAAAGAGATAGTAGTATAAGAAATCGAGATGGTTTATCTGGAGGTTGCGAGGAACAAGAAGAAGAAGGAGAAGAACGATTAGGAATAGACCCTTTTGTTCCTTCTATAGAATGGGGGGATATTAGCTTAAGACAATGGTTGGATAAACCGGACAGATCTGTAGATTCCTTCGAATGTCTTCACATCTTTAAGCAAATACTGGAGATTGTAAATGTAGCTCATTCCCATGGAATTGTTGTTCACAATGTTAAACCTTCTTGCTTTGTCATGTCCTCTTTCAACCATGTCTCATTCATTGAATCTGCTTCTTGCTCGGATTCTGGCTCGGATTCCCCAGAAAATGGTTTAGATATCCGGTCAGGAGAGGGTAAAGGGGTAATTAGTACATCACCAAGTAGTGTTAGATTTCACCCATTTTCAGACCACCCAACAAATGCTTTATCGGAAACTAGTCGTATGCGCCCTAGTTCTTTCTATGTGGCCAGGGCTTCTTTGATTGAAGAGACTGAAGAGCATAGAATCAAAGGTAGAAGTATTGTTGTTGAAGAGAAGAAGCAGTCTTTTCCTATGAAACAAGTATTGGTGATGGAAACCAGTTGGTACACTAGTCCCGAAGAGTGGTCTGGTTCTCCCACTTGTGCTTCGGACGTGTATCAATTGGGTGTTCTTCTTTTTGAGGTTCGTCAAAGAAAGTCTTACAAGTTATATGATTTTGAAAAATAGGTTTTTTTAAGGTATATTTCTGGTGTATCTTATTTGGACCTTATTATATTAAAATTGGGCTGAACTTTTTAATGTGATCAGTTATTCTGCCCCTTCAGCTCGAGAGAAGAAAAAAGTCGAACTATGTCTAGTCTTAGACATAGAGTTCTTCCTCCTCAATTGCTTTTGAAGTGGCCAAAAGAAGCTTCCTTTTGCTTATGGTTACTCCACCCTGAGCCCAGTTGTCGGCCCAAGCTGAGGTAAATTTTCTTTGTAAGATAACTTTTCTCATACCTTTGAATTTTTATATCTTAATGATATCCCATCTAAAGGTCCATCCGGTTCAGTGTTGGAAACTGGAGTTTGTGCAAACTGTATTTTAGTTGGACCATGAGGTAAACTAACAATGCTCTTGAAAATAACCTTTTTTTTTTAATTGTGTGACAGTGAGTTGTTACAGAGCGAATTCCTAAACGAGCCTAGAGACAATCTCAAAGAACGTGAAGCAGCAATAGAGCTCAAAGGAAGAATAGAGGAGCAAGAGTTATTGCTCGAATTCCTTTTACTCATACAACAAAGAAAACAAGAAGCTGCTCACAAGTTACAAGACACTGTTTCTTTCCTCTGTTCGGATATTGAAGAAGTCATGAAGCACCAAAACATCCTCCGGAGGAAGAGTTATTCGTGTCCCGAATTCGGAGAAGATGACCAGTCCACCTCAACTCCTACTCCTATGCCTTCCATGAATATCATAGAAAACAATGAGTCTGCTTTATTCGGGTCAAGGAAACGGTTTAGACCTGGAAGACCATTTAATGATGATAATAATACAAATGATGGTGAGAAATCAGACACAGTCACGGAAACTCAAGGAAGCACACTTCAAAATAATTCTCGTTTGATGGACAACTTCAAGAAGTTGGAGTCGGTTTATTTTATGATGAGATGTAGACAGATCAAGCCATCAAGGAAAGCATTAGCAAGACATTCATCTGTAAGTAGCGATGGTAGAGGGTCTATTGTTCTGACCGAAAGAAGTTCCGATAATAATAATAATAATATGGCATCAAAGGAGTGGTATGATGGAACTATACAAGGTGGTTGGATAAGTCCATTTCTTGAGGGTTTGTGCAAGTATCAATCTTTTAGCAAGTTAAGAGTTAAGGCGGATTTGAAGCAAGGGGATCTCTTAAATTCATCGAATCTCGTATGTTCCCTAGGTTTTGATCGGAATGGAGAGTTTTTCGCTACAGCCGGTGTCAATAGGAAGATTAAAGTATTTGAATGTGACTCAGTCATAAATGAAGACCAAGATATCCATTATCCGGTAGTTGAAATGGCTACTAGTTCGAAGCTCAGTAGTATTTGTTGGAATAGGTATATCAAAAGCCAAATTGCTTCGAGCAACTTTGAAGGTGCGGTCCAGGTAGGTCATGTTTATTTTGGAAATGAATCTTATGTAACAATTACATCACGACTACTCCTTGGGGTCCATTTGGTTCACAATTTCCGGTTTAGGTTGGAACTCAGTTTGGCCCTACAATCTTCATTTCATCTCAAATGCTGTTCCAGATGTTGATTCTAGTTTACTCTTTACAATCTAACTAAATTACGGTTTCCACAAACTATAGTTTACGTAAAGTCTAGTGAGGAATTCTAGACTACACATAGAGTAGATTAGATACTCCTGTAAATGAGATCAAGCCACGTCAACGTAAAATTTTTTAACTGTTAAAAGTTGTTGCTGTGGTTTGTTCTTATCTTTTGAAGTATTCTACTCCATGTGTAGTCTAATCCCTCAGACTCTAGCTTCAATTGTCGAACCAAGTTGGACCCTAAAGTAAAAGATATTCTTTCCCCATTTTCATTCCCATTTTCAAGTTTATAACTTCACAAAGATCTTGTTGCTCGACATGTATTGATAGGTATGGGACGTTGCTCGGAGTCAAACAATAATGGAAATGAGAGAACACGAGAGGCGAGTATGGTCCATTGATTTCTCCTCAGCGGACCCCACATTGCTAGCGAGCGGCAGTGATGACGGTTCCGTCAAGCTATGGAGTATCAATCAGGCAATTCTAATTTCTTTTCCAAAAACGTACTAACAATTATAATCTTATCGCATGATGCCTAATAATTAATCTGGGGATTTATGATATCATCTTCCATGTTTACCCTTACTTGGGGGGTAATGGTAATGCAGGGAGTAAGTATTGGAACGATCAAAACAAAGGCCAATGTTTGTTGTGTCCAATTCCCATTTGATTCCGCTCGGTCCCTTGCATTTGGTTCAGCCGATCATAACATATATTACTATGATTTACGGAATTCAAAAATCCCTCTTGCCACGTTTATTGGACATAATAAGACGGTGAGTTATGTCAAGTTTGTGGATTCTAGAAGCCTTGTTTCTGCCTCCACGGATAACACTTTGAAGCTCTGGGATTTGTCGGTTTCCTCATCTCGGGTTGTTGATTCTCCATTACAATCATTTTCGGGCCATGTCAATGTAAAGGTATGACTTTGTTTATTGAATCAAATTGTGACATTATCATTTTTTTGCATGCAAGAAGAAGATTCTCATGTAAGGTTTCATTTGTTTTGCAGAACTTTGTCGGTTTGTCTGTTTCTGATGGTTATATTGCTACTGGTTCGGAAACAAACGAGGTACTATTTATGTGGCTTATAACTTGTCTATCTATTACCGTAAGTGTTGCTCTCTCTCGCTCTAATTCCACTGCAGTATATTATTATTGACCCGAAACTCTGACTCATGG
This sequence comes from Coriaria nepalensis, assembly GCA_027186245.1. Lineage (NCBI taxonomy): Eukaryota > Viridiplantae > Streptophyta > Magnoliopsida > Cucurbitales > Coriariaceae > Coriaria > Coriaria nepalensis. The sequence continues at coordinate 8,722,658 of CP114495.1, read as the reverse complement.
CCAATCTTTATATTTGCTGTCTTCATTGCGTTGGAGCTCTTGCTTTCTACTACAAGATAAATCACTTTCTTATGAAATCGTTGTTCCTTGCACTTATAGTCTAGTTCATCTAATTGACTTGCTTTTCAGTTTGGTTGGTTGAAAAGAGTCTTCCGGAACTATAATCCAAATAATAACCCGACACTGCCTTAATTTATCATGACAATTAGGCATTAACACCGAAACTACAGTTTCTATCAAAATTCGGGTGACCAAATTTCAGGTTTATTTTTTCATGAAGATGTTGGATTAGAGAAGGAAAAAACTAAACTATGCATGAGTTTTCAATTGATTCTTCATACCAAAAAATGACTTAAAAGCGCCTAAAATGATTAATATAAGGACTTTTTGGTCGCTTTTTGGAGTAAATGGGGTCAAAAGTTTAGTTATTTATGCATTTTAGCATCCTTTTTCATTTCTAACTTTCAAGAACTCCCTTGTGTGTTATGTTCTCCGATCAGGTCTTCATCTACCATAAAGCTTTCCCAATGCCGGCATTATCATTCAAGTTTCAGACAGACACAAACTCCAGTTCCGGAATGGATGATGCTGCTCAGTTTGTTTCTTCGGTTTGTTGGCGGGCCCAGTCATCCATATTAGTAGCTGCGAATTCAACAGGCGATATCAAAATTCTTGAGATGGTTTAAGGTCATTATTGGTTTGGGGAAAAGATACAGGAACTAATAGTGAAGGAAGATGCTAAATAACAGGGGCTGCTTAGTAAGGGTGGCATATAAATTTCAGTTATGTTTGCAAGCAACAAAAACACAAACTAAGTTTTCAGATTTAGATTGAAGCGGATTGTTGCAGTTGACATGAAAAAGTTCAATTATGTAGATAGAAATTGAAAAAGAATCTCAAAAAAAAAAATTAAAGATTCTCATTCTTGTACAATTTGCTTTGACTTGCGGTTCAAGGAAAAAATAAAAATCACAATATAGTAATCATCATCTTCAAGCACTCTTCTCCGGTGCACTGGTGGCTGCTCGGATCTTATCTCGGGTCACCCATACGTTAATGGAGCAAATGAGCAAAAATGGGGGGGTTTTTTTTTTTTCTTTTCTTTCTCTAGCCATGGAGGCAATTGCGTTATTGCTGTAAAGACTAAACCTTCTCTAACGGCCAAGGGCCGAGGCTGTATATTTTTCTGATGAGATAAAATTCTTTCCCACCACGTAATTGTGCTTGTGAAAATAAAAAGAGCCAATAAAATTTTAGATACACTGATCTTTACCATCCTTGACTGTCAAGGTAAGATTGGTTATGAGCAGGCCGAGCCTTTGAGCTCCTAAACCCGGTTTGAACTTCATTGGATTTCGAACCTCCGAACATTTGGGTTCACCTCCACACCAACCTCCTGGGGTAAAACCGTCTGCCTTCCTGCGAAGCAAATCCTTATCAATCTTATCCAAAACCGGGTCGTCTTGTGTGAACTTCCGAGCAAAAGCAGCCCCACTTGCAAACATCTTTGTATAGTCTCCTAAGGAGAGTGTATGTGGGTGCTGTCTAGGAGGAACATCCCAAGCAATGTAGTGCAAATCATGGTTTATTAACGTCTTGACAAAACCCGGAAGATTGCATATGACGGTGTGGAAGTAACCTTCTGGGGAGGAGACAAAGTTTGTGTAGTACATTAGAAGAGTTCTAGGTAGATTATCCCAACCCCATATTATGTACTCCACAAATTCGTGTGAGAGAATCATCCATGCTGAACCTGCAAAAAAGTTGTATGTTGGTACAAGGTAGGTCTGTTAAGTTTACGAGGAAATTTGAATCATATCTATTACCTGTAGACCCATCACTACAAGGGTAAAGGAATTTTGATAGATACTAACCAGTAAACAATTTAAATGCTGTGGGCAAAGATCGCTTCGGAAGAACCCAGAATATATCGGATTTGGTTGACGAGTATAACCCAGGGTCTACAATCATAGGCATGGCTCTTTTATCCCTGCAAAACACAGTAGATAATTCATCGTCGTCGTTGCTACATGTTGGATATCTATATCATAGTATCCACAAGTAGAGAAAGAGCACTCACTGCTTCCATCCCAAATGGCTTGTGTGCTCAATGAAATTCAGTTTTCTATTTAAAGTTGAAAATGTGGAAAGAAGATCTGTACCCAAAGAAATATAAAACCAATGAACAGGTGCTAATACAAAATATCACATCTCTTCCCAGAGCAGAAAAGGAACGTTTATTATATAAGTCCCTGATATAAACTAACCATCTTGGGTCACAAGGGGATAATCAGAAGCACTGAGGTTGATAAACCAATCCCAATCTCTACTCCTCTTGAGAAGAATGGCACAAGCATGAAGAGTATTGGAAACCATGGTGGGTCCTCTATAGGTAACCATATTTGCATTGGTGATCATGAAGACATTGTCAACTTTAGAAAAAACCGATTCATTTGCCACTCGGGAAGCCAGCTCCAACCTTTCATCAGCAGGTGACTCAAGGTCCAAATGAACAACATATTGATTCAATGGATGATACACCGCCTTAAGAGTTCTCCATAGCTTTTCTAAATCGCCTTTGGAGCCAGAAATCAAATAAGCAAAACGGGGAATCATCGGATCGGAATGAATGGGCAGAGGCGGTTCAACTTTTCCATCAGTAACAACTTTGGCTGTCTTGTTTGGGGACAAGTGAGATAGGAGAGCTAAGTTTGAATCAAATGTATGAAGTGTAACAATGCCCCCCATTTTTAAAAATGTGGCGAGAACAAAAATGAGAAGAAGAGAGAATATCACGGCTGGTAATAGCCATTTCTTTTCCATATGCGCTGGAGACCCCATTACAAAATCTTATCATGGGTTCCAGAATACAAAAGATTCTCTTGGATTGGAGCTTCTTAGTATATGTTGGGATCACTTACCAGAAGGGGGATTGAAATCATGATTAACACCCTGCAATTTTAACCACAAGAAAATTCAAAGATTTAGAGTCTGCATTTGAATATGAATCAAATAACAGAACATTAACCTCATAAAACGTAATGAATTAAACGGCAAGCTCAAAATTACGAACGAATACCGACATACAGAAAGCTAATGATTCTAGGTGTGAGACAAAGCCATTTACCATATAAATTAATACCAGAACAGAACACACAAGAGCTCTTCATAATGGAGAAATGAGAAATTATACGTAACATGCATGCATGAGGCTATAGGAATTTTATCAGAAGAAGAGAAACATGTCTACCACTGAATGAGCAGCTGAAAATGAAAGTAAAACAGAATTGGTCAACAATGTGGTGATATTTTATCAATTTGAAATTTTCACGGGAACAAGCCGCGTTAATAATTGTTAACAAACCCTAATTGTGGTGCCATTCATGCAAAACAAAGAAAATTCTTCAAAACTAAATTCAAAAATCAACATCCCACGTAAAAAATCGCACAAAGTAAGAACATCTCAATATTCACGGCAAAAAGAGAGCCATAACTTCCAGCTCAAATTCTCGATCTTCTAAAGAATCCAAGGAAAAAAGGCAGCAGTCACGACAACAGTCATCTAAACAAAAACAAAAACAAATAAGAATGAAGACCAGATCTCAGATGTAGAAGTGCGAAAAACCTGGTGATTTTTCTGATAAACAATCGATTGTTGGAGAGAGAGAGAGAGAGATCATCAATGGCGTTTGTGCAATGACAGTTAGGAACACGAAAAAATAGTAAGAAAAAAAAAAGGGATAAAAAAAAACAGAAAATATAAATATAAATAATTTAGAGGGAAAATGACATGCACGATGTATCTCTGGATGAGAGAGAGAGAGAGAGAGAGAGAGACTGGTGGTTAATCAGGCGTTCTGTTTCAATTTGCCCAAAAACGGCTAGAAGGTTATGTGGGGCGCTTTTCACCCACATAGATAGATAGATTTTTTAGATATCTCTATATGGTAAGTTCCTTACATTTTGGATAAGGGGGGGGGGGGGGGGGACCAAAGTTCCATCGACATTGGGATATGGGTCTCAGCAACGGTATTGGGATGTGATTGAATCGTTGGTAATGACTTGGTATCGGTCTTGTCAGTATGAAAAAATATTGAGAGAGTCTCGTTCATATCAATTTTCTCTTTCAATATTAATGAAGAAGAGGGGATGAAATAGAAAGATAAGAAAATAAGAAAATAAGAAGAAAGTGAATAGGAAAAGAATGAGAAGAGAAAGTGAAGCAGAAGAGTAGGGAGAAGAAAAAATATAATCCTAAAATTTTATTTATTTATTTATTTATATTATTAATTGATATTTAAAATTAAGATTAATTTCAAAATTGATATCGATTCTTTTTTTAATAGCTGGATTAGTATCGGTTTTAGTATTGAAATTAATTTAATACTTAAGATTAGTACTAAAATTGAAATTGAAATTAGTTATCCGACTAAAAATTCTATCCGGCCTAATTTTAGATTTAAAAAGAAATACGATTAATTATATTTTGAAAAGATCCATCTTCAAATCTAAAGTTCGATGATATATAGTTCGATCGTAGTGGTGCTATCCATGATGTGTTTAACTTGCTTTTTTTGGTGATTTGAATTTCGGAAAGATTTTTTCTGATTCAAACCCCTTTTTAAGTTAAGCTCACCGGTTAATGATGTGTTTAGCTTAGCTAATCCGAATACCTCCTAATATAACCAGAAAAATAAGGGAAAAAAAAAACCCGACGGTTTACTTTGGAGTTTGTGGAGAGATTCTAAAAGTCGTTGTATATGATCGAGCTCTAGAACTATGGCTTTTCTTGTTAATATCCATACATATTGAGTCAAACTTGATATATAAGTATATATTAAGCCCTGTATGATGGTTGACTTTTTTATTCCATGGTGAAGCATATTTCCTATTATTTTAATAGATGAAGATTAGTATAAGTTATCAAGACATGTAACGGCTATTTTGTCATCTAAAACTAAGACATACGTATGTCATTGCTTTGAACTAGTTGTGTCCCGACATTACCAAGTGAATCCAATTGGTTGGATAGAGCCGCCCGCCTGAGAAAAGAAAAAATGAGAATCAAGTTGGCTAATGATTGTTAAAAAGTCAAAAGTTTGACTTTTACAAATTTCAATTCATATTTAATTTAGTTTTTTAGTACATAATACAAATTTAGATTAGAAATACATGAAAATAGTTGGGTTACATTCTTACCACTAATTATAAATACATAATCTTAGATTTATCAAAATTTTAATAAATTATCTTGAATGCGATTAACAATTTTAAGCATATTTATTAAATAAATAAAAAACATTGTTAACAAAGTCAACCTTGTTTTACACTTTCATCCTCCAACCCAAAGTCTATTTTTATGACAACTTCTCAAAACTTCCCCACATCTTTCTCTCTCTCTCTCTCTCTCCTTCTCTCTCCAGACAAAAGAGTAGAGAGTTCTTTTGACCAAAACCCACCATTAATGGAGAACAACAACATCAACAAGAAGAAGAAGAATGTTGTCCTAGACCGAAATTATGATTATCACCTAAGTAACCCAACTACCTTCATACAAGCAAACATTTCAAACTTCAAACAAGTTGTCCAAATGCTCACAGGTTGTTCATCGCCATCATTATCATCATCATCATCATTATCCAATCATAAGACCTTCAGTATCCCTCCTATCAAACCTCCATCATCATCAAAGAAACAACAGCAGCAGCAAAGCTTCAAGCTTTATGAGAGAAGAAGAAGAAACAATAACCTGACTATGAATATTGACACCGTTAACCCCAATTTAGCTCAAAGTGAGAGAATAGGAATTCTCTCACCTAGCTTGCTTGATTTCCCTTCACTTTCTCTCAGCCCTGTCACTCCATTAATATTGAATGAGGAGGACCCATTTGGTAAATCTTCCTCACCTGAAGAAGAGAAAGCAATGGCAGAGAAAGGGTTTTATCAACAATCTCCATTCACAACTCCCACAAGAAGAGAAACCAAGCCACGGCTTCTGCCTCTATTTCCAGGGTCTTCTTGAAAAGACAATAATGTCTTTGATGTGTTTTGTAAAGCTATCTTAATCAATGGGCAGAGATTATATAGTATCTAATGCATCGGATGTATGTAACCGACATGAGAGAGCTGAGTTGAAGTCCACGACATGGGACCGACACATCCTCTCTCATATCTGTTGCATACATGTGATGCATTTGACAGTTTCTTGATAAAGATCTTTCCTTAACTGTACATAATTAGATCTCTCTTCCATTAATAAGGCTTATGAGCACGATTACTTCTTTTTTCCAGTTCAGTTCCTAACTTTAGTTTATACTCGTATGATCCAATTTGAACACGCAAAATATAACAAACATATATTACTTTAAATGTCAGTTAATTAACTTACCAAAAGGAAACTTCAAAACGTTTTTGCTATGTTCTGTTTTTTCTCTTTCCTTTCATCTTTTTCTCCCCCCCCAAAAAAAAAAAAAAAAACTCGTGTCTTGTCCTGTCTTTACTTTATGAGTCAAGAGAATGACGCAATAGTAGTTTACTCTAACTGTTTTTCAAACATATGACAACAGGAATTAAAGCTTTGCCTCAAACTGCAGTTTCAAAATAACTGAACAAATGGTCGAGAGCATGAAAACTGGAAGCCTACTCCAGTTTCAACGAGGAATAAAGCTTTAGAGTTCAGTCTTGATCTAATTGAAAAATCCAAGAGAGTAGCTGACCTTAAAAAACTATATAATTATTCAATCAAACTTTTTTACTTATGTACTACAACATCAACTACATTATAGTTAATTACATAGAGTTACAAGGTTAAAAAAAAAAATTGATGGTAACTAACTCACCCGGTTTCATATTTCCGAGAAAGAAGTGATCATCTTAAACCCATGATTCTCAGGAAGAAGTCCGTTTCCTGGTCTGACAGAAATGATCACCTCCAATCCTACGACACGGATTTGTATTAGATGCCAAGATAGACTCCAGTTTATTTAAAATGCCCCAGAAAAATCTAACTAATATACACTAATCTAGAATCAAGTTTAAGGGATTACACATAAATGGAGCCAGCACAAAATCCAGTTTACCTTAGCATCTAACTAAAATATAGTTTGCACAACCTCCAATTCACGTAATGGAACCTATTAAAGATTGATGATGTGGTACAATGTTTAAAACTGTAGTTTTGGAAGTATAAAAGTTTGAATAGATTGCCAGGCATACTGAATTTCCATTTTGACAAAAGGCCTAAACCGGAGTTTAGACTTATTCTGAATGTTTAAAGCAAAAACAAGATAAAGCCTCCTTACCTGCTGCCTTTGCAGCTTCAGCTTCTTGAACAATATCTGTGACAAATAAAATCTCAGACGGCTTATCGGCTCCAACATACTCGGAAATCTCGACATAACTGCTTCTTTCTCTCTTTGTCCTAAAAAAAAAATATTGAAAATGAAGAAACAAAAGAGAACTTGAAGCAGAGATAACAATAATAATAAAACCAAGGCCCAGAAAAAAGTTGTTATTACCCCACTTTGGTATCGAAAAATCCGGACAAATACTTCCTTAGATCCCCATAGTTTGTCTTTCCAAATATAAGCCTTTGTGCCAATCTACTACCACTAGAGTATATATATACCTGGTTATAAGAAATAGACAGATTAATTCCACTTAAAATTTGCACCAAGGGAACTTTGCTGAACTAAGAATCATGATATCTCACTCAAGCGCACTAGATAGACTAGATAGAGATAGAACTTTTAGAAGAAATTATTATGATTCAATAGATTCTTATTTAACTTGCTTCAATCATTATATGCTTGGTCAGATTTCGGATATACTGTTGGAGTACTCTACTCCAAAAAGTACTACAAAGACATGTCATCACGATACGAATTGAGTGTTTGGAAAACGTCACTGCATCTCGATATTGCTTCTTGTTGGGGTGGGGGGGTGGGGGGGTGGGGGGGGGGGGGGGGTTTGATACCTTTATGCCTAATTCATTCCACCTTTTTAGAGCTTCTGGAACATCTTCAAAAACTACTCCCTCCAATTCATTACTTTCAAATCCAGTTCGCCATATATGACCCTGTATCACATGATTTTTACAATAAACAGACATGAAACCAAATCATAATTGATGGGCGAAAAAAAATATACCATTAAGATTTTCTTGTGAAAATAGTTTTTCTTACTTGTAGTTGTTTTAAGGCAGTAATCTTCCTATCGGCTTTTATCATTGCTTCAACATTAACAACTAATTTTGCAATCACTTCCTCTTTTCTGGCATCATCTCGAGGAACCGGAACAGCACCATTAACACCGTTTTTCAGGTCATCTTCAACCTCCAAAAAAGAAGATATGAAAAAAAAAAAAATTGATCTTAAAAAGTTTTAATTTACATTGATTCGAATAGAATTCAATGGAGAAAATGGTAATCACAAGTCTTACTTGAGAACGCAACAATTTGATGTCTTCTTTAGTATCTATAGTATCAAATGTTAAATTCAAATGCTTCCCAACATTATCATGAGCATAAGGAAATAGTACATCGAAAACAAATGATATTGGAGTAGTAGTGCCTTCAATGTCAAGAACAATGTAACGCTGCATCCAGAAAAAAAAGGAAAAAAGGCACATTAAAAGTACGAAAAAGAAAAGTAAGCAAATACAAGTTATCTATCTATCTATTTGGCTCACTCACAGGCAATTGCTTAGTTTTCTGAACTGAATCGGAAGTTTCCGCCTTTACAGATACACCTAGGTTCCGAATGGGACCGAGATTTTGACTAGTAGACCGTCCCCGTCCCAGGCTCGGTTTCTGAAGCTTGATTTGCAGCATCATATCAATGTCATAAATACAGTAATAAGTATCTACTCATGAACTTCAATAATAGAGTTTCAATTCAGATTCTAAATCAGATTGAATAGAAAGCACACTATGAATTAAAAAGTTAGTTAATAAGAGAGTACCTTCATGAAAAGAGGACCGTATTGAGAACCCTTAGGAGGCTTAAGTGGATATGGATTTGGAGAAACTGAAGAAAAAAAGATAGACCCAGTTGAGAGAAATGAAAATAGCATAATACCCATAACCCATGTTCGATAACCAACATAAAACTGTTCTAACTCTATAAATTTCAAATTTTCCAGAACCATGTGATGATACAGAAGAGAAAACTGTTTCAACAAGAGAGAGATACCAGAAGGGGACATGATACTTAGATGATGGGGCTTACTCTTCATATAATAATACTGTGATTTGACCGCCATTTTCATTCCATTCAAAGCCATTGCTGATGCTGTGGGGTGTATAAGAACGCAAAGAACGAGGAATGTGCGTGTGAGAGATGAGATTTTCTGTAGAGTAAACTAGCCTTCTATCTTCTAAACTTTAAAATAACTCTGCTTAGTTTTCTCAAGTTTGAAAAATTATATATATTCCCTCTAAAATTTCAAAAACTAGATTCAACTAACCCCTTTCTGATTTTTTTTCCTCTTAAAAACTAACATATCAGATCTCATGTTTCCTACTGTCAACTCCACTTTGTATCTGATTTTAAGTTTACTTATGGCCTAATCCAACTTGTTTTTTACTAGTTCATCTTTTTCACTCCTTAATTATCACACCTTCAAGTTAGTTTGGACAAGTGATAAACTTAAAACCGGATACAAAACAGAGCGAAATAATATGACAACTCAAAGAACTTGACCCGAGCCATTAGTTTTTAATGAAAATTTCCTAAAAGGGGATTAAGTTTAGTTTTTTTATAAATTTAAGGGGTACTGAATAGTTTTTCAAACTTGAATGGACCGAGCATTAACTCTTCATGAAAATTGAAAAGATCCCTTTTAATTTCATTTAAACCGCCTCCACTTTGTTTTATTCTATTTCATCTCATTCTTATTTCTCAATGCTTGAACTATTTTTCGTTTTCTTCCCTCCAAAATATTCTTAATTACATGGGATCCATATATAGTTTTTTAATAATTTAGGGGTCCACTTATAATTTCCGTTAAAATATTTAGAATACCGCAGACATGTTTGGTTACAGGTACACACTGCTCCACACAGCAGCTAAACCAGAATCCACGACTAACATAAACCCACCTCTACAAATTCGTTATCCTTCTCACTTCTCAGTTCTCCCTCCCTCTCTCTCTCTCCCTCTGCCTCCCTAGATTATCCGCCATGTCTGGAGGAACAGAGCGTCTGGTGAAGAGCTTGAAGAAATTCGCCGACGTTCAGTACAAGCTCTTTTCGGTTCGTTACGGGAGACAAGTTATCGGCATTCTCGAGTTCCCGTTTAAGGTTGTTTTGTCCCCCTTCACCCTCGCTTTTGACATCGCCGGCTCTGCTCAGCGCGGCTTCGGTGTTCCTGAGCTCATCTCCAAGCTCTCTTACGCTTCAATTTTCGTGAGTTCTTATTCATCGTCTTCAATTCATGGCTGTTGAATTTCTCACAAATTTCTCCTTAGCTCTAGTTTTTAAGTAAAAGAAAGTTTTTTTTATCTGTTTTATTCATATTCTAATGGAGTTCTTAATTTCATTTTTTTTTACTATATGTAAGCTTCCATTTGTGGGACCTCTCAGGTCTGCAGAAATGGAGTTTGCAACCGGATTTATGTAATTTAAATTGATGTGAAGAGTTTATTTAAGAGATTGGATATTTATTAAATGAAATACAAACGGCGTTTTAAAAAGCAAACTGGGCATTAGTGTTTCGGATAAGCTGGAGTCTTAGACCCAAATCTGAGTCTACATAATTTGTTTGAACAGTGTTTCTAAATTTCTTGCATTTAGTTGCTTCATATTTGTTTGATTCTTTTCATTTTTTTTGTTTTTTTTGTTTTTTTGTTTTCAACTGCTCGTATTTGAATGCAGGCTGTTGCTACTTTCGGGACTTATGACATTGCCCTAGAGCTCGGAAAGAAGGTGATCTGTCAAAGGTGCTTTTTTCAAACCCCCTTCCAAATGTTTCATGGTGTTACATTCGGTAACATATTATAATTATTTTTTCTCCTTACTTATTTGAATATCTTGAGAAAAATGTAGAAATTGCCGAACTTGCAATGGCTGGCAAGCTATGCAATGTACCATGTGTAGAGGATTGGGAAGAGTGAACTATCAAGTTAAAAACTATACCTTGAAAAGGTTAGTATTTCTACTCTGTGATTTTATTTTCTAGCTCAGTTAATTCTAAGCAAACCCTTATGCAAGTTTTTCTGAATCCGGGTTTTGTAGTGGGGAAAAGGCAACAGCAGAATGTGTTGCAAATGCTATTGCAGAAAATCGGGCCGAGTTGGTTCACCTTCCATCTACTATGGATCTAGGTGTCCCTCTGCCATCTAAAGACTGCCCCAGTTGTGATGGAACTGTAAGAAGAAGAATATAGAGTATTTCCAACGAATTAAGCTTATCCTGTTCTTAAATAAGCTTACCCGCCTCAGTGTTGGACCACTGAAGAGAAATGGAACTCCCTTTTGGGATTTCGTTGAATTGATTTTCCAACTTTCTCTACATTGGTTTGATTCTAGTGTAGTTTCTTCTTTTTTTATTTTTTAATGGATTTTGCAGGGTGTAATGAGTTGTCCTGAATGCAAGCACAAATTACAAGTCAGAATCTCGGCAGATGATGTGAGGTTTTTTTTTTTTTTTTGGCTAACGTGCTTAAGCTAGAATTATTTACAAAAGTTGAATCAATCTTGGCTTTGACCGCTATCAGATCTAATGCAGATAATGGAGCCTCCATGGAAAGCATATAATGTCTTGGGGAAGATGGATTATCCATACGAGGCTAGTATAATCGCTTATTATCATCTACTACCTATTGTTACTACTAGGATGAGAGGATAATATATTTGACTGTTTTTTTAATCTGGTTTTCTATTTTTCAGCATATAGTTCACAGTATGAAAGACCCCAGCATTGCTGCATTTTGGCTACTTACTTTCCCTCAGGTTGTAGGCGGATTCGATTTTGATGATGCAGTGAAGCAAAAGATTTGGTGGCAGTACAAGGTTCATTATCTGGTTTCCTTTTTTTTTTTTTCAAATTTTGGTTTATGATTTTTTTCTGATTGAAAGTTGGGACCAATTTGGTAGATGAGTACATTAGTGGTGGTGGTACTGAAAATATCATCTTATGTTATTGATTCGTAGATAATATTATTAACTTTCCTTTTTTTTTTTCGGGGTGACTCTTAGGAATCTATGCGTTATGATCAAGTCAGAGATGTTGTGGCCAAGCGAAAACCTGGCTGGGAGTACTTGCAAGAAGTAAGATAAATTCTTTGATCGTAGTCAGTGAAGGACTGGAACTTTCATATATTAAAAGTGGAATTAAGTTAATATTCAGAGAAAAATACTTGATTTGGATCGGCTTATGATTGACAGGCTTTGATCACTTTAGACCCTGTTCGGGCCAGGGAGGATCCCGTTGTAGTGAAAAACATTCCTTACTTTAAGGCCAAGAAGGCACTAGAGACTGAAGTCATGAAGCTCAATCCCCCACCTCGACCGCAAAATTGGGGGGTCTGTTCTTTCCATCTTTTCCAATCCGAAACCACTATTTTTTTTCAAAATTCATTACCCTACACTTCTATTTTTTGACAGGAATTGGATCTCCCATTGAATGCATCTTCATGGAGTGAGAAGGATCTCAAAGACCCAGGAAAATTTTATGAGATGACGGTACTGCTTAACGCCCAAAGAGAATTTGCCGATAAAATCTTGGACGCACAATGGGAAACTAAATGGAGACAAGAAAAGGTTGTTAAATTTTGTACATATTCTTTTCCATTATAACATGTCATATATATATATTGTTAATTTAGTTACTCCTGGCTTGCTGCATATAGTCTAGAAATATAACGTGCAATAACTTTTTTCAGTTAAATGAAATGTTGGAGAAGAAGGTCCAACCGTATCTCAGGAATGTTGACAGTAGCATCCTTTCTTCGCCTATAGTATTGAAGTCCGGAAACCCAGAGAAAAAGGTTTGCCCTTTCTTTGTCTTCATTTCAAATTGTTATTCTGAAATTGCTAGACTTTTCATCAAAGTATTACTTGTAAGCATGAAAGACTATACTTAATCTTAATGGCTTTCTTGTTCTATGGTGTTATTGCAGAAGAATCAACGGCGCCGGTTCTGGTTCTTCTGACAAGCTTCTTACCCATTTGCAGAGTTATGATGATGGCTGTTCTGTTAGTAATCGCTATGCGAGGTTACCTTAATTTCCTCTGGAGTTTCTTGAAGTTCGAAATTCTTCAGTCTAGGAAAAAAGCTTATACCATAATTTTGTGACAATGTCAATCTATCAGAAATTCTTTCCCTTTGAGCACTAGAAGATCAGTTTTGATGTATGAAAAAATAATATTTTTCATTATGAGTCCGGTACATTTATGAAAATCGACTCGAATTTCGCATTCCATACGAGTTTGAACTGGTATTTAAGGGTTCAAACCATTATTTAGATCGAAACTGAAGTTTTAACAGTGAGCAAAATGAAGGCCAAGACATTGTATACAGAATAACTTAAATGTTATAACTGCGAATCCTCTGAAATCCGAAACAAGACAATGAATTAGATGGTCTAAGATTTAGCCAGTAATCAAGAAAATCAAGTAATAGAGAATTAAATGGAGGTAAGCATTAATGCACCGAATAACGTCAAAATTTCATAATTGGACAACCGATGATGCTTCAAATTATAAAGATAAAAAGAAATAGAATTTTTGAAATGCACACATAGATCTACAAGCTAACATAAGATACTTGCACTTTATTTTCCCATAACTAGCAATTATGTGAGCATATGAAAATGATCTTGAACATACATTTGATAAGCAACAACTTAGACCAAGTAGAAAATATTAAAAAAAAAAAAATTTGATAGATCTTAGCTTCAATTTCCTCTTAAAGCATTCAAATCTGAAATTTGCATTTGTTTGGTTGGATGGAAAAAGGTTTTACTCTTTCGTCTCTTTCTTGGTCTCTTCTTCCTTCACCTCCTTAGCTTCCTTCACGTCCTTTGTTTCCTTCACTTCTTTGGTTTCCTTCACTTCCTTTGCTTTCCCTTTCTTGGGCTTCATGAAGCAGAAACATGAGCAACAAGGGCACTGAAACAAGAACTTCATCCTTCTCTTTTTAACCTTTTCCTTCCTCCCAAGCACTAGCTTATCTCACTCTCTCTCTCTCTCTCTTTATTTTCTCTACTTCATTCTTATCTACCTTTTATTTATTTTTATTATTTAAATGTCGGTTGATTCCATTTCAATCACTTTCAATGAAGAAATTTTTTTTGATCTTGATGATAAGCTATGCACCTTTTTTGTGGGTCAATGTATAGACATGTATTATTTACCTTTTTGCTCTTTTTTTCCTTTTTTTTTCAATTTTTATTTATTTTTTAAAATATATAGACATGTATTATTACAAATGTTTAGATGTCTGTGATAGTCTTTTGAATAAAATCGTGTTAGATGGAAACACGACATTCTTATATGTATTTTAGTTTAGGAAGTGCATCAACTTCAGTGATTAGGATGCCCCACACAATTAAGTACTACGATCACTATATTCTCTATTCTATTCCGATAAGATGTAAGGGAATGAGATTTTCTCTCTCCAAAACTACCTTTGATAACCACTAGAGAGATATACACTAACATACTTACCCTGTATCTCATTGTCAATTACCTTAAAAGCTTGTCAACGAACCGTGCTACCATAATGACATAATGGAGCCTGACCCGGCCCAACCATTAGGAGGCCCCCATTTAAGACCCAACAGGTGGAAGGTGGAAGGTGAAAGGTGATAGGTGGAAGGCCAGACAATAGGGCCCAAATAAGAAGAAACCAATTAAATAAACCAAAAACAAAACTGCTTTCATGAAGCCCAACCAAAACAAAAAATAAAAAATAAGTTATTCAAGGAAAAGTGTTGGAAGTATTCCCATCGGGAATTTCGATGAAGAATTTTGGAGGCCACATAAGTTATCTGAAGCTCTCAGGTCTTCAAAATTGGTCCTTTTTCAAAACTCCAAATGTAAGGATCTAACCGTTATGCAGTTGCTAAAATCGACCGGGGATTTGAAACAAGAGAACATAATTGGTTGTGGTGGGTTCGGTTTGGTTTACAGGCCGAGTTCCCGAATGGGTCAAAGGTTGCGGTCAAGAGACTTTTGGGAGATTGCGGTCAAATGGAACAGGAATTTCAAGCTGAAGTAGAGGCCCTTTCTAGAGCACAGCATGACAACTTAGTTTCTCTTCAAAGCTATTGGCTCTATGGAAATGACCGGTTATTGATCTACTCCTATATGAAAAATGGAAGCTTGGACTATTGCCTCCACGAAAATCCCAAATAGGGGGTGGTCCAGGCTCGTTTATAAAATGGGAAGTGAGGTTCAAGATAGCTTTGGACTCAGCCCTTAGGCTAGCCTACTTACATAAGGAATGTGACCCATTTTTAAATATTGAAATATTCTCAATCGTTTACGGATAAGATATTTGGTTAATTTATAATTTAAGGATTTTTTTTTTCTCCTCTATAAGTCATTTTAGGAAAAAAATAGTTAAATTCTAAAATTTAATATAGTATCAAAACCAGACTCAGTAGATATGTTCATACTTCATTTCATAAAATGTCAATTATGCATTATAACACTTGTTGAGTTTTCAGAATAATCTGCTCATAAATAAAGGGAAGTGTTAGAATTATCCCACGTAGAGAAATTATCTGATTAGTTTATAACTAAAAATTTTTCTCTTTATTTACAATACATTTTAAGAAAAAAAATAATTACTCTAAAATTTAATAATAAAATCAAGCAATATTCTCTTAAACGGACATTTCGAGGCTAATTTTAGGCTTTCTAGGCTACTCTGGCCATACGATACACATGTCACGACGAAATTGGTCGGGACTATAGGGTATATTCCTCTGGAATATTCCCAAACTTGAGTGTGACATTTAGTGGCGATGTTTATAGTTTTGGAGTTGTTCTGCTCGAGATTTTGACAGGAAGGAGGCCGGTTGAAGTCGGGAAAAGGAAGAATTTTGGAGACTTGGTTTTCTGGGTGGCTCAGATGAAATCAGAGAGGAGAGAAGAGGAGATTGTAGATGTCGCTATTTGGGATAAAGCACATGAGAAAGAATTGTTCGATGTTCTGGGGATTGCTTGTATATGCGTTGATCTTGATCCGAGCTGCAGACCATTGATCGAAGAAGTCATTGAGTGGCTCGATGGGGTTCAGTTTCGGGTTTCTCAACAGATGAAATGTTGAAACTTGGAAATTCCCTCCAAACACTTTTTTGGTGGTATTTTTATAGATATTGAAAGATGTAATACATATCATCTAGACAGAGATATAGAGAAAGGATACAAATAGTTTTTGGTCATCTTCTTTGTACCAGAATAACAAATCGCACAATGTCTATATCACTCTTTTAACAGTCTACATACACATTATATGCATCTTTTCTGAGTTGATGGATTCAAATTTTGACAAGTTGGTAATAAGCTGCGAGACTAATTCGAAGTTGTTAGCAATGGATCCATATATTCTGATAGTAAGAGTGATGATTGTGCTCGTATCTCGTGCGGAATAGATGAAGTCGACGAATTAGAATATGAAAGGGGAGTTGAATCCGATGAAAAATCCAAAACTGGAGCAAGTGAAGATATTGAAGAAGAAGCATCCTCTACTTAGCGGGACATGCAAGCCAATTATGATTTGCCACATTATGTATTAAAGTTACCACATCAATACATAACTAGTTTGTTTGATACATAACTAATTCAAACTTATTACAATCTTAATTTGTTTCATGTCTTACAAAATAAAATAAAAAAAGTTATTTCTTAACTATCTCGTCTTGGATTATCTGTACTTCTTATCAAATTTAATTACTTGATCAATAAGAAAAAAAAAAGACAGTCAAATTAAAAAAAAAATTAATTATAATGCATTTGATGATTTTTTTTTTTAATTTTGCCAATAAAAAAATCCTCCCAACCGGAAGGGAGAAAAAATGGGCCAACAATAAAATCGGAAGAAGAAAACAAGATAAACATCGGAATCAATCTAATTCGTATTTTTTACTGAATCAATTTAATTAATTCTCGATCTCCATAGAAACAAGCTAAGATCTTTTTTTTACGGTGGCTTTCAGATTTGATTAGTTTTCTCATTAAATTTTTATTTTCTTAATCCCGATAAGCATATTGATTTAGATTCTATTTTTGATCCTCTTAAACTCATAAATGAAATGATCATATCTTTAATATGGATCCTATTTTTGACCCAATATTCAAACTTAATAACGTATCTATCATATATATCTCGAATTATGGTAATTATTGAAGATTCAAATACTATTTCGATCGAAATACTTTATTAATATCAAATTTTGAAATTCATAATAGTCTCTTACTGATATGCTTGTACCTCAAGTACCACTAATGTTTGTAATTATATGATCTCTTCACACAATCTGTTGAAAATCTCAAGATTTGATTTCAAATTAATTCGGATATACATAAAGTCAGAATCGATTTTATAACTTCTTGGCAAACTCTTACTATATCTATATATATATATATATTTTTTTTTTTTTTTTCTCAACCCTAAGTGTTTTTGCGTACTCAAAATTTCCTCTCAATCCGTCTAAACTATAAACACCATTGTCTTCATGATGGCAAGAGGACAGAGCAAGAAGTGGTTTATGATTATGGCAAGAAGACAGAGCAAGAAGTGGTTTAGTAAACTCATCAACCTATTTTCTAAGCCGAAAGAAAAGAAGATCAATACGAGTTGGAAAAAAGCTTCGAAATGGTACTGCATACGTACTCATAACTTATATTTTTTCTTTTTCATGGTAGATCATGATTAGGTTGTCTGTGATATAATGATTGATCATACATGCAAATAAGATTTTTTTTTTTTTGGTTATCTTCTTATGAACGTAAGTTCATGAAGTCTAAACCAAATAAATGGATTGGACTTGAATCGAACTCGATTTCGACGTAGTTTATTGAACTTTTCAGTAAGAAACATATCCAAAAGCTTTGGGAGCAATTGTCTATCCAAAACAATTTGATAAATCAAGTCGTGAAGCACTTAGAATTCAACATCGCTCACATAGCCAACACTCATTATGATGCCGCTTATACGATGGTATGGATTCCTAAATTTTGACACCAATATTCGTGTTAAAGTTGTTTTTTTTTTTTTAATTATTTTTTTTTTCTAGGCTGAGCAACTCAACAAAAATCTTTCAAAGTTTTCCTCATATGATCGAGTAAAACGTTGCTCCTTAATTCTCTACAAGCATCTTCCCGAAATCGATGAAGAAAGTGGTCAAGATCAATTACCTACCGAAGTCAATGAAGCTATAGCAAATTTAGTATATGCTGCCACCAAACTAGGTGAATTGAATGAGCTCCTAAAAATTCGGGATCTTTTGGAAGAACGTTATGGGAAAGAATTTGTATCACTTCCCGACAATCTAAATTTTGATTTGATAAAGAAGGATTTATCTGAAAATATAGAGTCAGGTTTCATTCACAAGTTAGTAACATATTGTGAGATTGATACGAAGAATCGTGGCTTAACGTTTGTGGTAGAAGAGGGGGAAAGAGAACAAGTTCAAGGTAATGGTCAATGTCAAGATAGTTATAATTATTTAGATGAAGAGAATGAAGACGATCGAGAAACTTATGACACTAGTATCGAGATTCAAGTAGAAGCTATGAAGAACAAGCTAGAGATGTTTGTGAACAATGGTTAGATAGATTTTGCTCTAACTCGTCGAATCCTAATATTATCTTTTACTAAAAAAAAAAAATTTATGTACTTGATATTTTAAATAAAGCTAGAACTCATATCTTTTCTCTTTAAATTAGAGAGTTTTTCATATAAAAAATTCTCATATTTTTTCTTTTTCCTAATATATATATTTTAAATTGTTATCTCATATTTTTATTTTTTAAATATATAATCATTTCTGAGATTTCTTTCAAATATATCAAGATAAAAAAATTTGGAAAAAAATATTAAGAAAATCAAAAAAATCATACAGATTCAAGCCATATTTTAAGATAACGAAGATTATGATCTTTATATCAATCTAAGCATTATTCATATACTATAATTAATCTAGAGAAATCTAGACTAGATGGAAATGATTCCTAATCCATTTAATACACCTTTATGTATAAAATAAAATGCCCAAAATCTCAATTTATATATAAAACAATTGATGTTTTTACATTAAAATTGAGGATGATTTTATAATAATGAGATTTACATTATAGATATTTTCACAATTCAATTGAGATATAATAAACTCTCACCCTTTTTGTACTTCCACCTAACTAATCCTTTTGCTCCTAACATAATCAAATATTCAAAATGATATTAGAGCTTGGATCAAATTAGAATGTATGACTGCAAATGTACCACTTAACATATCGTAACTCAATCTTATCTTAACTCAATCAAACTACACTCACACGGGGAGGGAATTCCAAATGTGTACAATCTAACGATGTTCAATTTGATGCCTAACTACATTTGTATATTTCTTGTTGAAAACTTAAAGGAACTACGGTAAAATTGAGTTGACACTAAGTTCAAATCGTTTAGTTTAAAACTTAGCGACTTCCCTTTTCCAAATTCACTTTCTAGTTACATACCAATAACAGTAGTACCTGTTACCATTGAGAACGAAGTATTAACAATAACTAATTTTCCAATAGATAAGTCAGGATGCTCAGTTTTAAAAGTGACTTGTCTAACCAAACCTCTAGAGGTCCCCCATGCTGTAGTTAAAAACCATGAAAAAGGAGACCAAGCAACTTTGCAAGAAACAACTTTTTCCGAGTCTCAATCAATCAAGTATCTATGTTTGTTCAAAACCATGTGGGCCTTGCCTTGTGTAATTTCTTTTTCATATTTTTTCATCCAAAGCAAACAAAGCTATGTTGACCCCATCATTACTTGGTTTCTCGAAACCCAAACAGCCTAATGTGACCTTACTTAAAAACTTTCTTGGGCCCACCTTACAGAACGTATCTTCGAAGGCTGTGTCCTTGAGAGAAACAGAAGAAGAAAATATAACTTTTTTTTTTTTTTCCTTTTTTTCTTGTAATTAGTTTAATTTAAGATTTTTTTAATTCATATACAACTTTAAGAGTGTAAATCCACATGCATCCTTTGTCCATCCATTATTTTATTTGAGGTAGGAAACGGTAATTAATTGGAAAAATTAGAATAAACATCCTACATTCTCATAATTAATAATTATATTTTAATCTTTTAATTATAATAAACTAACATATTTTATATAAATAATTTTAAAATTTACTTTGAACTAAGATTTTTTTTAAGCCCAAATTTTTATTCTTAATTTTTTTAAGCCACTAATTTATATTAAATCAAATTTCCTTCTTTACTCCTCTTTTTAATATTTAACTAAAATGATAATATTTTTAGATCCCAAATAATAATTTAACTAAAATACAATAATATTTAATTGAGATTGAGTTTTACTTTTACTTTTAGCAAAACTTACCACATTTCCATATGATTAGAACCATAAGTTATGCTTTCGAGTTTGAGTTGGCAAAGAACTTTCATGAGTACACCACCACAAACATACTTTCTTAGTTATCTTTTTAATTTTTCGAAGAATTCTCAAATATATTTTAATATAAAAGTGTGATGTAATGTATGTAAGTCACTTATTTATGGGTGTAATTAATCTGCCACGATAGCAGCATTGTATACGTATGATCATTCGAAAAACAATGATAAAAGTATAACATCTTCCATACATTATCTCACCATTTTGAGCTGGCATAAGGAAAATCATCATTACAAAAACACTACCAAGACAAAACATCAAGATGACAAGATCACAACTCCATTTTTGTCCAGGTAGCTCCCTTCACCTTAAAAACACACCCCTCCTCTTCCCCTCTTTTCTCATCCCATCCTCTCAAAACCTTTCTATATATACAACCCTATTTCCAAAATCCTGTTTCACCTCCCAAGGAAAAAAGAAAAAGAAAACTCCATGGAAACCAACCATATAACCAAGTCCAAGAGCACTAATGATCTACTGGTCCAACATGACCAATTAGACTCAGATTTTGAGTTCAGCTCCACTACATCATCAGATTCCTCCCCAGCAGACCGTTTGTTCTTCAATGGCCGCCTCTTGCCGCATTCCTTCCCACTTCAATCACCATTAAAAATCGATACCAATTCATATACAAAAAGTAGAAGCACAAGTATTAGCAGAAATAGTAGTTGTAGTAGCTCAAGTACTGCAAGTGCAAGAACATGCTCAAGCGACTCGAATCTTGTTAGGAGTTTGAACCAAAAAATCCCGGCTCGAGTTCATAATGGGGGTTCACAAAAGTGGCAGTTTGTGATAGCAATGCCGGTTCAAGTTCCTAAAAGTGAGAGTTCAACTAGGAAGAGAATGAAGAAGAGGGTGGTATTGGAGAGGAGAAAGAAAAGGAATGGGGTCAGATTGTTTGGTTGGAAAGTTTTCAGGTGGTTTGTGTTGTTTTGCAAAGAGTGTCATGCTATAGAGCCAATCAAGAAACATGATTTTCTTGAGGAAAACTTGAAGGCTCGAATGGGAACGGAACGGTGGGGTCCGGTAAAGGTCTCTCCAGCGGTGAAGCGATCGGAAAATATTTGACCTTTTCTTGCCAAAAAACTTAAATAAGGATTGTTACTAAGAGCTTTATTAATGTGGAGTAACAGTATTTTAGTCTTGCTAATTTTCTTCTAATTACTTTTCTTTTCGGGTTATGGCACGTGTGATATAGAGAAACTATCTTATGTAACTGACGTGAGAGAAGACGGCGGGTCTCATACGCCATATGGAGAAGATATATATATATATGTGGCTAAGAATGATGTCTCTTTCATTTTCTTCTTCTCATGCAAATTTGTCAATATTTAGTTCACTAATATAAATGAACGGATTATTTCCTGCTTCGGGAGTGCTTCACTCCGAGAATATTCTACTCCGATCAATAAGATCAAGACACACCAGCATTATAAAATCAAACTATTTAAAATGAAACTACAGCAGATGAAAGTCTTATAGAAAGTACACTTAAAAAGAGATCATAGAAACAAGAGAGAAAATTACACCCCATATGATGAGCAAAAGAAACACAGCTTTTTTTTTTCCTGTCCTAGAAAATTTCTAAGCCCTTGCTTTCCATCGATCCGTCATTCATTCGAGGAAGTTCTCCATGACATCAGGGTACATACCCGTCTCGGAGTTTCTATACTCCATAGACTGGTTTTGATGGTGATCAAGTGAAGTTGATGAAGAAGATGAAACCATTCTCGCTGGTAAAGTAAAGCTCCTCTTAAATTTGTTCGGATCCATTTTCCTTGCATTCTCAGAAGAATGGCTATCCAAGCTCAAGAACTCGATCGGATTGTCGCCAATAGGGTTCGGGTTGGGGTTCATATTATTTTCTTCAGGAATCAATGAGTGGTGGTGGTGATTTTGATCCGGCTTGTTTTCCAAGTTCTCAGGATTGAACAAAAGCTTGGCCTCATCTGCCCGGCCGGTCAGAGCATTGAAAAAAGTCAACCCACTTGGCCATTTGATGTCATTTTCATGTTCTCCAATCATATCATCCATTCGGGTTTCGGACGAATGATGATGGGTAGGTAGTAGAAACATTTGGGTCTCGTCCTTTGATTCCGGAAACCCGAGCTGGGTTGGGTTGTGGAAATTTGGGGAAGGGAGCATGGAAGTGGTGGTGGATGGGGAAATGATAGGCCTTTGGGCCCAGTTGAATAGGTTCGAAGGGGGCCGGATAGGGGCCAGAGATTGCTTTGAAGGGAGCAAGGAAGAGGAGGAGATGTTTCGGTTTGAGGAGAAGAGCTGGGAGACGTAGAAACCGGATTGGTAGCCTAGTGATTCAAATGTGTGCCTCATCCTTAGCACAAAGTGTAGATCTTCATGTATCTGAGCCCAAAACAATAATTGGTACTAATGATAAATATATTGAATGGTGTAAAAGCCAAAAAATTATCATATGTAACAGATATATCATTGGATTTCAGTAGAATACATTTTCTAGTCATTGGACCCACTTGAATTGTTCTTATAGACTCAATGCAGTACAGAACATGAAAGAAAGAAATCAAAGAGGAAACCAAGAAGGGAAAGAAAATGCTCACAATATTGCAAGAACCCAGTTGAAGAAGGCCATGACCGGCTTGAATAACAGCAATTGTCTGTTAAAAGAATAATCAAATATGCACAGAAACAAAGTGTCAAGTAAAAGAGCAAAAACCCAAAAATGAAAAGCAAGAAACAACAGAAAGAACTAGCTTCGGTTCTGTTTTTCCTTTCACCTGAATGCCCGATTCGAACTGCTCATTCCACTCAGGAGGAAGCTGAAAGAAGAGAAGATTAAAGAAACTTGCAATTAATCAACAACGATGGGGGAAAAAAAAAAAAAAAAAACTGGTGTTTGGATTTTTATTGCTTTTGGTAACATACAGCATCAAAAGAACTTTGCCAATAGTTGGAGATATTTGGTTCACATTCCGCAGGTTCTTTAAACACCCATTTGTGGCACTTATCTGATGCAACTTTTCCCATCAACCTTATTAAACAAAAAGAAAGAGACAAAGATGCCAACCAAATTATAACAAATAGCACAACATTTCTTTCTTCTTCTTTCAAACTCGGTTTTGAATCCCAGTCGAAATGACTAATCGGCTCAATCTGGATATAATTTTTAAACTGACATTTAACGAAACTAGAACCTAAGAATAGTGTATGTGAGTTATATATTGTGGGTCCACATTGAAATTGTCTTGAGCTTTTTTGTTCTTTCAAGGATTAGATTGAGAGTAGGAACCACAACAAGATAGACCTACCCAGTACCCACCCTTCTCCATAGTTATATAACTGAATGGACATTTTGCTGAAAGCTTTTCTGACCGGATCTTCTCCACCAATTTCTTCCATACAATCTGTAACTCTTCCTCTACAAAATCCATCTTCCCACATCAACATCCTTCACACACATAAAAAGGAAAATAATAATAATAATAATGAATGATGATTGTAAGACAAGACAGAGACTCAAGACATATTAAAATTACAAATATACTCACGTCGCATTTACCAGTCATGTTTATAGTCATGGGCCTAAAGATTGAGCCTTTGATGTGATTGTGGGTTGCAAGAAAGGGAAGGAAAACTAGAGAGCTACTCTCAACTTAGCTAATTTTCTCAGCAACCAAACAGAAGGGTTAAGAAAACATTTTGTGGAATTTACACTGAAAATTCACACTGAAATATATATCGTCATAATTATAGTGCTATTCTTAAATTGAGTCATTGATCCTCTGTTTTCTGACTCTGTTTCTAGGAGAAAAGACATACAAGACCTGATCGGTTGCTGAGAAATTGCAAGAAAGAGTAGGAAAATTTACTTAGTTTTTTTTTTTTTCCTTTTATTTTTTGGCCTAAAATTTACTTAGTTGAGTACAACTAATCTTTCTCAGCAACCGAGCATAAGGGTTAAGAAAGTAATTGTCAAGAGTACACTCAATTCCAAATTACAAAATAGCCATCTCTCATCATTACTCATATTTATTTTTTGTTGTGGGCATAAATTGTGGCTTTCATCCTCTGTTTTTGGCTCTGTTACAAAGAAAAAGACATTTTGATATGATGGGCTACTGAGAAAAGGCCAAAAAGGGGAAGAAAAATTCCACTCAGCTAAGTTGAAATTTTCTCAGCAGCCAAACAGAAGGTTAAGAAAATAAATAAAAATAAAAATAAAAATAGCAAAAAACTTACAAGCTGCCGTTATCGTCTCCAACCTTGCAACCATTACCACCTCTAACTCTTCTGCAATGAAAATGGAAGAACCATTTAAGGAAACAGACTCAAAAACAAAAACCATTTAAAGCTAGAGAGAAAGAGAGAGGAGAGAGAGAGATATACGGTCGAGGACGGATGGTCCAGAAAACAGAGTAAGTCCAGTCTGAGTTGAGACAAACGCTTCTAAGGGCCTCATGAAGGGCCATCATCCCAAAAGCTTCTTTGCTCCTATCTGTTGCTCCTGAGCCCACCATCTCTCTCTCTCTCTCTCTCTCTCTCTCTCTCTAGACAATTCTAATTTCTACTTCAAAATTTTCTCTCTGGCTAAACTTCAGAGCCCTGTTTTTCTTTTATCTTTTTTTACTTAACCACCACCACAAAGTAGACCCTCCTTCATCTCTTCTCTCTCTCCCTAAAAGATTTTATTTGCACTGAAAATTCTCTCTCTACATATATTTCCCTGCTTGCTCTGCTATTCTTTTTGTTGTTCTCCCCAGATAACAAGAAGCCTGGTCATACTTTCAGACAGAAGCAGTAAAAAGATAAATAAAAGTGAGGGTTAGAGAGAGAAAGAAAGAGTAGGGATGAGAGAGAAGGGAAATACAGACTGGGAACAGCTTTTCATTTTCATTTAGTCATGGTGGAGTGTGCATAGAAATTCTTATTACGAATGCATTATTTAGTCTCAATATTTAATTTTATTAAATAATATAATTTTATTTATTATATTATAAAAATAATATATAATTATTATAAAAATATTTTAAGTGTGTGAAAGAGTCACGAGGAAGAAATCATGTTGTAAAATTAGGACTGAAGAAGGATTAAGTAAAATAATAAAGAATATCCGATTTTAATTTAATTATTTATTATTTTAATTAATTATTAATTTAAAAATAAGAAAATTAAATTATATTTAATAATATCAAATAACTCGACTGCTACTTAACAAATACGTGGAAACACTGAGACCCCGAATCCTTGTATTAGTATCTAACATTTTTACTTGAAGCCCGTGGGTCTGGAAAGTCGTGCGCATCGGGTTTTCATTTTTTTATTTTTTTTTATTTTTTTTTATAATTTATTTATGAGAAACGATGCACTGATTTACTGCCATGGCACGTGCACACGTGATGCCTTAATCTTCACTTTTAAGTACTCTTTTTTAATATAATAAAAATTATAATTTTTAAGTATGCACAGTACTAATTAAAAATTATGAGGCGCCCCCCCCCCCCCCCCATTCAAGTGAAAAGACCAAAAAGGGTATATAATATTTTAGAAATTGTGAAAGTTTCTATTGGGAAAATTGTTATATATATATTTTTTTTTGTACTTTCTAAATTTTTCTTTTTGATTCTTAAACTTTTTATCAAGTCAAATTCGTCTGTAAAATTTGTTAATAGTTTTTTTTTTTTTCTTATTTTCATGTTCAAATCCAAAATGAAAAGAAGAAAAATATCAGAATTATTTTTTCTTTTTTATCTCCTTTGTTTTTCTTGAAATTTTTACTATATTTATAATTATTATATTATCACTTTATGTATCACTAATAATTTTTCTTACGAAACTGAAACTGAGACTAGTAACTTACATTCTCAATATGTGTTTTGAACTTTAATACATATCTTTGAATCAATCAAACTCAAATAAATTAGTATAATTTAATACAAATCCAAATTAGTTCCATATTAGTTTCAAATCCAAATTTGAATACAAATTTGTGGGTTTCAGACCAAATTGCAAATCCAATCAAAACCCAAAGTTAATTTGAAACTCTAATCAAGTCAAAGAGGTGTTCAAACTTGATCATATTTTTTTTTTTAAGAGAGATCAATGCTAGAGATGATGGGACATATCACAGTTGGGGTGAAAAATAACAAAAAAAAGAAATATTGGGTATCTATTTCCATAAATAAGTGGACCATCTTTCACACTCTTAAAAACAAAATTAGTAGAAAAGTGTGGCGCTCAAGTGGCAAAAGGGTAAGATGGACTTTTGAGCCAATGGTTTAATTAAGGCAGTCATGAATCAAACGGGAAGAGGGGGAGGTGACAATTTCGACCGTACGATTTATCAATTATTAATTACCTTTAAATTCTAAAATTTAAAAAAAAAAAAAAAAAAAAAAAACCTGACATTCAAACAACATTTAATACTCTCTCTAATCTCTTAAAAAGGATAATCCAAATCTAATCCTCAGAATTCACTGTCGCCTTTTTTCCGGTAAAGATTCTTCCTCATCGCTGATTGTCTAATCTGATTCTTAAGGATAATTTTAATAATATTAACTACATAATGATGATGATAATAGTGCAATCTAGATTACAGGGAGTTATTTTTCGTAGATTTTTTATTCTTACAATAATATTTATAATATTATTATTGGAATATGAAATATATTAAAAATTACGATACAGATGATGAGATGTGGAGGCGGAAGGAAAGACGGTGGTGATAAGGGGTGACGGATCATGAGATACAGAGATGACGGACTATAACAAAATACATTGATCATCGCTGTGTTCATTTAATTATGTTATGTGTGTCCATATTTGTCTTATTCCTTAACCCAAAGTCAAAAAAATCATCATTGAGAATGAGAAAACAAGTTGCTTAATCATAATATGTAATTTACATTGTTAACCTTATACGTTAATCTTCTATTATCTAACTTTTTGATAATTTCATGGGTTTCAAATGAATAGTTAACGACGAGATAACCAAGTATTGTATATTAAATAATTTTTTAATTTAAATATTATCGATATTATGAGGATGATATTATGAGCATACTTCACGTCTAAATAAATAAAATAAATAAATAAATAAATATATATATATATATTTCATATATTTACTATCATATATATATAGTCAACATAGTAAAATGCTTGACCACCACCTTTTTGAAGTAATTATAAGGTTTGCTTAAGATATTCAATTTCGGGGACCATATTAATTATAAGCTCAAATCAAGTAATTATTGTCTTATAAAAAAAGTTAAATCATGAGAAAAGTGTAGTTTCATATATAATGAATAGTAAGTTTAGCAAATTACTAGTAAACAGAAATAGAAATAGTAAGTTTATAATCTGTAAAACCGGTCAACATTAACGAAAATAAAATAGTAACGCTTGAAAACATAAACATAATCGTAAATTACAATAAGTAAAAAATTAAAATATAGTAATATATAAAAAATAATAATAATAATATTAAATAGTAAATATGATATGTAAAATTAAATAGTAAAATAATATATATAAATAATTTACTTTTTAAAATATATAATCATAAAATAAAATATAAAATAATAATATTTATATATAAATAAAGTAAAAATATTATAAAATATAATGAAACTATAAGAAATATGGATTTGTAAACTAAATTGAAGAAAGATGAATTTTGAGACCTGTGAGCTTTTACAGTATCCTTAAAATAAATTCGACTCGTAGATCGTCTGTCTTATAAAATACAACAGAATAAAGAATACTCAGTTAGAACATTAAATATACGTCAACTTTAAGTTAAATTTTTGAGGAAATTTTGCCCCCAAAACCTTTACATAAGTAGAATTCAATATTCATAGCTGAGAAAAGACGAGTCTCTTCTAACACTCATAATTATCACCACCAGCCTATCGTTTACAACTACTATTATAAGTTCCTTTATAATACTAGTTGATCCTTTATAATACCTGTTCACATTTGCTACGAGTATTTATACCTGAGGAGTTGAGTTGACTACTCACGCACCCTACGCACGACCATTCGATGCCCGATTATGATGAGATCAACTGCTCACCCATCTAAAATCAGTACCGATATCAGATCCGGTATTACGGTTAACTTATTTTGTTTAGATGTGAAGTATGTTGATAAATGATAATATCGAGAGTATCTATGTTGAGAAATTATTTCATATATAATAGTAGGTTTATCTTGTCATTCATTATTATGAAGGCAAGAATGTTGGATAGCTGATCCGAGAGGTCGTTAAGGCACATTAACAACTTAAGGGAACAACCTAATAGGCCCCTCTTCTCGGATGACCGTTCATTCGTCAAAAACTAACCGAAAGAGATGAGAGTGAGATATATGTAAGATAATGAATGGATAAGATCAGAAAGAGTGAATCTAACAGCCATGATAAATCCAGCAGTTAACCTAAGTTTGGGCTAAAGGGCTTTATCCAGTTTTGAGCTTCACATTCTGATTTGGGTTTGGGCTAACAAATCCAACGGGTATATATATATATATATTTTTTTTTTTCATAATAAAATATAATAAAATTTTGATAAATTAATAATATTTGGATAATAAAAATTTATTAATTAAACTAAATATTAAATTATCAATTAATTTATCAAAGTATTTTTAAATTTATTAATTTTATTTAAAAATAAATTAAATATGAAAATTTAGTTTGGTAAATATATATATAAAAAAGTCTAGTATATCTTAATCATGACAATGCAAATCCCAAACAAATAAGCATGGATGACGGAGTTATTATTTGAAGAATATGTTTGATGGTTCAATAGAAAAATGATTGGTAGAAAAGTTATTATAATTTCTTGTTGATAATTGTTCTGCTCATCCACAAATTATTAAAGGTTTACAAAATGTTATTTTTCCATCCACCAAATACAACATCAAAGATTCAGTCTTGTGATGTACAAATCATTCGAGATTTCAAGATGCATTATTCTCGTTGATTTATCGTAATCTTTTGGATAGTTATAAAGTAAGGGAGCTGAATCAAAAAAAAAAAATCAATGTTCTAAAAGCAATGAGTTTTACAATTTTTGCTTGGACAATAATAAAAGTTCATGAAAATATAATTACTAATTGTTTTCGACATTATAAAATTCAGTCTACGAATAATATGAGTTCAAATAATTTAGACGAACTGTTAAACGAGGAAGATATTAAAAAAATTACAAAATATAATCAAAGAGTTGAATTATCGTAATTGAATGGATATTGAGAATCTCTTAAACTAACTTGGAGAAAATAACACAGCTTTAGAGATACTGATTGACTAGCAGATAATTGAGAGTATCATACAAAATGATCAAGATACTGAAGTTGAAAATGATAATTCTACTATAAACCCTATTTTGCTAAAATATGCTCTCAAAGTCGTGATGAAATTGAATAATATTTTATTCAAGTATAAGAAAACTACACCATAACTTCTTATCATATTACGAAAAGTTAAAGATAAGATCTAAGCTATTGTCAATTTTAAGAAGAAATAATTAATGATTAAGTTATATTTTAATAATATCTCTCATAAATAAATTATAAATATTTATATATTATGAAATTATTAATTTATATATTTTTTGGGACTTATAATTTTTTTTTAAATATATTATTTTATAAATTTAACAAATTATTTATTTAACATGTTATCTCTAAATTAAAACCGATAAAAATTATTATTTAAATAAAATTTTTAAATTAAAGAATAGTAAATTATCGAGCTTCTACTTCCCTAATGGATAAGGTTAACAATGGAAATTGTGTATAGTGAAAGTGAATGAGCAATTAAGCAACGAGTTTTGTCATACATAATCATTTTCTTTACATAATGATTTTATTGACTTTAGGCAACGGAATAAGACAAATAGACACACATAACATAATTAAATTAACACAGCGTTTGATTAGTGTATTTGTCCAAAAATCTAAATTAGTAAATTGATTCCATGAAACTATGAAGGAGGCTAACATTCGTCATTAATTTTTCTAAAATTAAAATTTCTCTAAAGATTGAAATTTTTTTACATAAATCCTTCAAATTTCATTAAAAATCTATTTTTACATAATCTTATTTTTATATAGGGTTAATTGCACTTTAGATCTTTATGCAATTTAACTTTTATAAATCCGTCTCTTTTATAAGTTTCAGTCGATTTTTTAATTTCTATATTATCAAAATACTTTTTAATCATTCTGATTATATTTTCAAGATGCTCTTATGATATTTTTTTAATCACATGTCATGATTGATATACCCCATTATTCTTAAAGAAAATAATATACCACTAAAAAAATGATTAAAATGATTGAAATATCTAATTTTGATTAAATAAGAACTAATGAAATAATAAAGTCTATAAAGAATATTTAAATATATAATTATATTTTTATATTAATTAAGTACAACATGTATATATAAATATATAAGAACCATTAGGGTTACAATAATAAAACCATAAAAATAAAGTAATCCTAATAATAAGGTAACATTTACAATAAAGTAATTTATACAAGTAAAAGATTATAGTATCTTTCATCCCCCCTCAAACGAAGCACTGGTACCCATAGTAAACGTAGACCGTAGAGACTGAAACAAATACGAGAAAGACTTTTAGTAAGAGATTCCGCAATTTAGTCGGCAGTGGATAAGTGGCGAACAATGAGTTAACGTTTTAAGACTAGATCATAATAGACAAAATGAACATCAATCTCAATATGTTTGGTGTGAATATGAAAAACCGGATTGGTGGCTAAGTAAGTGGCACCAATATTATTGCACCATAATGTGGGAGGGCCATGATACTGGATATGAAGCTCGATGAGTAAGAACGAGAGCCTACGAAGTTCAGAGGTAGCTAAAGCAATAGCCCGGTATTTAGATTCGATGCTTAAGCAGAAAATTGTGTGATATTTCTTAGAGACCCAACTAATAAGGATCGAGCTGAGGAAAATACAAAGACATGTTGTTAATTTATGATCATCTAGACAGTCGGCCTAATCGGCAATAGAAAAAGCCTCTAGAGTGAGAGAACGAGACATGCGAATGTGGAGCCCATAAGAGACAATACCCTTTAGGTAGCGAATGATTTGTTTTATAGCAAATAGAAAGTATAACCCATATTGTAGTAGGCTTTGTAACAGGACAAAAAGTTTCAGAGAAGTCGATACCTGCTGATTGGTGGTAGCCTTTCGTAACTAAACGTGCTTTGTAACGGAGAATTATGCCATTCAGATTCTGCTTGATACGATATATCCATTTACATCACACGAGATTTGCACTAGATGGTAACTCAACAAGGGACCATGTACCATTTACATAGAGAGTGTATCTTATCTGTCATAGCCTTACACCAGTTCGGACAGCGGTTGGCGATCATAAAAGTGGTCGGTTCGGGATGATCTGGTGAGACAACGGTGGTGGTGAAAGTGACATGGTCGGGGAAAATTTTGGGGCGAAGGCTGTTGGTCTGGACATGTGTGGTCATAAGGTAAGGATGAGGCATAAGAGAAGAAGGCATATTTAGGGTAGGTGGAGAGGGGACAGATGATAAGTTGAGAGGTATAAGGGAATGGGCAGATATAGGTGAAGGAATTGCTGAAGGGGTTTAGGAGAGTTAGATCTGTGAAGGATGAGTAGATGGCGAGTGGACTTGAGAGGAAGAAGGTCCCAAAGTAATATGATAGGTAGTTTGTTAAGGAGTTGGGTTTGGTGGTAATGGGTTTAGAATAGGGAGGTGGATTGTGGGTTGAGGCGAAGAGAAGAAGGGGTAGGTTGAACAACTTGGGTTGGAGGTAGAGGGGAAAGTTGAGCAGGTAAAACTAATGGGAGAAAAGGGTAGGGGATTAAGGGACGGGCATACGGGTATAAGAGAGCAAGATATAGAGTATGGAAAGGATGATTCGTCAAACGCGCGTGATAGGAGATATAAACACGAGAAGAAAGATGATCAAGATACTTGAAGCCTTTATGGCTGGGAGATTAACCAATAAAAACACAAGGAGTAGATTTTGGACTAAGTTTATTAGAGCGGGATGATCCAATAAAGTGAAAATAATGACAACCGAACACAAGAAATGAGGAATAGTTAAGTGAGTGAAGAAAGAGCATTTCAAAGGGAGATTTAGACGAGAGGAAGGGAGTAGGAAGATGATTAATAATGTAAGAAGCAGTGGAGAAGACATCATACCAGAGAGACTTTGGGGTATGAGAATGTATCAATAGGGATCCCTCTATTTCAGACAAGTGACAATTTTTACATTCGACAACACCATTTTGCTGAGGAGTGTGAGGACACAAAAAATTGTAGGAGATGTTGGAAGAATCAAGAAAATGGCGACAAGACCCTTTAGTGAGTTTGAGAACAACATCACATTTAAAAATCTTAATGAACGTTGAAAAATAATTTTCAACATGAGATTTGAAATGTTTAAAGCAGGTAATGACACCAGATTTGTTATGAAAAGGATAAAGGCAAGTAAAGCGACTAAAATCATCAATAAAACTAATAAAATATCGAAAACCAAAAAATGATAAAATAGTGGTAGGGCCCTACGATGCCATGGGTGGAGAGGAAGGTTGACAGCACGGGCAAATGATATAGTGGTAGTGCCAACGGAGTGACAACACTACTATAATTGCGACTTTCTGAGTACCGAAAGCGCAACAAGAGACGAAGTGACCAAGATACTTACAAATTTGTCATGATCCATTCGTGTTGATTTTCTGCCCAAAGTTCCGACCACCGCCACGATTATTGCTGTGAAGACGACTGCAAGCGGAGCCACGATATGAGTGATTCTCTGAACCCCCTTTGGATTGAATGAAGTTATGTGATTAAAAGGACAACATAGCCATATTGTTCGTTAAGGTAAAGTGGTTAATGAGATTATATTGATGTAGTCGTTATTTATGAACCATAAGTTTGGAACGGAGTTTCGAGAATGATGACGGAGTTCCTCGATTATCCATAGTAGTGACAAATTAATGATACTCCGGCAACAACCCATTCATGACATAAAAGACGAGGCCATAATCAAAGATCATGATAATGAGTAATGATATGATCAAAAATTTATAATTTTTGAGAAGTTATATTCAAGGGAGAAGAAGTAGAACAAAAAATATAATGCTATGATATCATGAAAGATAAGAAATTATATAAAATATTTAAATATATAATTATACATGAATTATTAGAGTTACGTCTATATAATTATATATAAATTATTAGAGTTACAATGTCTATATTTATATAATTATATATGAATTATTAAAGTTATAATAAAAAAATTTATAATAATCAAATAATCATGATTATAATATTCTTTCAACTAATGTCAAAATAGGTCAATAAAAAATTGAAACATGTATATGCTAAGATGGGACACCCATAAATCGAAAAACCAAAGGCCACTCAATGGAAACGTGTTGGTGTGGCATACTATTCCTTCTATTTAATGTCTGCGTACTGCATGACAGGGATTTTACTCAGTTGTTGATCGGTCCATGTCTCCATGAAACATGGCTTTTTGCCTTTTGATGAAGTTCTTGGGAGCCCTACCTACGTGTTTCTTTTTCATATCCCATCATTCTTTGAGACGTAGATGTACTCACTGCATGCATGTTTTGAGGAAGATTTTGCAATTTTGGCCACTCTTGTCTGAATATCTTGGCCAAGCACTTGTCACTTTTTGTTGACTTGTCTTATTTCGCCTATGTTATGTGAAAAGTATAGGAACTAGAAAATAGTTTTCAATATAAGAATTTTTAGGTGGATTAATGCATTATAAAATTGATTGGATATATGTAATTGATATTTATACGTAAGTAATTTTTTTAAGTTATGTTTGATTCTATTCTCCAAAATGAAAATATAAATAAAAATGTAATAAATTAATTGATAATATTTATTTAATTGTATCCATAAATGGATAATAATATTCACATTTTTTTTCTAATTCATTCCCTCGTTTAATTAAAAATAATTTTAAAAATCAAGGTTAAAAATTTCAGTTTCATAAAAAAAATATTTATTTCTTTCTTTTTCTTAAATTTTTTTTTTCCTATGGGCACCTAATTTGAATTTAGAAATTTGAATAAGACAAGAAGGTTAATATATCAAAAAATGGATTAAGGCCGTTTAATTTTTTAGTCATTTTTTTTGTAAATTTTATTTTATTTTATTTTTATTTTTATGTGAAAGTAATTATGTACCATTTCCACCTGTCCAACAATAAAAGATTAATTATTCATTTTGGACCTTAAAGTGAAATCGAAATGATACTTTGTGCGATGTATAATGAAATTAAGCAGAGGATTAAGAATCATAATGATTTTATTCCCGTAATTAAAAACGAAGCAAGTCCTTAAATATAGACTTTACATATTTACATAAGGGATCCAAAATTTTGAAATGAGTTGTCAAATTTTTCTTTAAATGTTCGTTCTATCGATTAAGTATACCACTCATGCCAATATATATGTTTCCAATATAAGATATTAGTTAGGTTAGATTTTTAAGGAACGTTTGGTTCGATCCACCAGGAAATGATAATTATAATAATATATATATATATATATTTTTTTTTTGTCTATTTGATTACACATGAAATGAAAAAAATGAATAATAATAAATTAAAATATAATATTCTAATATTAAAAAAATTAAACTTAATACTTGGTCACGAATATGTGCAAAAATTTGTCTATAAATACGAGAAACCTGTAGAGAAGAAATAATCTTCTTTTATTACGTGTTTTAAGTCTCGATCCCAAGTTTATTCAACAAGATATAGGTTTTGTGTGGTTTCTTGTTTTATTGATTTTATTCAATATTGGTCAGTTCTGATTCATGGTTTTCGATTGAATTTCATATCTAGATTTGCCAATGATCTTTTATACAGTTGTTTTGCAGAGGATTGTAAGCTGGTTTTTAAACAATGTGGGAAATTTGGAGATGCTTTTTTATTTTTTTCCTTTAAAGTTTGTTTCTCAGTGTGGTTCTCTTAAGTGACTTTTTGCTTTCTTTGCTGAGTGAAGAGGGAAGGCCTTCGATGAAAATGGCTGATGCTAAGGGTATATCAGAATTTGCTGGATCAAGGTTTAGTTCAGTGGAGCTTATTCGGTTTCAAGTTTCTTTCTATGTACTAGCTAAAGCGTTATGTACGTCAAGTTAAGTCACATTCACTCATGTATTTCAACCATTTTATCGGTCATCTTTTAGATGCATTCTGTGGCCTTTTGCAATTTGAATTGGAGTGTTACTACCAACCTTGTCTTTTTTTTTTTATTTTTGGTTTACATCCAAAAAAGCGTATCCGACATTTGAACAAGCAATGGTTGGACCCATTTCTCGCCTCATCATCACTTTCACTTCCACTTCATTAGCATGTATGAAAAAGAGTGAAAACTCAATTTGGTTTTACACAAAACATCATATCCTCAACAAAAACCGCAAGAAACCGACAAACCGTAAAACTCAGCAGTGTTTTTCTTTAGGTGGAAACTCTTGAAAGTACTTGAACAAAGCAACAAAAGGTATCAGAGACCCTTCCTGTTTTGAATCTTCCTTTTCTTGGGATTCTAGAATCTATCGGCTGTCATTACTGTTGGTTGTGCTCCAACATTCTTCCTGGAAAGATACGGACCATTTCTAACACTTTCCTGTAGCTGCAAACCAAAGACCGGACCAAATCGGCATGTCAGTCAAACCAAAGATCCAAAACACACCTTATAGATCATAATACAACCTGATACTAATTTGAAACGGAATCTTCGAGTGGGACCCACATGTAGTAATATTAACCTTGTGGGACCTGCATGAATTTCTTCTCATCTTGAGATTATCTGGTCTGATTGACACCTATCTTCCCATCAAGGGGGAAACCTCACACTAGACACAAACATAAGGTAGTAGGTTAAGAGTTTCTCACCTTCGCAGATATTGCAGTAAGAGCTGGATCACTAGAGAGTCTAGTTGAAGATAGAAGGGCTTTGTGGATTGCCGTACAACAATTATATCTCGACTCCATACCTGCAAATTTTCTTTTTACATCAATTCGATCAAATTCAATAAGATTATTCTTAAAGATGATGACTTTAAAACAAGAAAACAAACCTATTTTTGTGGTTTCAGTGCTTGCATCAGTCACTATATTAATTATTTCGGGTTTTGAACAAATCTCCACCACACACCACGGCCGGGCAGCTAAGCCAGTTATCATTCTGTAAGCCTGAAAATATTCATCACATGAAAATTTACATTCTACAACAGAAGTGAGGCAATGAAATTTTTGTAATAAGTTCTTGGTTCTTACAGCTAAACGTATTTCGGTATCTTGTTGAAGAACTGATAAAAAAAGGCCCTGCAAACAAACACACCAGCTCACTTAAAAACTTTTAAACAAAAAAAAGACCCATTTTCACTATTCGCTTCAATGAAATCAGAATGTAAGAAAAAAATAAAAACAAAATAATTGGCTTACTGATGGGGTCAGCTTTGAGCTTGTCAAGGCAGTTTGATAAATTAATTGTCGAAGACTTTCTTCGGCATCCTCGGTCAATATTTTGTTGTTCTCCGATCTCGTTTCTCCCGAGATGTTTCCCAGTGCATGAAGAGCAGCCTATGTTTTTCCATTCAAATGGTCATAAAATCATAAAATAAATGCTAAAATAAAGATGTACATTATTTAACCAACCTCATTAAATATTCTATTTCTGATTTCTGATTTCTGATCATTAAAAACATCAAGAAGGTGTTTGAACTAAAATTATGTTTACGTGAAGCTAATACTAGAAATACAAAGTTAATTGTTTTCTTAATTTTGATGTAAAATGCTCTCCTCTGTTTTTATTTCTTGATATATCATCCAACTATAACACATTATACTAGCTCCTTCTGTTTAAGCTTATTAAAGGAGTCACAGAAAATATCATCAAAAGCACTCACCAGCTGTTTACCACGGTTGTGCTTATCGAAGGCCGACTCAACATGTCTAGCAGCAGGTGGTGAACTTGTCAATATCAAGGTGGCTCCTTGGGTAGCTAAGACCAACAAGAAGCTAATAAGCACATAAAATATAACTAACACCCCAAATTCTAAACACCAATTTCCTTAAATGTCAGTTTAATAAGTCTACTCATATGCAGCCTAAATCCATAAGTTATGGCATTTGATTGTACGCTCACATGTCCCTATTTGACCCAATGCTTCAATAGCAGATTCACATTCTTCAATATCTCGATTCTCTGATGTCTCAAGTGTCTCTTCAATAGCTGATATAACAGCATGAACATCTGAAAGAAAAAAAAAGATAAATATATGCATAATTAGATACTTAATGTGATTTTCATAAATTAAAGTCTCACAAAATCAAATTTTGAGGCATACAAGTAATATTAAAGATCTTCGGAATAAAACCAGTTGACTCAACAACAGAAGTTTTAACGTAAAGATTACCTGATTCATCAATGAAAGAGTATGTATCCTCCTTAGAAAGAAGCCTTCCACCAATCATTAGTGCTCTAGATCTTAAAATCGAATCCGCTGATTTATTTCTAATGAGAGTAGAACTGGTAAATTACACTTATTTAATCACATATGGAAACAAATTGACAATAACCCGAATACCTGATTATAGAACAAAGAAGTCGAAGAAAGCTGGTACTTGACAAGAATTCCGTGCCATGCTGAATCTCCACCAGCTTTGTCCATAACAAGAAGAAACATAACCTTATGAATTAAAACTATTAAGAAAGTTGACCATAAGAAAAGGTGAGTAATGAGAATTCAAGTAGGGAAATTAATGGTTAACCTCGTAAAAGAGCTCCAAGACACTTAAAGTTGCAAGAGTATCATTTGTACTTTTGATTTCTGCCTTGAATAAATCAAGTAGATTTGAATTGTATACAGCTGATGCCACAGAGCTAGATACAGAAAACAGCTTCACTACCAAGGACATAATCCGGACTCGACCCTGAAAAATATTCATAAAATGAAAAAAACATAGTGAAGATGCTAAGCAAATAATCAATAATAGCCAGAGATTAAAAAAAAAAAAGTTGATTGACACTCCTTATATTCCTATAATCCTAGACATATTGAATCCATCTATGGAAAAGAAAAATACATAAATGAAAGAAAAACAGAGAGAGAGAGAGAAAGAAAATTGTAGTGAAAAACCTATGTGGAATGAAAAATCATGAAAATAAATTCAAACCACTTTCTTGAAACTATACAGGCTCGACAATCTTTTAAATGAAAAAGAATATGAAGAAAATCATAGAGTGAAGATTATTACCAATGATGAACTTTCTTTTGCCAAATTTCCAAGGTGTGTCGCTTCATTTTTGATAGAGGGAAAGATAATTTCCTATATCAATATGAGAAACAGGATACTTCTTTAACATAAATGATTATAGAATTCTATGCAACATGTTAAAAGAATTAACCCTTAAATAACAAATCATATATCATCTCTGTCCCCCACCAATCCTTTCGGAGAGCTGGCCAATCTCTTAATTGCATCCGTTGCTGCATTTGAAACTTGTTCATCACTGAAGAATAGAGAGAAAACGCACTTAACAGAGAAATTATTAACAGTAAATTGCTAACAATCAAGAAACACATAAAGTAGCCCGCATTCCTTCTTACCCATGGATAAGGCAATCAAGTAAAAGAGGATAAATATCATTTTCAGCAATTAGTCGTGCAGCAGAAACTGCAGTTTCAGAGTCATCAAAACTCTCCAAAAGACAAGCGACCTATTAATATAAGAAAAAATTACAATGCCATACAGAAAAATCAAGAATAAAAAATGAGATTATGTTTCCTTACTGTTTTACATGCTAAACATCTGACTGCTTGTGAATCTGCCCTCAACCCAACTAGCAGAAAAGGCTTCAAAATTCAAAATAAAAAAGAAAACAAAAATTCAGCATTCAGGTTCGCTTAATAATCAGAATATGGGTATTAATGGGTAGAAGTAATGAGGAAGAAAAGTACCATAAACTGTGGAATGAGAGAAGCACCATATTTAGTTCTGAAAACTCTTTCCAGACATGCAACTAAAGTGGTTTCCAGTCCAGGGACATCACCTTGCGTTTGTAAAACACTAATACAAAATGAAAATAAACAAATAAATTTAGATTTTTTGTTTTTTTTTTTAAACAAAAAATCACACTTGAAAACTGGTACAGAGGTACTTGATGATGAGAGGAAGAGGAAAGCGAGCGAGGAAGCTCTTGGCAGAAGCGTCGTTTTGAAGACCTAAAAATGGAGAGGAAGGAAAAATTAGTAGAAAGAAAATACAGTGTAACAGTGAAGAGGATGAGGAGAGAGAGATAAAGTTCTTACCGGGATAGTAAGCAAAATCTGAAGCTGCTTCGAGTAACTGAGTTGTCGGATCGTTCACCTCCATAACCTTAGAAGTAGTAGCTTACTTCGCAAGCGCGGGACTGCAAGAGAAAATATACAGAGAGACAAGAGGAAGAAGAATGAAAGAAGACGACAATCTGTTCGGTGCGGGCCGGTGGAGACTGTAGTTACTGGTCGGTTCAAGTCGGGTCGATCAGACAGGATATTAGTAATTGAAGCCCAATATTTACTTCTTCTTGGGCTACATGTCGGTTTGGTACTATTGTCTTCTCTCCGTCTTCTTCTTCTATTAGTTCTTATGTGAAAGTCCCGAGAAGAACAGAACAATGGCCGCCGAGTCGCTGAATCCATTGAATCAATCTTTAATGGACACACGATTCTCCGACCTTAAACCCGCACTCTCCGAACCGGTTCTCGAGGTTCTCTCTCAAGCAGGGTTCGAGTTCTGTACGCCGGTTTAAGCCGCTACTATTCCTTTGCTATGCAGCTACAAAGACGTCGCTGTCGATGCCGCCGCCGGCTCGGGAAAAAACTCTAGATTTTCTGGTTCCACTTGTCGAGAGTCTCCGTCGATCTTATACTCGGCCTAAACCTCACCAGGTCCGCTTTTGCTTCTGCTCCTCCTTTGGAGTAAAATTTCTCATTGGAAATGCAAACTTCGAAATGGGGAATTCAATTTCGTTGCATTAACTCTTAAGTGCAAGCTTTGTTGAAACTTAAATGATTTGTTTTTCAGTGCTTAGCATGTTTTATAGTGATTTATTCGTTAAGTATGAGTTTTAGATCGATGTGTGTGTTAAAGTCTTGAAATGGAAATTCTTCAGGTAATGGGGATTATCATATCTCCACAAAGAGAGCTGTCATCACAAATATATCATGTAGCACAGAGCCTTTTATCTCTACATTACCAGAAAATAAGTCAGTGTTTCTTGTTAGAGGGACCGGTATCAAATCGGACATGAAGAAGATAGAGGATGAAGGGGCAAACTTGCTGATTGGCACTCCTGGGAGAATATTCTATATAATGGAACGACTGGAATTCTTCGATTTCTGGAATTTTGAGGTATGGTTCAACATGAATTTTGTTTCTTAGACTAGCATTCTCCCTTCCCCAGGGAATGGAAACACAAATCCCATATGATAATTTTCAGAAGTTAGAAAAGTTACAAGATGATTGATTGTGCCCGCCCGGAAAAAGCTATAAATGAAAATTTGATATTCATCTTTTCTTTTTTTCTCTGTATTGGTTGTAGCAGATTTTGATCTTTTAGATGAAGCTGATAGACTCCTGAACATGGGATTTCAGAAGCAAATAAATTCTATAATTTCCTGCTTACCAAAGCTCCGTAGAACTGGTCTTTTTTCAGACACAGAAACTGAGGAAGTTCAAGAGCTAGGGAAGGCACAATCTCATCTTCTATAATTGCTCTGGTCTTGTTTCTGGTGACTGATATTCGATATGTAATTCTCGGTCCAGATCAAGTTCCCGATATGAAATCTGAAATCACATTGAGTTATCGGTCCAGAGTTCCCAATATGTCGATCTATCTCAGATCGAGATCACATGTCGGTCTGCATCTCAGACCGACATGTGAGATGTTGGTCTGTCGACCGAGATCATGTCAGTCTGAGATGCAAGACCGATATGTGAGATTTCGGTCTGAGACCACAGTAGTTCTTGGTACAGATTGATTTCCCGATCTGAAATTTGAAATTAGAAACCAGATCGAGTTCCCAGTCCAGAGCGAGTCTTCGTTCACGTTTCTATCTTTTTTATAGAACTCGGTCTAGACGAAAACCCATAATCATTATATTATATTAGATCTCGGTCTGGAAAGTATATTATATTAGATTTCGGTCTGAAAAATGAGCTCGATCTATAAATGAATAAATTAAACTCGGTCTAGGAAAAGTAAAAGATCTTGGTCTGGGAACGAAGCTCAATCTGTAAAGGAAGAAATTGAACTTGGTCTATGAAAAACAAAAGAACTCAGTTTGAAAATAATTTTGATGTATTGCATAAAAAAAAATTATCGGCCTATAAAGTATCTTATATATTAGTTATATAAATTTTTATATTAATATATATAATTTTGATGTAATATATTAAATTTATGAATAAGACTAAAATTTACATATAAAGACATAAGGAGAATGAAACAAGAACTTCCTACATGCTTAAACAAAACCAGCACTGAAGATGGATGCAGTTGTGCAGGGTTAGGAAAGTTTGGGCTAAAGCCTCAAGTATTGGCCCAACTCAAGTTTAGTTCCATTAAAGCCCAATGTGTACTTCGTGCGACATGTCGTTTGGGAGAAGTAGAACCCTTGCCTTACAGAGTAAACCCGGCGCTTCTCAGGCTTTGCTAAGAGCGACCGGCGAATACTGAAGAAGCTTCATCTCCAAGCTCAGAAGCAGACATTGTTGGTACTATATTCTTCTCTCCGTCTTCTCCTTCTTCAATTCTTATGTACGTCTCTCAGTTAACATCTACATCTTCCTTCCATAATCGGAGATCTGCGAACGCTATTTACAGAAAGAACGTTTCAATCCTCTTTTATGTCGATAAACTTGAATGTTAATTTGGTCGAGTGATGTGTTCGGAATTTAGAATCCTGTTTGTTTTTTTCGTTTTATGCGTTGGTTTGTAGTCTATAAATGGTTGCCGAATTCCTCATGTCGGAAGCTTTTTGAGGATATAGCTTGAATGGGATTTGAATCTTCTCCATTTACCGTGAACTGTAAATTTGTCCAGTACATCAAAACAATGGCGTGTTTTTGTCCAAAAGCAATATGGGCCCAACATCCTGCTGAGTTAATGGACAAATTTACAGTTCACATAGTCAATGGAGAAGGGTCAAATCCGTCTCTAGGACTTTTGAATGTTGTGCTGCATCAGTCATCTATTCCGGGGGACTGTGGCTTTTGTTGCCGTAAGTATTTTGTTCTGTTAATTTATTTGATTATAAGATTTGAATCATATCTCAACTTTTCCCTTTTGCAGCTCAAGTACACAAGCTAAAAGGAAAATATTTTGGCAAATCCTCTGTCCCTCTTTGTCTGCTCTATATTCTGTGAAAACCCATAATTCTCTGTTAAACCTCGTAGAAGAGGAAGAAAGTCTTCTACAATGGCTTCCCCCACCCCAAATCTCGAGTGCCGAATGTACGAGGCCAAGTATCCAGAAGTGGATATGGCTGTTATGATTCAGGTCAAGAACATCGCCGACATGGGCGCCTACGTCTCCCTCCTCGAATACAACAACATTGAGGGCATGATTCTTTTCACCGAGCTCTCTCGCCGTCGGATTCGTAGCGTTAGCAGCTTGATTAAAGTTGGCCGCATCGAGCCTGTCATGGTGCTGAGAGTTGACAAGGAGAAAGGATACATTGATTTGAGCAAGAGGAGAGTCTCTGAGGAGGATATTCAGGCTTGTGAAGAGAGGTACAACAAGAGCAAGCTTGTTCACTCTATTATGCGTCACGTCGCTGAAATTATGAGCATCGATTTGGAGGTAATTTTTCCTTCTTTTTTTTCCCCTTTAAAAGAAGAGTAAAAAAAAAAAACTAAGAGTGGCTTTTCCTTGGAAAGTTCTTATTCATTAAGTTAGAATGAAATATATATATGCTGAAAACTTTAATTTATGAGGCTACATTAGATTTATATGTTTCTTTTTTGGTTCACAATTTTTAAGATTAACTCCATCAGTAATTTAGCGTGCTAGTTTGATGTATCAAGTTGTTTGTGAGATACTTAAATTTTTATTGAGCTGATTGCTTGGCTTATCGGCCATATCTGTGTTATATTAATCTTGAGCATTTGATTCCTGTTCACCATTCATTTTGCGGCTCCTTTTAGTTACCCTAAGGACCCTTGTTATAGGTCTCTATATGCTAAATAAATACTGTAGTTACTTTGTTTTCAATATTTGTAAGTTTAAGCAACCTGTAAAGTGACGGCCAAACACTGCTGTATATAATTGTTGTTTGAGTTCCATACTCTACTTATAATCAAAGTTACGTCTTCCAGGAGCTTTATGTCCATGTTGCCTGGCCTTTATTCCGGAAATATGGTCATGCTTTTGAGGTTAGAATGTTTTTTTTTTTTTCAGTTGTTACCAATATTCACAAGTCAAGGCTAATTGGATCATCCTTTCTGCAGGCATTCAAGATAGTTATTACTGATCCAGATTCAGTTCTGAACACACTCACCCGTGAAGTCAAGGAGACTGGTCCTGATGGACAAGAGGTAATTTATGTCCCTCTAAGATCTCATGTCATAATCTCCCCATTTTCTGAACAGATCCAGTTTCTGTCTTGTTTTATATAGGTTACCAAGATAGTTCCTGCTTTGTCAGAAGATGTAAAAGAAGCTTTGATAAAGAATATTCGGCGAAGAATGACTCCCCAACCATTGAAGATCCGGGCAGACATCGAAATGAAGTGTTTCCAGTTTGATGGTGTTCTTCACATTAAGGTCTTACTCATTCTTTTCCTTCTATTTGTTCTGTTTGATAACGCTAACCTAATTGTGTTATTTACAAGATGATTCTTAAAAGGTGAACTGCTAAGTTCTAAGTTCTAACTTCTAACTTCTAACCTGTGGTCTTGCAGGATGCTATGCGAAAAGCCGAAGCTGCTGGTAATGGTGCTTGTCCAGTTAAAATCAAATTGGTTGCTCCTCCTCTTTATGTTTTAACCACTCAGACTCTTGACAAGGTTAGTTTCTGTTGTTGAATTTTCGATTGTGAAATGTTAAATTTCGTGTGTAGGGAGAATGTTTGAGCTTATCTTCACCATGTATCTTGTATAGCTGCCATGTCAGCCTTGCTTCTTATTTTTCGTTGGAGTGGTAAAATTTTTAGGTAAAATTCTTGCCTTGTCCATATGTTAACCTGAATTCATAATGGGGAATATGCATAATTGATTTGGTTGAGC
Organism: Coriaria nepalensis; assembly: GCA_027186245.1. Taxonomy (NCBI): domain Eukaryota; kingdom Viridiplantae; phylum Streptophyta; class Magnoliopsida; order Cucurbitales; family Coriariaceae; genus Coriaria; species Coriaria nepalensis. The sequence goes on along the minus strand of CP114495.1, from coordinate 8,677,687 downwards.
AGGAGCAAGGGATAGCTGTTCTAAACGGAGCAATTGTAGCTTGTACTGAAGCAATAGAGCTACACAAGGGAAAACTCTTGGTGAAGGAAGCAGCCAGAGCAGTGAGTATTCCTTACATTTAAAAAGCATTATCATTCTCAATGGTTATTCTCTCTCTATATCTAATATGATTCCCTGACTATAGGTGAGTGAACGGGATGACAAATTGCTTGCTGAGCACATGGCTAAGCTCGGACAAGACAACGAAGAAATCAGTGGTGATGAGGATAGTGAAGAAGAGGAAGATACTGGCATGGGAGAAGTTGATGTCGAAAATGCAGGCCCGGGAGTAATAGAATGAAGATCTTTATGACAAAATCAGGCAGCATATAAAATTTTTCTTGGACTAGCTCTCTGAGAGTTGAACCATTTTCTTAGTTTCTGAACTTTAGCCTTTTCTTTTCTTTTTTTTTTTTGGCCAAAATGAATTTTTGCCAATATACTAGCTAGATCATAGGCTGGTCTTGTAAGCAATACCTGCTTCTAATTCGTTTATTTTTTCAAGTTAGAAGACTTGAATATGTAAACGTCATTTGAGAACACTGCTGCTTTGAAAGTTGTTTTATGAGAGTTTTGAGCTTAAGATTGGATGAGACTGCATATGGGTAAGGCAAGATTCTTGACCATTTCCTTCTCTAGGGACTGAAAATTTCTATACAGTCTTCACCTTTCTTGCAAGCTACGAATTTGCGACGCCATCTATTGGCAAGTAAGCAAAATCTGAAGCTGCTTTGAGTAACTGAATTGTCGGATCAGCCGGTGGATACTGTAATTACAGGTCAGTTCAAATCGGGTCGTTCAGATAGGATATTAATAGTACCCAACGTGCCCTTCGGACCGCCCGATTTGGTCGACGAGTCGATTCAAAACAAACTGTAGATACTGGGCTGCTTTTGGGTCAGATTATGTGAAGTCAAAGATAGTAGGACTGTAGATATTTGGGCTGGATTGAGGTCAGATTATGAGAAGTCGGTTCTATAGCTTTGAACGGCTCAGATTTAGAGAAAAAAAATAGACCGCTTTTAACGAAGATTTATGACATGGTCCAGTTAATCCTTGATTCCCCGCCTCCTGAAGCAGAGTGAGAGAAAAATGAGCTCGACCTCGCCGGCGGTAGGAATGGAGGACGAAACGGCGGCGAATAATGTAGAAGAAGGTTATAGACCTCCGCCAGAGTTTCAGGAAGAAGCAAAGGAATCACTCGTCGACCTAACTTTGACTGATTCCAAGGAGTTCTGGCTCATTCAATACCCTACTCATCTAGTATGTCTTCTTCTTTTTTCATATTTTGTTTTTCTTCTGGTTAATTTCCAGCTTCGTACACGAAGACTCATAGAAGAAATCCAAAGCTCAATTATTATTATTATTTTTTAATTTAGTTTCAGACTTCTGATTTCGATGGGCAAAAAGTGTCTCTTAACCTTCATGTTGAAGATGGGCAACTGGGCACATTTGAGGGTTCATCTGGTAATAATGATAATACCGTTTCTTCTAATTGAAAATAATCATGAAAGAAAACTCTTATTTATTTATTTATTTTATCTGTATCAATAGCTGGGATGAGTTCAAATCAATGTGATTATAATGTTATTCTAGCTTGATTTGAAATTTGCAATTTCTCTCTGAATTATGCACCTTTTTTTTTTTTGCTTTTTAATATTTTGAATTCACTAATTTTTTTTCTTATTTTTCAGGTAAAACATATGAACTATTAAGCTCTGCTTCTCAAGAGCCAGAACTTACTGTTTTTGAATCATCTTCATCGGGATCAAAAGTCGGTATGCATCTTTTTAGATCTTCCATTAATGATATGGTTTTTATTATTGTCTCTTCTATAATTATTGATGAAGAACTTGTGCAATATTTTTTGCGACTACAGAGTTCTTTTTTTTTTTCCCCCTTTTTGGTTGGAGTGAACCAAACCTGAAGTAGTTTGGACGAAACAAAAAATCTGATGAATCAAATTAGTGAGGTTTCTATCTTTTCCTTAAGGGATATCTGTATCGTTAAAACGAATTTTAACTAAGGTTGAGTATATGGACCTTAATTTCTAAGGTTTGTTTGAAACATTAAACTCTATTTGTTGTCCTCTTTATACATGTTTAGTTGCTTTAAGAAGGCTCTGGACATTAGCACTGGCCCGAGTCTTAGGTATATAAGAGGTGTTTAAATTCAATTCAAACTGTAGTTTGACGTTTATGCCTTCAAAACAGATGCGTGTCTTATAAAAGAGTTAATTAGACTCTGTTGGATATTGTTTCAAGAATTCAGTACTAAAACTGCTAAGGCAAACTGATCCTTAGTTTCTCTTGCTTAAAGTGGCCTTGGTTCAGGGACTATTGGGCTGGAATTTCTGGTGTCTGCTTGGATTTGTTAATTGTTCAAACTACAGTTTTGAAGTCCCCAAACAGCTATTTGGGTATTTAACATACCCAATAGACTCGTATCTCAATTGGAGATTCGAACCTACTTGTATGAAGTACCCAAACAAGCAGAATCATCAAAATGATAAAAATCTGATTTCTGAATGCTTCTGGTTGGGTTCGATAATCGATCATATCAAATTCTAGTCCCAAAGTTGTTCTATGACTCTGTTTTCATACATAAATACAAAAACATAATCCACCGATAGTGCTCTTCCCATTTGTTTTACTTGGATGACAATAACAATATCTTCTTTATTTTTGGCAGCCGGCAAGATTTCTAGGCGTGTCTCCATTGTGAGCTACCTAGATTCAAAACAACTCGAAAAGATTCTACCCACCCGAAATATTTATCCAAAATCTTCAGGAATTTCATCATTAACTAACTCCTCTCGACATAATTCGACTGCTTCACTAACTACCGAGCAGACCCCACATTCAGGTAGTAGGCATACAGCCTCTACACATAGCAGCCGACATAGGAGTGGTTTATCAGAAGCAGCAGAGCCACCAAAACCCACCAAAAGAAGACGGGAATCGTTCGAACCCAGTGGATCCTTTGACAGATCTACTCAAAACACGGGACCCGGTCATAGTGGATCAGCTTCTGGGATATCCTCGGAACAATCTACCAAGGCCAAATCCAAAAGGCACACTAAAAGTCGGAAGTAATTTTTTTTTTTCTTCATTGACATTTAACATATTGAACAGTCATTTTGATGTTGTATGGTTCTTTTTTCTCCTTGAATTTCACAAGTTATCTTAGTACTGGATATATTATATTTTAAATTGGAATCATGAATTACAAGTTAATCGGCATTTTTGAATCATTATATGTAGTTTGCTTTCACAGTTGTGCTTCTTTATACAGGGTTTTATTTTTTTATTTTAAAAATCGTATCTGCCTGCGATCCCTCAACACACCTCCTATTACCGTATGCATATGGCCGCTCTATCTATATGGAAACTGGCAACATCTTTTTCATCATTCATTCTGGATTCCTATCTCCCTATTTTTGCTTTGAGTTTTGACCCACCATATGATATTGAACTTAATTTTTCCCCATTTAAAATGCATCACCAAAGTTAAATCTGACGATTGCAATGAATCAACATGTGATCAATCAACTCGGTTTTTATGGCACGGAACGCGCGATAAATCTTTCAATGCTTCCAAATTATATATCAAGCAATGATCTTCAGTTAATTACTGTTTTCCCCTCAGCAGGACTCAACAATAGATCTCTTTCTTACTGTTATTTCTTACTTATTTCATTTGTTTTACGATCGCGAGTTCTAACTATGATCTTAACGATCTTGTGTATTGAAAATGAACGAATGAAGGCAGTAGTCGTATGTATCTTCGTTTAAGCGTGTAGAATGAGCCTCTTGGAGGTTGAATGTGTATATAGTATTCTAGTACAGTGATGTAAGGATATGGAGGTAAGAAAACGAGGCAATTTTTTTTTTTTTTTTTTTTTTTTTTTTTTTTTTATTATAGTTGTTCGGTTTGATTTCATGATAAATCGGGAATGATTTTTAATTTCCACGAGAATGAAAAAATTATTCATCAATACTTTGTTAGATATAAATCTTTTGAGGGGAATGGATTTATCTATTCATTTATATGGAATCTTTTACATGTTATTTAAATGAAAATAATAATAATATTTAATTAATTTAAATAATAAATAAAGAACTTAATTTAGAGTTGTCTAAAAAATTATTAATAAAAATATCATATTAATTAAAACTAAATTAAACTTGAAAATTTTTATAAAAAAAAAAAATAGATGCGAATGCTCGTAACTTTTCAAAAAACTTTATATCAACTTCTCTATTTTATTTTTAAAATTAAGTAAATACTATTATTTTTTATTTTTTAGTAAAAGAGTTAATGTGACAATATTACACTATTTATTTATAATAAAATAAGTAATGAGAGAAAATAAAATAATAAATAAATAAATTTAATTTTGTTAAACTCATTTTTTAAGTTTAAAGAATCTGATTAATAAAATAAAATTAAAAATTAAAAGTAATTAATTTAATTTATTACTATTTTTTTACAAAATTTATCTATATTTTTTTAAAAATTTTAATTAATAAAAATATTTAACTAATATGATGTAAATATTTAAGAGAATGATAATAAATCTGATAGTAATTTATTCTAATCATATAAATAATATATATAAGAGAAGTAGTGAGACCATGTTTTTTGCATGCAATTATTCTACGAGTCTTGTACCACAGACTAAGCTCGTACGTGTTCTCCACGTGATATCTAAAAAATGAGACTTGCATTTAAATATGAAAATTTATAAAATATTTTAATTGTATTTTACTTTCAACAGTTTAATTGAACAGACGTGGATCCAACCTTAGCCCAAAAATAAAAAAATAAAAAAATACGTATTTTTAGTGAAAATTATATATAATATGTGTTTTGAAAGGCTTGCTTTTGCCTTCAATGCGGATCCAACCTTGACCTTCAATGTGAACGTTGTTACGTGCATGGGGATCAAGAAGATCTTTTTCAATGTCTAGAAAAAAAAAAGGAAAAAAAAAAACGTGGAAATTTATTCCAATTGAAAAAAAAAAAAAGGGTTTATCTCATTACCTTTGTCCGGAAAGACCGCATCTAGGTCTCGTTTCGATTGTCTTTCATTCAAGGGAAGCATTTCGGAAGTTGCTTGGTTACAACATGTGGTTGTGGGAGTTGCCGGTCACCGTGGTGTACGAGGATCTCCGTTAAGCATCCATAATTGAATGGTTAAAGTGTCACTTGCCTTAGTGAGCTCGAAAAAGAGGAAAAGAAGAACGGAATTAATTCGTATACCTTAAAGAAAGAGAAGTATGACCATATAGATATAACTTTCTATATACTTACTTGGACAGTTATACTATCGTACCTTGATCAATTAGGATCTTAGATAAAATAAAAATTGAGGTAATTTTAATAAAAAAAATATATTAAAAAAGAATTATATATTAAAATTGTTTGTCCTCTATTTTAATAAATAAAAACTTTTTATAATTCTTATATAAGTTATAAATAAAAAATAAATACATTAATATAAAACTAGCAATATAATTAAAGGAATTGAAAGGTTTTTTTTTTTTTTTCAAACGTTAATCTAATATTTATTTTTGCCATTAATTAGGTAAAGAGTAATGATTATAGAGTAAAATATGTGAAAATGATTCACTAATTATTTCATATTTTTTTATATTTCCTCATGAAAATGCAATAATTTAAGACTTTATTATATATATATATATATATATTTAGGGCTCCATAAATATGTGGGGTGGTATGCCACAACCTCTTTGACTTGTATGATAGAATGCCAGAAGTTTTGAGTTGTAGAATTATTGAACACATCACAATTTTGACTAAAAATCTGAAACGTCCTAATAATTTATAGAGAATTTTGAAGATGAAAAGCATTTATATGAATCGATTAATTTTAATTATATATATATATATATATATATATATTTTATATATAATTAAAATTATGAAGGAACTAAGAAATTCATGTTTATTATGAATGCTCTAAAGTCATTTTTTATATATAAGCATAAAGTCATTTTTCAAATTCGAAGAATCTGATTAATAAAGTTAAATTAATACATAAAAATAATTAATATGATATTTTTTTTATACAAAATTTGTCCATATTTTTAAATTTTAATTAATAAAAATATTTAACTAATCTAATATAAAAACTTTAGGAGGAAGCATATAAATCTGATAGTCGGACCATGTTTTTTGCATGCAATTATTTTACTAGTCTTCTACCATAGACTGAGCTCGTACGTGTTCTCCACGTGATATCTAAAATATGAGACCTACATTTAAATAACTCCCTTGATATTTCAAACTTGTTGATCGAGAGGTGGAAAAAAAAAAAAAAAGAGAGGGGGAAAAATAATAAAATAATTACATATTGAAACTAAGATTAATGATAATAATCATGATTATTTAACTTAATTATGTCTTAATAGGCATTTAGAATATAATATAAACATGAGAATTTATATTATTTTAATTGTATTTATTTTCAACGGTTTTAATCGAGCAGGCGTGGATCCAACCTCAGTCCTAAGAATAATAAAAATTACGTATTTTTAATGAATATATATAAATAATAATATGTTTTGAATGGTTTGATTAAGTTTTTGGACTTATTAGAGATCGTGAGTTTAATAAAAAAATATTTTATTTTCTTAATTTCTTATTAAATTCATCGCTAAATAAATAAAAAAAACTAATTAATTTCTGCCATCTTTTTTTTTTTTTTGATAAAATAAAATAAATTTTATTTTAATATTTTATCATATTTATCGTTATTTAAATTATTAAAAAAATATTATTTATATTTATTATTAATTAAATTTTACTACTAATATATTTATTCTATCATCTTAAATAATAATAATATAATGAAATTCTTACCCTTGAAAAAACATACTCCTATATAAAAAAAGAAGGTTTTGTTTACGACTCACGAGATGTTTTGCATATCTATCTATTCATTCACGTGCCTAGTTGACCTTCAATATGAACGCTGTTACATGCATGGGGATATATATATATATATATATAATTTTATAATTTATAACTTTTTAGTGGAAAAAAAATGTAAATTTAAATATTTTTTTAAATATTTTAACATATTAATTTAAAGAAGGTCGCGAGTAGCTGGCAAATGTTGAAATTGACGATCAATCTATGTTATAACTTGTCATTTGTCAACTGTAATTATACCTTTTGTATTATTAACCTACTTGTTTGCTTCATACAAATTAAGTACTAAAATAAATAGTTACTCTGACAACTTTCTTATGGTACATGTTTTATTTGTGTTCTAAATTCTACCGACGACAGAGGAAGAGAGAGAGAGAGAGTGGAGATTTTGAACTTTCAAGGGAGATCTTTTTCATGGTCTAGACAAGAAAAACGTGGAGAGTTATTGTAATTTTGAAATAAAATTTTCTACCTTAAAAGCAAGAGAAGTAGGACGATATAGACACATCATTTCTTATATATTCAGGTTAAAATCATACTCTTATAATATGTTCAATATGAATTTATTGTGAAGCATTACGGTGTAGTGTATGTTAAATATAAATTCATGGATCTGCTAAATTTCTTTTTTATTTTTTATCGACCTTGAAAAGTTGATGAATACAATATTTTTTTTCTTTTAAAAAGTTTTTTAAGATAATAAATTATTGAATTCATCAATTTACTATAATATTAGAGCTAGACCTTAAATCAATGTATTAACACTCCATTGATAAATAACTTTAACTTATTATGTCACTTGTTAATTTTTTGAAATGACCAGTCCACAAAAAAAGAATAATATTAGAATTCATCATACATCGCTTAGATAAAAAAATTTCTTATTAATTTATAAGTCAAAAATTTTATTTTCTAACACAACTTTTTAAAGAAAAAAATTATTATACTTATCAATTTATCAAATGTCATATTCTCATAAAATGTCAAGAACTTTCCAGACTCCACCCTAACTTCACGTAGGATTTTTCTTTTTAGCTTGCGACTTACGAGAGGTTTGCAAATCTTCTTACGTTCCTCACACTGTGAACGTTGTAACGTGCATGAAAAAAAAAAAATAATAATAAAATAAGGGTTACAACTTCATAGATTTTTCTGTCACATGACTAATATTTTAGAGCTTGTCGTCATCACGTTTATTTATTATTTACCCTACTTGATATGTTTCATATAATGAAAGTACTTAAACTAAGTAATGATTCTAACTATTTTTCTCTAATAATATTAAATTATTATTAAAATATGTTAGTAAAATATAAATGCATGTAATGTGTGTTATTTAAAAATGGAGGTAGTAAAATGACAAACGAAGTGATATATATATATATATATATATATAAATGCAGTTCGTAGTTTGTAAGTCTAAAAGGATATATAATATCTTAACGTGATCTACAACTGATATAATATAAGATTAAGTACTATAATATTAAGTACTATAAGATTAAGGTGTAATATACTTTGTTTCTTTATTTCGATACTCACCATTAACATGCATGATCAATTCTTTGAATAAATTATATAATTTGAATAAATTAAATAAATAAATAAATAAATAAAATGATGAAAAAGCTTGTTAAAATAAAGAAAAACAAATCTCACAAAATATTTAATTTTGGAAAATATTTAGTTATCATCTTATATCATATTATAATTATTTCAATACTAATTATCTCTTATTTGATGCATCATCATCTTAAAATTAAGTAGTAAGAGCATTTAAATCCATTTCTTTATTAAAAAAATTATCAAATTTAACTTAAAGTTTAGTTAATATATTATTATTTTTATTTTAGTTAATGAATTTTGCTCAAATAAATTTATATCTAATTCTCTATTATATTTTAATTAGAGTTAACCGATAGGTTGATTTTTTATAAATTTTATTTATTTACATATATATATATATATATAAATTTTAATAGACTAAATTCTTTTTTTTCAATCTTTTATTAGAAGACTGACTTAGTAAAATAATAATCCAGAATCAATTAGGAATCCCTAATTGCATATTTTACGATAGATTAGCATCTTATTAAAAACAGTACGCACATTTATATATTATTTTCATATTTAAATCTTATCTGATTGCTATACTAATTTGAACGCCTTCATTTTTCAATATGTAGTATTGTTATATATATATATATATATATTTAAAATAGAAAGAAGTTGCTTTTTTTTTTTTTTTTTTTTTTTTTTTTTTTTTTGTAATATGAGGGCTGAGGGGCTGTCTGAAAAGTGTGTATTGAATTCAGATGGGGAAACAAAAAAATTTACGAAGAGAAAAATACATAAAAGTACAGTTTTTTTTTCTTGCAATATACGGATTGAAAAACAGTTCAATCGACCTAATGTTACGTTTTGAATAGAAGAATTGTGAAATTTTCTCATAATCTAATATATATATATATATATTTTTTATTTTAGTAAATTTTTCTCGGTCAAAATTCTACGAAGTGAAGTAAGAAAGTATCTTACAAGTTGCTAAATTTATACATTAAAATATTAGATCACCTCATCTCCTTTGAATATGTCCAATGTCAAAGTCAAGAAATCATTTCATAACAATAATTAAGCTCAGAAGTTAGAGAATCTGTCATTATGCGTATTCGGTCGCAAAATTTTTCTGTACCAGATACTTTTAAACCCTAGAGGATAGCCATATTTGGAAAGCAGCAATATCTAATACGTGCCTGATAGATGTAGAAGTAGCTTATTTGGAACTCTATGTGTTTTATTTATAGATGAAGAACATATACAGGGGCGTAGCCATCCCAGCCAAGCTTTGATGACCGCCTAGACATAGGAAAAAATGTATATATATATATTGAATAGGAGATCTACTAAATTTGATTGAGTTACTATGAAAAAACAGTAGGGGATGTTTAGTAGTTTAAGCACTAACTTAAGTTTTTCTATCTAATAAAATTGTTTTAAATTTCTTACCCAATTTATTACATGCATGAAGGTATAGTTCTAATCCTTAGTCACATTCAATCTCTTATTTCATCTCTACATTGCTTTTCTTCTTCCTCCGCATATAAGTGTTTTTCAATCTTTTCATCACCACGCAATTTTCGCCATAATTACTCTCCCTTCGCGTAGCCATTTCATCATGGCATCAACGATATACATTTCCATTTCTTCTTCATTTAACCTTATTTAATGTTTTATATTCATGTAACTATCTTTCTCTCTCTCTTTTTTGTTTTTTCTCCTTCACCCCTTCCCTTTCTCTCCATTTTCTATCCATTTTCTATCCATATTTACCACACTTAACCCTAATATAACTTTTTAATCATTTACCTTGTCAAACACTCAAATGATGATGTTACTTAAAAAAATAATATTAATAATAAAAAAGGATTTGTTGGTGTGTAATCATTATATATGATTTAAAAAAAATGAAAGTGATTATTAGCTGAGTGCCCACTTAGATTATTCAATACAATTTATAGAGTTTAGAAGTATACACAATCAGGGATTCGTGAAGCCTCTTAACTTTAATTTGGTTTATTGTTTTAGATCCATTAATGGTATTATTCATGATATCATGAAGATTTAAAGGTATTCTCCAAATTGTAGTGATATCTATTCGAGAAGATTTTTGATGAGTTTTATTCTTTGTAAACTCTTTGTGATAAATTTTATAGAGATTTTGATAATTTATGAGATACTAAAACTCTTCTTATTTTTACAAAGGAAGTAAACTAGACTCTTCTTACTAAAACTAAATTTTTACAAAAATTTACAAGAATTAACTCCTTTGCGTTAAAACTCATAGATAATGAAATGAAGTGACATAGTGTAAAATTTCCTTAGGGTTTATGAAAGTCATCGATCCATGCAAAAGTAGTAAACTTTAGAATTAGTCATAGTCTTTAGTGATTTGATCTTGCTACGAAATTTACATCTTCTCCTCCCCCATTTGTATTTTTGCTTTGATCTTGACTGTTGACTTGATCAAGGAGCACATGTATAAGATATTGTTATGGCGTCCATGTGAGTAATAAATTAGAATGGGCTGACATGTTAGAATAGGTCATAGTCTGATCTCTTAAGTGCTAAGATTTTTAGTCTCATGGTTGTTGGGCTTAGTCATCTATTGCTTAATTTGGTCATGCTATGTAGAAATTATTGGCCCTTTCTTTATTTCTTTTGTGTTGACTGTTGACAGCTTACAGGCAATCAATAGCTTTTCAAACTTGTAACGGAGAGAAAGAGCGGCCAGATACTACGTACCCAATTAGCGTAGGGTATGACAAGTGTCTTTCTATTTAATTATGATAGAATTGTTCAGTTTTTTTTTTTATATATCAAATTTTTAAGACTTCCATTTTGAAAATGTGAGATATATTATTATTATTATTTTTTATGTAATATTATTTTGAGTTTATATTTAAATTTTTTTATATGAATGATATATAATATGTATTATGGTTAGTTTAATCAACTGTTGAATATACATTTAATATTATATAAAAAATTTAGACTTGCATCGATCAAAATTAATTAATTATAAGAGAAGTGATACAATTTTTTTATAACGAGATTCTCAATTTTTTTTTTAATATTGAATATATATTTAAATTTGTTCATGTGAATGGTAGTTGCATTCCATGTGAACCCTTAACATATATATATATATACTATGTATAGTATAGTATGTACAAGTTGGAGGGAAAGAAGGGATCAAGAAGAGTTAAACTAATCTCAATCTCCAAATAATTAGGACAAATTACTCGAGTATAGTTTGACGCAAAGTTATGCTATAGTGTTGATCTTTTTGTATCATTGCATTGTTTAAGTTCAAGGCTGACATCATGACTTTCGATCACATCGATTCATTGAACTGATAATTGTCTTTCAATTTTATTTATTTTTCAATTGAAGTTGCGTTTCCACTAAATTGTAGTGAAGAAGATAATGAGTTATACTTCGAACTATTGCATTAAGAGTGAGGGAAGGCCCTAAAAGAGTTTATTAGATTTTTAGATAATTAATTTTGAGGTCGTTCCAAATTTGATTCAGTTTTCTACATTAAAAAAAAAAAAGAAAAATCATCCACAAGATTACATTTGATATATAAAAATTAAAATAAGTACAACCTAACATTCAACGTACGTAATGTCTCCGAGTTATGCATGAAATTCAACAATGCAGGCAATTGATAATACGGAAATACCACCAATAGTTTCCTATATAAACGAGACCCATTTCCTCCATTTCTCACCAGCAAATATGTCTAACACAGAAATCTCTCAACTCCCCGGTCAGAACATAGAGAATTCAGAGTCGTTTCTGCTTCTAGAAAAAGAAAAAATGGTAGGAAGAACTATTGAAAAGATAGAGAATGGTGGTGAGAAAAATGAGATAGATGTTGGTTCTACAATCACAATTAAGGGTATTCTTAGCTTGCTAAAGGAAAATGTCGATGAAAATGACGATCGACGAGTGATTTCTCTAGGTATGGGTGACCCTTCTGTTTATTCTTGCTTTAGGCCGAGCCGAATAGCACAAGAAGCCATTCTTGATGCTTTCAAGTCTGAAAAGTTCAATGGATATGCTCCTACTTCTGGTCTTCCTCAAACAAGAAGGTTAAAATGATATAATTAAATTTGTATTCTTGTGCATATTACCATTCTATACAAACTAACGTATGCTAAAATGATAATGTCTTTGTCATTATTTATTAACCAACTAATTATTAATATTTCTATAATTTTCAATTTTAACAGTGCTGTTGCTGCATATCTTTCCCGTGATCTTCCATACGATTTGACAGATGATGATGTTTTCATCTCATCTGGCTGCACGCAAGCAATAGATGTCGCTTTGGCTATGTTGTCGTACCCTGGTGCAAATATCTTGCTTCCAAAACCAGGCTTTCCAATCTATGAACTTTCTGCCGCTTTCAAAAAGCTAGAAGTTCGTCATTACGACTTGCTTCCCGAAAGAGGCTGGGAGGTGGATTTTGATGGCATAGAAGCTCTTGCCGATCATAATACCGTCGCTATAGTAATTATAAACCCCGGAAATCCTTGTGGAAATGTGTACAGCTACCACCATTTGAAGAACGTAAGTGCAAGTTTATAACAATTACGGAGAAGTTATCAAATACATGAGCAATGACAATATATATACCATCTAAAACATTGTTCTTTTTGTTTTGCATTTACAGATTGCGGAAACAGCGAAAAGGCTCGGGACTATTGTGATTGCCGATGAAGTTTATGGACATCTAGCTTTCGGAGGAAAACCCTTTGTGCCAATGGGAGTTTTTGGGTCTATTACTCCTGTTCTTACTCTTGGATCTCTATCAAAGAGATGGATAGTACCTGGATGGCGCCTTGGCTGGTTTGTGACAAATGACCCATGTGGAATGTTTAGAAAACCTAAGGTATGCTTTCTTTTTATTATGATCTTTCTTATATATAAGCTATTAATTTTTAACGCTTATTAATTTTTTTCTTCTCACAGGTTGTGGAACGTATCAAGAAGTATTTTGATATTTTGGGAGGCCCTGCTACTTTCATTCAGGTATTAAGCATTAATATATAAAGATATTTTAGCATAATTTTGTACCAACCTGTTTGTCACCATCTTCTTGATTAATGCTAATTATTATTTGTTTATTGAATTAGGCTGCCGTTCCACACATCCTTGAGCAAACAGATGGAGTACATTACAAGAAAACTCTTGGAATTTTGAAGCAAAGTTCAGAAATGTGTTGCCAAAGGGTAGAGAATATAGCATGCCTCACGTGCCCTTACACACCAGAAGGGTCTATGTCTGTAATGGTGAAGCTAAATCTTGATTTACTTGATGACATCACTGATGATATTGACTTTTGCTTCAAGCTGGCTAAAGAGGAGTCTGTGATCCTTCTACCAGGTTAGTACTAATTAGGAAACGAGAGTATATCATTCTCAAATTTCAATTTGTACTAAAACTTAAGCTTAGACACCTAAAATTCAATTCCACAAAATATATTTTAAACTTTTTTTTACTTAATTTCACTAAATATCAGTTTAATTAAATTGTATGTTACTAACTCATCGAACTATACCGATTATTTCTTTTACAGGGATTGCTGTAGGTTTGAAAAACTGGATCCGAATTACTTTTGCGGTTGAACCTTCATCTTTAGGTGAAGCTTTAGGAAGGATCCAATCTTTTTGTGATCGACATGCCAATCAATTATGTGATCTAAGAAGAAATACTAAGTAATTCACCTCAGGAAAATGGTAATATCGGTTCTTATTCATAGGGAAAAATGAATAATCAGAGTAATCTGATTTTACCCTAATAAAATTGATTTGTACTCTAGAATAAGAATGGGTATCGTTGGTTGCTAAAGAAGGGATTTAAATTTTATTGATTGCTCTCAATTTGTTTGTGTCCCAAGTTGTAATCCTTCTCCTTAGTTTAATTAATGAATTGGTTTATTTATATTGTTTTTCACTCTCTTTTTATTTATACTCAAGGTTATTTTATAGTTGAGTTTTCTTATTAAAATTATCGCGCATCATTTAAAAAAAAGAAATTTAGTTAATCTATAAGTAAAAAATTCTCTCTTCTTTTACTAGGTGATTAAGGGAAAGAAATAATTAAATTTAATAAAAAATTAGAGTTAAATCCAATAATAAATAAATGTATTTACATTTCATTTCGTCGAGTATTCTTTACATATTAAGTCACTTGTTAGCTCTTGAAATGAGCATCCCACAAATACGGGAGAAGAATTGTCTATATTGTCGGGGGAAAAGAAATTCACTTTGACTTCTCAAATGTGGACATTATGTACCCAAATCGTCACGTTGAGTATTATAGAATAGATAACCAGTTGGCTTAGCTCATTTGACCATTCCTTATTACTTATAAAGTGAAGGTACTTATGGTTCGAATCACAAAAAATCTATTAGGAATTTAAACTTATAAATGCATGTTTTGATGATATGTTCTCTTTTTTGAAAGGGAATGATGATTTGGCTAAAATTTTGCTCGAGATTTAAAAAGGTTCCATTTCTCTGTGTTCATCAATGGTGAAATTAGCTTTGATAGTATCGGTGGCAGCTGTAAATACGGAAAAAAAAAAAAAAATTCTCTGCTATGAATGTGAAATTATTATTATTATTTTTAAGTTGTAGTATTTCAAGAGTATTTATATCTACAAATTACAATTTTTATTATAATTATTTATGAAAATTATAATATTGCATATATGTTTTGAAAGTTTTTTAAAGGCTACATACTAAATTTAATCTTCATAATCAGGTTCTATTTTATTATCAATCGGTGAAATTAGTTTTAGTATTATCGGCGACAACTGTAATTATGGAAAAAAAATTCTCCGCTATGAATGTAAAAAATTATTTTTTACTTTTGTAATTCTAATATTTCACCAATATTATATTTATGAATTATAATTTTTACTATAATTATTTATGAGAATTATAATATTGTATATATGTTTTGGAAAATTTTTAAAGCCTGCATAGTAAATGTAGTCTAGATAATCAAGCTCCATTTGATTTTTTGACGACACCATATTCTCATATGATGTCAAAAACTTGAGCTCCTAAATGCCTACTTTGAATATAGTTAACTATATGCATTTCCAATAGTATTCATGATATTGTAAAAAACCTCCTTAGAATCAGAGATGTCGGCACAGTCCAGCCACATTTTTTGAATGCATTGCTTGTTAGTGTTAATCATCTATTGTTAGGATTTAAGTTCATATATGTACTAACACGTTTTGAATGGGGGGAAGAAGAATGATAAATCATAATTAAAAGACATGCAATGAAGAATGAAGTAATTTATTGTATAAAAAAAAAAGAGAAGAATAAAATAACCAACGTTCAAACCAAAATGACATGATTTAACTCAAATTATATTTAATGTTATATATATATATATACACTTATTATAATAATTTAACACAGGCTACGAAGAAATTGTTTGTTTATGACTTAGGTTTGCAAATCTACTTACGTTCCTTACAATGGGATGTGTGAACGTGACAAACTAATTAGTATCACAAAACTTTCGATAATAATTTATAACCCTCAAAATGTATTATATTAAAATTTATATCTTCATGCATGCATGGCTCTCTCTCTCTCTATCTGCTCCATCCGTACATGAAGCTGCACAATCCTCTGCACTATCTTCTGCATTTTTCCTTGACTTGCAGTGTTGTACGAGATACAATCACAGCATTTTTTTTTTATTCCTTTTATTTGCAGAGTTTGTTAGGGATGTTTTCTTCCTTTTGTTTTTGTTATATATATAGCTGCCTTGTAATGGTTTTACTATGAATGAAAGTTCTAGTTTCTTCAAGTTTTCTTGCTTATTTTGATATAGTATGGAAATTTTTTTAAATTTCTAATCCACTATATCTTCATCAATGTCGACAAATATAAAATTAAATGATGGTTCAAATCAGATGTCGCCAACAATACCAGTAGCTCAGCCAACTCTTAATCCCATTGATTTCAATCATTCACTATACCTTCGCTAATCTAACACGACCGGTTTGGTTTTAGTCACACATTCTCCAAGGCTCACAAAACTACAATGTCTGAAGCCGAGCTATGATGATAATGACCAAAAACAAAGTTGGATTTGTCAATGGAACATATGTTCGTCCAAACCATGACATTTCGCTTTCTCAAACTTGGGACATATGTAATGCATGTGTTCTTCAATGGATAATGAACAATGTTTCTAAGGATATCTACTATGAGATTATATATTCAAGCTCTGCTCAGCTTATTTGGACCGAGCTTAAGCACAATTTGAAAAGATAAATGATTTTAGGATTTTCCATATACAAAAGGCTATATCTATTACCACACAAGGATCTTTAGATATTTCTAATTTTTATAACAAGATGAAGGCCTTATTGGTTGAATATTTATTCCACTTTTGTTGCTCTACTATGTTGTGATTGTGCTACTTCTACTACTTATCATCAACATAAAGAGCAGTAAAAAAAACAAAAACGTGCAACTTAGGTTGTTGCATAAATTTTTACCGAGAATACATTTACCGCTCGCTCTAATTTGTTTGCAATTCAATATTAGCAACTCTTAGAACTCCTTAAAGCAAAATTCTACTACTTCTGTTGCCTTAGCCACTACTCATATAGGGATATCTCAATATTTTTTGACTAATCAATTTTCTGATGGTTGGATTTTAGATACAGGAGCTAGTCACCATATGACATGTCATTTTGAATACTTATTAGATCTGGTTCCATGCTCAATTCCATCTTCTTCATCTATCAACTTACCAAATGGCTTAACCGTTCAAGCAACCCGCACTGGTTCCATTTAAATCTCAAACAAATTAATCCTTACAAATGTGTTCTTTGTCCCATAATTTCATTACAACCTTTTGTCTATCTCTTCCCTAACTAAAGATTGCTCCTATTTAGTTTCTTTTTTCTCTAAAATGTGTATTTTGCAGGAGCATATGACTGGGGAAGTCTCAGGGATTAGTAGGGAGGTGCACGGCTTATACTATCTCCTACCAAACATAGATGCTTTGTGCTATTCTTTAGCTTTTATGCAATGTAATGTTTCTTTGAATAAAATGTCTTTATTTGATATTCAGCTTTGGCATGACAAAATTAGATATATTTCATATTCCCAAATGCAATTGTTACCTGAATTCTCTCATACTCATTCCAATGCTTTACCTCACTGTGAAATCTATCATCTTGCTAAACAAACTTGAATTCCATTCCCTTCCAGCACATCTTATAGTACTAAGCCTTTTGATCTTTTGCATCTAGATGTATGGGGTCTTTATAGAGTTCAAAACCATAATAATGCTAAATATTTTCTTACAATAATAGATGATCATTCCAAAGGTACATGAACCTATCTAATGGCTTTAAGAAGTGAAGTTACTCTCATACTCATAATGGCTTTAAGTAGTGAAGTTGCTCTCATACTCAAAAGATTTTATCACATAGATACATAATCAATTTCCTTACAAAGTTAAAAGAGTTAGATACAATGATATTGAGTTTCTTAATTCCAATTGCACTTCACTTTACATCCTTAGGCATTATTCATGAAACTTCCTCTCCATATACTCCCCAGCAAAATGGACATGTAGAGAAAAAATATAGACACATCCTCAACATTGCAAGAGCTCTTAAAATATAAGCTGCCATACTTGACAATCATTGGGGTGATTATGTCCTTACAGCTACATTTATCTTGAACATAACTCCTACTCCTTTGCTTTACAACAAGACACCTTTTGAGCTACTTCATAATAAACCACCAAATATCACTCATGTTAAAGTTTTTAGTTGCTTATGTTATGCTATAACTTTGAACAATACAGATAAATTTCTCCTCAAAGCCAAACCTGTATTTCCTTGGCTATGCACAAAGCCAGAAAACATATAAATTAATATGCATAGAAAGTATACATTTTTTAATCAATAGATATGTTAAATTTATTGAAAATGTTTTTCCATTCTAAGTTACAATGTCTCTGTCTCCTTCCAATCCTTTCCATACTTCTACGGTTATATTTTTTTAATGATGATCTTGTTCCATTGCCCTCATTTACAAATGATTACTCCTCTCCTCTTTCTTCTTTACATTCAACTACATCATCTTCCAACTCTACTTCTTCTTCTCTTGTATCTCCCGTTATATCTTCTGATCCTGCCCCTTATGTAAGAAGATCTAGTCGAGTTACTCAACATCCAATTTGGTAGCATGAATATCATTGTGTTGCTGCTATACTTCTTTAACAACCTAAGTCTTCAATAGACAGATGCTCTACAAGGTATCCAATTTCTTCTTTTTTATCCTATCAGTCCTTCAGTGACTCATGTTGTTCTTTTATGACTTCTATTTCTTCTTAGATTAAACCTCATATTTTTAACCAAGCCATTAAAGATGACATATATAATTTAGCTGTGAAACATGAACTAGAAGCTCTCAAACTGAACAATACTTGGTCATTAGTTGTCTTGCCTCCTACAAAAAGGCTAATTGGATGCAAAGGGGTCTACAAAATAAAACATAGAGTAGATGGAATCATTGAGCGATTCAAGGCTCATTTAGTAGCAAAATGATATACTCAAAAGGAAGGTATTGACTTCCATAAAACTTTTTCACCTATTGCAAAAATTGGTGACAGTTAGAAAATTATTTTCTCTTGCCTCCATTGATGACTGGCCTCTTCTACAAATGGATATCCACAATGCTTTTTTGCAAGGGGACCTTGAAGAAGAAGTCTATATGTCAATACCTCTTGGTTTATCAGCCTCACCGAACCAAGTATGTAAGCTGCACAAATCCCTTTATTGGCTAAAGCAGGCTTCACACCAATGGAATTCAAAATTCACTTATGCCATTTTGGAAGCTGGCTTCTCTCAGTCTAAATCTAATTATAGTTTGTTTATATAAAAAAAGAATGGTGTTCTAACTTATCTACTCTTATATGTAAATGACATACTTATCACAGGAAGTTCGCAAGTTGCTATTAATGCTTTAAAAGACTTTCTTCAATCCAAATTCCATATGAAGGATTTGGGTATTTCTTGTTATTTTTCAAGCATAGAAATTTCTCATTCTTCTTCTGGTATTGTTTTGAACCAAAGAAAATATGCTTCGGTGCTTCTGCAAGATGCTGGTTTAACTGCTTGTAAGCCTGCTCTTACTCCCATAGAAATGAATGTCAAATTGCTTCCTTCTACTCCTATGGATAAGCTTCAAGACATTCAACCTTTTCAGAGGCTAATTGGTAGACTAATTTATCTAACCATGATAAGGCCTAATCTCAGTTATCCGGTTCAAATTCTGAGCCAAATCATGCACTCACCATCCCAAGCTCATCTAGATGCTCTCATAGCATCCTTCATTATATTAAAAATTCTCTAGGTCTTGGCATTTTTGGCCAAAAAATTATTCATTACAACTCATTGCCTTTCGTGCAGTGATTGGACATTTTGTCCAATTTCAAGGAGATCCACCACTAGTTTTTACATTCAACTTGGCTCGTCCTTAATATCTTGGAAGTCTAAAAAATAGGGGGTTGTTTCACGATCATCAGCTGAGGTAGAGTACCAATCAACTGCCTAGACTTGTGAAGTTCTTTGGATTCGTCAACTTCTACTTGAACTTGGGTTCCTTCAACACTGCTTACGTCTATATTTTGCAATAGTTAGTTAGCAATTCATATTGCCAATAATCCCGTGTTCCATCAAAAGGACAAAATATATAAAGTTGGATTGTCATCTTGTTCGTGATAGAATTTAAGACAAGACCATTTCGCTACATCATGTTGTTACTTCTAATCAACTAGCAGATCTTCTTACTAAGTGTCTGACTTCTACTCAGAATATTAAGTTATTGTCTAAGCTTGGCGTGCTCGATCTCTTTCATCCGCTAGCTTGAGAGGGCCTATTATAATTTATATCTTCATGCATGG
This sequence comes from Coriaria nepalensis, assembly GCA_027186245.1. Lineage (NCBI taxonomy): Eukaryota > Viridiplantae > Streptophyta > Magnoliopsida > Cucurbitales > Coriariaceae > Coriaria > Coriaria nepalensis. The sequence continues at coordinate 8,657,155 of CP114495.1, read as the reverse complement.
CTCTCTCTCTGCTCCATCCGTACATGAAGCTGCACAATCCTCTGCACTATCCTCTGCCTGCTGTCCTTTTTTCCTTGACGTGCAGTGGTGTACGAGATACAATCACAACAATTTTTTTATTCCTTTTATTTGCAGAGTTTGTTAGGGAATGTTTTCTTCCTTTTGTTTTTGCTATATATATAGCTGCCTTGTAATGGTTTTAATATGAATGAAAATTTTCAATTTCTTCAAAATTTCTCGTTTATTTTGACATATTATTTACTAGTTAAAAATTCAAAAAATGATATTTTATGTAAAAAAATTTACTGACGTCGATTAGCACATGTCGACAAACTCTAGCCTAATAATAAAATATAAAAAACTAGACCCATGTGAACTCTGCCTCTTTGTCATTCTTTTATGACCTCTTCAAAGTTCAAAACTCAACTTACATTCCTCAGACGCATATGTTTTTGACAAAATCATATGAATCTTTTTATTTACCCTAAAATTTCTTATGTTTTCTTAAAATAATTTCTCATTCTATAGCAAAGCACCCCATACAACATTATCATGATCAAATATCATCTCCTTCTCTATATTCATTGCTTCTTCAATCTCCCTATTTCGATTCAGTAGATCAATCAGATTATAAAAATATTTAATCTTAAATTTAATCCAATATATTTAATATACAAAATTCCGACAATATATATTTAACGTACTATAATGGCTTCACCCCGCACTGCTAATTTTTTCAATATTTATTAGATTAGAAGTTTTAATTTAACCCCATTGCAATACAATCATGACTCCACCAATGCTAACATTCCTCTCTTCTAATAAATTTTGGATGAGTGTTATTCTTTGTATTTTTATGATAAATTTTAGAGAGGTTATGGTAAGTTGTGAGACACTAAAACTCTCCTTATTTTCACGAGAGGTAAATTAAGTCTATTAATGGCTTTGCCAAAAGTGGAGTGCATAGTAACATTTCTTTTCGGAAAAGAAACAAAGTATACACAATCTAAATTTTTAAAAATTCGAATCCTTTTCTTGTTTCATAAAATTTTATGCCTTTTCGATTTAACAAGCTCCTTCGTAAAAATTCGATATTACTTCAGTTCTAAATACTGAAATGCTAAAACCAAAAATTTACAAGAATTAACTCTCGATTGTTGTGAATATATTTATTCTATATTTAAAATGAAATTTTTAGAAAATTAGTATATAAAAAAAATGAGTTAACTTATTTTATTTCTAATTAGTTTTGAGATGAAAGACCATATTTCTACTTGTTATCAAAGTTAGGCTTAATATATAATTGGACTAATTATCATATGTGCTTCACGGCTCATATAAAAAAAAAATTACACATGCAGTCTCAAAAGAAAAACCACACGTGAAGAGCATGTTAAAAATATATTCATCACACATCTAAATATAAACTATTATAAAACTAATATATAAGAAAGATAAACTAATTCTTCTCATTATTAATTAATTTTCAGATAAAAGTTCAAATTTCTATACCGGTAAATTAAAACTCATAGAAGATGAAATTAAGTAACATGATATAAAATTTCATTAGGGTTTGTGATAATTATCGATCCATGCAAAAGTGGTAAATGATGAAATTAGTCATAGTCTTTAGTGATTTGATCTTGCCACGAAATTTACATCCTGTCCCCCATTTGTATTTCTGTTTTGATCTGGACGGTTGACTTGATCAAGGATCACATGCATAAAACATTCTAATGGTGTCGATTGTGAGTTATAATTTAGAATGGCCCGACATGTTAGAATAGGTCATAGTCTTAAGTGCTTGATCTGTAGTCACATGCTTCTTGGTCTTATAGTCATCAATTGCTTATAGTCTTAAGTGCAGATAGAAATTATTGCCCTTTCTTTCTTCTGTGTTGACTGTTAATAGCGTTTCAAACTTGTAACTTGCAACTTGCAACTTGCAACGTTGGGTAAGACACATAATACATGAGGGAACGAGAGGCCGGAAACTATCCAAATATATGTTGGACGCGTAGCCGTGTAGGGTATGACAAGGAACACTCTCTCCTTTTTTTTAAGTTAGAAATTTGAGCTCGGATTTCAAAATTAATGATCATGAGAAAAGTATCTGTCTTTTTTATATATAAAATTCTTAAAACTTCTCTTTTAAATGTGAAATATATTCTTGTTTTTTTGTATGTAAAGTTATTTTGAGCTTGTATGTAACTTTTTTTATATGAATGATATAAACTACATATAAAGATTAGTACAATCATGTATTGAGTATGGTTATCATGTAAGAAATTTGGGTTTGCATCACTCAAAACTAACTAATTATGAGATAAGTAATACATCTTCCTTATAATGTGATTCTCAAAACTTTTCTCTTAAATATTGTATATATATTTTCTCAACAAAAACTAGTTTAATCTGGTTCATTAATAATAAAATAATTTTATTTCAGAAAAAAAAAAAAAGAAAAGAAAAAAGAATTCATGCTCTTGATGATTAATTGGACAATAAATTAAAAAAAAAATTAATAATGGAAATGATTTTATTGGATTAAAAAATAAATTATAAAAAAAACAATTATGAGGAAAAAATCAAAGAAAAATTAAAAATTGGATTGAACTTGTGCTCTCGCACTAATAGAAGCCTTTAACTAAAGGCGCTTCACAACACGGTTATGCCGCAGTATCTGAATCATGCTCAAACGATAAATCTATAAACCTTACTCTAATATATATATATATATATATATATATATATATATATTTTTTTTTTTTTTTTTTTTTTTTTTTCCTCAAAACCAAAATTATCATGATGAGGTTGGTTCCACCTCTCAAAATCAAAATTATCATGATTTAACTTAGTTATATTTTCATGTACAAATAGTGTATAATATAACGCATTCTACGGGAAAATTTTTTTGTTTACGACTTCCGAGAGGTTTGCAAATCTTCTGGCGTTCCTTACAATGTGAAACAAGAACGTGGGACAAAAAACAAGAACGTGGGAAATTGATCTTGTAAATAAAAGACAAATAGGAAATATATATATATATGACTAGTTCACAAGTGATTTGTTTATCATTTTGGCCTCGTGTTAGAGAACTTATGTATACGATGTAGGGTCACTAAGAATATAAAATTTTATTAAAATTATAAATGTTATTTTCATAGATTATCGTTAGATCATTACTTTATTTAACTTATATTTACAAAATTAAAGTATTTTTTTTAAAACTTGACTTACTAGAAGCTTTACTAACTAATCAACATGTATCAACCTTAAGAGTTTCTACGTTAAAACAATGTAATTCTATATATATATATTTATTTTAAAAATGAGTATCCAAATTAACTTTGTAATTGATTAAATAGTATTATATTAACATTATGATTCTTTTCACCTAATGAGTTTTTTAACCTATGATTCTTTTCATTAAATATTAAGATCTCTACTTGTTTGACATCACAATTGACGGAAGGAAAACGCAACACATGATCAATATTTTAGAACTTGTCTTCATCACGTTTGTTTGTTTGTTTACCCTAGTTTATCTGTTTCGTACAAATAAAGTACTAAAACTGAATAGTCTTTCTTACCATTTTTCTGTAGAAGATTTCATTTGTTTAAATAATACTAAATATCTATATGAACCCGGAATTCCAAATTTCTACATATCGTGATCTTCATTTTAAAATACCATATGATTAATATATGTATGTGCATGTAATGTTTGATAATAAAAAATGGACAGAGGAAAATGACAAACAAAACGTAGAATCATGCAGTTGTGGTTCGTAAGTTAAGGAAAGAATATCATAACGTGATCTACAGCTATCTATAATATAAGACTGAATATATATATATATATTAATTGATACGTACCTCAAGGAAATTACAATATTATTTCAAGGTAATTACAATATATTTGGCAGCTAACACGTTTACTTGTTTTTTTTTTTGTTTTTTTCATTATCACTGACAAGTTTTATAAAGTATTTAGTTATTTATATATTATTTCAATACTAATAATTTCTTTTTTAGATCGGTTAATGACTCAAAACAATGTGATTATTACTAATAAATAATACTACGAAAAAATAATAATAATAATAATGAAAATTTGAACTATAAATGCATATGATATATATATATATATATATATTTCTGAATCTAACTCTCGTTTTTTAAAATGTGTAATACATTTAATTATATATCGTTCTAAATTGAAATAATTATTTATATTTTATACTAAAATTTATAATTTTAATCTTTGAATAATGTTAGTTTAAATACATTGCATATTTTTATAGTGCATTTAAAAATAAAATAGAGCTGTTTCCAACCATGATTTTTTCTAGTGTGAATACTAAGGGGCTATCAGAAAAGAATGTATTGACCTGGGGAATGAAAGACTTTTAGAAGAAATATTATATCTTTACTCTTTAGTGCTTTGATCTTGCTACGAAATTTTATATCTTGTCGCCCATCTGTATTTTTGCTTTGTTCTTGACTGTTGACTTGATCAAGGAGTTCATGTATATATGATATGTTAGAATAGGTCATAGTCTTAAGTGCTTAATTTTAGTCAAGCTTGTTGCCTTTTCTTTTTTCTTTTTTTTTGTACAAATAGATAGCGTTGTAAAATTGTGAGTTGAAACGGCAGACAAGACCCTATAATAACATGTGGGAACGGGGCTGGAAACTACCCAAAATAGATCTTGGACTTGGCGTAGGGTGGGTCAAAACTAGTTTAATCTGTTCCTGTACATGTTCATTGCATTCCATGTGAGCAGTATATATCATTGTCTATTTCTTTATTCTATAGACCATTTAGATGAGTAATTATATAATATAGTAGAAATTTGGGAGCGGGTCAGCTTTATGTTATATATGAGTGTATATATGCATTTTTTATGTCGGGATATGAAGTATACGTTATAATTAGTTTAATCATATGGTAGGCCTTGTATTAGAAAAATATAGATTTTTAATTCTGAATTATTTGAAAAATATAATATATATATTAAAATTTCAAAATATACATTTTCTAAGATATTCTCTTCAAATATGACATTACCACATTAAAATGAAAATATTAATTGTATATACTTTATTTTAAACAAGAATTTCTCCAGTCCTACACATAAATCCAAACATAGAAAAAGGGGGAAAAAAAAACCACGAAAAGAGAAGAAGAGAGAAAATGGGAATCAGATCTTATGTAACGATTTATGAAGTATTCTGCAGGCAAGTAGGAAGCTTAGTATACAATCAAAAATCTATAATTTATTAGCTTATGGAATCATTCCATAATTTGATATCGGTTTGAATAGTCTCCATTTAATTTTTTATTTTCTCATGCACAAGAAATGTGATTGATATTAAAATTAAAATAACATTCAACGTACGCAAAGTCTCGTAGTTATGCATGGAATTCAACAATTCAGGCCAATCAATAATTACTAAAATACCACCATCAGCTGCCTATATAAAGGAGATCCATTTGCTCCATTTCTCACAATCAAATTTGTATACCACACAGAAATCTCTACACTCCCAGATCAAATCAGAGAGAATTTAGAGTTGTTTTCTGCTTTCAAAAAAACAAAAAAATGGTGGGAAGAACGATTGAAAAGAAAGTAAATGGGGGTGAGAAAAATGAGATTGATGTTGGTTCTACAATCACAATTAAGGGAATTCTCAGCTTGCTAAAGGAAAATGTCGATGAAAATGAGGATCGACGACTGATTTCTCTGGGTATGGGTGATCCTTCTGTTTATTCTTGCTTTAGGCCAAGTCAAATTGCAAAAGAAGCCATTGTTGATGCTTTTAACTCTGAAAAGTTCAATGGATATGCTCCTACTTCTGGTCTTCCTCAAACAAGAAGGTTCAATTATTTTCTTTTTACTTATTGTTCCTCACATTAATTTCCAAAGTTTCAATTCCATATTACCATTCCATACAAACTAACATATACTAAATTATATATAACATCCGGTTTCAAAGTTGACCAAAATTAATGACATATAGTATTATATTTATAACTTACTAAAAATTTTCATTTTAACAGTGCTGTTGCTGCATATCTTTCCCGTGATCTTCCATACGATTTGACAGATGATGATGTTTTCATCTCATCTGGCTGCACGCAAGCAATAGATGTCGCTTTGGCTATGTTGTCGTACCCTGGTGCAAATATCTTGCTTCCAAAACCAGGCTTTCCAATCTATGAACTTTCTGCCGCTTTCAAAAAGCTAGAAGTTCGTCATTACGACTTGCTTCCCGAAAGAGGCTGGGAGGTGGATTTTGATGGCATAGAAGCTCTTGCCGATCATAATACCGTCGCTATAGTAATTATAAACCCCGGAAATCCATGTGGAAATGTGTACAGCTACCACCATTTGAAGAACGTAAGTGCAATTTTATAACAATTACGCAGAAGTTATTAAATACATAAGCGATGACAATATATATACCATCTAAAACATTGTTCTTTTTGTTTTGCATTTACAGATTGCGGAAACAGCGAAAAGGCTCGGGACTATTGTGATTGCCGATGAAGTTTATGGACATCTAGCTTTCGGAGGAAAACCCTTTGTGCCAATGGGAGTTTTTGGGTCTATTACTCCTGTTCTTACTCTTGGATCTCTATCAAAGAGATGGATGGTACCTGGATGGCGCCTTGGCTGGTTGGTGACAAATGATCCATGTGGAGTGTTTAGACAACCTAAGGTATACCTTTTTTTTATATATTTTATTATCATTAATTTTCATTAGTTTATATATAAATATGTGCTTACTAATCTATATTTTCTTCTCACAGGTTGTGGAACGTATCAAGAAGTATTTTGATACTTTGGGAGGCCCTGCTACATTCATTCAGGTATTGAGCATTTTGATACTTTTGTACCAACCTGTTTGTCACCATCTCCATGATTAATGCTAATTATTATTATTATTATTGTGTATTAATTAAATTAGGCTGCCGTTCCACACATCCTTGAGCAAACAGATGAAGTGTATTACAAGAAAACACTTGGAATATTGAAGCAAAGTTCAGAAATGTGTTGCCAAGGTGTAGAGAAAATAGCATGCCTCACGTGCCCTTACACACCAGAAGGGTCTATGTCTGTAATGGTGAAGTTAAATCTGGATATACTTGATGACATCACCGATGATATTGATTTCTGCTTCCAGTTGGCTAAGGAGGAGTCAGTGATTCTTCTACCAGGTTAGGAATTTGATATTTTAGTTTCTGTAGATGTCGTTTTAATAAGTTTGTATGTCGCAACTTACAGATAAAAATGTTAATTCTTTCACAGGAATCACAGTAGGATTGAAAAACTGGCTTCGGATTACTTTCGCAGTTGAACCATCATCTTTGAGAGAAGCTTTAGGAAGGATCCAATCTTTCTGTGATCGACATACCAATCAGTTCTATGAGATCTAATGAGAAATTAATTAGTATCAAAGTAATGTGTTTATATCTTAATTATTGATTTATAATCCTTAATAAGAAGGATTTTCTTTTCTTAATTACTATGCAATTAAATGAATTGTCATTCATATTGTTTACTTAAACTAGATACCTGATTAAGTTTTATTGTTTGTGGTCAATTTGTTTATTCTTAAATTAATGAATCCTTGGTCATCATCTTCAATCTATTGCAGTCTTTCAAAATATAATTATATATATCGATTAATAGTGAGATTATAATTTAGTCATAATCGTAATAGTATACTCATTTTAAATTTAGTAAGTCTCGATTCGAGTCATAAGTAAGAAAATATGGGATTATCGATTAAGTGATCATGAGCAAATAATATTACAATGAATCTTGCCTTAATTAATGTTATGTACAACTCACAAATTATTGCTTTCCGATCGAACAGCTTCACTTTCAACGCAAGAGTGCTATAATCTTGAAAAGAAATTGAAGACAAACAGTCCCTATTTATATGCAGATTTGAGGTTTAAATAGTTACCAGAGTACCCTGACATTGAACCAAATTCTTTTACGAAAAAGAATTTGGTCCACGTAAAAGAATTTGGACCGAATTCTTGGTTCTCGTAAAAGAATTTGCTTCAATATCATGGCCCGGTGGTGTTTATCTCTCCGATTCGCAGTGAGAACCGGTTCTATAATGCTCCGGCAATGCGACGCTGCTTGCAGCTACAGATGGAGAAGAAGAGGGAGACGGATTGGAAGGAGGTTCTTGTTAGGGTTGTTGAGGTATCGGCGAAGAATACCGTGTCTGATGAATGTGGTTTTAATAATTAAATAAAACATGGGATCCCATGAATGAGATAGTTATGTGCCAACTCACATTTGATCTAACATATCAAGTCGGTTTCCGTTTCTTAATTTAATTAAAACGAAGTGGTACACGTCTCTTGTATTGTAGGCAATTTGAATCCGTACATTCATACATCTTCTGACTTAATGGATTATTAGTATTCGGTTTCGATTAAATGGGTCAAATCAATCTAGATTCATAGATTAAAATTGAATAGAAAATAATCACAACTATAATTATTTTAATGCATTATTGAATTTTATTTTATGAAAAAATAAGTATAAACTATTTAAATTTATAAAATGATATATTAAGAAGTTAATAGTGGAGATTAACTTTTATTCAATTCTAATAATGAATCATGATCCCTTCTAATCCCCTCTTCATGACCGGAACCAACTGGATCTGATTCAATATGGACCCGAAGAGGTCGAGAAGCTAAATGTAGGATTGATTTCTGAATTTTTGGACCAATCTTTCAGCTTCGTCAATTTATGGTATGGTATTCGAGCTACTGTGAAGTTAAAAAATAAGAAATTCTTGACTTCTCTCACCCGCTCAAAATCCTTGTATACTTCGAGAAGCGATCCAAATTGGAGGAATCGCCGGCACCCGGATCTAAAGAGGAGCAATCTGATTTATGAGTGAGTGTCTTAATTAATTTATCGATTGCAATTTTTAGTATTGGAAATTTTTTCAATACAAATAAGAATATCATAAAAATCGGTATTTCAACGTCAATTTCATCCATAATATCCCATATTTCTAATATTTAGAATAATTGATATATAAAAAAAATCCTAATTTAAAATATTTTTAATTTTCTTCATTTGGTTGTTTGCATTGCTCTGTCAATATTTTTTTTTTATGTAGAACCATTGTATGTATCAGTTGTTTGTGCGACCAATAAAAAGTTGGGAGAGCCACCCAATCCAAATTTACTCAAAGTTCTTTTATGCCTTCACATGTATTTAGCGTTAAAAAGTATATCGTTCAATTTTTTTATATCATTAAATTGTTTGAAAGCACTTCGAGCCAATTCTATTTTTGTATTTAAGACACGACTTTCGTGCATAATAACATAGCTTTTCACAATACTATATTCATTGAGACTCGACATTTCCTTCGAGAGCTTGACACATAATTTTTCTTTATTTGTTCTCTTATTATTCTACTTATTATTCCTTAATTTTTCTTCACCTGGATATGAGGTATTAATTGCATTATCAATGAATAAGCATGTATTATTATAGAATACATTGAAGCAGACATGTATCCTCTTGACTATTATCATTTAATTCTCATATCAAACAATTTAATATGATAATAATATGAACCATAATTATATATCATATAAAATCACATACTATGAAGATGGTCATTCTTTATTTGATACAAGAACTATAACAGACGGTCCATTAGATTATAATATTATAAACATATAATAAATATTTTAAAAAATATTTTCATGTTATAAATGAAATTTGTACTTATTTAAGTTTTAAGTACAGCCCAATTATCTGTTACTTCTTTGATGGTCTTAAATTTTTTAGATTATATTAAGAGAGATTCCATGAACTCTAGAGTATTATAAATTTATTTATTTCTTTCTCTCTTTTTCCTTCCCTCTCTCTCTTTTCCTCTCCCTCTCTTTCTCTCTTCTTCTCTCCTTCTCCCTCTCCCTCCCTCTCTTTTCTCTCCTTCCTTACCGTTTTCTTCAACGAGGGAGGGGGTTTATATACACGCTTGATTAAGTGTCATATGATGTCACTTATCGATTAACTGTCATAATTTTTTAAAATTTAAATTAAGGTCCTTGCAATTTAATAATTTGGAAATAACCTCTTTTTATTTCTTTTATTATTATTTTACATAGCGCTTAAAACCCCCCTTCTATTTCTATTGTTATTGTTTGGATTTTTTTTTTTTTTTGAGTTTACATTTTCCCCCATACGTCAAACGATGAGTGCATGTATTTCACTTTGCTTACAATCTACAGCTACGCGTACGTTTTTGGAATACGTTTTTAGGATTAAAATAATTTAGGCTATTTTTCTTTCATTTCATATTCTTTTTCCATGTAGCTTCTTCAGTCTTATTATTTGACCATAGCACTTTGACTAGTGCTATTTGTTTCTAAGTGTTTTCCCTTTAAGATTTAAAATTTGCACTAATTTTTCTTCATAGGATAGATCTTCATGGGGTAGAATGAGTTTGTGTTCGAGTATATGAGAGGAGTTAAATATATATTTTCACAACATATAAACGTGAAACACATCATGTACCGAGGACATAATAGGTGGCAAGGCGATCTTATAGGCTACTTCGTCGATGCATTCCAATATTTTGAAAGGTCTAATGTACCTTGGTCTCAATTTTCCCTTCTTATCAAAATCGCGTCAGACCTTTTATAGCTATAACTTTCAAAATTATCGCATCTCTGACTTGGAACTCGAGAGGCCTCCGTTTTTTATCTACATAGCTCTTCTGAGTTAAGAGCACTTTCCATTATATATTTTTATCTTATTCACTACTTTGGTGGTATATTTGATGAAATTGGGGGGTCATTAATCCCTCTATTTCTGCGTCATACCAATAAATTGATGATATACACTTTCGTCCATGTAAGTATTCATATGATGTTATTCCGATAAATGCTTATAAACTTATGTTGTAGGAGAATTCTATTAATGACATGTACTTATTCAATGCCCCTTTATAGTCTAGAACACATGCCCAAAACATATTTTCTAACGTCTAATGGTCCTCTCTGACTGGCCATCTATTTGTGGGTAAACTTTAGCTTCGTTCCTATTGCTCGTTGCACACCTTTCCAAAAAGTTGAGGTAAATCTATTATTTCAATATAAAATTATCGACAATAGCACTCCATGTAGTCGAATAATTTCGTTCACATAAAATTATGCTAATTGCTCAAGGGAATAGGTGGTTAGTATAGGTAAGAAATACGGAGATTTGGTTAATGTATCGACGATTATCCAAATTGCATAATGTTACTTGGTTATTTTAGGAAGCCCTACCTGAAAATCCATAATGATTTGTTCCCATTTCCACTCTAGAATCTTAATTCTTTGCAGCTCTTATGTTGGATGCTGATGTTCAGCCTTGATTCACTAACATGTCAAACACTTTTCCACAAAATGAGCAACATATTTCTTCATTCATGTCCACCAGAAGTGCTCCTTTAAATCTTTGTACATCTTAATTGCTCATCGATGTACAAAATATGAGGTTTCATGTACTTCTAAAGGAATATGACGTCTCATTTTATCGTTATTTGGGATGCACATTCTTCCTTTAAAATTAAGGATCCTGTTAAGAGAGTAAATTCCTTATTTTTGCATTCTTTAACTTCCTCTTAGATTTTTCGTAAATCTGGATCAAGATTGTTCGAGCATTTACATCTAGCTCATTTTAAAATTCTTCAAATGTAACTCAACTTTAACAAATATGCTAGATTTTTACATTTTAACTAATAACATTTCGTATAACTCTACATCCAAATCTCTATTCTATTCTTTATAATTATAGTTAAAAGTAGTAGTCAACCGGATATGAGTTGTTTTCTGACTAATTTTATTTATATTCATTAAAATATAGCTAATATTTAGTGTTAAAGAGTCTAAGATTAATTAGCTATACAATTCTTCAAATTTAGCTTATGATATAAATTTGAACTATAAATGCATATGATATAATATGTATATTATATATCATAGTAAATACATGTAACATAAGACGTACCATCTGATCCATTATTTTTCTGAATCCAACTTCTCTATATTAAACGCACTGTAAAAGAGTTGTTTCCGACAACAATTTTTTTTTTAGAGTGAATATTATTAAGGGGCTATCGGAAAAGAACGTATTGACGTGAAGGAAGAAAGACTTTTAGGAGAAATATATAATAATACAGTTTTATTTTCTTTCCTGGAAATATACGGATTGACAAACTAGTTCAATAATACCTCAATTGACCTATTAATATCTCTTTTTCTATTTTCTCGCTCAAATTTGTACGAATTATAATTATATTCTTTCAAATTTCTTTTAAATTATAAATAAGTTTATCTCTTAAAAGTTAATATTAAATTTTGTAAATGAAAAAAAACTATTATGCTTTTTAATTTATATATTAAAAAAAATTAAAATTGTAAGTAAATCATTTCAAATTTATAGGGTTAATGTTATATTTCATGGCCAACTATTTTTATTTATATGATTGATCTTTGAAGCATATTTAATATGGATATATGTATTTATATAATTAATCTAATAAAAATTATTGAGATATTCTTACATGTATATGGTATATGATTATGTAGTACACTAAATATTATCATAATTATAAATATTATATTTAAATTTATCATATCATCTATTATATGATAATAATATTTATGATTGTGATACAATATGGTGTGCTCATACCATACATCATATGCATATAAGAATTTTTCAAAATTATAAGGCATATATAAAAACAAACATTATACATACTAGTATAAATACGCCTTCAAGATTCATCATCATATAAATAAAAATAGTTAATCGTTGAATATAATATTGATCTACAATTAAACTTATAATTAATAAAAAAAATTAAAAAATTCACTTATAATTTTATATCTCGTCGCCCATTCGTATTTTGCTTTGTTCTTGACTGTTGACTTGATCAATAGGTCATAGTCTTAAGTGCTTAATTTTAGTCGTGCTTGTTGGTCTTAGTCATTATTAAGGTTATGTTGTATATAAAATATTGGCCTCTTTTTTTTTTTGTACAGATAGATAGCGTTGTAAAATTGTAAGTTGAAACGGCAGATGATGCCATATAATAACATGAGGGAACGGGGCTGGAAACTACCCAAAATAGATCTTGGACTTGGCGTAGGGTGGGTCAAAACTAGTTTAATCTGTTCCTGTGCATGTTCATTGCATTCCATGTGAACCCTTAACATATACTATTTATATATTGTCTGTATGCAGTATATGTCATTGTCTATTTCTTTATTCTATAGACCATTTAGATGAGTAATTATATAATATAGTAGAAACAACAAAAACAACAACAAAAAGAGAAGAAGAGAGAAAATGGGAATCAGATCTTATGTAACGATTTATGAAGTATTCTGCAGGCAAGTAGGAAGCTTAGTATACAATCAAAAATCTATAATTTATTAGCTTATGGAATCATTCCATAATTTGATATCGGTTTGAATAGTCTCCATTTAATTTTTTATTTTCTCATGCCCAAGAAATGTGATTGATATTAAAATTAAAATAACATTCAACGTACGCAAAGTCTCGTAGTTATGCATGGAATTCAACAATTCAGGCCAATCAATAATTACTAAAATACCACCATCAGCTGCCTATATAAAGGAGATCCATTTCCTCCACTTCTCACCATCAAATTTGTATACCACACAGAAATCTCTCCACTCCCAGATCAGATCAGAGAGAATTTAGAGTTGTTTTCTGCTTTCAAAAAAACAAAAAAAATGGTGGGAAGAACGATTGAAAAGAAAGTAAATGGGGGTGAGAAAAGTGAGGTTGATGTTGGTTCTACAATCACAATTAAGGGAATTCTCAGCTTGCTAAAGGAAAATGTCGATGAAAATGAGGATCGACGACTGATTTCTCTGGGTATGGGTGATCCTTCTGTTTATTCTTGCTTTAGGCCAAGTCAAATTGCAAAAGAAGCCATTATTGATGCTTTTAAGTCTGAAAAGTTCAATGGATATGCTCCTACTTCTGGTCTTCCTCAAACAAGAAGGTTCAATTATTTTCTTTTTACTTATTGTTCCTCACATTAATTTCCAAAGTTTCAATTCCATATTACCATTCCATACAAACTAACATATACTAAAATCTTATATAACATCCGGTTTCAAAGTTGACCAAAATTAATGACATATAGTATTATCTTTATAACTTACTAAAATTTTTCATTTTAACAGTGCTGTTGCTGCATATATGTCCCGTGATCTTCCATACGATTTGACAGATGATGATGTTTTCATCTCATCTGGCTGCACGCAAGCAATAGATGTCGCTTTGGCTATGTTGTCGTACCCAGGTGCAAATATCTTGCTTCCAAAACCAGGCTTTCCAATCTATGAACTTTCTGCCGCTTTCAAAAAGCTAGAAGTTCGTCATTACGACTTGCTTCCCGAAAGAGGCTGGGAGGTGGATTTTGATGGCATAGAAGCTCTTGCCGATCATAATACCGTCGCTATAGTAATTATAAACCCCGGAAATCCTTGTGGAAATGTGTACAGCTACCACCATTTGAAGAAGGTAAGTGCAATTTTATAACAATTACGGAGAAGTTATTAAATACATAAGCGATGACAATATATATACCATCTAAAACATTGTTCCTTTTGTTTTGCATTTACAGATTGCGGAAACAGCGAAAAGGCTCGGGACTATTGTGATTGCCGATGAAGTTTATGGACATCTAGCTTTCGGAGGAAAACCCTTTGTGCCAATGGGAGTTTTTGGGTCTATTACTCCTGTTCTTACTCTTGGATCTCTATCAAAGAGATGGATGGTACCTGGATGGCGCCTTGGCTGGTTGGTGACAAATGACCCATGTGGAGTGTTTAGAAAACCTAAGGTATACTTTTTTTATATATTTTATTATCATTATTTTTTAATCTGCCTTATATGTAAGGTATTAATTTTCATTAGTTTATATATAAAATATGTGCTTATTAATCTATATTTTCTTCTCACAGGTTGTGGAACGTATCAAGAAGTATTTTGATACTTTGGGAGGCCCTGCTACATTCATTCAGGTATTGAGCATTTTGATACTTTTGTACCAACCTGTTTGTCACCATCTCCATGATTAATGCTAATTATTATTATTATTATTGTGTATTAATTAAATTAGGCTGCCGTTCCACACATCCTTGAGCAAACAGATGAAGTGTATTACAAGAAAACACTTGGAATATTGAAGCAAAGTTCAGAAATGTGTTGCCAAGGTGTAGAGAAAATAGCATGCCTCACGTGCCCTTACACACCAGAAGGGTCTATGTCTGTAATGGTGAAGTTAAATCTGGATATACTTGATGACATCACCGATGATATTGATTTCTGCTTCCAGTTGGCTAAGGAGGAGTCAGTGATTCTTCTACCAGGTTAGGAAATTGATATTTTTGTTTCTGTAGATGTCGTTTTAATAAGTTTGTATGTCGCAACTTACAGATAAAAATGTTAATTCTTTCACAGGAATTACAGTTGGATTGAAAAACTGGCTTCGGATTACTTTCGCAGTTGAACCATCATCTTTGAGAGAAGCTTTAGGAAGGATCCAATCTTTCTGTGATCGACACACCAATCAGTTCTATGAGATCTAATGATTTATTCATTTGTAGTAGATCGGTTCATGCTCGTTGAGAAATTAATTTGTATCAAAGTAATCTGTTTATATCTTAATAACTGATTAGTAATCCTTAATAAGAAGGATTTTCATTTCTTAATTACTATGCAATTAAATGAATTGTAATTTATATTGCTTACTAAACTAGATACCTGATTAAGTTTTATTGTTTGTTTGTATCTGCTCCAAGTTGTAATTCATCTTCTTAAATTAATGAATCAGTGGTCATCATTATCAATCTATTGCTGTCCTTTAAAAACTTATTATATAGATCGATTGATACTAAGATGTTAATTTAATGATAACATAGTCTCAATTCGAGTCAGGAAAATATGGGATTTTCGACTAAGTGATCACGAGCAAAGATGAATCTTACCTTAATTAATGACATGTACAACCAACAAAATTTTAGTCCTCCACGAACGTGCATGCTTCCTTTCTGTTTTTTTTTTTTTAACATGCTCCAACTGAATCAAGTCTAAATTTTTAAAGTTTGATTTTATCAAAACTTGTTCAAACTTTTTTACTCATCAAACAAATAGTCCGGTGGTGTTTCAATCTCTCCAATCCGCGGTGAGCAGCAGCTGCAGAAGAAGAAGAAGAGGGAGACGGATTGGAAGGAGGTTCCTGTTAGGGTTGTTGAGGTATCGGAGAAAAAGACCGTGTCTGATGAATGTGGGTTGCCTGGTCGACAGTTTTATATCGGGGTGTCGGCGATTCCTCCAGTTTGGTTCGCTTCTTGGAATATACTACTCCTTTCCTGCCACCTCAGTGTTTACCTAAGGTAATAAGTCCTTCTGTTTTAAGAGATTTGAGCTTTATTGTGTGGTTGAAAAGCTAGAATCCTGGAAAAATATTCTAATCTATCTAATTTTTATATATATAGTCTTTGTCCTCCTAATTTTTACTTTGCCCAAAACTGATTTAGGATCTATATTATAATCGATCATTCTAAATTTCCGTCAGTATTAAGATTGTAATGCACTTTTATTGTGTGCTGGAAAAGCTTGAATCCTGGAAAAATATTCAAATCTCTCTTTTAAACTTGTTCCCACTTACTCTAAACATTAAACATACTATTTCGCCGCTGTGTACGTTACACTTCTTTATTACTTCAATGCATGATAAGTTTTTTTCTTTTCCTGGTAGTAATTTACCTTGCCGGACACTCAAATGATGGTGTGATTAAAAAAAAAAGGGATTTCTTGGTGTGTCAAGTTATTCAATTTCATTTAAAAAAATTTGATTTATGAGCGACCGTATCAATTGGTTTGTCGATCGGAATTTTTAGTATTCAAAATTGTTTCAATGGGGGTAAGGAGATTATGAAAATTGGTATTTCGACATCAATTTCATCCCTAATATCATCTATTTCTAATATTTAGAACTATTGATGAAAAGAAAACTATAATTTTAAACAAACTTGTAATTTTTTTAGTTCGGTTGTCTAAATTTGCTCGGTTGACATCTTCGTTATGTAAAACCATTGCACGAACCAGTTGTGCATGTGACCAATGAGAAGTTATGGACTCACCCAATCCGAACTTACCCAAAATCGTTTTATGGTTTGGTATATCTTAAAATAATTTTTCGTAATTCCATTTTCATTGGGACTCGACCATTTTTTTGAGAGATTGATATGACACTTAACTTTTCTTTATATGTTCTCTTATTATTCCACTTATTACTCCTTATTTTTTCTTACATAGATATGAGGAAACAACTGCATTATTCATGAATAAGCACATGCTATCGTAGAATACATTAAAGCATACATATAGGTGATATTTATATTCACTTGAGATCTAAGCACGACCTGATTCCCTCTTACTTATTTGAGTATCCTATGTTTTAGGCTATATTGAGAGGGATTCCCTGGGTACTGTAAATTTATTCCCTTTCTTTTTCTTTCTTTCTTTCTCTCTCACCCTTTCCCTCTCCTTCCCTCTTTTCCCTTCACTCTTTCTCTTTTCCTCTTACTTATTTGAGGATCCAAGTACTCTTGCTATGTGTTCGGACTATTCAAACTGGACTCCTAAATTATAAGCTCAATCCTTCCTTCTTTTTTCCTATTTCACGCTTACTGATCTACTTTTTTTATTTTCATTTTTATTTTCTAGTTTGCACCTAAGGCAACAATAGCAATCTTTCACACAACGTAACATATCATTTATTTCACATGTCATTGTAACAGCTAGTCATACAAGATTCAATAACACATCATATCATACGTTGAACGATGAGTGCATGCATTTCACTTTGCTTACAATCTACAACTACACGTAAGTTTCTAGAATTAAAATAATTCTTGCTATTTTTCCTTTATTTCGTATTTTCTTTCCCATGTAACTTCTTCAATATTATGCCTTCGCCATAACACTTTGACTAGTTGTATTTGCTCCTTAGTGTTTTCCCTTTGCGATCTAAAATTTGCACTGATTTTTCTTCATATGATTGATCTTTATGGAGTAGAATGAGTTTGTGTTATAGTATGTGCGAGGGATCAAACACATATTTTCTCAACATGAAAGCGTGGAACACATCGTGTACCGAAGACTTATTAGGCAGCGAGGCACTCTTGTAGACTACTTTGTCGATGGATTCCAATATTTCAAAAGGTCTAATGTACCTTGGATTCAATCTTTCCTTCTTTTCAAATCGTATCGGCCCTTTCATAAGTGCAAGTTTCAAAATTACTGCATCTCCGACCTAGAACTTGAGAGATCTCAGTTGTTTATCTATATAGCCCTTCTCTTAGTTTAGAGCAGTTTTCATTGTAAGAGCAGTTAATAATTTTTTTAGATTGTAACTCTACGTCTAATTTTTTATTCTATCATTTATATCAATTAAATATTATTATTTTTAAATTTCTAATAAAAAGGAAGAAGAAAAATTAAGAAAATTTCTTTAAAAATTTAATTTGCTATTCTTTGAATTCTCAAAGTTAAATTTAGCTAATGGGATGTGGGGTATTTATTCATAAATCTTGTTTACATTGTTTAAAATATAGTTAATATGATTATATTTTAGCTAATGTAATTAGGGAATAATTAATATTTCTAATTTAGTTTAAGGTCTTGTATTTGAAATTAGGACAATATGTATCTTAAATCAACACCAATCAATCGTCGAGTATTATGGAACGGGGAGGCTGAAATTGAGAAGTTACTAGGTAGTGGCTTGGCGAAGACCTCACTTCATTAAAAAAAAACAGGCCTCCATGTTTGATCATATCATATTGAACTTATGTCAATTTTTTATTAGAAGACTAGCTTAGGCATATGACTAGTTAAAAAGTAATCCATAATACAATTGGGATCCCTAAAGCGAATAATAATGAAAATTTGAACTTATAAATTCATATGATATAATGTGTATATTATATATCATAGTAAATACATGTGATATAAGACATACCCAGCTGATCCAGTGTTTTTCTGAATCATACTTCTCTATTTTAAATACACCGTAACAGTGTGTAATACACTTAATTATATAAATTGAAATAATTAATTTAATATTTTATGCTGAAATTTATGATTTTAAATTTTAAAATAATGTTAGTTTAAATTACATTGCATATTTTTACCTCGCATTTGAAATGAAAAAAAAAGGTTGTTTCCAACAATAATTTTTTCTCAGTGTGAATGTTAAGAGGTTATCGGAAAAGGATGTATTGACATAGGGGCAGAAAAACTATTAGGAGAAATATATAATAATACAGTTTTGTTTTCTTTCCTATTGATTGATGGATTGACAAAGTAGTTCAATAATATACCTCAATTGACCTAATGTTATGTTTTGAAAAGAAGAATTGTGAAATTTTCTCATAACCAAATATTTCTTTTACTATTTTCTCAGTCAAAGTTCTACGAATTAAGAAAGTCTCTTATAAGTTGATAAAATTATACCTATTAAAATATTAGATGATCTCATCTTCGTTGAATATGTCCAATGTAAGAGTCAAACAAATCAATTCATGACAGTAAGTAAGCTCTGAAGTTGAGAATATGTCATCAATTCACACTCTTGAAGTTCTGAAGAAGAAAAAAAAAAAAAAAAGAAGATAAATAAATGATAAATTATATTTGAATCTCTTAAAATTTTGTAATATAATAATTGGATTATTTGAGGTTTTAGAAATTATAAGTAGATTTATCTAAGTTTTTTTTATGTTTCGAATAAGTCTATTTATTAAAAGTCAATATTAAATTTTATAGTCATTTTTTTTTTTTTTGGAATGAATAAATATTTATACCCTTTAATTTATATATGAAAAATTGATTCTTTCATATTTGTACCAAGTTGCAAGTAAGTCTAATTTCTTTAGATGATTGATCTTTGAAGTCTATCTAATAATTTATATAAGTACATATATATAGATATATGTATTCATATGATAATCTATTAAAAATTATCAAGATATTCTTATATGTATATAGTGTATGGTTACATAGTATACCAAATATCATCACAATCACAATTATTACATTCATATTCATCACATCATCTTATCACATGAGAATAAGCTCTTTCTAACTAAAAATATACTTAAAACTCTTATGATCCTAAGATTTTATAGTTGTTCCTATATAGGTGATGCCACCATATTTTTAAGGCGAATTTGATTGCGGTTAATTCCAAGTTATGGGTTGTTTAGTTCTTCTCCTTGTCTTTCTATTGTCTCGAAGCAAATGCTACCACTTTTCCATCTTACATTAGGATTTCTCCTAATCCTATTCCTGATGCATTGCTAAAGATCGTAAACTCGGCTTCCTCAATAAGTATGGTAAGAATGGATCCACTAGTCAACCTCCTCTTTATTTCCTGGAAGCTCTGTTTACATTTTTTTGTTCACTCATATTTTCTTCATTTCTTAGTGAGAGCTGCGAGACCAAAAAATTATGCTTTAATTGTTGTAGCATCCACTAATATTACTCCTCTAGACACTACACGATTGAGAAATTTCACCTCATTAAGCAAAAAACCCACATTGAAAACTTCGCGTAGAGTTTATGCTCTTTTAATATATGTAATACAACTTCTAAATAGTGTTAATGCTCCTTCTTGGATTTGAAATACACCACCAATATGTAGTCAATGAAGGCGATTATAGATTTATCAAGAAAATCTTTGAACATCAATTCATTATGTCTATAAATGTCGTAGGGAGCATTTATCAATCCAAATGGCATTAACACGAACTCGTAATGTTTATAATAGGTTCTAAAGGTCATCTTTGGGATATCACCATCCTTAATATTTAGTTGGTGATATGCCTATCGCATGTCGATCTTTGAAAAAATTGTTGCTCCTCTCAATTGATCAAACCAATCATCAATTCTCGAAAGAGGATACTTGTTATTCAATGTTACTTTGTTCATCTCACGATAGTCTATGCACAATCACATCATTTCATCTTTCTTCTTTACAAAAAGGACTGGTGCTCCTAAAGGGAATGACTTTGTCATATGTATCCTTTCTCTATTATCTCACGTAGTTGGGTCTATAACTCTTTTTTGTTCTACTGGTGTCATTCGATAGGGTGCCTTAGATATAGGCATTGTCCTTGGTAGAAGTTCGATCTCAAAAGTAATGGCTCGATCTGGCGGCAAACCCTAGTAATTCTTTTGGAAATACTTCGACATAATTTTTTACCACTAGTACATCTTCTGGCCTAATTTTCTTTCCTATCGTTAGACCTACCATGTTAGTAAGATAGCCGGTACAACCACAATCTAGTAGTCACTTCACTTCTAGTGATGAGATCAACATTTTAGGTTGCTTCAAAGGGTCTCCTTCAAATTCAAATCCCTATTCTCCTTTTAACTTAAAAATAACTCTTCAATTTCTACATCAAATAGATGCATTGTATTTACTAAGGAAATCCATTCCTAGGATGATGTCGTAATCATGCATGTCGATTATAACAATGTTTACGTACAGTTCAGTTCCAATAATAATTATTGGTACTACACAACCATAAATTGGAGAGCAAAACTTCCTCCGAGGGAAGGTGATTCTAAAGATCTGATCTAATCTATCCATCTCTACCAATTTTACTAGAAAAAATTTGCGATGCAAAGAAATGGATTACATCTGAATCGAACAACACATAAATATTTTTGTTGGCAACAGAAAGCTCACTGTGTCTGATGTTCTAATTACTATATCATTTTTGGAGAAAGACAATATCTCTATGGCTTTCAATCCATCTTGTCCGATTATAGGATTCTCGATTTGGGACTGCATCATATAGAGTCATGGCCTTTGAGCTTTGGACAGATTGAGCTTGGTGTCTTGGTTTGCTCAGTTGATAGTGAGATGATAATTTAGTGATAAAATAATAATAATAGTTCGCTCATTTTAAATTCAGTAAGTCTCAATTCGAGTTATATGTAAGAAAATATGAGATTTTTCGATTAGGTGATCGTAAGCGAATAGTATTTCAATGAATCTTACCTTAATTAATGACATGTACAACTCATAGAATTTTAGCCCTCCACGAACATGCATGCATCCTTTCAGTTTTTTTTCTTAACATGCTCCAATTGAATCAAGTCAACTTTTTGAAGTTTGATTTTATCAAAATTTGTTCAAACTTTTTTTTACTCATTAAATAAATGGTCAAGCCCATTGTTATTGATTATTTAATGGATTTGCAATCAATTAACATCCAAAAGTAAGAACCGGTGTGGTCAAACCGCACTTATATTGGACCAAACAATTTAAATAATTATAAGATCTAATACAAATAATTAAAAAAGAAAAAAAGTTTCATAATTCTGTTTTGTTCTTGGTTCTTCTTAATGATCAAGTAACCAAAAATAATCGTGTTTAGAGACTTTAATCTCCATTAATTAATGCTTTCCGATCGAACAACTTCACTTTCAACGTAAGAGTGCTATAATCTTGAGAAGAACTTGAAGATAAGTAGTCCCGATTTTATGCAAAGTTTGAGGTTTAAATAGTTACCAGCGTACCCCGACATTGAACCAAATTCCTTTACGAAAAAGAATTTGGTCCACGTAAAAAAATTTGGATCGAATTCTCGGTCCTCGTAAAAGAATTTGGTTCGATATCATGGTCCGGTGGTGTTTCAATCTCTCCGATCCGCAGTGAAAAGCAGCTGCAGAAGGAGAAGAAGAGGGAGACTGCAACAGCATTTACATCTGGTTCATTGTCGCCCATCTATATTTTTTGCTTTGTTCTTGACTGTTGACTTGATCAAGGAGCTCATGTGTATGATATGTTAGAATAGGTCATCGTCTTAAATGCTTAATTTTAGTCGCGCTTGTTTGTCTTAGTCATTATTAAGGTCATGTTGTATATAAAATATTGGCCTCTTTTGTTTTTTTTTGTACAGATAGATAGCGTTGTAAGATTGTAAGTTGAAACGGCAGATAACTATAATAACACGAGGGAACGGGGCTGGAAACTACCCAAAATAGATCTTGGACTTGGCGTAGGGTGGGTCAAAACTAGTTTAATCTGTTCCTGTACATGTTCATTGCATTCCATGTGAGCAGTATATATCATTGTCTATTTCTTTATTCTATAGACCATTTAGATGAGTAATTATATAATATAGTAGAAATTTGGGAATGGCTCATCTTTATGTTATATTGAGTGTATATACTTTATTTCAAACAAGAATTTCTCCAGTCCTACACATAAATCAAAACATAGAAAAAGGAAAAAAAACAAAACAAAACAAAACAGAGAAGAAGAGAGAAAATGGGAATCAGATCTTATGTAACGATTTATGAAGTATTCTGCAGGCAAGTAGGAAGCTTAGTATACAATCAAAAATCTATAATTTATTAGCTTATGGAATCATTCCATAATTTGATTTCGGTTTGAATAGTCTCCATTTAATTTTTTATTTTCTCATGCACAAGAAATGTGATTGATATTAAAATTAAAATAACATTCAACGTACGCAAAGTCTCGTAGTTATGCATGGAATTCAACAATTCAGGCCAATCAATAATTACTAAAATACCACCATCAGCTGCCTATATAAAGGAGATCCATTTCCTCCACTTCTCACCATCAAATTTGTATACCACACAGAAATCTCTCCACTCCCAGATCAAATCAGAGAGAATTTAGAGTTGTTTTCTGCTTTCAAAAAAACAAAAAAATGGTGGGAAGAACGATTGAAAAGAAAGTAAATGGGGGTGAGAAAAATGAGATTGATGTTGGTTCTACAATCACAATTAAGGGAATTCTCAGCTTGCTAAAGGAAAATGTCGATGAAAATGAGGATCGACGACTGATTTCTCTGGGTATGGGTGACCCTTCTGTTTATTCTTGCTTTAGGCCAAGTCAAATTGCAAAAGAAGCCATTGTTGATGCTTTTAACTCTGAAAAGTTCAATGGATATGCTCCTACTTCTGGTCTTCCTCAAACAAGAAGGTTCAATTATTTTCTTTTTACTTATTGTTCCTCACATTAATTTCCAAAGTTTCAATTCCATATTACCATTCCATACAAACTAACATATACTAAAATTATATATAACATCCGGTTTCAAAGTTGACCAAAATTAATGACATATAGTATTATATTTATAACTTACTAAAAATTTTCATTTTAACAGTGCTGTTGCTGCATATCTGTCCCGTGATCTTCCATACGATTTGACAGATGATGATGTTTTCATCTCATCTGGCTGCACGCAAGCAATAGATGTCGCTTTGGCTATGTTGTCGTACCCTGGTGCAAATATCTTGCTTCCAAAACCAGGCTTTCCAATCTATGAACTTTCTGCCGCTTTCAAAAAGCTAGAAGTTCGTCATTACGACTTGCTTCCCGAAAGAGGCTGGGAGGTGGATTTTGATGGCATAGAAGCTCTTGCCGATCATAATACCGTCGCTATAGTAATTATAAACCCCGGAAATCCTTGTGGAAATGTGTACAGCTACCACCATTTGAAGAAGGTAAGTGCAATTTTATAACAATTACGGAGAAGTTATTAAATACATAAGCGATGACAATATATATACCATCTAAAACATTGTTCCTTTTGTTTTGCATTTACAGATTGCGGAAACAGCGAAAAGGCTCGGGACTATTGTGATTGCCGATGAAGTTTATGGACATCTAGCTTTCGGAGGAAAACCCTTTGTGCCAATGGGAGTTTTTGGGTCTATTACTCCTGTTCTTACTCTTGGATCTCTATCAAAGAGATGGATGGTACCTGGATGGCGCCTTGGCTGGTTGGTGACAAATGACCCATGTGGAGTGTTTAGACAACCTAAGGTATACCTTTTTTTATATATTTTATTATCATTATTTTTTAATCTGCCTTATATGTAAGGTATTAATTTTCATTAGTTTATATATAAAATATGTGCTTATTAATCTATATTTTCTTCTCACAGGTTGTGGAACGTATCAAGAAGTACTTTGATACTTTGGGAGGCCCTGCTACATTCATTCAGGTATTGAGCATTTTGATACTTTTGTACCAACCTGTTTGTCACCATCTCCATGATTAATGCTAATTATTATTATTATTGTGTATTAATTAAATTAGGCTGCCGTTCCACACATCCTTGAGCAAACAGATGAAGTGTATTACAAGAAAACACTTGGAATATTGAAGCAAAGTTCAGAAATGTGTTGCCAAGGTGTAGAGAAAATAGCATGCCTCACGTGCCCTTACACACCAGAAGGGTCTATGTCTGTAATGGTGAAGTTAAATCTGGATATAATTGATGACATCAGTGATGATATTGATTTCTGCTTCCAGTTGGCTAAAGAGGAGTCAGTGATTCTTCTACCAGGTTAGGAAATTGATATTTGAGTTTCACTAGATGTCTTTTTAATAAGTTTGTATGTCGCAACTTACAGATAAAAATGTTATTTCTTTCACAGGAATCACAGTAG
Source organism: Coriaria nepalensis (assembly GCA_027186245.1). Classification (NCBI taxonomy): domain Eukaryota; kingdom Viridiplantae; phylum Streptophyta; class Magnoliopsida; order Cucurbitales; family Coriariaceae; genus Coriaria; species Coriaria nepalensis. Next base: position 8,631,550 of record CP114495.1, on the reverse strand, counting down.
GATTGAAAAACTGGCTTCGGATTACTTTCGCAGTTGAACCATCATCTTTGAGAGAAGCTTTAGGAAGGATCCAATCTTTCTGTGATCGACATACCAATCAGTTGTATGAGATCTAAGGAGAAATTAATTAGTATCAAAGTAATGTGTTTATTTATTAATTACTGATTTATAATCCTTAATAAGAAGGATTTTCTTTTCTTAATTACTATGCAATTAAATGAATTGTAACTTAAATTGCTTACTAAACTTGATACCAAATTATTATTTTTTTAACATGCTCCAAGTGAATCAAGTCAACTTTGAAGTTTGATTTTATCAAAACTTGTTCAAACTGTTTTACTCATTAAATAAATAGTCAATACAAATATTATAAAAAATAAAAAATAAATAATCTTTTCTATATGTTCGACATATTTAAAGCTTTTGAGTCTACAATATTTTCAAAGGGTAAATATGTCGGATAAAAAAATTAGAAAGCTTACCATTGAAAACCTAAAAGCTGAAAAAACTTTTTAAGAACAAGGAAATAAATATATAAAAAAAAGTGTGAAAATAATTCTGAAGAGATGAAAATGGTCAGCTCCCAAGCAAGGACCTTTAGATGTTATCTTAATGATGGATAAGAGATTTATTGTTAAAGTGGGAGCAACTAAAACGTCTAATAAATTAAGGGCAGTGGTCGAAGAGACACTACCAGTATGAGTGATGGAAATGGAGGCTCCATTACCTACAGTAACACAATCCTTACCATTATATGCACCTGCTTTGTATAATTGATTTGCATCGTGAGTCATGTAAGTGGAAGCACCAGTATCAACAAACCAATCTGAAGAGTGACTATCATTTAGAGAGCAATTTGAGAATGCCTCAGCAATGTTGGCAAAGTTAATGTTGCGAGAGTAATGTTCAAGACATGCAGAAGCATAATGACCTTCAGCACCTACTGTTACACAATCCAAATCACAAAAATGCACTTCTTGTTCTACTGATTTGTTTCGTGTTAGTGTTCATGCATTGTCTTCCTTGTAGGATTCTCAAGTCGCATCTTCCTTGTAGTATTTCTCTTCGGCAAGCACTGTGTATTCATCATCTCTTGCCTTTTGGGCCGAGTTATTATCAGATGTTCCATAGCCCTCATCACTTGCTTCGTGATCTTAGCGTGCTACGGTTACTATTACTTCACCATCTCATCCCATGATCACACATGCTAAAGCTAGTATTTTCAAGCCTAAAGATTCAACTCATCTAAACATTGAGGCACGATGTGACAATGTGAAGATCAGTGGAGATATAAAGTCGAACAATTATTAGAAAATTATAAGGAGACTGATCTTCACCCAGCTATAACACTACCCGAAAACAAACCGAGTAATTATATAGGCCCAATTTCAAGCCATTCAAGTCAGAAGATAGTCCAGTACAATAAGAATGTTGTTGGACCAGATCAAGGAAAAGCGGGATATAATCTTCCCATGTCAATGGAAGATCCTACAAAATTGTAAATCAATGCAAATCCCCAACAATCAAGCAAGGAAAATATCTCACAATCAAGCAATATTTTTCAATGGTAATCACAAGGAAATAGGAAAAGTTTTCAATTATAAATATAGATGATTGGTTTACGTTTTGTAATCGACTCATATTCGAATACAAATTTATTTTTCACATTATTTCTTATCTCTACATTTGTATTTTTCCTCTATTTTTTTAAGATTATTTTAATCGATCATTTCATATTATTATTTCGTAACTCATTAATTAAATAATTGATATAAATAATTATCGTCTCTCCAATTTATCTAAATTTAGCTAGTACTCTTACTTTCATTTTTTTTAAAACTATTTTAATTAGAAATTTCACTTAAAAAACATTAATTAAAAAAAAAAAAAAATCTCAAGCAGAAAAAAAGAGAGAGGAAGAATTGACTGTTTTTATGTCCAAGGCATGTCTCGGCCATGCCAGAAAGCGTCGTCATCTTTTAACTGGACTATTAGGCTACATCGACACGTCGTCATGGGATTTCCTTTTTAAATATCAATGACAGTGCGACCTGTAAAAGAAGGCAGGACGTCAGCTACTTAAATTACGTAGCAATGAACTTATCAACAGCTTGCAAGCCCTGAAAGTATTAGGATGATGTATTAACTTTTGAAAAAATAAAAAATAAATTAAATTAAATTAAATTAAAAAAAGCATATATATTCAATCATTCCCTCTTAAGACATGTATAAGAAGTATTTCAATTACATAATGGATTAGCCTAATATTATATAGAATTCTTATTTATATTTAAAAATAAAACGGTAATAAATAAAGTGATTTATATCTTTCTTATATATTATATTATTAAGATTGACGCTTCTGATATATTATAATATCCTCCGCATTATTTACCTAACTCTTGGAAACAATTTTCACATTTTGAAAATTTTACACCTTCATCAAAAAAATATGTAACCAATTAAGCTTTTATCCTTATCCAGACAGCATTCATGTTGAACTTATTACCATATTAATGCGTGGATCAAGTGGATATGTGAAATTTCAAGCTTATTGAAAGAATTTTGAAAATACAATTTGGTCAGAATGTTGACAATCTGCAGAACCAAATGCTTGATCCATTCAAATAGTTCAAACGCGTACAGTACTTTAAACTGGATTTGAATTTGATTTTTTACGAGTCCAAGTCTAAAGTCTATTCAATTATTCAATCTTTGATATAATGTTGTTGAATCCGTTTTTCTTTACTTCGTTTCAAAGCATATCATGCCTGTTCTCAATTGTATATTTTATATCATTTGGCGGGGTCAGGATATTGGTATAGTGGGGATGAGAAAATGATAAGAGATACGGGATCGAAATGATAAAAAAATTTCTTCGCCTAAACAAGTACTTCAAATGTATGTACTTGTCGACAAAAAAAAAAAAAAAAATCTAAAGTAAAAAAATGATATTTCACAAAAAGTAAATACTAACTATGAGTTGATGATTAATTATAGGTCTATTGTCACAAAAGTTGTAATTTTAAATGTTTGAGAATGACCCTTTTTATTTATTTATTAGATATCTTTATATGAATATAATTATGATCTAATAATCATATGTTAAATTAAATATTATCAATATTATTATATATTATATCATCAATTATATACAAAATGATATTATTTATAATCTGATTTTATTTGCTACATTTAGAAAGAAAAAAAAAAAAAAACAATCATTTTTCTTTTCATTTAAAACTTCTTCAACCTTTCCCATAAGTTTTGTCGTCACTTTTTGGAAAACGTACTTGCAGAAGATCAATTCTATTTTAGCCTTAAAAAAAAAAAAAGAAGATCAATTCCTTGCCTTCTTTACTAGGTTGCAATGTCAATCACTCAAAGTCTCATTGTAAATTGTCAAACCAGAGGCTGCTGTAATTGCAATCTAACAAATATATATATATATATATATATAATTTTTTACTTTTTATTTTTCCTCGCAAGACAAAATGGGGCATGTATTGAAGTCGATAGTTGTGCCAGTCAAAAGACACAAAGTAAATTAATGCCAGATAAATGTAAATAAAATATTAAAGCAAGTTCTTATGCAATAATAATTACATAAAATCATGCTGCATGTTGTCAAAAACACAGCTATCTTGGTGTTTTCTTTCATGAATCATGCAAGAAGGCAAGAATGATTTTTTTTTTTTTTTTTTTTTTTAAGATTTGAATTCCGGAAAATTTTGACTGATACGAACTCATGACCTTCGTTTGGAAGTAATATCAACTGCCGATTTAGTTAAGGTCACTGGTTAAGAAGACAAGAATGATTATTATAAGCTAACTATTTTAAACCTAAAACTTTGCATATAAATAGGGACTGTTTGCCTTCAGTTTCTTCTTAAGATTTATAACTTGTACTCAAGCACCCACTCAACTAATCTCATTTTCAAGATCAAGACAGGATGGAAAGTTGGTTGGTGAGATATGGGATGGATGCTTCCTCTACTATTACCATAAAAGGGATTCTGGGTATGTTAAAGCAAAATATTGATGAGAACGATGATAGAAGAGTGCTTTCACTGGGAATGGGCGATCCTTCTATTTATTCTTGCTTTCGAGTTAGTGACGTTGCTGAAGAAGCTGTTCTTGATACGTTTGAATCTCATAAGTTCAATGGTTACGCTCCTACTCCTGGGCTTCCTCAAACAAGAAGGTTACTGTTTACCTCTTTCTTAACTTGTCTTAATTTTCGTAAATTGTCCTTATACTCAACTTAAGGGATAATCAATTATGATTTTCTATACTCTCAATGAACGTGAACTATTCATATGGTTTCAACAGTGCTGTTGCTGAATACTTGTCACGTGATCTTCCATACAAACTGACATTTGAAGATGTTTTCATAACATCTGGTTGCACACAAGCAATCGATGTAGCTTTGTCAATGCTTGCTTTTCCTGGTGCAAATATCTTACTTCCAAAACCAGGCTTTCCAGTGTACGAACTTTCTGCTTCTTTCAAAAAGATCGAAGTTCGATACTACGATTTAGTCCCATATAGAGGTTGGGAGGTAGACTTGGATGCAGTTGAAGCTCTAGCAGATCGTAAAACTATTGCTGTGGTAATCATAAACCCTGGGAATCCTTGTGGGAATGTATACAGTTACCAACATTTGAAGAAGGTTAGTACTTAGTAGTGTAATTTTTTTTTAATTATTAAAATAATAACATATTCAAACTACTTTTCTGGATAATTGATTTATTTTTATATAATGCATGCATCCAGATTGCAGAAACAGCTGAAAAGCTTGACATTCCTGTGATTGCTGATGAAGTTTATGGACATCTTGCTTTTAGAAGTAAACCATTTGTGCCGATGGGCGTTTTTGGTTCGATAACTCCTGTCCTTACTCTTGGATCTCTATCAAAGAGATGGGTAGTACCTGGATGGCGGCTTGGCTGGTTTGTGGTAACTGATCCACGTGGCATGTTTAAAACACCCAAGGTTGTCTTTCTTTCTAATTAGTACTATATTAATCTAGAAATGAAAAAAGTTAAAAGGCGGTTCATTAGACTACATTAGTCTCTGTGTTCATTATTGCTAATTCTTTTCACTTCTTTCATTTCTAGATTATGAAATGTATCAACAAGTATTTTGATATTTTGGGAGGACCCGCTACCTTCATTCAGGTTTGCTGCATCTTTTTCTTTCTAATTTTGAAAAGCAGATGTTCTATTTGGTGAAAGTTTAAAAGAACAGCTTCTAGAAACATGCAACATAAAACTCCTTAAACATAACTTCTGTAAGATCTCTCCTTTGCAAAATTATCTTTTACACCCCATCAATTATTCCAGCCATATGAACATGCCAATTAATTACTTTATCTTATAAGCTTTTATCCATATAACTTTTAGCCAAGAAGGTTCTCATATAATAACTCATGTAAGAGTAATTTTGTCTATCAGGCGGCAGTTCCACGCATTCTCAAGCTAACAGATGAGGCTTACTATAACAACATTACTACCATATTGCAACAAAGTTCGAGAATTTGCTACGACATGATTGAAAATATTTCCTGCCTTACATGTCCGACTAGACCTGAAGGTTCCATGGCTTTAATGGTGAGGGCCAAATGATAGTAATAATTAAGACTACTTTTTTAACCGGGCTGATACATGTTCGAGTTATGGGCACTAGAGCAAAACAACAATTTCTCAATCAAGTTATTAACGATTATATGATGTTATCGTGTGCTTGTATTTATTTATTTTCTGAATGCAGGTTCAAATGAATCTCGATTTAATCAAAGATGTTAGCGATGATATTGATTTTTGTTTCAAGCTAGCAATAGAAGAGTCTGTGATCATTCTTCCAGGTTAGAGAGTTGGATCATTTGTAGTTATAAGCAACAGTCAGATCATTTAATATCTTTTTCTATACAGGAACTGCTGTAGGCCTAAAAAATTGGGTCCGAATCACCTTTGCAGTTGATCCGTCTTCTCTTATTGAAGCGTTGGAAAGAATCAAATATTTCTGTAAGAGACATAGTACAACATCAGGTACAAAAATGCTCTAATGTTGTTGTTTTTTTTTTTTTTTTATAAAATAATAAATTTCCCAACTTAATACATGGTTCTTTACAATCTGACATAGAAGTCAGAATATTTATAGTATTTGAACTCTATTGAGAAGTCAAAAGAGATCATAGTTTTATTTGTTGATCAATTAATTAAAAGATGTTTCTTTGTACCTCTTGTGCAATATGTAATTTTGTTTGTTTGTTTTTTCTTTTTGTAATATTTATTGAATATAGCAATAATGAAATGATGGGCTAAAAGCTACATGCCCATTGAAGAATATGATAAATAATTAAGGAGGTCTACTAAAACAATACTGTTTTAGGACGCGAAGCAAAAAGAGTTCATCAAAGTGAATCTTCAAGTTGTTATCTTCTTTGCTTGTGAAAATAATGGAAAATTGGGAAGGAAAAAAAAGGTCATTAGGTAGACATGTATATGAAACACGTTTAGAAAAAAAAAAAAAAAAACTAATCTAACAATTAACCCCAGAGACTGCTGCTAAAAGTTGCATCCTTTTAGGAGTAGTTCTTGGAATTGATAAAAAAAAAAAAAAAAAAAAAAAAAACAATTAACATAATATTTATGGGTTAGAATTGGATATTGTAAAACTCAAACCAAACTTATGGTTTAAAAAAGTATACTATAATGTTCTTCCAGAAACTACATATATATATATATGTAGACACCTTGGATGTAGATGTTTTGGGACCGTAAGAGTTATAAAACTTACTATATTATTATTTGACGAACCTCCAAAAGCTTAGGCATTTATTTAGAAAGAAGATATAAATAATGATGATGCGATGTTGATATAATATGTGAAATGAATGTATGAATGTATCCTAATGGTGGGACAACGTGTAAACCCTCCAAACGACACTTCTATATAATATATCGTCAACTTAGATAACCTCCAAATAAATAAAAATAAAAAGAAAAAGAAAAAGAAAATTTTAAATTTATATATAATAAATCGATTTATTTAAATTATAAATTAATATAATATATATCTTAATGATATAAAACTAATATATATATATATATATATAATTATAATTATAGATTAATCATCTAACTATCTCCAACTTTATTAAAAGAAATTGAAACTGCTTTTAACATTTTAACTCTATGTAAACTCCATTGGAAAATTAATTCTTCTTTTTTGAGAACTCAAATTTTAATGAAATATTTATTAAAACGGAACTTGTGTCAAAGTAGACAAATTAGATAGATAATGCTTCCTTTATCGCACGAGTAGGGTCACTTCCACGTGAACACCACACGCATGCATGGTTTGATAGTTATCTCCAGTTTCACATCATTAAAAAATCAATCAATTATTCTAATTAAGACTACTTATTTACATGCATGTACATATATGCTTTCAAATTTCCATTATCCCTTCCCTTTCTCCCCAAATTATACACATAATATATCTACAGATGAAAAAACCTTCACCATCGTTTTAAGACAGAATGGATAATTTCTTGCACACCCAAAGCCACAAACACTCACCCAAAAACAGCAAAAAGAGGTTAACAAAAGAGCAAGGAAAGGTTCTAGAAGGAAGCTTCACATCCAATAATAAGCTTGAGCTAGAGCAAAAGCTAACCCTAACCCGACTAGTAAACATCCTGCCGAGACAAATCGCGGTCTGGTACCAGAACAGGCGGTCCCGGTTGAAGAGCCAGAGCTTAGAGCTTGATTATAACGCTATTCAATTGAAGATTGACAATGCCTTAGCTGAGAAGAAGAAGATGGAGAAAGAGTTGAAGGGGGTTAAGGAAGAGCTTGACAATGCTCGGGAGAAATTGTCAATACTTGATCATGGTTTGAGCCAAATCATCAGGCCTACTTCATTGCTTTCTTGCCAATATTCTTCTCATTATTAAAACAATACCAATTCATGTGACGAGGGTGGTGGCTCAAGTACTACTTTGCAAGGTGATCATATAAAGATGAGCTTTGTTGAGATCAATGCTGATCCTAAAGTTTTGGGACTAGATGGTGATGATGAGCTGATGTACGCTTGTTTGATGGGGAAAATAAATCTAGATGGGATTGATCTGAGATGGAATTAATGTTGCAATTGCTAAATTTATATATGAAAAACTCAAGTTCATCTACTGATCAGCTCATTTCCAACGTATTTTATTTAATTATGAGCCTAAAAAATTATTTTAAGAAGATATTGACATAAACTATCAAGTATTTTGAAGGTTGATTCATACCTGCGCTACGAGACACGCTTAAGCTAGCTGGTTATATGTTCATTGCTCTGGTGGATTTGGGCCATACATTGTTGTGGAATCTTCATTTGGGCCGAAGGAAAGAAACTTCTCAGAAGCTTCTCATCAGCTCCCATGAGAATCACACTGTTAATTGACTTTTCCTAACAATGTCGAAACTTGCAAGATTCAATCACTCATATATTCAATGGATCAATTTGCTTCAACAAAAAAAAAAAGTCAATTGATGTTCATCAATAAATGCGACCAAATAATTGAAGATGGGAAATTCAATCGATTGGCCATGTGAAAACATTTTGAGGTATTTAATGATCTAATGATAATTAAAAATATTAAATGACTAAAACGTCTACATTTTAAAGGGGACTAAAAAGATGTCCTATATTATATAATATATGAAAAAAATAAATAAATAAATAAAAAAGAAAAGAAAACCCGTTGTTATATTCTGTTTATTATTAACATAATGTTAGTTGAATAAGTATGTTAATTGTCAAATTATTAGTATATATATATATATATTATTTTATATTTTAAAAATTAGCATTTTTTAATTTGACCTATTAACTTTAATTAATTTATATTTTCTATCCTAACGATATTTTTTCTTTCTTTTTCATCCTTAATTTCACTAATAAGTTGTCAAATCAATCACCACCTCAGAAAGCAACCACCTAGCTGTATAGTCATTGTCCATTGTTCTTTTTTTGTGTCTAAAGGTAGCAATTCGTACCAGCACGATCCGGTTTGGGTATGGTACGGATTGTGTTATGTCGTATTTGGCACGGATTGACACATATTATGATCGTGCTTAAAAATAAGGGGATGCCATGATACAGACCAATTACGGGCCATAAATGTATTGTATTGGCCCATGGAATCGTACCCGACCCACACTGACCTATGGGCCCATTTTGGCACATGTGTCGATTTTGGAATGTGAGCCCGTTTTAACTCGTGAACTTGAATATTTGTTTTTAAAAAAATAAATTTAATTTTAAATAAGAGAAGAGTTTTAAAGTAATTACTAAAATAATAATACTGTTATATATGTTTTGTGTATTATTAATCGTTTATAATAGTTATTATTTAATAAATTAGAAGTTAATACCATTAATAATTAAAATTATAAATAAATTGTAATAGATATATTTGGTCAAACAAGATCTTACATTAAGCGAAATGTTTTAATATACAAAATAATTTTTGGAGAAAAAAGTCATAAGATTAGGAGATACTTTTAAGCTCGTGCCGTGCCGGCCCACGTGCCCACATGCATAGTTAGGCACGGCACGACCCTAAAGGTATAGGATGGGTGCCGGGCCATGCCATACCATGCGTGATCATGCTGGCTCAACTCATTTTGCCACCTCTATTTTTGTCTCTATCTTAGATTTGGACACCTAGCCGTATAGTCATTGTCCATTGTTCTCTTTTTTGTCTAGAGGTAGCAATTCGTGCCGGCACAATCTGGTTGTGTCGTACCTGGTACGGATTGACCCGTGTTGTGTCCGTGTCTAAAAATAAAGGCACGCCATGGTACAGACAAGTAACAAGTCATAAATGTATTGTGTCAGCCAGTATAATCGTACCCGGCCCACACCGACCTGTGGGCCCATTTTGGCCCATGTGTCTATTTTGGCCCATGAGCCCGTTTCGACTCATAGACTCGAAGACTTGCTTTTAAAAAATTAATTTAATTTTAAATAAGAGAAGAGTTTTAAAATGATTAATAAAATAATAATATTGTAATATATATTTTGTATATTATTAATCATTCGTAATAGTTATTATTTAGTAAATTAAAAATTAGTATCATTAATAATTAAAATTATAAATAAATTATTATAAATATTATTTGGTCAAACAATATCTTACATTAATCGAAAGATTTTAATATATAAAATAATTTTCGGAGAAAAAACTCTTAAGATTAGGAGACACTTTTGAGCCCATGTCGAGCTGGCCCCCATGCCCGCATGCATAGTTGGGCACGACACGACCCGACAGGTGTAGGACAGGTGTCGGGCTGTGCCATACCGTGAGTGCTCGTGCTAACTCAGCCCATTTTGCTACCTCTATTTTTGTCTCTATCTTAGATTCGGGTACTAAACCCATATTGCACAATTTAGATTCGAAACCCAGACCACACAATTTGGGTTTGAAACTATAATTGGGGACAAACTTAGATCTTCATCGGAGGTTTGGTAAAAGCTCGAACCAAATTTATGGAAATCTGATGAAATAGAGGGTGGCCAACGGTACTTATAGCCAGATGACCTCCTCTTTTACTTATAGCCTTTTTTTTTCCAAATTATTTATAGTTTAAATAAATATAGATTCAATGATTTTGAGTGTAGAGAGTAAAATATTAATTTTAAAAACATAAATTAAGGACCTACAAAGATTAAATCAAGAGTTTTATATTCCCAAAATTATATTTCAAGCTTCAACGAAACAACTACTGCCGAGCATCAAGAATCAAGCTCGAGTAGGAATGATGGGTGTGGTGAAGATAGTGTTGCTGATGAAAGAGAACAATCTGGTAGAAGCACTATCTTGCTTGTCCAAGAAGAGGTCCTCAAGAACTGTCTGGCGACGGCGGAGATGCGGCGCAGTCAGAGATCGCATTAACGGGTCGTCTCTTTTTTAATTTATTTATTTATTTATTATTATTATTTAAAGGGAAAACTCATTTAAGTTTTCCAAGAAGATGAAACTTTCAGTTTAAGTTTTAATATTTTACCGCTGCACCCAAAATCATAGGATCTATATTTGTTTAACATTCAATGGCTATGAATAAAGCAAAGGAGGTCATCTAGGTTGGAGGTAGCCGAGCCCTGCATGGTGAGAAAATTTTCAGTATAATTTACGGCCGAAATCTATTTTGAATGAATAAAAACTGACTCTAACTATCCAACCTTATTAAATATACTGAAGTAATAATAGTCTATTTTAAATATTTTCTCAATATGTTTAATAAGTTTGGATAGTTACGATCGATTCTTATATTTTTAGATCAAATTTTAATTATAAATTATATCGAATTACACTGATTAAAATTATATTAAAAATTAGACCGAGCAGCACTTCCGATCCCCAATTAATTTGGCTTAGATTGAATTTCTTATACAAACTAGATCAAACAAATGGTAATAACATTTAGTCACAGATCACTTGCAAAATAAGATAGATATGTTAAATTAGACACACTATCAAGTATCAACTGATAGTTTGAAGACCATCCTTAACTCATGTTCTTATTATTTATCAGCTCATCAACCACCTCCGCCGCCTTTTTGGGATCGCTTGCACTTCCGAAGTAAACATTAATTTGAGTTTTGGGAGCGTAATAAAGTTTGTTATTAACATGATCCATTTTAATTTTACCGGAATCAATTGCAGCAAACCCCAAAACTTTAGAAGTGTTTGCACTTGCTGTTGTTGTTGGATTTTGATGGTTGTCTTTCTCTGAATTCTTCTCATTGGAACCTAACTCCCCTTTGGATGGTACGTCCGACGCCGATTTGATGTCGAAATCATTTTCACTGGTCTTTGTAGCACTTGTGATACGTCTTAATAACTCACTAATTACATTTTGAGTTGCCGCCCTCACGTTGTTTGTATTCAGAGCGGACGTCTCTATAAAACGAATGGACTTCGACATTGCAAAAGATTTTCCTTCCTCGGTTGAAACCTTGATACTATTGGATAGATCCGTTTTGTTTCCGACAAGCATGACGAGAAGATTTGGATCGGGATTAATATCCTTCAACTCACTTAACAACCCTTTGGCATTTTCAAAGGAGGAGCGTCGAGTAACATCATACACGAGCAATACCCCCATGGCCTCTCGGTAATAGTCATTAATGATATTCTTGCAATGCCTTAAAGTGCTAGATATGACATGAAATTCAAACTTTGTGTTGTTCACATGATCATATTCGACGATGCTGCAGACACGCTTGACAGCCAAGTAGTTGAGGTTGAACATGTTCCTGCCTGCTCTAGAGAACAAGTTAGTCTTCCCCACATTCTCATCGCCGACGAAAATCACCTTGAAAAACGGATCAAATTGAGTGTTTCCCTTCTGAATTGGACCACCAGATCTTCCATTTGTTGCTATTGTTGGAGTTATAATCTGTGTGTATTGAAATGCAGCTCCAAATGCGGCCGTCACATTCATTGAACACAGGGCAGAAGTTTCTATGAAAAAAAGAGATTGCGATTAGCAAACCATTGTCCTTCAATGGGTGAAACTTGTCGTTGATTACCAAGATCTATTTTGTTACCCACAAGCACAATTTTAACGTTAGGCTGAGCTTGCTCCCTCAATTCTCTTAACCACTCCTTGGCATTTTCAAAGGAGGAACGGCGGGTGACATCATACACAAGCAATGCATACGTGGCCCCTCGATAGTAATCAGTAACGATGTTGGTGCAATGCCTTAAGGAGCCAGCAATGTCATGAGCTACGATCTTTAATTTCTTAAAATCGTTATAATCCGTGACACTGTTGACGCACTTGAGAGTCTCGTACTGAAAGTTGAAATCGTTCCGGGTGTATCGATATAACAAGTTAGACTTGCCCACACCCTCATCTCCGATTAAAATCAAGTTGATGAGGTAGTCATACTCATCTTTAGCTCCACCGTCGGCCATGGGAGTAATGTACACGTTAGAAGATGGATAGCCATTGTGCTATTTATATATAAAGCCTGGCTGACACAATTTAATTCGCAAAAGACTTTTCTATTATTTCAATCACATTTCCTATGTCTCTGACGTCTTAATACCAAACAAGTTGCCCTTTAATTAACAGAAAACGGACATATTTTCTCTTATGCCAAGTGAACGGGACAGATTGGGTGAAGAAAGTAAACGGAATGGCACATGAAAAGAAATGACGACAAGTGTACTTTCATTATCGGTGACATAATTAAATGTCTTTTGATTCTTTGTCTATCCCACTTGGAGTTTTCTTTTAATCACAATTCTCAAGTCTTCTCTTTAAATTACGCATAAAATAAAATAAAATAACAAGAAAAAAATATATATATATACATTTTCTTGTGGGAAGAGAAAGGAGTACCCACCGCCGTTTCAAAGTCAAATGGAGCACGTTCCATGTGATGGGGATGGGAAATTGTCCCTGAGACTCTCTCATATGTCCGCTATAAAAATATGAGAGATAAGTGCACACATTCTTGTTGTGAAACATGATTTACATCGCTCATATAAAAATAAATTTATATATAAAATAAAAATATTAATAAAAGGGAACATATCATTAATTAATTTTAAGTTAAAAATTCAAATTATTAACTGAGACACGAAACAGGTCAATATATATGCAAATCAAACTTTTATCATTGATTTCAACCTCATTTAGTAGTCAAAAACTGCTCGTGGAAAAATTGTAGGTAATGGGAAAGATGGAAGATTTATGGCAATCTTAGATCATCGGATACAATCTATTCTGCATCACCAAACCCTAAAATACATTAATTGGCATCCCCCCTTTTTTGAGATTGAGATTGGAATATAATAAAAAATTTTCCTTGAAATTTTCTTAATAATTTATTTCGGAAAGTTTAAGCTCATGTGAATAATTTTATTTCAAATTTTTATGGGTTATATAGGCCAATCATGCTTTATTTAAATATTTCAGATAGTTTTCTTGAATCAAAGAAGGCCATGTGAAGAAATTTTATTGCACGATTCTATAAGATTAAAATGCTATTATATAAATGAAACTTAACGGGGTTACTTCAAAAATGTTTTAAAACTATATTTTTAAAAGCAGATCGGACTTTATTTAATATATAATTAATCTTACGTACACACTTCTCAGCAACAGCTTCCTTCTCCATTGCCCCTTTGAACTTTTATATCTACCTAGCTCCTTACATCTTTGGATCAACGAACATGCCCTTAGCCAAAGCATTCAATAATGTCTTCACTCTCCAGTAACCTTGATTGAGAACTTCAATACTTTTGTCATAGCAGGAAGGATTGCAGGTTTCTCTACATATGAATTCTATTTTGGAATTCGGGTAAGAAGAAAAAACTCTAATCAGATTAATTTATACCATCCTATATTATTTGCCTTTTCTTTTTCCCTTTTTGGTGATTAAAAGTATATATCAGTTATTGCATGCTTTTTTTTTTTTTTTTTTTTTTTTTTTGCTTATGGATTAATCAGTTCTATGAGATAACTATATAATCAACAGTAGTACTTGAGCATAAATAGTTAATCCTTTCTCAACAATTGATCATGTATATATAGTCTGAAACAATTGGAGAGGATAGGAGGCTTTCTGTGGTCATGTGCGGGAAAGCGGATTGACTACCATAGAAACCTTGAAAGACACATGGAAGATTTGAAGACCAACGTTGGCACGCTCGATAGCCGAAAGAGAGACGTGGTTGCTCAGATAGAAGGGGTGAAGAAGTTAGAAGAATGTAAGAATTGGGTGGTCCGGGTGGACGATATAATCAAGGAAGTGGAGTCTATTGAGATAAAAGTTAAGGAAGTAAAATGGCTGAAGAGAGTAGGGTTAGGAGGAACTGTATGCGCTATGAAGATAAAGGTATCAGATCTTTATGATGAAGGTTGTGATTTTGTTGGCGAAGTTAATGGTGAAGAGCTAGAAAGTGGTAGGGGAGAGGAGTTGGTTATTGGGGTGAATGCAACGGGTGAGGAGGCGATAATAGAGAATCGTAATGGTGGAAGGAACGACGTTCAAATCGATGAATTCGAGAAAATTAAAGGTAGTGATGGTAGGAATAGTAAGATTGCTTTTGGGGTAGCAGCAATGGGTAAGAAAGCGAAGGTGATAAATGATGGAGGATCAAACAATGTTAGGATTGGAAAGATCAAGATTAACGGACAGAGTAGCCAAATGTAAGAGACAGTCATGATGTTATTTTGATTAATTTGATGTTCTTTTCTTAATCCTCTAGGGGTAGGGATGGATGTACTGGGGAAATTATATGGATATCCAATAGTAGGGTATTGATCATTTCATATATTTTGTGGTAGTAGGATTCTCTCTCATTTTGTATTCTGATATCCTTCAGATTGTTAACAACTTATTGGATATAGGATTTGGTAAAATTAAGATCAACTTTTTAGTGGAAGTTTATAAAGTTCCTTTATTAGAGATTTCATCAAAGTTACTGAAGAAATTGAAATTGAAGGGTTCATTTCTAATTAGAAAATTTTAAATTTGACCAATAAAAAAATTACTATTTCTTCTTAAGCTGTTAATTTTATTTTTACATGTCCAAGCACACTTTTATTGTTTTTCATTTCTCCACCCCATTGCTAGAATAAAAAGTTCCATTTTCCCACCCTTCACCACCATCGGTGGTAGAGTTGGCACAATGGCGGTGGTGAAGGGTGGAGGAGGTTGTATTGGGATTGGAGAAATTGAACAAAATGAAAGTATGGTTGAGAATATAAAAATAAAAATTTTAATTTATTAAATTGAGAAATTTAGATTATATCCGGCACTGGTGATCATCGGCGGTGATTATAGAGGAACTGTTGGAGGTGGTGGATATATATTTTATTTACCTCCGTCACAAAGGTGATGGTGTGAGGTTGATGAAGGTAAAATAAAAACTGGGATGGAAAAAATATAATCCTTTTTTTCAAAAAAATTCTAAATTGACCCTTTTACTTTGGTTTTTCCATTTTTCAATTTCGTGAAATGTATAAATCTTCAAATTTGGAAGAGGATGAGGAATTGGCGGTGGTAGAAGCAGTGGTGCAACAGTGCCAGGATGGGGTTAAACGATAAAAATTCTAGCAGAAGTTACGATAAAAATAAGGGATTCCGACTGCGCAAAATATTGGCCTTCCTCGGTTGAAACCTCCACATGATCTGTGAGATCCGTTTTGTTACCGACAAGCATAATTCGGATGTTGGGATCGGCAAGAACCCTCAACTCTAACCAGTCTTTAGCATTTTTCAAAGGTCGGACGACACGTGACATCATACACGATCATTGCACATGTGACCTTTTGATAGAATTCATTCACGATAGAAGCGCAATTCCTCAAAGAGCTAGATATGTCATGAACAATTTTCAAGTTGTTTTCGTCGCTACAATCAGTAATGCTGTTGACACACGTTTAGGGATCGTGCCGAGGGTTGAATTCGTTAATGTCATGACTATATAACAAGTTAGACTTGCCCACACCCTCATCTCCAATTAAAATCAAGTTGATGAGGTAGTCATGCTTATCTTTAGCACCATACTCAGCCGTTTTCTTGGGGTGATCGTACATGAAAAAGGTTTGGATAGCACCGATGCTCGTTCTTACAACATGGGTGCAATGATGGATATAGCCATATGTTGTGCTATTTATACACAAAACCTGGCTGACACATGATTAAATGTTTTATTTTTAACTGGTCTTTTTCAATCACTTTTCCTCTTTTCCTAGGTCCTTAAAAAAAACAAACTTAATACCAAATCAAAATAACACCAAAAAAAAAAGGAACATTTATAGTTTTATAAAACAAGTTGCTCCTTTGATTCGTTGTCTAGGCCGCTAGTAAATTTATTTAAGCTAGTTGACTTTTCTTTTAGTCACAATCCTGAAGTCTTTGCTCTTTAAATTAGACATAAAAAAGAAAGGAGAAAATGACATTTTCTTGTGCGAAGAGGAGGGAGTAGCCAACGCCATTGCAAAGTCAACGGAGCATGTTCTACGTGACAGGGTAATCGACTAACTTCTCTACAAATAATAAATATATAATGATCGAGAGAATGATCAATGTAGGAAAGGTTCTAATGATTGGAGCAACCTTAAGTCAGTCAGGTCTAGGAAGACCAAGGCCAATCAACTAGCTAGTGAAAAAGACTCGGAACTCCGAAAGTCATCAGCAATTAGTATAGTTTACCTACTATCTTCAATACCGTTGGATCAATTCATATTTGGAAATCAGCTTCCTCGAATCCTCAAGAGAATGGGACATATTTAGAGCTATCAATTCATGAAACGGTGGTAGCGGAGCCAAAGGATAAATCGTTTAGGGCTAACAAAAATACAAAGATGATGATATATATTATATTTTATAGACATACAATATATTAATTTGTAGAAATTTTAAGTAGCTCCCCCTTACCGCACCTTCCATCTACCAATGCATTTACAACTCTAATACCATTAGAAGGAATTGGAGGATTAAGCCTCATTTGGATAATGCCTTTAAGGGAAAAATATATATATAATTTTGAATTTGTTTTTGTTAAATAGCCTTGTTCATTTTGCATCCATTTTCAAACGTCGGATATCACTGCTGCCCGCACTCAACTTGCTTTTCTCAACCTCCATCCCAAACTTTTATCCTAGTCAAACTTAAGTTTAAGATCATTTACATATGATTGTGATTATCAATATAAAAAATCATGATGGCTTGATGGTCGGATTTAAACCCTAATCTTGTCATTTTTGTTTTTTTTTTTTCTTTAAGATTCGAATTTTGAAAAGAGTTGTGGTGATTCGAACTCATGATTTTCACTTTGGTGAAGAAGAGGAGGAGGGTTGATCAAGAAAAAGATGAATGAGAAATAAGAAGGAAAATAAGATAGTTAGATTAAACAAGGTTAAATTAGTAATTTTGTGGGTTTTGGTTTTGGGTAATGAGAAAGATGAAAATAGGGAATTGGAAATGAGTTTGAATTAGTCATATTCAGCAACCCAAGATTGGTTTACAAGATTTTCGAAAGTTAACATTTTTAAAAAAAAAAAAAAATTATTGCTTATAAGGCTATTTAACAGGATCAATCTATCAATTATAAATTTTGGATACCTAACCAAGATCGATTCTTACTCCCGGTGCAAGAAGATCCAATTACTGAACTCATGATGCTGAGTAAATGGAAATTAGTGCTTGATATTCCTTCCTCAAAATATAGTCCTATCTTAAATGGTTTTTATAAATAATTAATCAATTCTAAAAATAATCTTAAAGATAATGAAGTAATTATAAAGATAATAACAATTCAAACCAAACCTTAAACAACTACATTATCATCTATCAACTAGTTTAAAAATAAGAAAAACTACATTATCATCAATCTACATTATCATATTGTCTTATACTTATAATTTCTATTTGAACTTAATTAACAAAAATTCTCTCGCTAATTATCCTAAAATTTGTTATAACCCATTCCAAAGATTTTTAGGAGATACAAAAATATACAAGACTCTATGCATATATTTTTTCTAATTAAATTTGATTTCATATACATAAGACTAAATAACTACTTGTTTTATTCATCGCAATACAAATAATTTGTTTTATTAATTATATTAAGAATTTGATTAGTTAATAAGGCTCTATTTAATTGAATTTTGATTCAAATGAAGAAAATATGGAGCTGAAACACTCAAAACATGTTTTAAAAGATTACGGTACAATTAGATCGAATAAGCCCTTATGATTAGAAACAACATAATTAACAACATTAAGTTATTTGTTTCTATCACTATCGCACTTGCAATTTATTTAATTTAGTAGACTCTTCCTTAGTCACAATTCTCAAGTCTTTGCTCCTTAAATTAGCCAAATAAATATAAATAAAATAAAATAATAAGAAGAAAATAAGATTTTCTAGTGCGAAGTGAAAAGAGTACCCGCCACGATTACAAAGTCAGTGGAGCAAATTCTGTGTTAACCGGTGGATAACTGGTAACCGGAGAATGGGTCTTTTAGATATAATTAAATTGATTTTAAAATAGTATATTTTAGTATAATATGTTTTCAACCTTTCACATGTATTCCAGTTTGATTGTTTTATTACAATTCTTATTTATTCAATCTAATAACCATATTAGAAATCTAAAGTAGTGAAACAAAAGAATCACAATCAACAACACAGCAACATTCAGCTTGGTTTACCTCATTAAAAATCATCTTTCCCAGAAAGCTACATCTACTATGATCGCACCCCATACTTTACAAGAACGTAATTCTCCTATGATCGACGACTATGTCAATTGACCTAGTATCTATGTAATTACTACTTTCCTTTTACTTTTTTGCCTTATTGATGCTTGTACATAGTATATATTTAACGTTTACCTGATGAATAGAGCTGAGGATTTCACACTAAACACAAACATAATAAAAAAAACTTGGATACATCAAATCTCTGACGCGAGAACTGGAAATTAGAAAATGTCTTAAAATGTTTTAAAATGTTTCTAATCAAATCCGAAGGTTTTGAAACCTAAGATCCATTGAAAGAGAAGAAAGAGAAAGAAGCCGAAAGCGAGAAACATGATAACAAAGAAAAAAAAAATCAAATAATAGATAAAGAACTTTGGTTTAGATCCGAGGAGAATATATGCTTTTGGTCAGGAAAGAGGATAGATCACTAATGGTAGGGACGAGGTTAAAATCACTCAGATATGAGCTAGCCTCTAACATGCCAAGTAGATGCAATGAAAAACAACTAAAGCTAACGACTATTGACTATTCAAGATGGCCGGAAGTACATAAATTTACACTAGCATGCTTGTACATAAACTACCTAGACTCATTAATTAAACATAATCAGACGCTTTTTAAATCAAGAACATATGTTGATTTATGAAAAAGAACCAAACAAACTAAACTGGAATACTGGTCTCTCGAACTTATACTGAAATTCATTATGAACGTCTTTCATTTGAACACTACCGCCAGCGGCACCAATTCCTAGTATTGTAGAATGCATTGAACTACCGCCAGCATGTTTGTTAGCTTATGGAGAACTGGTGAACCGGACCGAAACGTAAGAAAAAATCAAATTTTTTTATTACAATTGATTAATAAGATTCTAAAAATATGAGCTTTCATCTTTTTTTATATATTAATTTTTAAAATTTTTATTTTAAATATAAGATATAATATTTTTAATAAAGATCGAAAAAGATTTACCATAACAACAACAAAAAATGATAATATACTATAATGAAGGAAAAATATGAAATATTAAACGTAAGCCGTAGTTGTTATCAATAGTGATGGGTTCTCTGTCCTGCAGGGATGAAATAGCAGAACAGTTTATCATAATAATAGGTATCAAGTGGTATAATGATATATGCAGCTGAAGCATCCTAGTTTATCATAATAATAGGTATCAAGTGGTATAATGATATATGCAGCTGAAGCATCCTAGTTTATCATAATAATAGGTATCAATTAGGCTCTTGCCATCTATTTTAATTGAGAATGTCCACTTAATCGATATTATGTAAATATTAAGATCCATTCATTCACATGTGATACAATGTGAACAACTTAAAAACATTTCTTTTAGGACATGAGTTTTATCGTATCGAAGTCGAGTGAAAATAGGTATCTTCTGATATAAATGTAGATTAAAATATAAGTTTGATTCCGTAAAGCTCAAGATTATGATTCTTTATTGGTATCATAAAGCCAATCATGCATGTACGTATAAGCAGAGTCGACGCAGTAGTTTAAAGTTTTATATATTGTAGAGTATCAAATAATTATGATATATATATATATATATAATTATTAAAATTTAATATTAAAAAGGTCTTTTATTATGTTTAGGATAAATATGAAAATTTTAAAAATATGAAATAGTTAGTAAGCTATTTTCATATATTTTATTAAAATAATTTTTTAATTAAAGAATATGATATTATTTATATATATATTATATTAAAAGGGCTTCAAATTTTAATTTAACTTATAATCTTGATTGATCATGAGCCGCGTGTATAAATCATTGGAATCATATTATTCATTTAGTTTTTGTTATTATTTATGTCAACATAGTATATATTGTGTGCTTTCCATGAACCATCTTCAAAAGGCAAAACGAGTACCATGTTCGTCTAAATTTTGTTTTAGATTGGTCTCCCGGCCATTATACAAAAAAAAAAAATCATAATAAAAAAAATCACAATCTCAATTGACGAGATTAAATCTATGCATAATTTGTATGATTGATATGTGTTGGTTTTGAATTGTATGATTGAGTCCGGGATAGCTCATGTGCAACTATCCTAAATCTATGCATAATTCATCATTCATTTTATTTTGAAGGGTGAGATTAAAAGATATATATATATATATATATATATATATATATATATATATTTCCATTACCATTACCATTTAAAGACAAATTTACTATTAAATTTTCCCTCCAAATTTTTTTCCCTCTTTTCTTTCTTCTTCAATTTACGTTTCCATTTTCTATTGAAAATATTACAAGAAGGGAAAGAAAGAAAAAAAAAAGATTTTAATTTACTATTATTTTTAATCTAGGTATTATTCTTTTTTATTTATCGTTACTTGGAGATATTATCAACATTCTTATTCAGATGAGTGCATCTTACTTTATGTTAAATCCTACTTTTATTTCTTACCAATATAAGTTAAATATGATACAACACATTTTTAAACCAAATATAAAAAAAACCCCTTAGTCTAGGCCACAAATTGATCGAACAAGATTCCAAGAACATATGTTGATTTATGAAAAAGAACCAAACAAACTAAACTGGAATACTGGTCTCTCGAACTTATACTAAAATTCGTTATGAACATCTTCCATTTGAACACTACCCGCCGGCTGCACCAATTCCTAAAATTGTAGAAGGCTTTGCGCTTCCGACTGATGTTGGCGTTCGATAGATTTCGTTTGTCGAATTGCTCGTCTTGCTTGAATCAAACTCCACTTTTTCATTGTTGTTATTCTTCATACGTGTACCCAGCTCACAACCTACTTTTCCAAATTATCCTCCACATTTTTGGAATCCAGAGCAGATGTTTCAACGAAGATGATAGATTTTGAGTCAGCAAAAGATTTTCCTTACTCGGTTTTAACCTCTATACTTTCAGTAAGATCTATTTTGGTACCGACAAGTTCGATTAGAATGTCGAGATTTGCATGATCCTTCAACTCCTTTAACCACTCTTTGGCATTTTCAAAGGAAGAACGGCAAGTGACAAGCATTGCGCAGTTGGCCTCCCGATAATAATCATGAATAATATCAGTGCAATACCTGAAAGATCCAGCTATGTCTTGAATTTCGATTTCTATTATCTGGCCATTCAATTGCATGATGGTCTTAGAGATCATGACACACTTGGTGAACTTATATTCATGGTCGAACTCCTTCAACCAGTCCCTAGATACCAAGTTAGACTTTTCAACATTTTGATCCCCCATCAGAATCACCTTGATGAGATTCCGGCCATTAATGATTTCACTATTAATGTTATCCACTTTGGGCGATATGACCGGAATTCAGCTTCATAGTCGATGGTCGTATGGAGATGCGTGCATAAAAATCACTAATCAAGCAAATAATTAGCTCCTTCAAGTTTTTTGAATTCTGTCCAGAAGTTTCAATGAAACTGAGGGACTCGCTTTGAGCAAAAGATTTTCCATCTTCAGTTGAAACCTTTACGCGATCAGCAAGATCTTTTTTGTTGCCAACAAGAATAACTGCACATATAGGATCGGCATGAACCCTCAACTCCCTTAACCACTCTTTGGCATTTTCGAATAAAGAATGGTGTGTGACATCGTACATGACAGCACATATCTGGCCTCACGATAATGATCTTCAATGATGTTGTTGCAATACCTTAAAGAGCAAGATATGTCATGAAATTCTATCTTTGTGTTTTCATCCCAATATTCTATAGTGCTGATGACTCGTCTAAAGGACTCATAAATATTTTGGGGATAAATGTCTCTTTGTGCTCTCGAGAAAAACTCAAATTTTCCAACTTGCGGATCTCCAATTAATATCTTGTTTAAGAGGTAGCGATAACTAGTAGATTTCTTAGATTGATCCACATGACGAAGTGCACCATAACCAAGTTCCCCCAATCTTGAAATTGCGGATGTTGTTGTTTGATTCACAGCGGGTTTCCACTGGCATGCACTTTGAAATTCTCTTCTCATATTGCCCAGAGACCAGACAGAAAGTTTCCTGAAACAAAGTGAATGGGATGTGGCAGACTGGTTTGCTTCCATTATCGGAACTCATTCTCTGTGGAAACCTCCTTTGTTAGCGAAAAGCATGACCGGAATGTTGGGGCATAATTCCTCAACTCGCCTAAACTCCCCTTGACATTTTCAAAGGTGGAATAGCGTGCTCTATCATACACGAGCATGCACTTGTCGCCTCCCGATAGTAATCACTAATGTTATCCGTGCGATAACTGGAAGAGCTAGGGAAGAAGATGAAGAGATAGAAATAGAGTCGTGAGGAGTTGTAAAGAAATCCAACAAATGGTACATAATAAAGTACACGCTTTTCAAACATAAGGATTTTCTTTTTCAAAGATTCCAAATGATGATACGACCTCCAATGCCGACAACAGTCATTTCAAAGATTTCAAATATTCGTACATCTCATACATATATCTTATTTTAAATTTATTACGATGTCGATAACCTCATCAATTTATAGAGTAATTTTGATTTTACGGGTCGATAAGATTGTCGGGGCTCTTGACTTTATAGGTCGATATGGTCAATGAGGCCTTCGACTTTACGAGCATAAACTAGTAGTTATGAAAGCCTCACCGATAGGTCGATTAAGCATTCGACTCTACATCATATTTTAAGTTCATAATGATGTATATTCAGTCCAATTATTGGTTAAATTATGTTAATTTAAATCATTTTAATTATAATGAGATTATATAACTCATTCAGCAAATAAAAAAAAAATATATATATATATTTAGAATTTATAAAAGTCAAATTTATGTTAATAATGATCTGGGCATGTTGTATGCAACAATTTATATTAATAATATCAAATTACACAATAAGTTTAAGTTTATTATAATGTCGGTGGGCATGTTTTAATGAAATTAGACAACTCATCAACAAATAAAAATTAAAATTAAAATGAAATAAAAAAAATATATAAATTTGATTTAATTCAAAATTCACAATTATTACATTTTATGCTCACAAAAGTTAATAATTATGAGCATTAACGTAATACAATCATGAGTGTGAATGTAAATAAAATACATGTTCAACGTCATTATCACGTAATACTAAAAATTAAATTTATATTAAATAATCAAACAAAAATCATATGAAAGCATTTGGACCATCCAATTTAATCGAATAGTCCAAATATTTGTGCAGGCTCCCAACCGATCGCATATATATATATATAATAATAGTTGAGTTTAGGTATAAAATTGAGCTACATGCGTATTTTCAACTTTCTATAATATGTCATGCGGTAATTTTACCGTCAAACTTTCTAAAATATTTTCATTTCATATTTTATAATAATTTCCTAAAAAAACCTTGATTCCATAATAAATTTAACATTTTAATTAGATTTTATCATAGTATTTCTTTTTTTTATAATCAGTATAATTTTATCATAATTTTTGTTTGATAAAATTATAATTTATGTAAATGAATTTGAATTTGAAATTCCATGCTAGACACAACATTACATTAATGAAAAAATAATAATAATATTGAGCTGTGAGAATTGAATTGATGTCATTTTACTGCTTTCAAATTAGATAATATGTCTATTGTCTGATACGTAATGAGGTGTTAGGGATGGAAAATTTTAATCATAAAAGTTGAGAAATTTGTTAATATTAATTGACACCTGTTTTTAGGTCATAGAAAAGTCAAATTCATCATTCGTTTCGTAATTACGTACCAATAACCATTTAGATGCTCGCTCCTTTTTATATACTTCATCTATGTTACTTCTTAGTCAATATTAGTTTCCAAACGACGTATCGTCTGGTAGGGGAGTTGAAGAAGAAAGAAGGTCTAATTTCTTATATTTAGAAATTCTAGAAATTCGGATCATCTAAGATGAAGAAGTATTAAGTGCAAATATTGAGTGAAATTCTTTCATGATACAATTTTATACGATTTGAGATTAGAATCTTATTATATAAATAAATTAAAAATTATTAAACGTGTGGTTGAAAACAATCAAGTAAATTAGTCGTAGCATGAGATACCACTAAGCAGAAATGAATCATGAATAGAGACAAGAACTTCAATACAAAAGTAAAAAGTGATTAAGTTTCGTGGTGTATTGTTTTCCATGATTGCGATATTTTCTTATGCCTTTTTCTTATTGATTATTTCCTTCTCCTTTCCGATCAAATCTTATATTATATGAGAAAATTATATACTCAATACGTCCGTAATTGATTATGAGATGAATATGGACGAGCTTAACATATATGTTCATTGTGCTTTAATATATTTTCCTCTATCAGAGTTATTCTAGATTTGTGATATCATACAGAAAACCATCAAGGAGAAGATAGAAATAACACACGATATATAGTGGTTCACCTCACAACGATTCAAATGAATCGGGAAGGTACATACACTTTAGAGCTCAAGCAAATTAGTGAGCCCGTAGCACTATAGATCTCAGTTTTTACAGATTACAAGTACACAATGCTTGAACAGATTCAAGCAATACCGAAATCTCAGATTATATGCATCAAGATAGAAAATCACACAGAGACTTTCATTAACAAAAGGAAACGGAAACCTTAAACTAGATCACTAGATCTAACCAGATGAATAAAGGTCAACCAAGAAAATAGGCAGAAAAACTGATCAAGAACCAATCACACATTTTCAGAAGAGAGAGCGAGAGAGAGAGCATTGAGATAACGCGACACTGAATAACCCTAATCGAGTAATATCCAGTTTGGCCCAAAACGGTCACACTTACTCCTTGGGTTTCGACTGCCAGGAGTTTAGGCCTCACACCAAAACTAAGAAACATATACAATTCACTTCAAATAAGTCTTCCACAATAGTTGCTTGGTACGGATCTTCACCTATGTTCACCGGGTGATTGATCATCCCTTAAGGATACAATGCCTTTCCCTATAATCCATTGAGAGGGATGTTTACATGTTGTTATTTGTTATTTGTTAATATGTTTAATAGTATAGGGTACTGTAAACCTAGAGTTTAACACCACAAGCACTCGTTCTAAGTCTTACTCAGTTGGCGTCAGGGACATCCAAAATTTAGATGTAGTGATATGACAAAAAGGTTGGGATCAATACTATTTAGACAGCGGCAAGGGATCTAGATCCCTAGCTTTCTTATTATAAGAAAAACATGACTAGAACATCGAAACAAACGGTACTAATATTATTCAAGACGACAGAGTGCGCAGGTAGTACTAGAAACAGTACACTGAAAACACAACTGTCGCCTTCAAACAGAGGAAATTAAAACAATTGGCAAACAAAGTCACAGTGCCAAAGAAACAAACGATATCATTTTTGCAAAATAACTAGATGTCGATAGGTCCATCAAATGTCAATGTACTTTTTCCACCTTCAATCTTGGCCTTTGCGGCGGGACCTGCTGCTCCAAGTCCAACAACCTTGCTCTCGTTTGTTCCCTTAGTGTTAGACTTACTTCCATCGATCTTTTGGTTAAATTTGATGTCGAGATCTTGGTTTTTAGCCTCATATTCTGCACCCAGACCAGCTGCTCCAGCCCCTACAATTACATCCTTGTGCTCCCTATGGACTGTAGTAACCTTCTTATTCCCGGTCATCCTGATCAACTAAGCAAAACAAGTGTACGTATATGGTGGTTCAATACAAGTTTAATCACCCAAAATAAAGAGAGATGAGTTTAGAAAGTAAATTACGGAAGCATTAATTAACTTTTGGAGAAATCAAGAAAACGTATACATAGACATATAAATATGTATATATATATATATATATATATATATGAGAACGTACCTATGATAATGCGATTCAACTCCTAATCAAATTATCGATTCTAGCTTAATTGGTATGATATTATCGGGATCCAAAGATATCTATTTATAGTTGAATGAATGGTACGTACTCAAGCCATCATTATACGATATTAATATATAATGGACGGTCCATATTCATCCATCTGAAAATAACCTCTGAGATTGGCTTTACTTCTTGTTGACCCTGCGGAGTCTTATTAAACATTATATTACAAGTCTTCTCGGTAATCATGCGTAGTTTTTCTGTGTGTTCACAAGCTTTAATTATTAGTGATGTGCAACTAAACTAATTAATTAACATAGACTACATTATATATGTAATAATAATAATACCCCTGCTAGACTTGTCCCAATTGTCACGTCTATATGTATTAATATAATTAAATACCTGCGTTATTTATATGTATTAGAAATTTATAACATAGACTACAATATAGCAACTAAACAAACAAAAGTACATGTTTTTCTTTTCTCAAATTGTTCTAAATGTTAGAAATTAATTGAGGATGATATGGTTGAATTGATGTGGAGTACTAACTTTCCTGATCTCCTCATCTCCATCGATCAAGTAGTTCGAAAATACGACAGGCAAAACTGACAACCTCGCCGGTCATCACTTTCTAAAGATCGACCGAGACAACAATCTGTATAACATAGACTACAATATAGGAAGACGGGAGGAGTTAGTTGTTAAGGATGTAATTGAAGCAAATGTTTATATAGGAATACTCTTGTTGTTAGACTTCGCCAATTATCATGTCTGTATGTATTAAAATAATTAAACGGAGAAATTAGGATAAATCACCGAGATTCGACATTTAGTATAAATTATAATGAATTACTAAAATTTTTAATAATTATAATAAATATCTAATTTCAAGTTTATTTTAAATATTTTTATATCGACGATGAAAGTTGATGATAATAATAACAAACTGCCGATATACATATTTTTAAAATTTATCCTAATTCCACCATCGGAAAAAGCACATCATTTATATGTATCTAAAAATAATTTCGTACTAAGAGGGCTCCCAATTTTGATTTTTTACTTAAGGTCTCAATGGATTGAGAGCCGTTTCTATTGGTTACTTAAAAAAAGAGCTGAAGGAATCGATTTTTTGTTTGAATTTGCAATGCACTTTTACCATTCAAATTGATTAAGTAACAAATATGTCCCGATTTGTAATATATTTCTTACCATTCAAATTGATTAAATAACAAATATCCATTTTGTAATATATTGAAAAATTAACCGATTAAAATGAAGAAGTAACTAATGTATTATGATGCATAAGATTGACGCATGCAGCTTGATTTGATATAATCATATCAAAATTTATAATTACTTTATTATATAATCCAAAAAGATAATTGCATGATTTTTTGATATAATTATATCTAACTTTTGATAATATATTACTTATGTTACATATTAAGATCCATTCATTTGATCCAATGTGTCAGTAATTGATTCCGTAATGCTTAAGGTTATGAGTCTTGATTGGTAACAAATGGCCAATCAGTCATTCATATATAAGTCATGGGAATCATTTTATTTTATTTGTGTTAGGTAACATTAGCCAATCATGCATGTATATTTTTAACATGCTGAATTCATATAGTTATCTTGAAAGTGGACTTTTTTTCTTAGTTCTTCTAAGAGAATTAAATGGACTTATCAGAACCTATGACATAGTATCGATGATATCAATAAGAAATTTATTATACGTGATTATTCTTCATTTATCTTAACAGTGGATTGAATCATCTTCTAAATAGTACAAAAAGGAGTATCATGGAGAAAGAGGATATCGGTAGTAGGTGGAAATAGAAATTGGAAAGATATAAAAATAAATAAATAAAATAGCAAACAAGGTCAGGGTGACAAAGAAACTGACGATATCAATTTTGCACTATAACTAGATGTCGATAGGTCCAACAAATTTCAATGTACTTGTTCCACCTAAAACATTGACTGTAGCACCGGAACCTGCTGCGCCTAAGTCCAACAACCTTGCTCTTAGACTCACTTCCATCGATCTTTTGGTTAAATTTAATGTCGAGATTTTGGTTTTTAGCCTCATATTCTTCACCCAGACCAGCTGCTCCAGCCCCTAAACATCCTGATCAACTAAGCAAAACAAGTGTACTTATAGATTGGATCAATACAAGTTGAAAGATTAGTTTAGGAAGGAAGCATTAATTAACTTTTAGAAAAATCAAGAAAACGTTTTATTTAGGAAGATGAAAATGAATCATTTATTTTATTAATTAAAGATTATTTAAATTTATAAAATCTAATTATATATGTTTTATTTAAAATCCAACTACTCTGGAAGGTGCAGATGGAGCTCCCCAAATCCCTTTTCTTTCCTTTTGTTGACCCTGCAGAGTCTTATTAAACATTATATTACGAGTCTTCTGATTAATCATGGCTAGTTTTTCTTTGCTTTCACAAAGCTTTAACTATTACTCATGCGCACTAAACTAATTAATTAACATACACTACAATACTCCTGCTACACTTGCGCCAATTATCATGTCTATATGTATTAAAGTAATCAAAAGGAGAGACTCCAAAACTTAGTATAAACGTAAGGCGGGGAGATGTCATCAATAGTGATGCTCAATAGGGAGTCCACTTGATCGATATTATTTATGTACATATCAAGATCCATTCATTTGATCCAATATGTCAGTAATCGATTCCGTAAAGGTTAAGGTTATGAATCTTGATTGGTAACAAATGGCAGGTGAATATATTTATTTGTGTTAGGTAACATTGGCCAATCATGCATGTATATTTTAACATGCTGAATTGATATAGTTATCTTGAATCAAGTCGGCCCGTATGAAGACTATCTGATTCTTTATTGGTTTGTCTAAAATAATTAAATGGACTTATCAGATGATATTAGTAAGAAAATTACTGTAGGTGATTATTTGTCTAAAATTATGTAATTATCATATCATATAAAATAATAATTGAACTTAGAAATAAAATTATATTATATGTATATTTTCAACTTCTGACAATATGTTATATGGTAATTTTATTCTTAAATTTCAAAAAATACTATTATTTTATATTTTCTAATAATTTCTTAAAACACTTTTAATTTTTAATAAGTTTTACATTTTAATTAAATTATATTATAATATTTATTTTAATAATTACTATAATCTTATCATAATTTTATTTGATAAAATTATAATCTTATATAAATGAATTTGAATTTGAAACTCACACAATATTGCATTAATGAAAAAAAAATATGTATTTCTAATTTTTTTCTTTTTTTTTTTTTAAAAAGAACATCTATAAATTAGTAAAACCATATTTCTGATCTCACTTTTAATTTTTATCTCTCTTATATATTTTTTTCATTTCGCATTTCTTCCACATTTAAATTTTGTCTCTCTTTATACAATATTCATATTTCTAATATTATTACTTTCTCATACGATGAAAAGTCAAAATTATAATCATGTCTGTAATTTTCAGGATGAAAATAAAAATCGGGACATAAAAGTGTGACGGGACATTCTTAACTTCAAAATAAATAATAAGTTGATTAATTTTGATATTATTATAATTAGTAAAACGGTGACTCTACTGTTAAATATAAATATTAAATAAATTTACTATATTAATGTTCTCTATTTGTTTTATTTAATAGAGGTTCGGGTAAAACTGGTAATTGTTTAGAAATTTCAGAATTCGGAGAATCTACGTAGAGAGTAAATATTGAGCTGTGTGAATTGAATTGATGCCATTTTACTGCTTTCAAATTCGATAATATGTCTATTGTCTTACGTTTATAGTTTCTTTGTAATTACGTTCCAATAACCTTGTAGATGCTCGCTCCTTTCTATATACTTGTAATTTCAAATTAGTTTATGAGTTGACAACTCATCATTTTCTTATCATTTGAAATATTAGAAGATTGTTTGATTTTGTACTCGGATTTTACTTTAAGTTTTTTTATTGTCTACTTTTCAAGTTTTTTTGGATTTTCTGTATTTTCGGTTATTAAATATATATATGATATATATTTTATAATTAAAATAGGTATGTTTATTAGTAACTATATTTTAATCTACTATTCGGATTGCATATGATACAAAGTTTTAAATTACCATGGACTAACAAACTTCATCCTCGGCCTTTCACTTTTCTTTGATAAAGGCTAGATAACATTTTCGGGACCTCTTCTAAACTCCCTTCAGTATTGAGCAAGCCCGTCCAATGAACTCCCCGTGTCCACGACGCGAAGTATTAGTAAAGTGGAAATGTTCACCGACCTTACCAGAGCATCATTATGGGGGAATGACATGTCATTGCTCTGTGACGGCCATCACAAGAATAGCATGAGGTCAGGCTCTAATCGGTCAACTTTCAATTCTCATAATCGATGCCAAACTGTTGTTGCAGGAATCTGTCTGACCGGCCGGTCCCGCTATATGCAGCAAAATGTCTCCCACTGAATTAGGAGAGAAAGAGATATATATGTAAGGTAATTAATGGATCCAACGGCCACGATAAAACCAGCAGTTAACCCTGATTTGGACTAAAGGGAGATATCCTGTTTATTGGACTTTACAACCGAATTTGGCCCTGGGCCAACAAATCCAAGACCTTTAATTGTTGTTAGTTATTTGTTAATATGTTTAATAGTATAGGGTATTGTAAACCTAGAGTTTAACACCACTCGTTCCAAGTCTTACACAGTTGGCGTTAGGGACATTCAAAATTTAGATGTAGTGATATGACAAAAGGATTGGGATCGATACTATTTAGACACCGGAAAGGAAGATCCCTAGCTTTCTTATTAGAAGAAAAAACATGACTAGAACATCGAAACAAGCGGTACTAATATTATTCAAGACGACTGAGCACGCAGGTAGTACTAGAAACAGTACACTGAAAACACAACCATCACCTTCAAACAGAAGAAATAAAACAATTGGCAAACAAAGTCACAGTGCCAAAGAAACAGACGACATCATTTTTGCACTATAACTAGATGTCGATAGGTCCATCAAATTTCAATGTACTCGTTCCACCTTCAACCTTGGCCGTTGCACCGGGACCTGCTGCTCCAAGTCCAACAACCTTGCTCTCGTTTGTTCCCTTGGCGTTAGACTTACTTCCATCGATCTTTTGGTTAAATTTAATGTCGAGATTTTGGTTTTTAGCCTCATATTCTGCACCCAGACCAGCTGCTCCAGCCCCTATAATTACATCCTGGTGCTCCCTAGGACTGTAGTAACCTTCTTATTCTCGGTCATCTTGATCAACTAAGCAAAACGAGTGTACGTATATAGTGGATCAATATTTAATCACCCAAAATCAAGAAAGATGAGTTTAGAAAGTAAATTACGGAACCATTAATTAACTTTTGGTGAAATCAAGAAGACATATACATATACATATACAGATAAATACATACATAGATATGAAGAGAACGTACCTATGATAATGCGATCCAACTCCTAATCAAATGATCGATTCTAGCTTAGTTGGTATGATATTATCCGAATTGTGTAGGAACCAAAGATACCTATTTATAGTTGAATGAATGGTACGTACTCAAGCCCAACATTAAACGATATTAATATAGAATGAACGGTCCATATTCATCCATCTGAAAAGAACATCCAACTAAACTAATTAATTAACATAGACTACATTATATATATACACAATTATAATACTCCTGATAGACTTGCGCCAATTATCACGTCTATTTGTATTAAATAAATTAAATACCTGCATTATTTATATGTATTAGAAATTTATGACATAGACTACAATATAGCAACCAAACAAACAAAAGTACATGTTTTTTTTTTCACAAATTAGGGTTTTCTTTTCTCTTACAGTTCAAAATATTAGAAATTAATTGGGTCGAATTGATATGGAATACAGTTTTCTTGATCTTCTCATCTCCATTGAACAAATTTATGTGCAATTGGAAAATACGATCGACAAAGCTGATAACCGGCGAAAGCTAAAAACCTCACCGGTAATCGCTTTCTAAAGATTGACCAAGACAAAAATCTTTGTTGATCCTATATGAGTTATGATTAAGGAACTCTGCAGCCCCTCTGCCCAAACACAGAGAAGCCCAAACACATTATATTTAGGAAGAGCTTAGGAACCCTAAATATCATATATAACTACACACGAAAATTCCTATTTTTCATTTAAGAAACCCTAAATTTTTTACGTAAGCAAATCCAAAAGTATAAAATTCTAAATTGAATACCAAACCTAAAATCCTAGTTGATAATATATTCGAGAAAAATATATATATATTTGCAAAAAAAAATATAAAAAAAAAATTGATAATAAAATTCGATTTTTATTTTTGATTTAAAGAACTCGTAGTTTATGGATAAAAGTAAGAAAATAGTATAAATAAAAAGAGGAAGATAGTAATTGAATCTAAATTAACTTAATAAATAATTGAAAATTTTTCTTTATTATAACTTTTTATTCTTTTTCTTACTTTAATTTCATTTTTTGTAAAACACTAAAAAATAAAAATCCTAAATCTAATAATACATAAAATAATAAAATTTCCTCTTGCTTCTTCGTTCATTATATAACAATGGAAATCAATATCATTCATGCTTTTAGAAAACGATGGCAGATGGGAAATCGACAATTAATTAAGAAGACCGTTGGAAGAGTAATACACTTGTATGACCTTTAGACCACACAGAAATGTCGGCGGGCCTTCAGATCTGTTTGAGTCCTCTTTATTGCTTCTTGTTCATCATCTTA
This sequence comes from Coriaria nepalensis, assembly GCA_027186245.1. Lineage (NCBI taxonomy): Eukaryota > Viridiplantae > Streptophyta > Magnoliopsida > Cucurbitales > Coriariaceae > Coriaria > Coriaria nepalensis. The sequence goes on along the minus strand of CP114495.1, from coordinate 8,597,614 downwards.
TCTATTTGAAACCGGAATTTTAGTTACATACAGTCCTGATTGATTTTGTAGTCAGAAATAAATAGTGGTGAATATTGAATATTATGATTTTAGTTACATCATCTCTCTCTCTCTCTCTAGTCTCTCACCCTTCTTTAGTTCTTTTCGTTTAATGGCAGTGCATAACTGGAGTAATTTCCTTCACTTTTTCCAGTGTTTGGCATGACACGGCTATTCTATTCAATGAAGTTATTCCACAATTTGAAGCTTGGCTGTCTAGTCATCACCTCTGGGGTGGATCAACACCAAAGATGTCTACCTTAATTCTTACAAAGAAAGGTAAAACTAAGTTCATCCTTTTCTTTCCTTTTTTTAAGGTTTTATGAAATACTGCGTTTGAGTTCTTCTCCCAATTATCAGAATAAAGCAACCGGAAATTCACTACTCAAATCTCAAGTATTTCCGGCCACATTGTTCGGCCAGCTTGATTCTAAGCCCCTCTGGTTTTTTTTAGAGCCTAGATTATTCAAGTCTGATTCTATCTTCGGGTTCTTAGGCCACAGGAATGATGCCAATGTTAAAGCAACTTCAATTACCCTTGTTCGGTAGTCACCATCTTGGTATAGATGACACAAAGAACATCACAAGAGCGTTGCAACAAATGCTTTATGATGGCGCAATTTTCCAGATTACTGGTCAAAGAAATCCTCCCCATTTACCCGAAAATGTCGAATTTTTGTTCAAGAACCGTGTAAGATAGCTCTAGGCAGGAACACAATCTGTTGTTTATTAGATGATCATTAGTTGATTTTGTAAAAAAATTGTTATAATGCTAATATATTTTTTCTTGATCTGATACAAAACCCTCTATTGTAAAAATACAGGTGCAATCTTGTCCTAAACGTCTGCTATCTTGTCGATTTGCTTTTTTCTTTCTGCCATGGTGGAGAGTTGCCGAACTTGGTGTTTTCGGGAAGCAATGTAGAAGATGAAGCAGAGAGTGAAATGATTGTTTGAACCATGCACTTAATAGTTAATACAACACAATCATGTTATAGTAGTATCGATATTGTAGTGTTCCGGTTCGTGTACTAGATGCTGGCTAGCTAAATAAGTTGAGATAGAGGCTTGTTCAAGAAAGTGATGTATTAGTTAAAATTTCTTCATTTTTCTTAGGAGGCCAGATGCAAACTACCTCTTAAACTATTGAACAGTAGTACTTTAGCACTTTGTTTTTTTTTTTTACTATCATCAGAGAGTAAAGTGGTAATTAGAGGTCTGAAAAAGAGGATATTGGAAACGTTTTAGGACTAAAGTGAACAAAAAGAAATTCGTATAGGGAACTCCAGTAAAATGGTGAAAGTATAAGGACGAAAATAAGAATTGAACATATTAAAACGGGAAGACGGGAAGACGAAGAAGGTCTGAGATACATATAAATGCTCGCCAAATACTGGAGTTATTTTTCTGGGAATTAAAGAAAGAGAGAGAAAGAAACGCTTCTGCGACTTGAAATCCAGAGCAGAGCTCCACTCCATCTTCATCGCTATTCCCGTTGACAGACTCAAACTGTAAATTTGAAAGCTCTAGCTCCGTCGAACCGGATTTTCTAGGGTTTATCTCTCCTATCCTCAGATATCTCCTTTCATTTTCCAACCTTCTTAATTGTGACCAGGTGAGTCACTAAGCCATGGTTTTAATTCAGGTTATATACGACCATTCGATTAGGTCAAGAAGAAGATCGTTGCAATACGCATCTTCTTCACAAACGATGAAGCTCTGATAAAACTGTGTTTAAGTGTAAGGGCCCTAGGTGGGAATTTTTTTGTATTTAAAAAATTTAGTGATTATTGTCATGCGATTTTCTTCCAAAGAAAGTGGTGATCGGACGTGCTCTAGGCTCCGGAAGAAGCGGAAGAGGCTTGATGCCATTTGTGAGAAAGAGTATAGTAGAAATCATGGGGATTTGAATGAGGGTAGTGGTAGAAGGGGAGGGAATGTGACTGATGATACAGAGCTTAGACGGAGTTCTAGGGTTCGTAGGGCCCCGGTTTTGCTTGATGTTTCGCCACAACCGAAGAGGCGGAGGATTCACAAGAATGTGGCTTCGAGTGTTAAGAAGAGTGCTAAGAGCTCAGCTTGTGTGAAGGAGGAGAATACACAAGATTTGGAGACTCCAGGGATTTGGGGATCGAGGTTGAGAGCAAGAAGTGGAAACTTGAGGTTCAGTCTGGAGGAGGAAAGAGGTTTGGGGAGAGGTAAGAGGAAGCTTTTTAAAGAAGAGAGAGTTAAAGATGAAGAGAATTTGGTGGAGGTGGAAATGGATGGGGACAAAGGAGATATGGAAGGTGGGAATTCTAGAGTTGTGAAGGCAGGGAGACGTGGAAAGATGAAATCTATGAATTCTTCATGGGACAGAGACAAAAGCGAGAAGAGTATAGAAGATGAGATCGAGAAGGAAGAAATGGAGGACACAGGGAGCGAAAGTGAGGAGGGTTTAGAAGATGACACTGAGAAGGAAGATATACTGGGGAACACGGGGAGCGAAAGTGAGGAGAGTATTCAAGATGAGAATGAGGGGGGAGAAATGAAGGTAATGGGGAACAATGGTGAGGAGGTTATGGAAAATGAGAATGAGAGAGAAGACATGGTGGTAATGGGAAACAATGGTGAGGATGGTATAGAAGATGTGAATGAGAGAGAAGAAATTGTGTTGATGGGGAACAATGGCAAGGAGGCTATGGATGATGAGATTGAGAGGGAGGAAATGGTGGTTTCTGAGAGCAAAGGCCAGGGGAGTGCTTTAATTTCGAGTAGTCAAATGGGTGTTGGAAATGAAAGAGAAATAGTAGCTGGCAAGCTTTCTCGGGACATTGACAAAGGGGATAAAGAAATTTCAGGTGGTTTGTATCCAGAAGGGACTGGTATTGATAATGATAATGTAGAGACAGTGGATAATGAGGAACTTGTGGAATGTGGGCAGAAGGAGCAGGAAGAAGTAGAATGTGCAAAGGAAGATGTAAATCAAACAAATGATGAAGTACCTGGTGAAGTTTCAATGAAGAAAGAGGCAAATGGAGGTACATGCGTGAGGAAGGATGTTGATGTTGACAAACTTCATATAAATTCCTTAGAACATGAGAATGGTCTGAACATGTCTAGTCGACTGCCTAGCAAGCAATGCATTATAGAGGGAAGAATGTGTGGTTTGTGTGGTGGGGGTATTGATGGAAAACCGCCCAAAATAGTTCAGGACATGGGTGAGAGTGAGAATGAGACATGGTGTGATGCTTCAGCTCTAGAAGAACCTAACTATGACATATGGGATGGTTTTGGTGAGGAACCTGGATGGCTTGGACGTCTCCTAGGTCCTATAAATGATCGATATGGGATTGCTGGAATATGGGTCCACCAACATTGTGCTGTATGGAGTCCAGAGGTGCGGTCTCTGAACTTACATTTGGATTGCCCTGTTTTTTATGTCCACTGACTGTTAGTGGTATAGTTTGTTTTTATTGATAGTATCAGAAATTTGGCATTGAATCGATGGTAAGCTTACATTTTCCTTGTTTTCCTTACTGACAGTCTGATGAATGATAGGAAGGCATTTTTGGTATTGTCAGGAGATGTATGATGATCATTGTTATACGTGTATTGCTCTGTAAATTCTGCATGATGATCAGCTTTAAGATTCTGATTTTGTAGTTAATCTATATTTGATTGACCAATCTGAATTGTTGGACATCATCCTTCAATATCAGTTCTTGGGTTTTCTTCATTTTTTATTTCCACTGCTTACTGTTTGGCACTTTACTTTTATGTAAATGGTTTCTTAACTCTACTTGTTCCATGTCAAGAGAGCTGGTGACCAGTGTTCTCAGAGGTTATCCATTTACATGATAGATACTGATGCTTTGTCGTTATCAGATTATTAGCACCCTACATGTTACCATCCCTAGACTTGCTCTATAATGGAACACATTATTAGGAAGTAAGCAACAACTGCTTCATTTCTAACCAACATTTTTATATGCTCATTTTCACATATTGTTACTTCTTGAGCACTCTTTTGGCTTGGTTTAGTTGCTGCTGAGAATGCAGAGATGCTTGTTATTGATTTATATGAATTTTCCAAAGATCATTTTACAGATGCTTTGGACACTACTTTGCAGGTTTATTTTGCTGGTTTGGGATGCTTAAAAAATGTGAGGGCTGCACTTTGCAGGGGAAGAGCATTGAAATGCACCCGTTGCGGGGGGCCGGGAGCTACTATAGGATGTCGTGTTGATCGGTGTCCAAGAACTTACCACTTGGTTGGTCTTTGACTACTCATTATCAGAGAAAGTTGGTTAACATATTTGTTTGTTTCTTTTATTCTCCTTCCCTATTCATTTTTGGGGTAAACAATTATATAGCTTCTACAGGGTTCAATATGTTTTTAGTACACATGGAGTCCCTTTAAATCACTGACTTATGACATCTGGTGATTTGCAGCCTTGCGCTCGTGCTTATGGTTGCATTTTTGATCATCGGAAGTTTCTCATTGCCTGCACTGATCATCGGCATATCTTCCAACCTCATGGCAATCAATATCTAGCCCAAATAAAGAAAATGAAGGCTAAGAAAATGAAGATGGAAGTTCGGAAGGTGTCAAATGATGCTTGGCGAAGGGACATTGAAGCAGAAGAGAAGTGGTTGGAGAACTGTGGTGAGGATGAAGAGTTTTTGAAACGAGAGAGCAAGAGGCTTCATCGAGATTTGCTGAGAATTGCTCCTGTGTACATTGGAGGCTCTGGGTCAGAAGGTGAAAACCTATTTCAGGGTTGGGAATCTGTTGCTGGGCTCCAAGATGTTATCCGATGCATGAAAGAAGTTGTCATCTTACCTCTTCTCTATCCCGAGTTTTTTGATAATCTGGGAATTACTCCTCCTAGAGGAGTTCTTCTTCATGGATATCCTGGAACTGGTAAAACTCATTTTGTAAGAGCCTTGATAGGTGCTTGTGCTCGTGGCGATAAACGAATAGCATATTTTGCCCGAAAAGGTGCAGATTGTTTAGGGAAATATGTTGGTGATGCTGAGCGACAGCTAAGACTCTTGTTTCAGGTCGCTGAGAAATGTCAACCTTCTATTATATTCTTTGATGAGATAGATGGTTTGGCACCTCAAAGAACGAGGCAGCAAGATCAAACTCACAGCTCAGTTGTGTCAACCTTGCTTGCTCTACTAGATGGTTTGAAATCTCGTGGTTCTGTTGTAGTCATTGGTGCAACTAATCGTCCTAATGCTGTCGATCCAGCATTAAGACGGCCTGGAAGATTTGATAGAGAGATTTACTTTCCTCTTCCATCCATGGCTGACAGGGCTGCCATTCTCTCTCTTCACACTCGAAAGTGGCCAAAACCAGTTGGAGGACCTTTGCTCAAGTGGATTGCAAAGAAAACTGCTGGTTTTGCTGGTGCTGATCTTCAGGCTCTATGTACTCAAGCAGCTATTATTTCTTTGAAGCGGAATTTCCCTTTGCACGAGGTTTTATCTGCTGCTGGAGTGAATGGCTCCCTTGGTAAACGCCCTACTCTTCCTGCCTTTGCTGTGGAGGAGAGAGATTGGTTGGAGGCTATATCATGTGCTCCTCCCCCATGCTCTTGTAGAGAAGCTGGAATGGCCGCTAATGGTGTAGTTTCCTCTCCTCTTCCCTCCCACCTTCTTCCTTGTCTGATAAAGCCATTATCAACTTTACTTGTTTCCCTCTATATTGACGAACGTATCTGGTTGCCGACTACTCTTTCAAATGCTGCTATAACAATTAAAAGTGTAATAGTTTCTGCTTTAGATAAAAAGAAAATGGCTAGTAATCATTGGTGGTCTTATGTTGATAACTTTATTCAAGAAGCTGAGATAGCAAAGGAAATTGAGGGAAAGCTTTCATCTACTGGTATATTACTTGGAGATACAAGCACTTCAGACCTTGGTGCCATTAATCAGGATATTGACAACAAGAAGTTTAAACCTTCCATAAAGCATAATGATGAATCTGGTACTTGTTCTATAGAACACCTATCATTTGCCTCAAAAAATAAGTCAGGCTTTCGTATACTGATTGCTGGAGGTCCCAGATCTGGGCATAGGCACCTTGCATCTTGCCTTCTTCACTGCTTTGTTGGAAATAGTGAAATTTTAAAGGTTGATTTAGCTTCAATTTCACAAGATGGACATGGAGACGTGGTGCAAGGGATAGCACAGATATTAAGTAAGTTCTTGTTTCTTTATCTTGTATATATTTTTCCTATTTCTGGTAACGGATAGGCTTTTCGGTTTTAAGCTCCTCATACTTTTCTATTCCATGACAGTGAAATGTGCTAGTGTGCGATCATGCATTGTATTCATGCCTAGAATCGACTTATGGGCTGTTGAGACGTGTCGTCAAGTCACCGACGAGGAGGGTGATACTTTTTCAACTGATGATGAATCTCCTGTGAAGGAAGAATCTTTTGTTAGACCTAGCCAGTTCAGCAAAAAAGAAGATGAGAATAGTTTAGAGGAAGCTGAATTTTGTGCTTCGCACGCCTGGTGTTCATTTGTTGAGCAAGTGGAATATTTGTGTGTGTCTTCATCCTTGATGATTCTGGTATAAATTCCCTCTCTGTGGTTCTGTTTTATTGCATTGTGATAGTACTCTAATTGTGTAAATAGAAGGAATCTTATTCGTCTGCTTTTAATGAATTGGATTTGTCAACAGGCGACTTCAGAAGTTCCATTTCCTCTACTTCCGGAAAGAATAAGGCAGTTCTTCAGAAATGACATTTCAATCTGCAGTCAGACTATTCTGTCTGAGCACACAGTACCTAGATTCTCAGTGCAGATTGATGGGAAGTTCAATCGTGATATAGTAATCAATCTATCTGCAGCAGAGTTGTCGAGGGATATAGTCCAATTGCTTGTTCAATTGATTCACCAAAAATCGCATATTAATCCACCTCTGACATGTAGTAATTACAGAGCTTATTTTATTGAAGGCAATACTGAGAGAGTATTGTGCAATGGACAAGAGGATGTAGTAAAACCTCCTAATGAACCTTCTTCACCGCCTAACAAAGGGAAATCAACCTTGCATTTAGCTATATCTACGTTTGGGTATCAAATTCTGCGATACCCACATTTTGCAGAACTTTGCTGGGTTACATCGAAGTTAAAAGAAGGCCCATCTGCAGACGTAAGTGGGCCTTGGAAGGGATGGCCTTTTAACTCTTGTATTACCCGTCCTATGAACTCACTACAAAAGGTATCATTCAATAATGGTGTAAGCAATGTTAAAGCTAAGGAAAAATCCGGTATAGTAAGAGGCCTAGTTGCTGTTGGTTTATCAGCATATCAAGGAGTCTACACATCACTAAGGGAGGTCTCCTCTGAGGTAAGGAAAGTTCTTGAACTTCTAGTCGGACAAGTTGATATGAAAGTCAATGCTGGGAAAGACAGGTATCAATATGTCCGTCTTCTATCACAAGTCGCTTATCTGGAAGACATGGTTAATAATTGGGCCTTCACACTGCAGAGGTACTGCTGTTATTGCCATGACTATCCTCGGTAATTTTCTTTCTTTTTTCCTTTTTTGAGTCTATTATGTAACGATTAAGTTATTTTGTTTCAGCTTAGAGCATGGTGCATCAAGAATAGTGTTAAATCCAGACAAAGAACATGTTTGTGATGATAATGGGATTCAAGGCAAGGAAAACAACAATGATGTTTCGCCCAACAGTTCCCATTTACTAGAAACAGAAGAAGGTTGTTCTAAAGCATGTACTGATGACTATGAGAAAGTTGAATGTGTTAATTTGTCCAAGGAAAATGGGGGGCATTTAGGTCACTATTCCTCTGCACCTGATGTGTCCACCCATTATGATGCAGCTGCTCCTACTGATCAATCAGTTGATAATGTTTCCGTTGAGCGCAATGGAACAATATTCGGTCCATATGAGGTGGGGAATTTGCAACAAGCAAATGGAATCGGGCCTAGAGATTATGTTCTCATTTCTGAAAATGGTCTTAGTTCTGGTTATAAATTATCCGGGGACTTAAATCTCAGCACGAAAAATAATGGGTCATGTTCCACAGAAACTGGTACTAGATCTGATGATTCCAGTGAGCCTCAAACAGGTGACCAGAATGTGGACCACACTTGTTCTTCAAGTAAAACCGGTGTGTCTACTAGCTCTGAGGGGATAACATGTTCGTTTCATTGCTGTTCTGATTGCCTAAGCATCCTTCATGGCTGGACTAAGAAAATTCTCTCCAATGAATTTGGATCGAATAGAACCGTCTTGACTGCAGAGGATGTTCATGATGTGGTAGCGACATTATATTTGGATCTTCTTGCTGCTGTAAGACAAGTACTTGTTACTGGAGATATAAGGAATTTGCTTGACCAAAACCTAAGACAGGGAAATTCGGATTCAAGAGCATGTCAGTGTAAAAATTCAAAGAGCATGGATTTCACGCCGAGAGAATGCATTTGTCATGAGCAGACCAAGAGCACATTAAGTGCAGAAGCAAATACCTCCCTTTTAAATTCGAAGTTTATTTTTCGAGATGGTGTGTTGGTTAGTTTAGAACCTGAGAAGGGTGACCCTTTACATTGTAGATATGAGAATCTATGCCTCTGTTCACTTATTGAGTTGCCAGGACCGACAAAATGGCACACATTCTCATCTAATTGATAGCGATAATTTACACATTTTGGGATTTCTTTAAGTGGGCATTCCTTATAGAAGTCAAGTATGAAAAAAATCAAAAGCTTTTGTTGCAGAACTAGCAGAGCCTTCAACTTTACTTTCTGGGAAGTAGCTCGGCTGTCTTACTCGCGGGGCAAGACGAATATGCCTAGTCTACCTTCTGAGAACTATCATTGTGAGTTTTACTTCCTTCTCTGCCCCCCCAACCCCTCCCTCCCCTCCTCTATTTTTGTGCACTATCTTGACTAGAGTTTGTTTAGGAGTGAGTAATCACCCAAAGGGTGATTAGATTTGGGTGGTAGCTCGTGGGACCCACTATGCCTTATTGATGTTTTCCATTGATCCTAAGAGTAACGAGTAACGACATGTCGTCCCACTGTTTAGATTTGCATTCCACTTCCTACAAAAATTACAAATGTTGTTTTTGTTTTATGTTGAAGCCATTTTCCTTAAATAGAAAAATAACCATTTTTAACATTTTCTGATGGTAAGATGTCCAACCTTTTCTATCTATACTTTTTTTTCTACCAAAAAGCAAGCTTTTTACTTTCTTTTTCTTAGGACAATGGGAAATTCTGGAATGGACATAGTCGAACATAGATCGGTCAAGTACAACTGCATAGAGCTTTGATATAATGGTGATGTAATGCAAAAAATAAATGAATATATTATATGCGGTGATAATTAATCAGTCATTGTCCAAGAATTTCTCCTACAACAAAGTTATAGATCAATAGTGACATAATTTGGATTGACTTTGAAACTTAAAAGAAGGATCCAACCTGCTTATCAAAAAGAATCAAGCATCAACGAAGTTGATATTAATCATAGAAAGCATGGAATAAGTCCATATAACATAATCTATTTGTTGTCTTTCCTTTTTATAATCCTTATTTTAGCTGTCAAGTAATGTAAGGAATAAATGAATAGAGAAAGGTAGGCCTGTTTTTCAGCTACATACAGAAGACCCTCGCATGGGTAGTGTGCTGGCATGACCCAATAATGTGCCTAAACAATTAAACCCTTCTTCTTCTTCTTCTTTTCTTCCTTTTTTTTTATTACGAAAAAGCCCTTCGCTCTCTCTGATACTCCTACTTCATGCTTGTTACACATTAAATGACAACCCACACAGGCAATATCCTTCAATTCTCTTGCCCATTCCTCATCAATTATATAAAATGGGGTCAAACTGCAATTTATAGCAACTTATTACAAGCTCTGTAACAGGTAAATGTAATTTTAAACTGGCGTTTCAAAAACTGTATCTTGAATTTGAGCAATATACTAAGTAAAGTTTTGTGGATCCAAACTGAAATTTAGACCTTAAATTAACTTTAGTTACAAAACGCGAGGTTTTTTGCATGGACGGGAACGTATGTAATCAGGAGCGGAACTTAAAAAAAAAAGGTTAGGGGAGGCAAAAAAGTATTAATTTAAAATAAGAGTGGCTGAAAATATATTTTTAGTCAAACTTTTCATGATTTATTAATAAAATTTTAATATTTTAAGTTCAAAATCCTAATTTTAATAAAGTTTAGGACGAGCAATCTCCCTTACAAAACCCTCCCTCCGCCCCGGTATGTAACTACGTTCATTCAGATCAATATGAAAATATCAAATAGGAGTAAAAATAAAAAATTTAAAGAAGACAGTAACAATTTCCTTTTCTAGCTCGATCTAACCTTAAAGGTGACAAAACATGTAATTACATAATCCAGATCTATACGAGAATTTCTCCGGAAGGGCAAAATTGTACAGATAAGTTTGCAAAATCCCACCATGGTAAATTGCACTTAATCCTAGAAAACAACTTCATACAATCCAATTCACACATAAATATATATATATATATGTGTGTTTTGTGAGATACAAGCTTTAGCACATGCCCTTCTTCTACCTCTCACATGGCTTCTCTAATCAGCCAGGTTACACCTTTCCTATAGCAGAAAACAAAACCAGACAAGTGGGTATTTTTTTAAGCTTGTTGGAAAAAGCTTAGAAAATATTTTGTCCAAGAGAAGATTGATTGAGCATGGAGCAGCAAACTGATAGCCCAAATGGATCATCATCATCCTCTTCTTCTAGCTATAAGAAGAACACTGTTGAAGATGTTGAAGCTGTGGATCTTCTAGAAGATTTATGGTTTTTTGAGAACCCTCTTCATAGAAAATCAAGGATGTCAAAATTTCAAAGTAATGGGTTTCTTGGTCAAGGCAATCTGCTTAGAACACCATCTTTGCCATCTTATTTAGAGATGGGAAAGGAAGAAGAAGAAGACGATGGTGAAGGGAAAGAGAGCAAGATTACTAAGTTGACCAGGCAATTTTCAGAGCAAAACATGATCCAAACAGGTTCATCAATGGAGAAGAAAGAAGGAGATTCAGGGAATAAGAGGAATGATAGTATAAGGAAGAGTAGTAGGAGTTTGATTAGGACACCATCATTACCACCTTGTTTGGGGAGGGAAAAGGTTTCTGAAGAGCAGGAAAGCTTTCCTGGATTTGGAAAATCCACTCACCCAAACAGTCATTCTGAGTTCTTCCAAACAAGATATAAGGTATTATTGCAATATTATGTTTGCTAATAATCACTTAGATCACTTATCATATAAATTTCATATATACTTCCTTTTTTTTTTTTTTTTGGGTTAGATTTATCATCTAAATTTCAATTTTGCTGATGTGTTGATATCAATCATGACAAGTCTTACAATCGGTTTTTCGTCTCGAGAATTCAAAATAGATATATATACGAGCATAATATCGTAAAAAACTTCGATTTTTGTTCATTCCTAAAATATTAAACTGTCTCTAACAATATTTCGAACAGTTTTTGTACAAACCTAATTGTATACTCCAAAGTCCAAACTTCAGTTTGGAAACTCTTCTTCCAAACGTTGGTCCATAAATGTTTAAACTTTTTGGATCTTTTTATGTGTAGGGGCGAATGGCACAAAGTTTCAACGTTCCAAGGAGCAAACCACCAAAGAGTCTAATGCAAAAGGCAAGAAAAGGCGAAACTGATCTTGAACATGAAGAAGTACAAGGATTCAAGGACTTGGGTTTTACATTTGACAAGGAGGATCTTAACCTTAATCCTAATGTGGTCAAAATTCTTCCGGGATTGAAAGAGAAATCGCCTGAAAAGCTCAAGCCAAACATGGTGAGAAGGCCTTATCTTTCCGAGGCATGGCTGGTTCAAAGCCCTCCTCCTCCCCCACCAATTATTCCATATTGCACAAAATCAGCAGAAGACATGAAAGCACAGATCAAATTTTGGGCTAGAGCTGTGGCAGCTGATGTCAAATGATGAGTGAGAGTTTAGAATCTATTTTTATACATAATAATATAACTAATACATATCTTATATATATATATATATATTAATTTTATTAACATCTTATTGATATCTTCTTGGTAGATGATTATCATTTTCAAAGTAATCCCATTGGGTTTTACACAAGTTACTAATTGGATGCCAATAAAAAGTAACATGTTCTTTGTTGGCTATGGCCAACAAAAGTAAGCCATTTTATCTTTATTTGTTGGTCCCATTCACGGCGCTTGACAATCGGTATTAAAAACTCAAGTCTGCCGCTGAGCAAGTGTGTGTTTACTTTTTTTAATCTCAATAAGGTTGATTTCTTCTTCACAAACAAACAAACCCAACTCCCTCAAATCAAATAAAAATCAGGACTTTCGTGGAAGATATTTACCAAAATAGCACATGTAGCCCTCCAAAATTTTGAAGTCCTAAAAATTGGAAGAAATGAAAATGTATTATTATCTTTTCCATCCCTCCCTTCCCTAAAAAAAAAAAACAGAGCTAGCAACAACCTCCATTGTTGCAATCATTTTAACTCAAATGTTTCAAGCCAAAAGCCTTCTTCTACCTTCAGTTTCTCCCTTCCCTCTCTCTCCTACCCACTACAAAACCTTTCTTCTCTCTCCTCTCAACTTCTCAGCCTCTCTCTCCTCCAGACCCATCAGTGTCTACTCCCCACCCAGAACCGAGCCACGGCTAACTCATGTCGCCGAACCCATCGCCACCATTGCTACGGCGGAGCAAGAGGAGGGTCCCGTTGAACTCCCGCCCTCTTCACCTTCCATCTTCGCCACCTCAGATGACCCTTCTCCGCTCCAAGTCGCCACCAGTGTTCTTCTCACCGGCGCTATCTCTATCTTCCTTTTTCGCTCTGTTCGGCGGCGAGCTAAACGAGCTAAAGAACTGGTAAAATTTTGCATTCTTGTATGTGGGTATGATTGAATTTGGATTTTACCAAATGGGTTTTTATGGATTATGTTTCAACTCCTTCTAAGATTCTTTGCCACATTTTTTACTATGGTATTTTGCTTGTATGAGTTCTTCTTAGGACTTTAGTAAAGTTGATGAATTTTGTCCTCAATTGTTTATAATTCCAATGGCAACTGTATTTGCTAATGATTCTAGCTTGCGAATTGAAGCTTTTTCTTAATTTCGGTAATGAATTTTGGTAACATTTTATGATCCTACGCTAAAGTTTTGTATGTTCAAACTGGACTGTGGGTCTAAATTGGAGATTAATAGGTGTTTTAGGCTTCAATTTTTGGATGCCAATTTGAGACTAAATAGATCCTTGAATAGAGTTTTGGATGCCAATTAATAGAGTCCAGTTAACTCAAATTTCAGTTTCATAAACATACCCATCAAATCTAAGCATCTACCCATCTGCTGCTCCTTTTGGAACCAATTCCAAGGAAGGAAAATGAGTTTAATTTTTTGGACCCATTAGAAACGAAATTTCGAACCAATTCTATAAGGAATTCGAATAAATTTCAATGTTTGATCCCTCTAACATTATTACTAACTTACAATTTGGATTTTTGATCCATTGATTTTATCGTGTGTGATTAGAAATTTAGGTCTTCTGGAGCAAAGAGGACCTTAAAAGATGAGGCATTGGACAGTTTAAAAGTAATGAGCTCTGGTTCAATAGAAGCCAAGTCTACACCATCTCCAGCGCAAGCCTTCTTGGGAGCAATTGCAGCTGGTGTTATTGCACTTATTCTCTATAAATTCACCACCACCATTGAAGCATCTTTGAATCGGCAAACAATTTCTGATAATTTCTCGGTAATTTTCATTTATTAATAAATAGTAGACTAACCCCCCTGAATTATAAAATCACACTTAGAACCACACCCGGACTATTCGCTAATTCTGAGCTTTTTTTTTCCTTCTATGATTTTCAGGTTCGGCAGTTAACCGTAACCATAAGGTAAACCAACTAATTCAACTTCCTCAACTTCCATTTTTTTTAATTTGCTTGATGTTAATTTTGTGTACAAGAGTTAGTATGGATGAGAAAGTATCTCCTGCATTTAGGTACATGGCTATATGCAATCTCATGTCGTTTGCATACACCTGATGTAAGATAATCTCTCAACATAAAGATAATAAAGTGATATTATATATCTGGCAAATTGATTATGCAGGACTATTATAAACGGGATTTGCTATCTCGCAACATTTGTTTTCGGTATCAACTCTCTCGGCTTATTCCTTTATTCTGGCCAACTTGCCTACAATTCCTTCATGGAAGAAGAAGATGGCTCGACTAAAAACCAAACTGAAATGAAAAGTGGTGGATCCGAAATTAATAGTGGTGGTGAGCCCTTGGGATCGGAATTAAGTGACCAAAAAGGCGACCAGAATTCAAATGATGAGTTGTAAGTTGTAAGTTGTAAGTTGTAATTATTGTTCAAGTTAGGTTAGATTACTTGATCTCAAAGCTAAGGTCTGTCCATCTAAGGTTCCATTTGAAAACACTTTCTTCTACTTGGATTCAGTTTGATCCACAATATCCTGTTTAAAACTATAATTAGAGTTGAAACACTTGCCTACCTATATACAAAAATAGCACAAGAATACGGAAGAAACATACAAAGATGGACTTCTAACCAAAATTTACAAACAGAAGCAATTTGCAGTAACTCAAAGTAACTTTAGTACAACCCACTTGTAAGTCTTTCCATCACCAATGCCGAGGACAGCTGGTGCATGGTGGTGCTCGAGCTGCCTACTTTTCCAAAAACAAGCCTTCTTCGGCTCGGACTCTTGTCAGCACAAATGGCTCGTATGCCTTATAGCACTAACCAACTTCTCTTCTATCAAAGCTGTCATGGAGCTGTAACTCATCCTCAGTGGGGCCCGATCAACACTGTAGCGCTTCTTGATCTCACCTCCACCATCCGTTTCAATGACTTTCGCATTGTATTCTTCTTATTCTTCTTCCTTTCCTTGCCGGTATCCATTGGACGAAGTCTGTATGACGAACCCAAGTCTCCTTGGAGACTTCCATTGAATGCTTGGGTTCGTACATCATCAAAAGCAAGCAATCCGGTAGGCCCGATCGATGATGGGCCAACTTTGGAAGTTTCGGGTCCCAGGTATTTGGGTTCAGGAGCTTCCTCTTCCTCGTTTTCGGTATCTAAAAGAATTATTAGCATTACTACCTCTTCTGTTAAATCTTCATCTTTAAGATTATAACATTCTTTGCTTCTTTCTGGGTTTTCTTCTATGTATTCATCCTTATCTTGTTCATGTTTTTGTTCTTCTTCCTCTGCAACAATGGCTATTCTGTTTTCTGTTAGCCCATTTTCTTCATAACCAGAAACACTCTTTTCCGACATTTGTTCATCTCGAATATTATCAGATTCTTGGCTTCTCTCTGATTTTTCTCCAATATCTTATTTATCTTCTTCTTCTTCTTCCTCTGCAACCATGGCTACTATGTTTTCTGGCCCATTTTCTACAAAATCGTTGACACTCTTTCATGCCTTTCTTCAACCCCGCCATTAACCCCCATCATTTCAACCTCAACCTTCTCCTCCTCTCCATCGTCTTCATCATCTTGATCTTTATCTTCAACTCTTCGAACAGGAGATTCCAACAAGCGATTGGCCAGAGTCGCCATTTTCAGAGGATCAGATCTACATCTCATAAGCAACAAAGCATTCTTAGGTGGAACAGAGCCCGTAACAATATTATCATTTCTTGGCTCATCCTCTTCAAATATTGGTATCTCATCTAACAGTTTACTCCTCTTCTGAACAACACTTCTCTCTCCTACTTGTTCTCTCTCTTCTTCTTCTTCTTCCTTCTCCAATCTCTCGCTCTTTGAAGAAGAAGAATAACATGGCAAGAAGCAATTAAAGTCGTTCCCAAACGCTCTCAAAGCTTCACAAATCGTTAATGGAAGATGAACCCACCTATTCGTTAAACATTCATGCTGTGAATCACACGGATCGTTGTTGTTACCAGTACTCTATTTCATCATCATCATTTTCTTCCTCTGTTTCTTCTTCTTCTCTCTCACCTGTCCGATACAGGTCACTTTAGGAGAAGATGGTTCGGGGTTTTTTAACCCGAAGGAGGAGCCGCCTCTTCTCTTTCCCCCGGCAGGAAAAAAGGGGTGCAAGGCAGGACCGTATCTGATGCTCCGGCTGGTTTTGAGCCGCCGGCTTAGAGAATTACGAGCTCGTTAGCGTTACTACTGCTCGTACTAGTAGTAATGGTGCGATGAGATCGATCAAAATCCATTTTTTCTTCCTTTTTTTTTTTTTTTCGCAGTCAAAGTAGTTGAATTTATTGAAGAAACCAATTTTTTCCGCTTTTTTTTAGGCTTTTTGACTTTTGCCGAACTCTTTTTAATTCCGCTTTTTCAATATTTCAATAGAGAGCTGTGATCGGCGAAGTGTTGGTATCAAAAGATAAAACTTCGACTTTTTTCTGTACTTTTATTTTCTTTTGATCTAGGGGTGAAAATAGGATAATATGAAAGTTAAAGGATTCATTTGATTCAATACTAAGTATAAGGATGAAAATTAAAAAAAAAAAGTATATAAGTAGGAGGCCTATAATAATAATTTAACCGAATAGTATCGAGCCCTTTTCTCGTTGCCTAAGGTAAGCACCTAGGGGCCTTCTGCCTCTCGAGGTTGTCCTAAACTCTATGTTTTGATATTTTAATTTTTAATTTTAAGAGTTTAGAGGGGTAATCCCTATTTTATCTAAACTTGAGGGTCTGATTATATTTTAACGATTAACCCAAATTCTTGTTTGGCTAAATACACGCATTACATAGAGAATCGCACAGGCGCTTGACTGACAAAACACTAAAACTAACAAAATGTCCAATCACCAATGCGTGAAAAGAATGAGCCCACGCCATAACAACAATGGGGTTCAACATGGGATAGAAAAGTTTCAACAGCTAACTGCTTGCCACGTTTACATGCGGCCCACCTTTCTCCGAGTGTCGAATAATTAATTGGTTCCATGGAAATGAAATGTTGCAACTAGAATCTAATGATGGATGTTAGCGGGCCAAGTTGCCTAAAGGCCCCACTCAAAAGATTCTGGGTCAAAGCTAAGTCCGATTCTCGAAGATGATGATGATGAGTGGCTCAAGGACCTCAAGGTAACTAAAAAGGCAGAGCTTGACCAGATCCTTATTTTAATGCTAGAGGTTGAAGTGGGCAAAACAAAACAGCCAAGACTTGGAACAGATTAGTAGCTACACTGGTAAAGAACCCTAAACAAATAACCCACCCAACTGTAAACACAAGGGCCAGTTAGCAAAAGAACCAAAAAAAAAAAAAACAGAGGGAAAGCTTTAAGCTTTTACTGAGGGATGACAAGATTTTCCTATCCTAACCAACTGTTTTCATGTCCAGAACATTCTCACCAGGTGCACCAGAAGTCGAGCTTGAGGCAATCCCACTCGTAGTCGGAACATCACCAGAATGGTCTTTAGAATCCACTCCGGCTATGTTTGCATCCTTGACCTGTTGCTGCTGTTGCTGCTGAGGCTGCTTCTGCATAGTCTCAGAAGATGTAGAGGGCCAAGACCCATTAATGACCATGGGATCGGAGCTCATCTTCTGTTGGTCTGATCCAGATGATGGCCCATTTATGGCATGAAGCTGTTGCAACCTATAATCAGTCTCGGGTCGACGGCAAATCTTCCTCAATGGGACAATTTCCTAAAACAAGCAATTTTTGTTTCAAAGTGGAATCCATAGAATAGATTGTATTATAAAGATGTAAGATCAATTTAATTTAATAAATTTCTGAAGTCTATATTTAATATCAATTTAACTATAAATCTTATACTAAAAGTCCAATTTCAGAAATCCAGTTTCAAAAACTGCTAAGACAGACTGACCCTAATTGTTTCAAGGTTTATTCGAGGGGCATAATCAACATTTTACATACCTCAGACTGATCATGGTCGTACCGGACCAGAAACCTACAACGACAACCTCTTACATCATGCCTTCGTCTTTGGGCATCAAGAACATGAGCGTCAAAGTATAGTGCTTGCTCTTTACCTTCCTGAAAAATTATACCACAAGATCAACCAAAGAAGTCCACAAAAAAAAAAACCTGGAATTTAGATGAGCATTTGTGAGCCCAAGTACACTTTGATTAGATTACGTAGGGCTTAATTGAATTTTGTAGAGTCAACTTGAATTTTAATCGCAAACTAAGATCATGTGAGCCCAAAAATATATTTCTTTCCTTGCAAGGAAAAAAAAATGAGCCGGAAGGCATTGTCTAGGAGGTGGGGCCTTTTTATTTATTTATAGAAAGAGCATTACGGGAAAGAAGAAATTTACACCTGAAAGCAAAGAACGAGGTCGCCGGGAAGAACTGCAACACATTCGGATGATTCACATGGAAAAGAGCGAGGCCTGACATTTCTTCGAATATTAATCCATTCATCTTCATCTGCTCCGAAACCGGAAAACCGTACTAGTACTTCCTAGTAAGACAACATCCAAATTCCCAATTTTTACACTAAATATAATATACCTGAGTAGAAATCAATAGATGGAGGAAATGAAGCAAAATTACCGGATCGCCTGTCTCCAAGTATCTGTGGGACATAAAATTAGCGACATCATACCTGAGTAGAGCAAGACATAAAGTGAAATATTATATACTAATTACAATATATATACTTGCGAGAGAGAGAGATTAATGGAAGAATGTTTCATGTGAGAGAATTTTGCCATTTAACTTTCTTGGATTTATGTGAGAGAAAGGCTTAGATAAATTTTTGTGCAACCTCTAGAATCTCATCTTATATAGCTCTAATAACTTTCCTAAATGAAAAGAGGAAAGAAAACTCTTTCAGTAATCCCAAAGGTTCTAACAAATTTCATTTAGACCTTTTTTCTTCAAATTCGAGGTTGACCTCAGCACATATCCAATCAGGACTTATTTGCAAAATATTTACTAACCTTATCCAATATTATATTCAGACATAGAAGAATGTACCCGACATTTATCAGGCCATTCATATATATACAATCCATATTTAATATATTATGAAGTACAAGGGCCTATTTATTCTATAGTATCCCTACTTCATGGAATTAGCACCTACGATTTTTTGGGAGAAAAAAATATAGATGTAAAAACTAACCATGCACCATCCCTTCCCGATTTAGCCTCAAACTCCATTATGGAATTTTCGGCAGCACCCTTTCCTGTACCTGGAAATCGAAAAATGAAATTAATAAAACAGAATCTCAATATTTGAAAAGGTAATATTTAACAACACATCTAGATATTGTAAGAACTTCGAAGAGGTAATAGGATCCTTTTTCTACCTGAAGGAGCAGGCATAGCCATAGCCATAGGTTGAGTAACATTCCTTGTAGAGGCTGAATCATCTCTAAACATAGGAGAAGAAACATTCAGCTTCCCAGGAGGCGGCTTACTCGATTTTGCCCTAACAGCATAACGCCTATTTTGAAACCAATTCCAAACCTACAAAATAGTAGTGTAGAGCTATATCAACAACAGTAAGAAACTGAATTTCGGGTTAAAGCATTTGAAACTCCAGTTGAGTTCTCAAATCCAGCTTGAATCAACAAGACACTAGTTCAAAAATCCAGTGTGTAATCATGAAACTAGAGTTTTCAAAACGCTTTAACCCAATAAATGCAAAACTAAATAATTTTCTCATTTACGTGCTACATGAAAGGGGTCATACTTGCTTCATTTGGACTGTAATCTTGCCTTTTCGCTCTGCTGATTCGCTACAACCAAAAGAGAAAGAATCACTTCAATTTTGATCACAACAGTTTTACTTCAATCTTAAATTCAGCAAAGCCCAAATGGATTTCTATTCAAGCTATAATACTCTTAAGGACTTTTTGTCCACACCTGAACTTGTCGGCAAGAGCTACAAGAACTTCTCGTGCTGGCATTGTGTTATTGTGTACTTGCAAGATAGCTTCCATCTCCATAACCTTAACAAAAATGATTCAAGAGTTTAGATTTCTTTACAAAAAATTAAATTATATTAAATACAATCTGTGATCTTCAAGAAGAAAATTTGCATTCCACCCATTTTTGAGTAAAGATGGCATCATAGAAAATATATATTGGCCACATAGGTGCATATAATATACATACATATATATAAAGGAGAAAGATTAGTGATGTAGTTACACTTTCTCTAGCTGAAACTAATTGAGCTACTACCCATAATAATAGTCACAAAAGTTCATATATCAATAGTTGGAAACGACAAGTCGGAACACAACCTGAATAAACACGCAACGTGTAATACAAAGAAGAAGAAGAAGAGAAAACCCTAAATCGAAAACTGACCCAGTTGATAATTTCAACCAAGCATTCGACATTTACACAAACCCTATTAATTCGAAAAGGATAAAAATTAAAAGGAAGGAAATTACAGAGACACACAGAGAGAGAGAGAGAGAGAGAGAGAGAGAGGAAGAAGGAGAAGAAAAACCTCAGGGTGCGTGAAGCGAAAAGCAGGACCGCCATTACTCGGAGGACGACCCATTCTAGACCTTTCTCTGTTTATCTCTCCCTCTGTGATTATCTTATGAAGCTCTACTACTACATCACTGATTTGGACAAGAACGAACAGAGATGAAACGTGAAACAAGGAATTTAATAAATAAAAAGAATAAATAAATAAAAGAAGGCTAATAATATTTTATCGGGAAAATATCCTTATACTTTAAAATAATTATAATAAATAATTTAAATTTTTATAATTATAATAAATATTTTGATTTAAAATTTAAATTATAATTAACAAATATTTTAAATTTTAATTCAAATTAATTTTTCTTTTATTTTCATCTCTAAAATTGTATTTTTGATATTTTTGATCTATTTATTTTTTTCAATTAATTTTCGAATCTCTGTATTATTTTATTATTACTTTCACGATCATTTTCATCGATAAATTATCAGGAAATATTTTAAAATTCTAAAATTGAATAATTAAAATTAAAAATTTACTTTTAAACTATTTTCGGATGTTGCGAGTCATAGATATTTTATTTTATTTTATTTTATTTTGACTAAAAGAATGGAAATTAAAAATAAAAAAAATAAAAAATGGTTTAAAAATAAATAATAAAATTCTTAGTTTGCAAATTTAGAATCTTAAAATATGTCTAGTTGTGAAAGTGGGCAGAGCGGTAGCAAAGGGGATAGCAGAGATAGTGAAAGGGTGAAGATATAAAAATTTTATTTAAAAAATAAGTAGATCGATCAAAAGTATTAAAATAAGATTTTGTAATTGAAAATGGAAGAAAAAAATTTGTTTAAAACAAATTCTAAAATTTTAGATTATTTTGAATAGAATCAAAAAATTCATTAATTAATTAAAAATTCTAGTCACAATAATGTTCATGATAATTATAAAAATTTAAAATATTTTTTATAATTATTTCAAAATTTAAGAGTTATTCTTAATTTTCCCTAAATCTTAAAATATTTTAACGTTATAGTTGTCTATTTTTATGGCTGTTTTTGGCATCATATAAGGATAGTGAAGGGGATGCTTTTATATATATATATATATATATATATATATTTTTTTTTTTTTTTTTTTTTTACGAATAAAATATAGTAATTTAAGAATATAAATAATAATTTAAGGGGGTAAGAATATGATTTGAGGGAAAAATTAGGTCTCCTAAAAGTTTAGGAGTATTCTTAAAACACAAGATAGTCCAAGGAACCAAATTTAATAAGGCCGTAATTAAAGGAACCCATTTTATTGGCAAAAAAATAAAAAAAATAGAAAACCCATTTAAACTGAATTTAAAAAAATATATTTTGTTAATAAGATTTTATTTGACATATTTTCATTAATATTCGAACGATCATATATCCATATACAAATGTAGAACTAGATTATTAGATTTAAGGTTAAATTTATAGTAGATTTTTTTATACATAAGATTAAATATCAATTAGATGTAACAAATATCAAGAAGAGAACTTGATTCAAACTAGAAATTTTACAATTCATTAACGCATAGCACCGACAAAGAGTCTCTTCCCAACAGCATCATAATACATAATCGAATTGTGAGGAAACATTCTAGTATTACACATAGTACGCTATATGTATCTACATGGAGGAATCATTATTTTTATATTATATATACTACTATCAGCATTACACGCATTGCCCTCCTAATTTCATCACCCATAGAGCTTCTTCCTCTTTTCAAAAACTCTTCCTTCCTTCCTATGCACCATCATCATCAACTGTGTTCACTCGCTCACATTCATCGATCCATTCACTGTATCTGTAACCAGAAAACCAGATACGGGTAAGTTTTCAAGCTCTACTACAAGAAAACAACAAGACCAGTCATCAAAATTCATAGGCACAGATGCTACTTACATGTCGATTGGTTCGGTGAGGGCTGCAAAAAAGAAGAAAAGATTGTATCAGTATTACAGTTTAGATCTACTAAAAGATTTAGCTAGACACAATGTAAGAGAAAGGGTCCACTATACCTGTTATTGTTGTGCTAAAACTCTCCTGGCAGATCCCACATTCAGCCTCGCCGATCAAATTTTTCATATCACTGTAACCCAAAATAAAATTAAATTGTGTTACATAAAATAAAAGAAACTGCAACAAAATAATATGAAGCTAGATAGGGAACCCAGCATGTTCCTCTATCTACGTAGATGCTTTCTGAACATTCTGGAAACTTACATTCGGCATTCGACACTAGTGCCGTGATTGCAGAAAGGGCAGCTGAAAACAGTATCGAGCTTGTCCATTCTCTTCTTTGGTGGAGGCTTCGCCCTTGACTTTCTCTTTCCCATTGTTCAGTCACTTCTGTTTACATCAAGACAGAAACAATTTAGGATTTTCTTTTTCCTTCTGAAAGAGATAGTAATTAAACACTCTCAATTCCTTAATTAAGGATTCTTTCTCCCATTCTTCTACTAATAAACTTCAGGAGAAAATCTAAAGCACTAATAAATAGCCTTCACAGACACACATAATACAGAAACTCTAAAATCATCAAAACATTCAACTTCACTGGCCAGCCATAGAGATAGACTAAAAGTGATAATGTACATAATCAATAAAGAGTAAGCAGATGCCAGATTTCAAACTCGATTAACATAGAAAGCAAATGAATTTAGAAAACAAAGCAAGCTGCCCATGTTCCGAATCTACGGATTTTTCAGAGAAGAGAAAACCATAATCGACAAAAAAAAAAAGAAAAAAAAAGTCTTCAATTATTACATACAATAGATCGTTCAAAATTCTCTATTCATCTAAACAGACTTTGAAATCTAAATAAAAAGCGACCGGCCCCAAATCGATTAGCAACAGAAAAAAACATAAATTTACTTTCTAATTCCAGGAAACAAAAGGATAATCAATTTCAGACTAAGAAACAAAGTACAAACCCTAAAAGTTACATACACACCAATAGGCTGATTTTTCACAACAAGAGAAGAAATCTAAAGATACAACAGAGAATCAAACCTAGATTGACAATATAGATGCGATTAAACACCATAAAACCTAAGGTAGCGAACCCTAAGATTAGCGGCAGTGAAGAAAAAGCTTACGTACCTGATACGAATCGGAAGAGGAGTTCACAGATATTTCTAGGGTTTCAGATTCTACTTCAGATTGGAACCCAAAGAATGGAATATATATAGGGGAGCAGATTCGGTCTTGTTCGCTCTCTCTCAATCCGTTCTTGCGTGTAAATCTCGGTTTTATTCAAAAGTTAAAAGATATATAATGTCATAAGAAAAAAAGATAAAAATATAAGTTTATTGGAATATGATTAATTTATGAATTATATTTTTTCACAGTTATAACTAATATTTCTCTTTTTCTCTGAATATGATGACCAGATCGAGTTCACGGTCCAGATTAAGTTTTTAGTCTAGACAGAAACATATTTCTTTGCATCTCAAACCGACATGTGTACGTGGCCAAATCAAGTTTCCAGTGCAGATCGAGTTCACAGTCCAGTATGAATTATCGGTTCAGACATAAATATGTTTTTGTGCATCTTAGACTTAGAACTCAGTCTAAACCATAAACTTAGACCTAGTACTCAATTTAGACCGATAATTCAAACCTTTAACTTGGTCTGGATCGGGAACTTAGACTCAGAATTCGGTTTGGATTGAGAACTCAAACCTAATACTGGACCAACGATTCATACAAATTTTTATTATTTTTGCATTCCAAACTTTAGAAATGGAGAAAATTGATTGAAAATTAGTAAAGGAGTCGATTAAAATTTGATTGGAGAATTATCTGCTTTGTTCGTTTAAAAGAGAAGGACAAAAAATAGAGATGGGTTTTTGTTAATTATTTGACCAACAGGGAAAAATGAGGATGAGAGGGAAATAATATTTTTTACTAGCTCATACTCGGAGCCTTGTATAAAAATAGTATACAATATTTTTTTTTCTTTTACTTTAAACATGATAATCATCGAATCTATTAAATGAGGATGGACGACCGAGATTTAAATATAAAGACAGACAAAAATAATGGAATAAGAACTTAATCTGCTCTATAATATATAAGGGCACCTATGTATACTCCACGATTTCCCCAATATTACAAGATATGTATAATCAGCCCCCTAGGAAACAAAATGCTTTTAGGTCAGTCCATTGTGAAGGTCTAGTACTAATAGGAATCTAACTATATATCCCTAGCACTTAGTTTTTTCAATTTATCTAGTTTCTCTCATGCTTTTAGGATATGTATTAAGTTTAAATCTAAATATAGTAAAGTATTGATAAATTAATAATATATTTTTTTATTAATTTAATAAATTATTAAATTATTTAAAAAATTATTATTTAATTAAAATTTTACTATATTAATCTCTAATTTAAAAATTATTAGCAAATTTGATAGATAGAGGTATCAAAATAGATTCCGTAAATTATATTGTGATTGAATTTATTAAAAAAATATGTGGATCACTCATTCCATCAATCGGTGATATAAATTTCAGTCTGTATCTTTATCAATATTGGTGCACATACCGAAATATAACTTATTTATTTATTTATATACATTATTGCTATCATAACAATAGTTTTATTATTATTAATCAGACCCCTTTTCTCCATTGTTCTCCAAATGCAGCAGTTTTTAACCCTTTTTTTTTTTTTTTAATTTACTTAATTTTTCAAGCACCCAAGGTCCCAAACTCTTTCCCTCTTCCCCTCTTCCCCTCTTCCCCAAACCCAACATTTCTCCTCTTCTTTTCATTTTTGTTCCCTCCATATGTATACCTTCACTATTTCTCTTCCTCCTCCACTGTAAATCTCCTAACGAGATTCAATCCCACCTTTCTTATTTATAATGCCAATTTTTTCTATACAAATATGGTATTATACTAAGGTTAAATAATTAAATAAAGTAAAAATTACATACATGATACGTTCATAAACCTATATAAACTAAAGGAAAATTCACAAAACTACCAAAGAAAAATATGTAATAAAAAAGAAGAAGAAAAATAAAAGGTTACATGTGCACCAACACCGACTGATACAAACTGGTTTAAGAGTGGTGCAGTTTCGATCGATTGTCACAATTAAGTCGGTCGATGACTAATATTAATAATCAGTATCGGTTTCGTTCGGTTTCGATACAATTTTCATATAATTGACTTTTTTACACGGGCCTTATAAAAAAACATACTCAATATTATTAAATGAATATAAGTATATAGTTGTGGAAAAAGATAAGGGACCCATGTACAACCACAAACCCCCGTGTACCATGTACAAGCATTTGATCAAAGGAATATCCTTTTGGCAACCATATTATTCTCTCATGTTCTCACGTTCCACGTTTTAGCTTCCCTCTAGAAATTAGTGGCCATTAATTTTTCTCTTTAATCACCCAAAAAAAAAAAAAAAAAAACTCTTCTAGTCAGATACTACATTATTTTTGCACACAAAATGACTTAGGAAGACATTAGGACCAAAGTGAAAAGGCACGAGAAAAACATTGTTTCGTTTTGGATAAATTAAATCTTTTTTTAATTATTTTTTTCCTACAATGGTTAACAACATGTTTTTATTTTTAATTGATATATATAAATATAATTTTTTATTATTATTTAAAGAGAGAAAAATAAAAAAATAAAAATAATCCCAAAATTTGTTGGAAGTGGGTTGTGTTTTGGTGACCCCATGTGTTATGGTTTTAATTTGCATACCAAAAATAACCTAATTCTCGGCAAAAGGAAAAAAAAAAAAAGAAAAAAGAAAACATATACAAATAGAAGATTTAATTAACGAAAAATAAAATGAAATATTTAATAGAAAATAAAACAAAAGAACGAAGAAAATTTTCTCTCGCAAAATTCAATCTCGGTTTCTGGTGAGTTCCCATCTTCTGATTCAACGATTTTGCTTATCATATAATTTCTTCCTGTATCGGACATTGGGTTGAGTTTGGAACTTTAGGGTATTTTTTTGCTCTTTGATAATTTAATGTAATGGGTAAAAACTCAATGACTATGAAATTTAGGGTTTTTTTTTGTGGTTCTTCTTCCTCTGATTTTTGCAGGCACTGTTGGAATTAAAATTCGGGTTCTCTCCAGTTATATTCATAGGTGAAACTTTGAAGCTTTTCTGGGTTTTGTTCATGACTATAAGGTGCGTAATTTTTCCACAATTTTGTATATGTTTTTCTTCCCCTCTTAGTTAATTTTAAAAAAGGATTTCGTCTTTTTCGGGTGTTCTTACATTCTTTTTTGGATCATTGCATGAATTCAGATAGACCCAGTTCGCCCAAGTTACAAATATTTTTATACATACATATAATTTGCTTTTATATTATATTAAAAGTTCCTGCTTGGCAATTTTTGATCTAAAAGAGTTATACTTTCAGATTTATTATTTAGGATTTTAGAGAAATTGTGTATTAAAAATGGATTTAGATGTTCTTGGATTATGATTGTTTGGAAAACTAAATAAATTGTATGTTAAAATTGGATTCAAACTGAAGTTTGGAAAACACTTAGGCTCCATTGGTCTTAACTTAATATACCAATGTTTTGAATTATATGTTTTAGTTATGCTTTGGGTAAATAAATCGGATGGTGTGTGACCCGAACTTGGCTTTGGGTCTAAACTAGAATTCTCGTATTGTTTCTTCTTGAGTTATAATATCTCCATTTAGAAAATAGGTTATGCCATTCTTTCTCTAGTTTTGGTTCCAGTGAAGTGAGAAGTTTCAACATCAATACTGATTTTCTTCAACATAAGGCAAGGAATACCTTACACCAATCGGATAACTGACATGAAAATGGATCAACAAAGAGGCGGAGGTTATTTTCACACCGAATCTTCTTCTTTTTCCTCTAGTCTCTTTGGAAATATATCAAGCTTCCCCCAACCTCATAACCCTGCAGTAATTAGACCTTCACTGAACTCAAGTAATATCAATACCCAACATTTGCTTGATCATTATGATAGCTCCATGCTCTATGGAACGCCTCGACTCAACGGGGTTCATCAAGCTGCTGCAAGCTACTACTATAATAATTATATGGGCCCACCGTCAGGTTCAGGGTTCTTACCAAATGGTATTTCTCTTGATGAGGTAAGAGGTGGTCCATGTAAGAGAAAGTTAGTAGACTGGATTCCAGGAAGTACCCATTACTTTACCGGTTTGGCCGGTTCGAGTTCTTTTGGTTTCTCTCCAGGGCCTCAAAGGAGTTTCGGGAGTGGGTTGAGCCCAAGCAGGCTGGATTTGGTCAGGCCCCATGATCATAATAGTGGTTCGAGTCTAGGTAGGTATATGGGTCAACAGCCTGTTAATCCAGCTCTCGGGTCTTTCTGGTTTGAACAACGTATAGAAGGTCCTTCTGGCGATGGGGGTGCTTCATCGTGGACTCAGGCCAATGCTATGCCTTATATGCAAGGTGAATATGCTTTTTCTTTCATCTTATATTATTTTCCTTTGAATTTTACCTTGACTTTGAAATCGGAGGAAATATACCATAAATGGCTGCAGAGTAAGAAACCAATTACAGGCTGAACATTTGTGGACCCACTGCTTTATGAAGTTAACTCTCGTTGGTTTGTAATTCTAAGTGGCAATGCCATGAGTTACGGTTGATAACTATCAACATGGGATATTTTCTTTAAAACAAACAAAAAAATTGCCCCCTTCATTGACATGCTTTGCTTGTCATCGGGTTTAACAATTTTTGTTTTTTTTAATTGAGAGGATTAATCTAGAGGAATTATTGGGTTAACTATATTTGTGGTAGACCGATCAATCATGCAAGGCTGATTTAACATGTTATGCAATGTGTTAGGCTAGCGTGTGTGGTTGTGATCGAGCAGCCACTGTAGACCATATCCTCTCAAGAATTAACTCACTAATATATTGAATGGCGTTGCTTTCTTGCTCCCTTCCAACTTAAAATGTTGAGTAGAAGGTGTCCTATGCTTCTTATCTAGATCAATTAGAAAAGACGCATGTTTCTATCTATCCCAACTTAAAATGTTGAGTAGAAGTTATCGCATGGTTCTTATCTAGATCTCATGCTTCTTATCCATTCCAACTTAAAATGCTAAGCAGAAGTCGCTGCATGCTTCTTATAATTTATTAGATTCTTGTTCTTCGGTTAATGGCTATGGTTATTTAAAACTAAACTCATACTCGTCGCATGTATATATTTTCCTTTTAATGGCGAGTTTGTTTTAAATATTGTCATTTATTTTTAATTTTTTGTTTATTTTTTTCCCCAGGGAATGGGAATGGAGGTGCTTTCGAAACCGTAAATATGGATATGCAGAGATATAACAACGAAACTAGTACTAGACCCTTCTCTGGGCACCCTACAATCAACCACCAGCAGCACCACAGTCATTATCATCGCCATCACCACCTTCCATCACTAACTGTTCCGGGAGGGAGCAGTGGGGCCCACAATATGAACTTCCACCCACAAATGGCACCAGCTCCATATAGATATCCTTTACTGTCTCCTGAGACCACTACGAACCCTTCTTATAATGGTTTGACTGAGATAAGGCCTAGTAGACAACAAGGGCCAGCTCCGCATACTGGCCTGAGGCTACATTGTCCCCACCAATTGGTTCATGGTTCTGCTGAGTCAGCACTTAGACATCATCATGACCTTCCTCACTTGAGAGTCTTACGGGCTGATGTAATATTCTCTTTTTTTATCTTCCTTTTTAATTTTTGTCATCATTTTCCTTCTGTCCAAATTAGTTTCAGTTTCGGTTTGAATATACAATTGTCCTTTTCTGTAGGAGGTTGCATTACTGGACATTCCAGAATTTTACGAAGATGGGCATCTTGTTGACCATCATAGTGACATGCGCATGGACATAGAGGACATGTCTTATGAGGTAATAAGCAAGTCGAGGATTAGCTTAAAAGGATTCTCGTGAAAACGCTATTTTTCTTAAGATTGTAGGTAAATTATGATTTTTTATTTTTTATTTTTTTCCTTTTGGGATGATTGTTCGAGACAAACTGTAGTTTGTTGGACCAAAACTAGAGTTCTCCACTTTAAACATGAAATGAACTCACATATTAATTAATTTATTTTTTCCAGTTTCCTCATATTATCCTATGAGGAATTCAACACTAATTATCCTTACAATGGAAAAATAGGAACTTCTTGAACTAGGGGAGCAGATTGGAAAAGTAAGCATGGGGTTATCTGAGGAAAGCATTATAAATCAGTTAAAGATGAGGAACTACATATCACCTACAAAACCTACAGATTTAGAAAGCAGTTCGTGCATAATATGCCAGGTAACATTGCTAAACATTGTTCGTCATTCTTGTGCAATACATTCATACAATACATAATAAATGTTTGAAATTATTTTCCTTTGTCAATTCTTGATCCTCATTCCTTTTTCTCAACGCATGATGGTTAATCGTTGTTGTACTTAAGCTATAGCTTACTCAGTATTTTATCATTTTTATTAATAAATTGCCAGCTTGGATGAGTAGGTATGTCATGAATGAAAGAATGAAGCTCTAAGTAGGATATTGTCTAGTTTCTGAAACATGAGGGACTAAGTCTAGCTGTTTGAAAGTTTAGGGGTGAAAGTTTACTCATTAGTGTCATTCACGACCCCTTTCCCTGAGAAAATATTCGGTGGGCAATTTTGCTCGGTACAATTTATGATCTTACCACATCAAAGGAAAGAACTGATCTTGACCATTCAACCTCATTAAATATGCTGACATGGTATTTTGAATTGACTGATGCCAAGTCAGCATGTTTAATGATGTTGGATGGTCAAGATCATTAGTTTCTCTTATAGTAAAATCTTGACCGTAAATTGTATCGAGCCAAATTGTCCCGAATATTTACTCCCTTTCCCCTCCCATGTATTTAGTTTGTATTAGAGACATCTCTATTTCGATCTTCTTTTTATTTATTTATTTGTTTTGTTTTGTTTTTTTTCCTTTCTTGGGCTCATCCTGAACCAACTTTCTGGCTCCATCCCGGGTTCTTGTACAGGATAGTTATCGGGATGAGGAAAAGATTGGAACCCTAAATTGCGGACACGAGTACCATGCAATTTGCTTAAAGACATGGCTTCTTGTCAAGAACATCTGTCCGATCTGCAAATCTGAGGCCTTGACCATTGAAAAGGAGGACTTTTAAGAGATGTGGGGTTTGATTGAATGAACTCAATCATGGCACCAAAGAAGAAAAACTTTGATCTATCTTTTTTTGGGGCATCTTATCATAAGATATGATACTTTGAACTCTGTATATTTGCATATAAAATGTGACCAACATTTAGAACTCCCCTACTCATTTTTATTTGTTGGATTCCAGAATATGGCCCCCTGTATCTAAGAAATTGTACAGACTTTTATTTATTATTTTTTTACAAAGGCCATGTTTTCATCGATCCTATCTTCCTCATCCAATCGTCATACAGGTCATCATCCTTTTTGAATAAGTAGGATCACCTTCTATGCACTGAAGGAGCTCCATTGAAACCTAAATGCATTCCCAATACATTTGACTTAATATAACATCAATAGAATGGTACACATCACTGCAGTCTCGAAAAACTTATGCACAAAGAAATGATATGCAGACACCTATAAACAAACTGATATAACATGCATATACAACTCAATATCTACAATGATTATATACAACTCAATACAAAAAAACAAGAATGATAATGAAAAGGTAAAAGGGTAATTCATACCGAATACTTCAATTGATTCTTTAATGGTGCTCTCTCCTTTGATGTTTCTTTAAGTAAGACAGACACTTAAGACCCTACTTGCTTCTACCCAATTATGTTGTCTGATCAGTTGTCTAAGAATGTTATGCAACCTGTCACATTTCTCAAAATGTGATGATTGTGATACAACTCAAAATGTTATGCAATATCGTACATACTACTAAATAATACTCTTTATTAAAAACTCAATTGGCATTATAATAAACATGTAATCTACAGAATAAGAAAAAAATGTCATGAAAAACCAATAAATTAAAAAAAAAAAAAACTAAAATCTTATATAATAAATATACATGTAAGTGGCGGCTGCCAGCGATGGAGGAGAGAGAGGAACTATTTTCTTTGGAGTTTTGGAGCTGGAGAAACAGTGTGGAAAGAGTGCTTTTTTTTTTTTATAAACCGAAGGGCAAAATCAGTATCTATCAAATATTATGTAAATTGTCCTTTCGAAAAAAATCTAACTATTTATTTTTCATCCGAGAATTATTATTTTAACTCGATTTAAATAATCGGCACATTTTTAACCGCTATTTAGTAACAATTCTAATATTTTCGATTTCGGTTGATTTTGGCAAATTCTAAGAGTTTTTATTATATTAATAAATATAAATATTCTCTCTCTCTCTATATATATATATATATTTACACATTTTTTTATCTCTCTTATATGAGCTAAAAATCTGAACTCACCGAAAAAAAAGCATAAATCCCAAAAAGGCTTAAATTTTTGTTTGGAAAGAAATAATAATAATACAGATTCGATAGATAAAGATTGCTTGAGAACGAATCAGGATAGGAGATATTTGTTTTGTTTTGTTTTTTTCTCTCTTTTTTTTTTTTTTTTTTTTTTTTAATTTATTAGAATATTTGGGTACAGACAGTAGGGATGGCAGGAAGAGTCGTTGGCAGTTAAGTGGGTGAATTAGTGAAAATGAAAGGTAAATTTACTTTTTAATATTCATATTAATTTTTATAAATTTGTCTTATGTAGATTTTTGTAATTTTTTACTTCTTAAATAATTTTATTTTGTTTTTCTGATTATTTTTTTAACTAAGTTGACATGACATGTTGATAAAATATATCATATTATTAAAAAAATTATTTAATATTATTTCATCATTATTCTTTTATTATTTTAATTTTTCTCCACATGTTAATTTTATTATTTTATTTTATAATTAATATTTTTATTTTTATATTTGAGAAAATAAAAATTTTAGTGTAAAAAAAACTATGATCTGGTTTCTTGAAAAAAGAAGAAGATCAAAACGATATGTTATTTTTGTGAGAAATTGATCGAAAGACATCTAATGGAGGTGTGATCATTAGTTTTTTTTTTTTTTGTTCAATTAGATCCGGTTCTCACGACGAAAAATTGGATCGATCAAATCTAGTTCTTTGAGAATAATTATTGATCAGATCAATTTCCTCGTGAAAATTGGATCGATTTAATTTGGATATATACCTCATGAAGAAATTGAATCATTTTGATCGATTTCTCACAAAAAAAAAATACAGATCATTTTGATCAATTTTTTTTTTCAAGAAATCGAATCGGGTATCATTTTTTTTATATACTAAATTTTTCATTTTTAAAAAATAACAAAAATAAAAATTTGGATTATAAAATCAAATAATAAATTAATAGGGGAGAGAAGTGAAAATAATAAAATAATAAGGATAAAATGATAATAAATAGTTTTTTTTTATGATGTGACATATTTTCTCATGCCATGTCAGTTTAATCAAAGAAAAATGATCAAGAATAATTAAAAAACCTTATTTGAACTATACATCAACTAAGATATTGCAAGAAGACTACCTATGGATGAATTTGTAAAACTTAAACTATACATGAACTAAAAAAATGCCCAAATAAAAAAAATTAAAGTTTGTTGTTAGTGAAAATATGAAAGAAAATAAGACTTAATGGTTGTAATTAATTTTTTAGTTCGGCTTTAATTTGTATATTTTACGATGATATTATTGATATGGCAGTCAGATCGGTTCGGGTTGGTTAGTTTAACGTTCAACTTGGTTAAAGGTAATATAAATTTCAAAATTTGTGGTTTATACTAATTATTAGAGAGTTTTGATGGTTGTAGGTGATTTTTTCAAGTTGAAATGTCTTTAGCAAATTAAGCTATTTTCTTGGACTGTGGTGTCTTTTGAAATGTCCTTAAGAGTTTATAACTCCTCTTAAATTGGGAAAGATTAAATTAGACTTTCTCATCTTTTTTTTTTTTTTTTTTTTATATTTAGACTTAGATCCTCTTATCCTTATTTTGAAAATCTATATACCGTATATTTTATGTTTTTGAAAACTAGATTAAGTTCCTTTTGTAAATTTTTTTTCATTATAAAATGATTCGTATGACATGTTTTGACATGCACTCAACTTTATATTTGATTTTGAATTTGTTATTGACTCGAATAGTGATGTTATGTAGATGGTTAAGAGTGAGAAATAGAAATGAATTAAAATGATAGGGATTGGATATTAA
The DNA here is from genome assembly GCA_027186245.1 of Coriaria nepalensis. Classification (NCBI taxonomy): domain Eukaryota; kingdom Viridiplantae; phylum Streptophyta; class Magnoliopsida; order Cucurbitales; family Coriariaceae; genus Coriaria; species Coriaria nepalensis. The sequence goes on along the minus strand of CP114495.1, from coordinate 8,563,772 downwards.
GTAAACCTAGAATCGAATATAAAATATAATGGATGACTAGAAAGAATTTAGATTTAGCGTCGGTTCGTACTGAATCATTAGTCCGGATCATTTAATCTTCATTTAGGAGATGAGGAAGTGTCATGCAAGCAAATACAACCTATTAATTTTGTATTAATTTGTATAATCACTTTTTATATTGATTTATAATTATACGATACTTTCTCATCTCTTGAATAAAAGCTGAATGATCTAAATTGATGGGTCGATAGAAACCGGGTCACGGCACCCATCAAAACCTACATTGATTCTGAATTTGACAAGATATACGTGAAGTATGTGGTACTATATATTAGTTTTTAATGGAAAAAAAAAATCAAAACAAAAGAGTTGAAGTCTAATTAGAAAGTCTAATAGGGCTTTTGTCTAATATTTTAAACTTCAAAAGGTAAAGTTTAGTTTCATCACTGAAAATATTCAATAAGAGTGCCATGCCATGATTATAATATCCTCTACTTTAGTACTTCAATATGTTAATCCTAACAGTTCATTTTAATCACAATTTGATCGATCTTCATCTTCCTCATTCTCAAACTCCATGATCACCATTCCCGGCCATCATTTTTCTCTTTTTCGGATAGTTAGACATCATAACTATTAGGAGTGGAGCCAGCTCATATTTTTGCCATAAAGTGTAAAATTGCCCAGCAAACTCTACTATTTCCGATTATAGGCTTAAAATACAAAAAGGGTCGAATATGTTATACCTTTTTTCTTTTTAAAACAATTAAGAGGACCCAAGCCTATATTTTCTATTTTCCCCAAGCTTGAAGCTTGGAGCTTCAATGGTGGGTTTCACAAAATACAAAGAGGTGGCAAGAGAGTGACGGCAAGAGGGGCAGTACGAATACTTTTTCTCTAAACTTCTAAAGCTTTTTTTTTTCTTTTCGGGGAGCTGAGGGACGACGCGCCTGCCCTAGCTGACCCCTCCCTCCGCCAGTGATAACTATTATCAACGCTCAATTTTTTGCTTGTTCCTCTTTAAAATGAGCCAATCTAATTATCTCATTACACTCTTCCTAGACATTGTATGCTTCAAATTGATTCCTCAACGGAGTTAGCACAGCTTTATAGTGCCTTTTATTTTAAATAATATAATATAATATATAAAAATTTAGGTGGGTAAAAAATATTAGTAATAAAAAATTTTAGGTCTGGGTCTGGTATGCACAATAAAATTCCTTTTGGCAAAAAAAAAAAAAAAAATATATATATATATATATATATATATTAAGATTATAAGGATGCAATGGTAAGATGATTGACTTGTATATTGTGTGAAATTGGTGAAATGGGAGCTTCCTGCAATAGATTCTTAATTTTGAATGTGGATGAGGCTAATAAGGGGAATCCAGGTTCAACAATCGGTGGTATGATTCTTAAAGACTATCGAGGAAACTTTACCAGGTGCAATCTTTCTTTTGGGACGTCGCTACGAGTATGGTTTTTGAAGCTAAAACTCTTTTCAATAGTATATCTCTATGTATTATAATTGGGGTGGGGTTTTAACAATTTCTATATTTTCTCTAATTCCCTCATTCTGATCCAAATGGTTAAGTGCACTTTTACTATTGCTCCTAAGCTCAAACACATCATTCATCAAATCAAGTCTATCATCCATAATTGCAATGCCTTTCTCAGTCATTGTTATAGAGAAGCCAATTTGACGGTAGATTCTTTGGTCAATCGTGCATGTTTTTTTTAATATTATTTTTAAAATCATAATACTTATTTCATTTCTTATACTTCTCTTTCTTTTTAAAGTAAACTTTGCATGTTTAATGATAAGTTAGGTTTAGGCTATCCAAAATACATGTAATCCAAAAATTGGAGGATATGTTTATGTGCTTCTTTTTTGACTAATGGATATGCCAAAGGTGGAGGGAGGAGTAGTTCTTATCAAAGAAAAAAGATTGGCTTCTAAAATGGTATTGGTATTGGTATTGGTATTGGTATTGGTATTGGTATTTGGCATGTAAACGTCTATACATGAAAGGAGACATATAGATTATCTATTATTTCATGAGAAATTCTTATACAAACCTAACTTAAACCAACTATTTACACTAGTCAATGGAAATTACTCGTATATTGTTGTTCACTAGGCTCTTTTATATGGGTTCGTGACCAACCTACATATATCATCCTAGGTTGGATTTATCACACAAGTTATTTTATTTATTTATTTTTACTTAGAATCCCGATTTTTTTTTTTTTAGTTAGCCATAATCTTGATCTTTCCAAAAGTTATCCATTAAAATTAGAACTATTAAAATGAGGGAAGATAGTCCGATTAATCTTTAGCTTAACTATTTAATACTTTTTTATAGGCTATACTTTCCCGTAGATAAATTTTTTTTTTAATGAAATTATCTATTATTTGTGTAGTATATAAATACAATAAAAAATTTTATTATGGACAATTATTTATTTATGACTTATGAAATTAAAACCATGTATTCCCTTCATAATTAATATCTCGTGTATTGTTTTCTTTATTAAACAAAATGCAAAATATATTTACTCGAAACAATCACGGATCCACCTCGACATAACCCATTTACAACCTGATTTTAAACCTACAGATATATGAATCCAAACTCAACCCGCTATAAATCGAACCTAACCCGGCCTAGTCTAAAACATGTCGGGTTTCAAATGGGTCTGAGCCGGCCGGCCCTCGTATTGCCAAATGCCAACTCTACTTAAAATGTATATATCATATATTTGCGTGTACAATATCGATCATGAACATCTCTCGGCTAGGGAGGAATGAAAAGCGGCCAATGTAGTAAGCTCACATCAACATCAAGTTCGGACTAAACATGAATCATGAAAAAATGGTCGTCCATCTCCCTCGGATCCTGTTCTACTGTTCTTTTGCCCCAGAAATAATAATCTTGGCATCATGTTCTTAATCCCTTGTTTGTTCACTTCCTTTTTTAAATGCAAAAACATCATGGTTAGGTACTTTTGGTATCTTTTCATTTTTTATAATCATAACGACAAAATTACATAGACCACGCCTAATAATGCATGCAATATTAGGAAAAAAAACACTTTATTAAAAAAATTATTTAAAAAAAAAAAATATATATATATATATATATAGAAGAATTTTAATTATAAGACCGAACATAATTTCATAGGATTATCAACTAATTTCATATAAGATGATAATTGATTGTTAGTTATAGATAGATAGAAGAAGAAACAAGATGTGACCATATATATATATATATATATATTACTTGTTATTATGTATTAAAGTAGTTGATACTCATGAAAATAATTATATATTTATTATTTATGAAAATGACTTAATATAAAACACTAAAATAAAGTAAATTAAATTTACACCCGTAAATTACTAAATAATTATATTTATATTTCTTACATATAAAAAATTATACAAATTTTAAAATTCTTATAAATTAAATAGAGAGATTAGAGAGAAAATTAAAGTAATATAGTGGCCGGCCATTATGGATTCCGGTGATCCCAATCAGAAAAAAAAGATGATGATTAAAGGGGTCAAGTAAATAATTAAAAATTTTAAGCGCAATAATAAATATTTATTTATTAAAATTAATAAATATATATATATATATAATTAAAAAAAAAAAAGAGATTTTTTTCAAAATTTTAAATAATACAACCTATCCAGTAAACGTGTCACATCACTAATTAATATTAAAACGTGCCAAATATATATATGATAGACATGATGACAAATAATGAGTGCCCCTCTCTCGAAGGCTTCTGTTTTCAATTTATTATAGAAAACTTCTAGAATCTTTTCATTAAAATATAACGCTGCCTATATACACAAAATCTCACTTTAATATATAGTTTTAATAAATTTTAAAATTTTATCAATAATTTTTTACTTTAAATTCATATCATTATAAATTAAATTCATTCAATAATTTTTTTTAAGTAACAACAAATAGCTATATAGCAATACTTTTTTAAAAAAAAAATTCTATAAATTATTATTTTTAAAAAATATAAAGTAAAACTATATATTTCTCATAACTTTAAAAAATTAATATAAACCATCCGATTTTATTAAAAGTACTTTTATCATCCGTTAATTTAGAAAATAATATTAATACAGAAATCATATAATTAATTTTTTTCTAATATTATTAAATTATATTTATAAATTATATAAAATTACACTGTTCTTTTTTTGGAAAAGAAAAAGGACACAAACAGGCGATAAAGTTCCAACGACCACACCACGTCATCATTTTTGTCCTAAGGTAAGTGTGAGTCATGCCTTTCTTATAAAGCCAGAATAGTCTTCTGATAATGAAGAGTTTGGCGATCGCATAATTCATAATTTCATATATTCATCAACAGCATTATACAATGGACCAGCTAAAAGTAAGCAAAATCAACGGCTCAGATTCTACTTCTGATTTCGAGTACCAACCCGGCTTTAACAACGACTTCTCGTCGGAAGCGCTCCCCGGAGCTCTTCCGAAAGACCAGAATAGTCCGCTCGTCTGTCCCTACGGCCTCTACGCCGAGCAAATCTCCGGCTCCTCCTTCACCTCTCCTCGTAAACTTAACCAGCGAAGGTTCTCACTCTTCCCTCATCTTCTTCGTCTTATTCTTCGATCATCTTCTCCTTCCTTCCTAATTACGTTATCGTCCAATTTTTCTTGAAATTGAGCAGTTGGCTGTATCGGATTAAACCGTCGGTGACGCACGAGCCGTTCAGTCCGCGAGTTCCGAAACACGAGAGATTAGTGAGCGAGTTCAATCAGTCGAATAGCTCTGCTACTCCGACTCAGCTGAGATGGAAACCTGCAGATTTTCCTGATTCTCCGACGGATTTTATCGATGGACTGTACACCGTTTGCGGCGCAGGGAGTCCCTATCTCCGACACGGATTCGCCATTCACATGTAAGCGGTACTCCTTGCTTTGTTTCCCACTCGAATTTCGAAAACTTTCCTATGAATCTTATTTTTTTAAGAGAATTAAAAACAGAGCAAATAGTTTATTATTCACGTCCTTTTAAGAAATTAAATTTAAAATTCAAACAAATAGTGTTTTGGTAATGATTTCTTATGATATTTAATTTTGTTGGAAGGAATATTTGGTAGAAGTATGTATTACTATCTTTATTGATTTTAAATATACATAGGTACAATGCTAATAAGTCAATGGAGAGCTGTGCATTTTGTAATGCTGACGGTGATTTCTTGATAGTGCCTCAGCAAGGAAGTAAGAAGTCTCTTCTGCAATCTTTGACTTGAATCTTTGTCATCCTGTTTGAATCTTCATTCTTCTTCCTTTTCAGAAGAAAAATGGTGGCTTAAGTAGTAATTACTCTTTAATTTTAGAACCTAAAGATTTCATCATCATATCAAGGTTATATTACATGAAATGAGGACTATTTAATTTGCTCATATTCTATATTCTGTCTTTTTTTAGGGATAGTGATCATTACAGAATGTGGAAAACTGCAAGTGTCTCCGGGGGAAATTGTAATTTTACCCCAGGGGTTTCGGTTTTCCGTTCATCTTCCTGATGGTCCATCTCGTGGTTATGTAGCTGAGGTTTTTGGTACCCATTTTCAACTCCCTGATCTTGGACCTATAGGTACCTAATAATTGTTTGCCCATTAGCTTTTTTTTGTTTTTTGGTGGGGGGGTGGGGGTGAATAAAAACAGAGTTTACTGAAATGGGCATTTTTGTGGTATGTTAGTGAGTATGGGTTTTATTGAAGTGCAGGTGCTAATGGTCTTGCTGCTTCAAGGCATTTCCTTGTACCCAAAGCATGGTTTGAAAATGGTTCTAATCCGGGTTACACGATTATACAAAAGTTTGGTGGTGAACTCTTTACTGCAAAACAGGAATTTTCGCCCTTCAATGTAGTTGCTTGGCATGGTAACTACGCTCCATATAAAGTGAGCGATTACTAATGTTGAATACTAATGTTAAAAAAATCAAAGGAACTATTCTTATTTATTTTTTATTCTTATTATTTTTTTTTGGCAGTATGATCTAAATAAGTTTTGTCCTTACAACACTGTTTTATTCGATCATAGTGATCCATCGATAAACACAGGTATGCTTAATGTTTTGAAAAATCAAGGCCTCATGAATGAATATATGATTTCTTCATTTTATTTTTAATATCTTAATTTGCTTTCTGATGTATATGATTGCAGTATTAACAGCACCAACAGATAAACCTGGAGTTGCGTTACTTGATTTTGTCATTTTCCCTTCTAGATGGTTGGTTGCTGAGCATACATTCCGGCCTCCTTATTACCATCGCAACTGTATGAGTGAATTTATGGGTCTTATCTATGGTGGATATGAGGTACAATTATCAGATTTAATCTCTTTGATTCAATTTTTGTAGAAGTATAGTTTTGAAAACCCGGTTACTCTCTAGTTTAGGGCTGACGATTGTCAATAAATACCCATTTTTTTAAATCTGAAGGCCTATTTTTGTGTTGTTTTGTCTGCTGCATGATCAAACATTTTGGTGAAAAATATTGCCTGAGGACTAAAGATAATATTAGAAATTTCATGACTGGAAATGTTCCTTATCGTTCAAATTTTTTATAAACTAACATCAATCTTTGCTTTTTTTTTTTTTGGTAGGCAAAAGCTGATGGGTTTCGACCCGGTGGTGCAAGCCTTCATAGCTCCATGACTCCTCATGGTCCCGATACAAAGACGTACGAGGTAACTATCTATACTTTAATTTAATTTAATCAATTTTCAAACTCTCTACTTAGATTTAATTTTATTAATTTTTCAAACTCACTACTCACAAGTTCCTCTTTTGGGTCCAATGAATCTGAGAATGAGACTTCTTTTCTTTTTTTCTAACCCAGATTCCAGTTTCAACTGTGTGATCAAAATGAAACCCGTAATGTTATTATAATGCAGGCTGTGATGGCACGGGGATACAATTCAGAACCACATAAGATCACGAACACCATGGCGTTTATGTTCGAGTCAAGTTTGATCCCTCGGGTTTGCCCATGGGCCTTAGAGTCGCCTTTCATTGACCGTGACTATTACCGATGTTGGATAGGGCTGAGGTCCCATTTCACATACGTGAAAGAAGGTACGAGTTTGGAAGAAACTATTGATATCGAAAACGGACAAGATGAGAATGGAAGTTGAGAGACATTTGTTTACTTGATGATCTGTATAGCCATAGCCCCCTCAAGTATTAAGGACAGAAGGAAGCTGTATAATAATGAAAGTATCATTACAGTAAACAATCCTCGTGTTAGTAAAATAATATTTGAAATTTTAGATTAGATCTTAAGCCCAAGTTGAAATTTGCAAAGGCCCAATTTAGAAACCAATAATAGATAACCCGTTTGTTACTTGATCCCGGTCTAAATAATTTATCGGTCTGAACCGGTTTATATTCTCTTTTCTTCTTTTTATTCACAAAATTTATTTATATTCTTTTAAATTTTAACAAATATAAATATTTAACTAACCTAATATAATTTTTGTAATAGAAACGGTTAGTTAATAATAAAATAATAATAAAAAGAAAAAAAAGTTGGCTATCCACTAAAATATGTTCATCCCACATGCCTCACATGGGTTCTTTATAGAGTTTGCAGGCTCCTTGCTCTCCTCCCCCCTCCTTCCCGTATAGACTGTATTGTTCTTTGAGGATGAAGAATTTTGAAGAATCATATTATAATAATGTAATATTACTCACTAAGTTGAATAAAATCATATTATAAATTAAATATTAATTGAAAATAAAAAATAAGAAAAAAATTGAGAAATGAAATGGCTGAACCCGCGACCTCAAATACAGAAACACCTTCTGCCTAATAAAATTCTCACTCTACCAAGAGATATATATATATGTTTGGTTTTTTGTCCAACAGCCCAGCCTAGGCGGCCACTTAGGCTGGGCTAGGGTGGTTCCACCACCGTCTAAAATCATGATATGAAAATCAGTAATATTTAATATCACTTATCATTCCTTTTTAAACACATGAAAAGAGCTTCAACTCGAAAACTTATATCAAAGTTTCAACCATGCAACGGTAATGACAATGATAATATAAGCTAAACTTGCGGTTAATTTTGTTAATTATGTTAGTCCACAAAGTTTTCTATCCATCCCATTTTAGTGGAGAGGGATGTGTTTGGAGAAAATTTGAGGATTGATATGATCTTATTGAAAGTTAAAGGATGAATTTAGGAAATGAGATAAAATATAGGGACCAATATGAAATTTAAACATAATACCACTATATTAGTAATAATATTGATAATTTTTTTAAAAAAATTAAAAATAAAAAAGGCTAATTTATTATCTCTTTTATGTCTGAATTTGATAGTTTGTTCATTTTTCTCTTAAATTTAATTACTCAAAATTTTCTTAATATTTTAAAAATATTTCACTTAAATAAAATATTAATGAACTTCAGGATTTCATTAATACTAGATTAACACATGACACATAAGTTGAGAGCTATCAATACTAATTGATTTGTATAAGAAAGAGTGCAAGGTGGTCATCAAGATAATAGTAGATTAGTAATAATGAAATGATGCAGACAAAGTCTATACATCTCTTAAGCACATTGTATTAATCTTCTCTTTTAACCTAATCATTATATGTGTCTCCTAAGTACATACTTCCATTAAATAAAGAATTAGTTTAAACAGCAAGAACAACAACATAAATTAATGCTAACCCACATGAGATGATCCCAAGGTAAGAACCAAAGCAATAAGAGAGAGAGAGAGAGAGAGAGAGAGAGAGAGGCATGCACAGAGACACAAACCCTCACCCATGTGAGTCTGAAATTGGGGACAAAAGGAAACCAAAGGTGGGGCCATTGAAAAGAGCTCACATGGGGGTGGGAAAGGGATATATTGAGCAGAAGGACATGATTCTCTTGAACCTCATCCCTTCCTTTCACAGCTCATCTTCCATAAGTCGTAGATACACTCTTCCACTATATATATACTATATAATATCTAATGTATTTAACATATTCTAATATGTACATTTTCTTCCATAAGTCGTAGATACACTCTTCCACTATATATATACTATATAATATCTAATGTATTTAACATATTCTAATATGTACATTTCTTCCGTAATTATATATGGAAATTTTTTTAGATAGATCATATCTATATTAGATGGATTTATTTCAATACATCTAATATTGATATAATAGTATGAATATAATATATATAATTGAAATTAATTGATTTATATAAAAAAAAATTCCTTATTTATCATTTATTGAATATTTAATAATAGATTTCAAATTCAAAGATAAATGATAAATGGTTAATTATATATAATAGAATTTTAATAAATTAATAATATCGATTAAATAATATATTTTTATCTCCGCTTAATGATAACATACTTAATTTTTTTAATAATTTAATATTTCATTAAATTAATAGTCATAATTTATTAATTTTTAATAAACTTTTGTTTTTCAATTTATGAACTTAAATTATAAAAGGATATGAATTTTGATTTTAAAGTGAAAAAAAAAAAACCTGACAATTTAACATAAAAAGTTAGAAATAACTGAAACTCAATAAAAATATTAGTATACATTTTAAAGCTCTAAAAATGTGACAAACCTTCATTATAAGCTAGATAAAGTTTATCTTTCTCTTCAATTGAGTTATGCAAGGAGATGCCCTTACTTTCAGTATATAGTTGTATAAGATTGATATGAAATTATGCCAAAAATAAAGTTAATTGAAACTATGGGGATAGGTTTTAGGATATATATATATATATATAGACGTATCAAGGCACGTGGTGGCTGAAACATTTGTACTAAAAAAATCTTAAAAATTAGGGCTACTTTCTTAACCCAAAATAATATAAGGGTATACAAATTTAGGGCTACTTTCTCCTTCTACACCGCAACTGATCAATTCCCTCCACAGCTGTTGCTAGCTGTCCCCTATCACCACCTCCATGTGACCCACCACCCCTCCTTAGCCTCATCTCTTATACAAATAATTTCATAATTTATCTTTTAAAAATAAAAAGTTAATAGTAAAAAAATTAAAAACTGAAATTCGATCCGAATTCTTAAAAAAAAACTTATCTTGCGAAGAGCCGAATCTAATTGAATCAGAAAAAAAAAGAAAAAAAATGGAATTGAATTAGACCTCTTTTTTTTTTCTTTTCGGTTCAATTAGATCCGGTTCTTTGGATCGATCGGATCGGTTTGATTGGATTCTCACAAAGAAACGATCGATTTGATTTTAGATATCTTACGAAAAAATCAGATTGTTTCAATCAATTTCTCACAAAAAATGATAGATTATTTTGATCGGTTTTTTTTTTAATAAATCAGATCGGGTTTTTAATTTTTATAATATTTTTTTTTTCAAAAATAAAAATAAAAAGTTAGATTATAAAATATAAATAAATAATAGGGGAGAAAAATAAAAAAAAAATATTAATAGTGAAAGAATAATAAAAAAAATTATGTGAATAATTAAAAAGTTTTATTTAAATTATATAGAGAAAAAAAAATTATAAATAAATTATAGATAAAATAAACTTGTAGAAATCAATACGAGGACTTAAAAAATAAATTTACCCTAAATTTAATCACCATCCATAAATATTTCAGATATATATTAATATACTTATCAAATTATTCAAATTAAGATTATTAGTATTATTATTACTATATAATATTATAATAGCATGACTTAAAAAAAATAAATAAAAGGAATAATTTATTTATTTATTGTCTAGCTTATATGTATATGCCTGTCTATCAACATCGATTCGTTTTATTACATCTATCTATCAGCATAATCGATCTCTCTCCATCTTGTTGTGTTCTTTAGGATCCCAATATTTCGTTTTTGCTTCTTGGTTTTCTTATTTTCGTTGGTTGGTCGTAGTAGAACACATATATCATGACCCTCTAAATTTGTGGTTTTTTTAAGCCTTGTCATATATAGAAACATGGCTCAATTACCTCCTAAAACACCAAGCATTACCCAAAATTGGCCTAATTCTTTCCCGCACCAAAGAATGCCCTCTATGGCCAATTTTCTCCATACCACAACCACCAACCTCCGCCACCATCCACCGCCATCACCACCGCAACAACAACCCTCATGGGTGGACGAGTTTCTCGAATTCTCCACATCCAGACGGGCGGTTCACCGGAGATCGATAAGCGATTCAATCACATTCCTTGAAACTTCATTGGTGGAGGAGGGTATTGAATGTAGGATTAATAGCAATAACAAAAATAGTAATATTGATAATAATAACAATTCCTCCAAGGTTAATGTGTTTTCTTCATCTAACATCCATGGGTTTGAACGGTTGGATGATGAGCAACTCATGTCCATGTTTTCCGACGACATGACGATGGCGGTCCCGCCTACATTATCCTCCTCTCCCTCGGATCAAAATAGTAATAATGATGAGAAGGGAATCAAGCCGTCGGATGGTGATGAGGAAAAGCATAGAGAGCCCAAAAATGAACCGGGAGAGGTGGAAAGTTCTTGCAAATCCGAGTCCGAGAGTCAGTTAGCTCCACCACCCGGTGGCTGTGGTGGTAGTGGTGCTACCTCCTCCGGAATCGATACCATCATTAACGATCCCAAGAGGGTTAAAAGGTTTTTTTTTTTTTTAACATTTGAATTTGATTAATATATATTAATGCCTACATATTACATACATTAATATATAGACGTATATGTGATTAATTCATTTATTTATTTTTCTTTATTATTATTATATACTTAATTATTTGGGAAATTCTTAATAGAATTTTGGCAAATCGACAATCAGCTCAAAGGTCAAGAGTGAGAAAGTTACAATACATTTCAGAGCTTGAACGAAGTGTTACAAGTTTGCAGGTATTACAGTCTATATAGTATATACATACATATATATATATATATGTATATATTTTTAGATTTAATAAAGCAATAAATTTGAAATTAGATGTACTTGTTACTAAATTTATTTATTTGTTGGTTGTATAGACTGAGGTATCAGCATTGTCTCCAAGAGTTGCATTTTTCGACCAGCAAAGGTTGATTCTTAATGTTGATAATAGTGCTCTAAAGCAAAGGATTGCAGCTTTGGCTCAAGATAAGATTTTCAAAGATGGTACGTTGATTTAGAGTGCTGTGATTTGGGAAATTATAATATTTACTTACTACTTCTTTTGCTTAAACATCAGCCAAAACAAATCATATCACTCATAGGACATATATATGGTTATGATTGCTGCTGATCTTCAATTGAGTTCAACAAACAAAAACTTCCATGATATTCTCAATTCACGAACAACTTTGACTCTATGATACTTTTACACCCCCCCCCCCCCTAAACTATCATTTAGATTAATTTTAGCCTCCCTAAATCACTATATTTTAGAAACATCCCCTAAACTACTATAATATAACGCTAAAAACAGCTATAGAAAGGGAAATTGTAACCTAATAATGAGTGGAGGGGGGATATTTCGAAAACTTGGTAATACAGACGTTCTCTCTCTTTTGTTTCATGTCATCGTCAAGATTAGATTCTCTATTTGGCATATTAGAAGTACAAATCTAGCTTTTGATTCTTTGAACCTTCGTAATTAATATTTGATAAAGCATGGTGGAGCTTCCCTTAAAGGTTCCATATGTTTTTTTTTTTTTTTTTATAAATAGAATTAATTTGTTAATTAAATAATTAATGTGAAGTGATTAATATAATGATCTTCTGTTATGTAAACGCCAGCTCATCAAGAGGCACTAAAAAAGGAAATAGAGAGGCTAAGGCAAGTCTACCACCAACAAAGCATTAAGAAAATGAGCAACCTAAATACACCACCGTCAGCACCGTCACAGTGACCACCGCAGCAGCCACCGCTATCCAATTCAACTGACAGCAATTAATTCAGACCACCTAGCTACTCACTCTATTGGGTTTGGGGGACAGCATTATTTATGTTTTTCTTCTTTATTTTTCATTTTTATTTTTATTTTTTACATTTTTTGCTTTAAATTTTGGGAATTTAATTGAAGATGGGGATGCATTGGGATGTATTAAAGTAAGGTTTGTCAGAGGGTGGGTCGGGGAGTGTTGATTGATGTCTGACCTGATTGATTTATCTTTTTTTTTAAAATTTATAAATAATATATTTAAATAATATCAAAATTAATAATATTTTAGATGTCTATTATTTTATAAATTAATTTTACTGTATATACTTCTTGACTATCTCAAAAGGGTAAATAATATTAATTGCGAAAAAATTATGGCTTTAAAATCAGAAAAAGTAATCATATTAATATAAGAAAAAACCCAGCCCAACAAACTCAAACAAAAGGCCCAGCTTCTATTCTTCTAAAACCCTAATAAGCCTCCCTACGTCCTTTATTCCCTGAAGAGAAAACCCTAGCAAGATTCAATCCTTTAAAGCATATCTTCTCCGAAACATATATCAGCGTCGGATCGATGGAGCTTCGAACCAATAAAATCAAAGGTCGAGAGGGAGAAACCCATAATTTGATCTTCCCCTTTGATGTCATGTGTGAAATTCTCTCAAGCTTACCCATCAAGACCATACTCTGTTGCATGGTTACGTGCAAAACCTGGTACGATATCATCCGACATCCTGATTTTTCCAAACTTCATCTCAAGAAATCTCCTGCTTGTGTTTTGGAGTATCATAAAGGGCAACTATGCATGCTTGAATTCGAAAAATGTTTGGATACGTATGCTTTGAAAACCTTTAAGTTGAATACACAAAAGTACATGCCTATGCATCGGGGATATTGTAGGTTTTCTTGGATAGGCTCATGCAATAGCTTACTTTGTTTTTGTAACAAAGAAGATAATACATTTTGCATTTGCAATCCATTCACTTGTGAATATGTTTCCTTTCCGATGCCAAAACTAGAAACCAAGTTTCGATGGTGGCCCATGATGTCCGGTTTCTGTTTTTGTGAGGAAACTAATCAGTACAAGGTGATAATGTTCACAGAAGAGATAATACCCATTACAAATGAAGATCTAATACCCTCCTTTTTAAGACAAGATCTCTTTTATTGGGATATATGCTTTTCGAAAAAGAGTAAGGATATCTTTTGTCAAGTTCATACACTAGGAACTGCTGAATGGAGAGCTGTAAGAATTAGTGATTATTACCCTAACCGGTCTAATCGTAGCGAGCGTCTAATATATTTAAACGGGGCATTACATTGGATTGTTGATGAATTAAGCGAAGGTGGTCCGGGTATTATATATTCGTTTAGAATCGGGAACGAGGAAATCCAACCCATCCCCTCGCCGTCTTCCTTGCACTCACTGAAGTATACAAGTCTATGTCTTTTAGATGATTGTTTGGTTTTGCTTGATAGTAAACGAAGTTCTACGGAAATTTGGGTGATGAAGAATTATGGAGTCAAAGAGTCTTGGACTAAAACTTGGGTTATTAACGACGATTTCCCGCATGCATTTAAATGTAAATATCTCAGTACGCTGAAGGTGTTGGAAGATGGGGAAATTTTAATGTTTGGAATTCAAGATTTGATCGGACTGAAGTACGGTTTGGGTTGTTATTGTCCCGAAAGTAAGACATCGAAGAGGCTGATCAATGCCGTAGAAGGCTCTTTTCTTATTCCTTTCGTCCCAAGTTTGATATCTCCAAAGGATGTTATATTAGGTCAAAATTAATTATTATTTTTTTTCATGACAAATTTACTTTTTTGTTGAAACATGATATTGATAGGCTCTTGCAATGCCTTACTTTGTTTTCTTATTGAAATTGATGGTTGCTTTTAATGAAACTGATAGTCACGAAATTACATTTGCAATTCACTTAGTTGTGAACGTGTTTCCCTTCCAATACTAAAACTAAAACTCGAGTTCCAAAGCTCGTCCGTGTTATTTGGTTTTGAATTTTGTGAGGACACTAATCAGTACAATCTCGAGATATAATAGAATTTCTCTCTCTTTTATTTTTCTCTCAAGTCTACTTGAGAAGATCTCAACCATTGATTTACACACATATACTTGGTGAGATCCTCATATTTATGTTCATTAGTTGTTGAGATTACTTTCCACAACACTTGAAAGGAAAATGAAATAGGGAGGAGTTGAATTCTAACCCCCATAATAAATGGATGATCTAGTAAATCTGTTTCGTCAAGTTCATGCTCTTGTAATTGCTGAATGGAGAACTAATTCTATTATCTTGTCCCTTCATACCCTCTTATTGAACATCTAATTAGTTTGAATGTGGCATTACATTGGAAGGTCGGTGAACTAAGCAAAGGCAGTCCAGGCAATCATTGTTTGATTTTGTTTCATGATTACCCTTATCTTCGTAATCAAAATTATATATATAGAAGTTTGGGCGATGAAGAACTATGGAGTTCAAGAGTCTTGAACTAAAACTTGGGTTATTATTAGCCGGGATTTGATAACTCTAAAATGAAGTATCCTGTTTCCCTAACCACTACGTGTTTTGATGAGATGAGCTATTCTAATTTCTTAGGAAATTAGAGAAGATGAAAATCCTTCCACCATGTATTAGTTTGGGGATGCAATTCAGGTAAGAAAATCCTAAAAGAATAAAATCGATAAAATTTCACTTAAAACTATATCATATTAAAGTATTGGAGGAAATCTGATCAAAGTATGTAAAAAAGGGTCACTTTTAAATGTGTCAGTTCATCCATCTCCAAAGCTAATAATTAATACAATATCATAACTTACTATATCAAGGGTTGTGAATTAATAGTGTCCTTTCACATCATTTCATAAATAATCGTACCTTGTTTTCAGTCAATTAATATGGACGGTTGGATTTCTTACAAATGAATTAGATCTATTTGATGTGCATATATTTGGTTTGCATTGAATCAAATCTCGTTTTTATATTGGTTTGTGGTTTTTATCCATGAATGCTCTTTTACTTTCTTTCAAGATTCTGGTTTTGGGTTCGAAAGGAAAATTCACTTAACGTAAAATCTATATCATAATTATTATTTATAGAAATAAACATATTTCTACTGATTATTTACTCGAAATTATCATTTAGAAATTATCGTAAAATTTGAATGTTAATGATATATAACCTATTCATCAGTAGGGTAAACTTAATATTCGCACAATGATTTAGCCGGTTGATTTGCATGGGGTGAAGAAACCGTTTGGTTTGGTTTATGCCATTGTTCTTGATATTTTTCTTTGGTTATTTGATTGATATTATGGTGATAATAAATATATAAACATTTGTAACAAAATTATAAAGAAATAATTTACTTAGGTTGAATTTATAATTTTAATTTTTTATTATTGATGTGGTTTTATTTAAAATTAATATATATATATATTTTTTTTATTTTGATAATAAAAAATTAAAAAATAAAATTATCCTAAAATTATATAAATATATATTTATAAGAATCAAATTATTGATTCATCAAACTTACCCAGCAAGACCATACTACATTGCATGGTTACGTGCAAAACCTGGTACGATATCATCCGACATCCTTGTTTTGCCAAACTCCATCTCAAGAAATCTCGTGTCCCTTTATTGATTCATCATGATGCGGCAGCGGGTGATCCTAATGAGCGACTATTCATGCTTGATTCAAAAAACGTTTGGATACGTATCCTCTCAACGTGTCAAAGTTTAATACAGTAAATTACATGCCTTGGTTGCGTGACTTGCGTATGCAAATGTAACGTGATTCGATTGTAATCTTCATATCCACGATTTATATTAACTGGATTCTGATTTTCTCCGTTTTGAATTTGACATCTCAGTTTCTTACAACAAATTGTTTTGAGTGCTACGTTTTAGATTAATGTTTATTTTTTGGTTTTCTTTTCTCGAATATACAGTGAGATTTCAGGTATTTTTCATATTACTTGTTCGAAATTAATGTATCCTTCTTCCCTATGTGTATATATATAGTTAAAACTAAATAAGATAGAAGAAGACATAAAAATTTCACTCAAAACTATGTCGTTTTGACAGATTGAGATATCTCAATTTCTTTGGAAATCAGAGAAAATTTGGATCGTCGCACTGATAATATGTACAGGATGTAATTCAGAAAAAGAACATTAGAAAAAAAAAACGTAAATCATTTTCAAAATGTACATATGTTGTATTTGGTTTTTTGTTCGTTGTCTGGCTCATGATTTATAGAAACATGAAGAGGACTTTATGATGGTTGGAGGAGTGGTAAGAAATGGATAGACATTGGTTGGAGGAGCTTTGACATACATGCCTATGACAGTACGTTTGACTGAGAACAAGCCTAAAATTTATGTGGCAACAGGCTAATGATAATGAGCTCTAAGAGGGAGTACTACTGTACTGGTAGACTATTTGAGGTCAACCATTAGTCAACCATGCATGACTGTCGGATACCATAATCTTACATGATTCAACTTCTCCGACCAGGTTCTTATCCTAACCGCCTAAAACATACAATATAAACCAGTTAATACTTGACATCTTCTCCTCAGTACACATTTTCAGGATTTAATGTCTAAGACTCTTCAAGCAACCTTCTTCCTCGTCTTGCTAATAATCCTGTGCTGTCAAACTGGAACAATAACCAGCAGTAGTAGTACTACTACTACTGATGCTGCTGCTGCTAATTTGAGAAGTCCGAGGCCAGAGGGTCTATTGATTAATTCACTATTAGTCTCTGAGAAATCCAAACCATCGGGCTCGTCATCATGCGATCAGACGTATGGGGTTCTTCCGTGCACGACGAATGTTGCTGGAAACTTGTTCTTGATCATGGTGTATAGCTACCTCATGTTCATAGCCGGCAAGTATTTGTCTGATGGAAGCGACTTTTTGACGGAGAAATTGGGACATGGTCTTGTTGGTGGTCTTCTTCTTCCTCTCCTCGGTGTTTTTCCCGACGGAATTCTCATTCTCGGTGCGTACCGATCTTCTTTCTGGATATACGTATTATCTAGTACTAATTTTGCTTTAGGATGTAATCAAAATCATATGTTTATTAGATTCAAATAAAAACTTTGGATTAGGAGCGTTGTATTTATTGATTATAAGAAAAGTTGATCAGTAAATCGTACGTCGTTGTGGTCCCGATCGAGTCAGGATAAAATGTTGAAATTAATATGTTGGGTGGGACCAACACTCCAAATTTCCAACGAAATTGAATTTCGAATATTAAACTTTTTGGACTAAACTGAACTTAATGTACAAATATTAGGATATAAAAATAGATAATTACAAATGTATGGACATAAATGAAAATAGTTTTAAATAATAGGGATATAATAGATTTTAACAAAAATGTAGTATCTAGGATAGGGATAGGCAAAGAGACAGAGTTACCACCTCTTTTAGATATCGGTGATGGCACGGCGTAGCTCCGACAAAGAGACCGGCGAAACTGTACCTATTAATGGCGGAGATTCAATGCCTCAAACCAGTTCTACTTTCTTACCTCCAGTGCGAGGATCTCAATTCCGTGTCGAAGAAGCTGCTTTCTCTCCCGACGCTGATCTCTGCGGTGGATCTGGCTGTTGTCAGATTGAATAAGGTGAACGGGAATGTGATACACTGTGTGGCGAACTCCGGCAATAAATAAATCTTCTTGTTTAGGAGATAATAAGCTCTGGTTCAAAATCAATATCGGCATAATCTATGCCTAGTTATCTGCCCAATTACTTGCATTAGTTTTTATATCTGTTTATGTATATTTGTATACACGCTTAATACACATTGTTCTATGATTAATTATGTTCCCCTAAATTCATCATCTCCTTCTTCTACAGTATCTGGTCTTTCTGGAAGTACAGACACCGCTAAGAGTCAGGTCTCTGTGGGAATGGGCTTATTAGCCGGCTCGACAGTTCTGCTTCTCACAGTAGTTTGGGGAACATGTGTGATAGTTGGAAAATGTGACCTAAAGGATTCAATTGCAATAGATGGACAAGATACAAACGGATATAGCTTAACTGGTATGTTTGCTGCCTTCGCCTGAGATTAAGAATTAATATACTGGCTTAATCCAGATTTGTTACACTACATTACCTTAGATCCTTAAAGTTATAAAATTTGTGAAAAAATGTAGAGATCAATGTGTAAATGAAGAGAAACCCCTTTTATCTTTGCAGAGTCTGGCATTAGCACTGACATATGGACTAATTATGCTGCAAGGATTTTGGTTATATCTACCATACCTTTCTTCATTGTTCAATTGCCCCAATTTCTCAATTCAACGTCAGGGATGCGCATGGAAATCTTAGTTGCACTTGTTGTCTGTGTTGTACTATTGATCTGTTACTGCGTTTATCAGGTTTGTCTTCTTCCTTAACTGTATTTATGAAATTCTTCCAATATAACCTTGTTCTCCTATCCCAAAATGCTTCTTCTCTTTTTTTTTTTTTTAAAGCATGTCTCTAAAATCCTGCTTTATTATGGATGTACGTTGTATGTCATTGGTGAACATTGCTTTTTTTTTTTTCTTATTTTTTTTTTTACTTCTTGAAATTGTGTAGGGAACAATTTTAATGCTATTACCTGTTATCTGTGTTTTAATATTTTGGATCTTGAGTTCTTGGGTACTTCATTTGGAGAGTGAATATGATTTTGGACTATTTCATAGAATGCTAAACTTTTAAAAGTTTCACTCTTTGCTACTGTTTTCTTCAATTTATAATTCCTTATCTGGACACATGAGGGGGAAAAAAATGAGCAAGAGATGTGAATAATGGTACAGGTTTTGCAGCCGTGGATCCAGATGGAGAAAATTGCGTATGTGGAGCACAAGCATTTTACATTGCAGCTTCTAAAATATTTTAGACAGAATGCATTGGGAAGACTTCTAACAGAGGACGGTGAACCCAACAGAGAAGCAATTAAAAGGTTATTTCAAGAATCTTTTTGAATAAATCTATTTCTATTTGCCGACTTTTCTGATGAATATCATTACAGCCTCTTCTCCAAAATTGATGTGAATGGTGATAACTATCTTTCAAGATCGGAAATAACGGCGCTTACTTTTGGTATTTGTTCCGACGCGTTCAAACTGAATCGAGAATATTCTGTGGGCAAAATAATGAGAGAGTTTGACAAATCCAAAGACTCTCTGATTGATGAAGAAGAATTTGTCGATGGCGTTAGTGAATGGCTTAATCGGGTGAAGAGTGCTTGTCGCAATGCTGATTTTAATAACACACACAAGATCTTTTTCGACTTTCACCTCGTAAGTAGATTAATTGCTTGATCTATATTACATTTGGATCTTATCCTATACCTTGTAGTCAAACAATTCAGTTCTTTCATTGACGACAATAAGTGATTTAATATCGGTCCAAACAATTTAGTTCTTTCATTGATGACAGTAAGTTTTAAGTTATTGTCCTTCTTTTCACACAGCAATGCATTTATATCCTTAGTGATTCAATATTAGACTAAATTTAGACTAACTGCATAAATCATTCAAAGTGATGAAAAGATATCATATTATCCTTCATTTTCATAAACAATACAGTTTACTTGAATAATAAGGTTTGATTTTTTTCTTTTCCTCTGAAATTGGTCAACAGCAAACAATGAAGGAGAGGGATCTTTTGGATGTGAGGGGTGAGAGTAATGAGGAGGCTGATCAAAATGCCAAGTGGGCTTCTGTGAAAGCAGTATTACTATTAATGTCAGGAACAGCCATTGCTTCTGTATTTGCTGATCCCCTTGTTGATGCTCTTGATAATCTCTCGACAGCAACTAATATTCCTGCTTTCTTCGTATCATTCGTTTTGCTGCCTTTGGCTACCTCTAATGAAGCAGTGTCTACTATTTCTACTGTGAGCCGAAGCACACGTAGAACTGCATGCTTGACACTGATTGAGGTTGGTTCCTTATTTTCCCCTTTATTTGTCTATTTCTTTAATTTTTGTATTTTCATTTATTTCTCAAATTATTGTTAGTAATTAGTTAGATGGTTAATTTAAGCTGCTTGATTAGTTGCACCCAAATGTGAAGTGTATATACTGTTGGTAAACAAAAGAGCTAATCCATAATACCATTTTCACTTTCCCAAAATAGAATTTCACATGGTATCAAAGCTGGGTTTGGAGTTCTAACCATAAGACCTCCTGTATTTTTAATTTCACATGCGAGGTCTTTTGACTCTCGCTTCCTATATTAGAAGCTTACACGTGAGGGGGAATATTAGTGTTTGGTAAAGTAACATAAATTGTTGGGGTCTTTCTTAACCACTGGTAGCTTTTGGACTAGTGGTAAGCTTAATATAAATTATTGGCTATAGAGATGTCATATGTGAAATGCAAGCAAATATGAAGGGCAAGTTATATATATAGTGAGCAGTTAGTTTCCTTCCCTCTCACAGGAGTTGCGTACACATGATATATTGGATAATTTCTCCTCTAAGACATTGCACATCTGGGACTTGGTATACATCTTTTAGCTTATTTCCTAATGATTTAAGGTGTTGTTTACTAGTTGTAACTTGAGTAAGCTCGTTTCATAGGCCCATAATCGAGTGAGTCTTCCTAGAACCTGGATTGATATGTAATATCAACTCCTTTGGTTTTTTGGTTTTGGCAAGTTATGCTTTGTGGACTACTGCTATACACTGTCCAGCCAATTCCCAAATAGCTTTAGCTTTTGATTTAATACTATTAGCTTACCATAAACCTTTCCATGTTACTAAATACTCTCTTTGCTGCAGATTTATGGATCAGCCACGATGCATAATCTAGTATCATTGGCAGTGTTCTTGGCTGTTGTTTACATAAGAGACTTGACTTGGGATTTCTCATCCGAAGTGTTGGCTATTCTTGTTGTTTGCATTGTGATAGGTGTGTTTGCAAGCTTTAGGACCACATTTCCTCTCTGGACGTCTCTTGTAGCTCTCCTTCTCTACCCCTTTTCTCTGTTGCTTGTTTATGTTCTTGATTACAGTTTTGATTGGTCTTAAGACGGGGTTTCTTGTAATTCTAATTCGATATCCTGAGACTTTTTTGTGATGGGTTTCGCGGATCTAGTTAATTACTCATTATGCCCTATTTAGCAAATCTCTTTTTTAATCGAGAAATTGCAAGTTAATATTGTTGAGTTTTATAATCGGAGTTAGGCAATTGCATATGTATGATCCATTAATATCCATCATGTATATGTAAGAGACAGAACAATATGTTGTGTCTGAAAGTAAAAAACATGATAGAAGTACAGCGGACAGAACAAATGTTGTTTATACAAACCTGGCACGAAGAAGTAAAGATGGTGTGAACAGTAGGCTTGTATGTGCAACATTTCTTTCTTCACACTCAGGCAACTTGTCTGGAGCACCTTGTCCGGAGCAGGAAGTCCGCCTACGAGCTGAAAAGAACTGATATGTCTTCACTTAAAGATGGTGTGAACAGTAGACTTGTATGTACTCAGGCAACTTGTCCGGAGCACCTTGTCCGGAGCAGGAAGTCCGCCTATGAGCTGAAAAGAACTGATATGTCTTCACTACATGCTAAAGCAAGACAGCGATCAAATCCAAACCAACTATGTTATGGTGTCACAAGGATAAACTGGAACTCATCAAGTTATTAAATAACTGAGCTTATTTAGGTTAATCAGAGCTAACCACCACTAACAACCATATGTACTGATAATAATACAGTTATTCGAATTAGTCTTTTGAAGAAACTCGAATCTGGAATCTCACTATGCATTAGTTATGGATTTACTCGAAACTTGTCGTTTTAAAAGTGGATTCATGGTTTTCTTTAACATGAATCCACTTAAATAGATGGTGGATTCGGAGATTCCAATTGAATCACAGTTAAGTTTGCAGTATTATGGATCATATACTAAGTCTTTATATAATAATTAAACAAACCATCTACTAAACAAATAGATCCTGCTCTTCCTTTTTCCTTTTATCTTCGCAGAGTCTGGCATTAGTAATTGATATATGGAGTAATTATGCTGCAAGGATTTTGGTTATATCTACCATACCTTTCTTCATTGTTCAATTGCCCCAATTTCCGAATTCAACGTCAGGGATGTTCGTTAAAATCTTAGTTGCACTTGTTGTCTGTGTTGTACTATTGATCTGCTACAGTGTTTATCAGGCTTGTCTTCTTCATCTTCTTCTTCTTCTTGAAATGTGATTTTTTTATCCTAGTTCTTCGGTATTTCATTTGGAGAGTGGATATGATTTTGACTATTTAACAAGAGTACTTAGACTCTTAAGAGTCGCTTTTTGCTAATATATTTTTCATTTTATTGTTCTTTGTCTGGACACACGATGAGGGAAAAAAAAGGCAATTAGGCAATAAGAAAAGTAAAATAGTCCCTAAATTTCGGTTAATTCCTTAGCTTCCACACCAAAAATGGCAAAGCTAAAGATGAGCCACATTCATTATTTTTTAAAGGGAAATTTAACCTCCGATGATCACAAATTTGATCATATGTGGTCTTTATTTCGTTTGGACTTATCATGACTTTTTCTCTTCCACTAACTTTTATTTTCAGCCGACTTCTCTAAATTTTCGGCTAACTAGCCTCCATTTTCGGCCAACCTCTTTCTTTAGCCAAAAATGGAGTTGGAAAAGTTTGTTTAGTCACTTTTTGGAGGAAAATGGGACCCCACTCTAAACCTTTACATACTTAGTCGATTTTGGTTCTTTTGTTGGCCACAATTCCTTTGTTTGGTTATTTTCAGTCGATCCTTATGAACTAAAAGATAAAATTAAATCTCTCATTAAATAATATCTTAATTTATCTCTTCTCCGAACAGTTGAAATTGAATTTGAGATCCTTATATAAGCAATTTGCAGCCGATTTTTTTCCATTTCATTTATCTTGTGAAGTTTCATCATTTTTTTTTAATGGGAAACTCACTTTGGCCAAATTTACTAAGGCCAATCTCTCAATTATGGCCAAATTTCACATTAAATCGGTCGGTCGACCGACATGTTCAATCGTCTTTCATTAGCTGATTTTCCTCATTTCAAATTTATATCCAATCACCTTTTGTCCAGTATCGTATATAATTCTACTATCAACAAGTACATAAGAAAGAGTCTAAAAAATTGAAAGAAAAAGCGACAAAGTACGGAAAATGACTAAGCGGTGGATATAATCAAAGCTAACTAAGGGTTTGATGGGAGGTTGTAGTTGACGACAGCATCAACCGGTGGAATTTCACGCATCCCGGTTTCCGCCAGACATCGGTGTAGAAGATTACACGACAGCATCAACCGGCCCTGAATTGATCCAAGGCCACCATTTTGCTATTCTACCAACATACTTCCATATATATATTAAATGAATTTTAGAAAAACCATAGATCTATGGTAGAGAGAAAAAGTCTTGAAATAATGTATTACCATGTTCATTTACTCATTCAAATGAGTCGCTAACATGCCTAAATTTAGAATCATTAAAGCAAGATAATCTCTCTCAGCACATGTACGATTGAAGACAAGTTTCAATCCAATTGTATGCATCAGAAGGTAAAAAAGATAGCACCTAAAACTAAAAAACATACGACAAGAATTCTATCCCAATAATTGTATTTTCAGTTTATTTACGAGAGAAAATAGTATGATCGTCATCCTAAAACTAAAACTCATACAAGATATTAAAGATCTTTGTTTATTTATTGAGTCTTTTTTTGATCTCGTTGATAGCTTCTGAGTGCAAAAGAACATCCTGTAGCACAATGAGCGTATTAACGAAAAAACGAACAATTGATGAATAAATAAATAAATAAACAAAAAAATACTTTAATTTTCGTTCCTTATCATTTTATGTGATTTTTTGTATTTTTTTGTATTTTTTTGTATTTTTTTTATTCTGTATTGTTGATTGTTGTTCTTGTTCTAGTTTCACTGAGCAGCGATTTGAATGTATATTGAATGTTAAACGTTGATTGTTGTTCTCTAAGAGTATCCAAGCTTTTTTTTTTTCCTCCTCATGCTTTTCAACGGTACATATCATCCCTATGTATATTGAAAGAGACTGAACAATATGTTCTGGCATGAATATAAAGATGATGTGGATAGATAGGTCGAATTGTCTGTCGTATGTATCACATCATATCAAACAACGCCATAACCATATACATTAAAACATGTTTCAAGTTTCAAATTGTATTGTTTGTATGTACAACATTTCTTATATTGTATGTACAACGTTATAACCATTACAACTTAACGGTTCGATAATATAGCCATCCAGTCAAATTTGCCATGTCATTTAATGAATCTAGGTGACAAAAATTCTCTCTTCTTCGTCTTCTTCATTTGCTCCATCTGTAATGAACTCCCAAGATTATAAAAATCTTACGATTTTACAGAACGTAATTAACACAGCATTATAAAAAACCAGAAAGAAGCACTAAAAGTTTAGAAGAAAGCACAAACTCAAGAAAATTTTCCATTAAATTCAAATACAGAAAATATTAATTCCATGCCTCATGAAGACGAACATCATAAGGATGTATCCCAAGCTTCATTATAGATATCTCCCTCTTTATATGCAAAATGATAGAGAAATTTACAAAGTGCGATGCATATGGAAGAAAAGTAATCAGCCAAGTAGAACCTGATCCCAATATGCTAACAATTACATGCCAAATACTGAAAACTTTAAAACATCAAGATATATTCATTCCGATAAGCCATCATGTGCTTGACTATGGTGCTTCGATCGAGAATTCTCATGGCGACACTCTCGCTGCTCTCTGTATTCTGAGCGAACTTTACCTTAGCAAAAGCACCTTCGCTGATCCTCCTCCCTATCTCATACTTCCCTACTTCTCTCTGAACCATCTTTTTTATCTCCCTATCTTCTCTCTGAACTGTCTTCCATCTTTGCAGCTGTCACAACAATTAGGAGGAGGGAATCAAATGTTGAGGGAATAGGTATGGACCCAGTGAATATGCGAAATTTTTAATGATTTGGGTTATTGCACGGAGAATGAGCAGGTCATTTATTTACACGTAGGATTTTTATTGATGGCCGTGGATAATAAAATTTTATTGATGGGGAATATATATAGAGCTATCAAAATAACTTGAGCTTTTTAGCTCGGCGTGGTTGAGCCCGTACAAGCTCGGTTTTGAGGTTCTATCAATAACCAACCATCATTAATAAATAAATAATATGTTATATATTATTATTAAATTTTTATTAATATTATTATTTTTTATTTATACTTTCACATTCGTTTTTCTCTTTAAAACTTTGAGATTTTTTTTATGGAACCATAATAGTTGAGCTTTGATGATTTAATTATATATGTTTAATAATATACAATGAACTCATTATTTAGCTACAAATTTATTTATTTATTATTTTATTTGAAAAGGTCAGACTCGGCTCGGACATATGTTTAGCAAACGAGAAGGGCTCGGCCCGATCCATCCTTTTAGACATCTGCCTAGCCCGACCCTAAATAGTGAAAAATCCAGCGTGAGCCAGACCACACAACCCATTTTAACACCTCTGTATATATGACGATATGAGCTTTTTAGCCCTAAAATAAAAAGACCAGGCTACTTCAGGCCCAAAATCAAAGTGCAAGGGTTTTTTAGTCTTTAACCTAATTTTTTAATACAATTTTGAAACTACGAAACTAAATTTAATTTATAAAACTTGTTGTACATTTTAATTTTATAAATTTGAGAAACTATTATATATGAAAGTCCATTGCTTATTTTCTTAAGGAATTCTTTTTTGGCCAAATGATAAATAAATAAATAAAAAGTACAAGTATACAGACTGCTTCCAAAATTTGACCAACTTGACTAATCTAAATTGATCCAACCAATCCACTTGTATAATATATAATCATATATCCAAGCCTCGTTAAACTTCATCTATATAATCCAGCCTCTTTGCCTTTTAACATGTTCTTCCACAAAATTAAACCCTCTAGCTTGTTAAATTGATGATCTAAAATAGGAAGAATCATGATCATAATTAGAAGCAAAAGGGCATCCATTTTCTTCTTGCTAGTTTTTTCAGTACTAACTGTTGAAATTAAGGGCCGTTCTCTGAAACATGGTTCTCATCGGCATCATCATCATGAAGAACAAAATTCTGTAATTTCCGATGGCGTGGACGAAGAAGGCAATGATTTCAAACAGATTTCTAATATATTACTTGTCAAAAGTAATTTCATGTATAGTAATTTTTCATTATTTTCTCCGATCGAAGAAGAAGAAGAAGAGTGTGAGCAAATGTATGGATTCTTGCCTTGTTCAACAAATATATATGGGCATTTATTCCTTATAATCGTGTATGAATATCTCTTGATAAAAGGAGAGTCTCTTGCTGCGGCTGGAGGTGAGAAGATTTTCAAGATTCTGGGTACAGGTGTTTTTGGTGCTAGTGCTTTTCATGTCCTTAGTGCTCTTCCTGAGGCCTTGATTCTTCTCGGTATGTCCCACTCTCTATCATTTTGAATTCATATGACAAGCAAATTGAGATTTAGCTAAACTAAAGTACGATAAATTATTAATGAAGTTTGTAAGAGTAAAATTGGCGTTCAGGTTAAAGCGTCTTCCGTATATGATAAAGTCCGAACCTCTCGGGTGTTTGTCATTGATGTGAAAACACAACTACATGGTATCATAGTTAGATGAAATGATAGTATTTTCATAAGACACTAATTGTTGAATTAAGAGTAACCATTACGGTCAGTTTGCTTTTAACAGTTTTAGACCTAAATTTCAGAAACTGGGTTTTTCGTAAAAGATAAAAATTTAAAGTGATGTGATACATTTCTATACTTGAGAGTTTAGAGATATATTGAATTAATTTTAAAATATAATTTTTTTTTTTTTAAATAATGATAGATTTATTTGTAATTTTCACATCTTAATATGTATCTTAACATGTGTTGTGCCAACTCATAAAGATGATTAAAGCATCATATATATGCTATGACTTAATCTTCCTAAAGTCTTACCAAATTAATATATGTATTAATTAAATATATGTATCATACTATTGTTTAACATGGATGCATGTGCAAATGATGTAGATTACGATCAATCATCAACCACATATCTATGCATGTGAGAGGGACTTTTTGTTCGTTTATCAAGCACAAAATTCAATTTATAAATTTCCAACGCTTGACTTAATTGTAGTCAAGATTGGAACCTAGATAGCTTGCAGCCAGCATTGAAAATTCAGTTGGCCTTATCAATAAATATCCTCCCATAATAATTAAGAAATTTTTAAGTAGACTCGATCGATCATAAATTTATCAATCAAAGATTCAATATTATAAATAATTTAGTATAAAAAATTAATATTTATAATTATAATTAATCAATTTATAAAATAATAAACTGTATCTACTAAAAAAAAACCTTCCCGTAAGTACATCGTTAAGAAGAACTAATTTATATTGTAATGAAATGTGAATTGCGTGCTTTTATTATGTAGCTTGTGGGCTTCTGAGCAGTGAAGAGGTAGCAGAAGAGTATGTATACACAGGAGTTGGAATGTTGGCTGGATCTTCCATTTTTCTTCTGACACTTGTTTGGGCAACTTGTGTTCTTGTCGCCTCTCAAGACTTTTCAAATCCTTCTAATTCATCCCCACTTTCTCTTCAAACCCTTAAAGCAAGGATATTAGGTATGTTTTAAGTAATTAGTACCCTTTTATCTTAAATTATTTTTTTTTAATTTTTTTTTGTTCAATAGTTTATGTTAGGGGAAATTATCGCTATAAAACAAATTAGGGGTGAAAAAAAAAATCCTTCTAATATCTGAAAATTACAATTAGGTTTCTTGTAATTTTTAGAGTTATAATTACTCCTTTCACAAGTTTAATTTCATTTCATTTACAGTTGTGAACATCCAGATTTTTCTAAGTACTTACAGCACTATTCTATATTAATCTCTTAAATGAAATTGTGTTATTTAATAAAATAAAAATATATTATTAAATTTTATTTATCGAATTCCGAAATAATATCATAAATATGATTCATATAAGAATTTATCGTGAACTCCTATCTTTTAAATATTTCTTTTGTAAGGATGTTATTATCTATTATTATTATTGTCGTTGTTGTAGGATATGGAGTTGATATAGACAAAGAAACAAGTTACACTGCGAGGACCATATTCATCACTGTCATTCCTTTTCTACTCTTGCAAATCCCTAGAATCTTCAACCTGTCCTCTGAGGGGACCGTAATTGTGATCTTAATCACTCTCTTTATTTCTGTTATTGTCCTAATCCTAAGCTTCATCTATCAGGCATGTCTCATCTCACTCTTGGAATGTTATATCCACCTTCGATACTTTTCGAAACTACTAACTATTATTATCGATATTTGTCTCGAATCTTAATTACTTTTGAAAGAACTAATAACTTGATAAGATTCAATACGTTAATGAACATTTACCTAATGATCATCGAATGTTGATTCTTATAGGTATTTGAGCCTTGGGTTCAAGAAAGAAGACTAGAATTTCTAAAACATCAACATTTGACTGAGAGAGTTTTACAACATGTTCAAAAACATGCACTTCGAAGACTCCTCACACATGATGGGGCCCCTAATGTAAGAGCTATAAGAAGGTAATTGATTATGAATTGTAATTAGTGCAATTTATTTCCTTATTACTTTTGTTACTATTATTTTGGTAAATTTATTTCCTTATTAATTAGGTATCATTTATCACAAACTTTGTTTCTCTCTATTAAATCTATCTTATCATCATACTCCAATACATAAATTATCATTTTCATCCCTAAACTTTCACTATTCATTTATTTCCGTCCTCAAATTTTTAAATAGCTCCATTTCATCTTAAAATTTTTAAAACATTTCAACATTCTCAGAATCAAATGTACATATTTAAAATTGAGAAATTGAGAAATAATCAAATTAAAATTAAAATATCTCATATCGTCAACAACATTTATATTCTTCAAATTTATTAGTTTTTTTTTTTTTTTATTTGGGTAACTTAGCTCACCAATATCTCATGTCTTTTTTATACTTAACATTAAGAAAATTGATCCTAAGCATGAAAATGGAACATTTTGGAAATAGTAAGGATGAAATTGAGATTTAAAAAGAAATAAACAAACTCCAAAGATTTTGAATGGAACATGGAACACGGAACATAGAGTAGATGAATTATGTAGTGTACTTTAATGTGAAATTTGTGTAAATTGAATTGATTAACTGGGAATTGCAGGCTATTTAAGGAAATAGATGAAGATGGTGATGAAGTTGTGTCATATTCTGAAGTGAAAGAACTATTCCTTCAAATAAAAGGTTTAGAAACAGGTAGGGATGATACGGATCAAGCAATTTCAGAGGCAATGAAAATGTTTGACCTTGACAGTGACCAAAAAGTTAACGAGGATGAATTCGTCAGTGGTTTTACAAAGCTGCTCGATTCGGAGAATCTAGTAGGAGATATTAATCGGCAATATGATTCTAGAAAATCACTAACGAATATTTATCAGGTAATTAATAATCAATGCATATCTTAATATATATATGCGTAACACAGTTAGTTGGTAAGACGAACTTTTAAATTGCTTGATAGTCAATATCAAAGGTCTTTTGTGTGGGTTGCGAAGTGAAATATAAAGCTCTGCATTCGTTATTCATGTATGGTAATTGGTAACAGGTAATTCATCCTTGGCTTCAAAATAAAAAGAAAGAGAAGGAAATAAGGAAGAATTTAATGCTACAAATATTAAAACAATCGCAAAGCAATGTACTAGAAAGCCATGTCACGGAAGATGGAGCACCTAATATTCCTTTCATTAGAAGGTGAAGTTTAATCATATAATCACTTATGATTTTCATTGATTTCCTTAATTATTTTTTTGGGGTTTTAATTGATAACAGAATGTTTGACCGAATCGATCAAGATGGAGACAACAAAATATCGCAATCTGAGCTGAAAAAAATGATTGCAGATGTCAAATTTGGTGGTCAGGTTAGTTTAGATGTGGATGAAGCTGTTTGGAAAATAGTTGAAGAACTCGATGGAAATGGAGATAGGGAAATTGATGAAGACGAATTCATTAATGGGATTTGCAAGTTGTTCGATCGATCAAACAAGCTGCAAGCTCCTGCCTCCCTTGAGCTCCAAGATGATGTCTACCAAGTAAGTTCCGAACACCTTTATTTATTTTTCTCTCTGTTTATCTTAGTGAGAGCCGGTTTGATGATGAGTATTACGTCAAATTCCGACATAACAATGGCCATGTCTCATAGCGATTGAGGGTGGCCAGATCAAGCAGTGGAGTGATAAAAGCATTTTTCAAAATTTCGCTATTAAGCACGATGCTTACGTTCTTGTGGGTCTAAAGACACGAAACTTGATATTGAGATCTAATAATTAAGATTATCATGGCATGATGGAAGATGATGAAGGATTGAAATTGTGTTGATTGATAGAAAACATGGGAAGAAACAGACAAGCTGGTAGGTGATGAAACAAAGAGCAATGGAGTTGTTGATAGATCAATATGGACTTGCACAAAGGCTATAATGCAATTGATTATTGGAATTTTTGCTTTAGGGCTTCTCGCCGAACCTCTTATTCATAGTGTTGAGAATTTCTCCAACTCTCTAAATATAGCATCCTTCTTCGTATCTTTCATTTTGGTCCCTTTATCCACCAATTTTCGTGCTGCAATTGTGGCGATCACGGCTGCAAATCGCAGGACTCCGAGAACGACTTCTTTGACATTCTCTGAGGTGAAGAACTATTCTCTCTTTTCCCTTCATCTTCTTACTTGCTCTATATCAAAGTAAACAGTCTGCTAAATTTGGTTCGATGGAAGATTTAGTTTTGTCTCACTCTCTTATCGCGTTACCATGTTAGAATCTGATTTAGACAATGTTAATACCCTCTTATATATAACATGTTTGTTTAATTAACAAAATGTAATGCAGATTTACAGTGGAGTGTTCATGAACAACATTCTTGGAATTTCAGTACTTCTGTTCCTAATTTACGTACGAGGAATGACATGGGATTTCTCCGCGGAGTTTCTAATAGTTCTATTAGTGTGTGCTCTAATGGCTTCCACTACCGGTTTTCACAACAAATTCCCGGTCTGGACTTGTTTCGTGGCCTTCTTGTTATACCCTTTGTCTTTACTAATGGTCTACATTCTCAATTATGTTCTCGATTACGTTTAAGAGTTGTGTGTATATCTAAATTGAAAGCACCAGAATACTTCTCATTAATTTTTGGCCCCTAAAACTATTTCACATGTAAAATTTATTAGGGATGAGCAAATTAAGTGCCTGTTCCAACCATTAATCGATTGAAAAAATCTAAAAGCAGTTGGTTAAAATTGTTTCAAAAAATAAATCAGTATGTTAACTGACCGGTCAAAAAAATGCGGTTAACCGCTCTATCGGTTAATCGAAAATTCCACAAAAATGTGGTTAACCGCTCTATCAGTTAACCGAAAATCCAACATTAAAGAAAATGATATCATTAAAAATGTTAGAAAAAAAAAAATTTCAAAACCCTTAACTAACAATAACCACATGATTTTAATTGTTAAAATATCACAAAATAACATAATTTTATCTAGAAACAAACTAGTTAAAACTTAATCCCTTCACAATTTATAATTTTAAATAATATATTAATTTTCCAAACACTTTACATTATTTAAAACTCAAATCATATACTAGCAGTAATAAACGCATCATATTAATTAATAATAAATTCAATCATACACTAAGATAATAATAACTAAAAAAAAGTGGTTAATTGTTATCCGACCAGTTATGTACCGATCATATAATTAATCAAGTTTTTTGACTAGTCGGTTAACTAACCGTATCATTTCAAACGTTTAATCGATTAAAAAGTAGTCAATCAATCAGTTAATCATTTGTTCATCTCTAAAATTTATACTCGAAAAGTCTTAAAAGAACGACTAATATCTATAATCTTTTTAAAAGTCTAACCTCAATTTTGTCTTTATTTTGTGTACCTAAATAACTCTTTGAAAGTGTTTAAAATGAAAATACTAGTCATAAAATTTGGAAAGTGAAAAAAAAAACACACACACACACCCACCCATTTGCTATCCATCCTCATAGACTCAGCTGTGACCACACATTTAGCTTATCGGATCCTTTTGATGAGGTACAAAGTGTAGACCTTCATCATGTTTTGTAAACGAAGTTAAGTATTTCTCCACATCGTAGCCTTGCACTTAATCAACACATATTTCTTTTTGGACCCAAAATAAAAAGTAAAACATAAAAGAGAAAGAGAAAGAGAAAGAGAAAGAGGAGGAATCTCCATTACCAAATCCATAAGAGTAGACGGGTAGCTCCAAGAGAGGGAAATAGTCTTTTGAACTTACTTGTAACATAAGGCATATCTGATAGGAACGAATTGAAATTCTTAAAATCTTAAGGAGTTTATGCTTGTAATATCTATAAATATCAAGGGCGCCATGAGTAATTTCTTTTATCTTTAGGGGAAATTAAAATAAAATTCCAAAATTTAATATAATTATAATAAATAGTCTAAATTTTTACAATTATAATAAATATCTTATTTTGAAACATTAATAATAATGAATTTTGATTCCACGTAAAAATTTCATTTTTTATTTTTTAATCAATTTTATTATTTAAAATAAAAATTTTAATTCTACATCTTTCGTCGTCACTTCCACCAACTTCTTTACCACCATTACTACCAACCATTACTGTCGAAATATTTTGAAATTCCTTATTTGATAAATAAAAAATTTAAATTAATTTAAATTGATCTTAAAGATTGTGTAAAAATTTCAAATATTACTAGGCATCAAAATCAAAGAGATATTTTCCGATACAGAAGAATGGTGGCAATGGAGGGTGGGAAAACTCAACCCTTAATTTTGGTAGCCGAGGATTGAGGAGGTTGTATTTGCATTTAGTGGAGAAATATAAAATAAATAAAAAGAGATTGAAATTGTAAAAAAATAATAATAATAATAATAGTTTTAAAATGAATATAAAATTTTAAAATTTTAAAATATTTTCAAAGACAATAATAAATGGTGGTTGTAACTAAGAGGTTAGTAGATATGGCGTGAAAGTGATGAAAATTTGATTTAAAATCATGAAATGTGTTAAAAATATAAAAATAATCTAAGCTAATTTTTTAATTTTAAATTCTTTTACATGGAATTAAAGTTTCAAATTGTTGTGTAACGATGTTCATGATTATAGTTATGATTTATGAAAATTAAATTTATTTATGATAATTATTTCAAAATTTAGAAGTATATCTTAATTTTACATTTATCTTTTTTTATATACGAATTAAAGAGTATAATTTTTTTTAATTTATTAGGAATGGTTGAATATTATACTTAATATTAATTATTAACACATTTATACTTACTTTACAAAAGAAATAAACTTAAAAGAGATATACACAAATAATTTACCTTTTTTTTTAAAATATTATCCTTCCTATTTTATTACTTTTGTGTCTCTATTTATAATTACTTTATCTTTTTTTTTTTCATTGTACTTTTCACCCTCTTTCTTATTGGAAAGAAAACATGTATAGTAGCTCACCTCTTTTTTTTTTTTTTTTTTTTTAATAAATATTTTTTTCTTTTTCCAAATGTTTTATTATGATATTTAAGAATAATTCACTAAAAAGTCGTTACCTCCAATTTATCGTTTCCCTTACTATTTTTTTTTGTTCTCAACTTGGTCCAATTAAGCACTTTAGTAAACTCAAGATGTGAAAAAAACGAAATAAATAATAATAATAATAATAATAAATAAATAAATAAAATAGACCAAAAGATTCTAGACGTGAAGTCTACTTCTTAGCTCCCGGATAAGGCTCTCCAAATAACAGACAAAACCGTAGAAAGTCAACTCCTTAGTCCCTCATAAGAATTCATTCCTAAAACTTCACAAAACGGTGAAGACTCTCTCTCTTTCTTTCTCTCTACGATGTCTAATTCTAAACTACCACTCTTCTTCCTCCTCCTAATTATACTATGTGGCCAAACTCACGGCACTCGCCTCATTTCCAAACCTTCAAATCTCCTCGCAGATGGCACTTCCAAGTACCAACAAATCAGCCCGTATCTCAGTCATTACCGTTTTTCCGCCTCCAATAATTCCACATGCGACGAGACGTACGGGTTCCTTCCCTGCACTTCCACCGCGCTTGGAAACTTGTTCTTAATCGCCGTCTATGGATTACTTATGTTCATAGCGGCTAAGTATTTGTCAAATGGGAGCGAGCTTTTGCTCGAGATTTTGGGTCCCGGTGTTATCGGCGGTTTGTTTCTTCCCGTGCTTGGTGCTCTTCCTGATGCAATGCTCATTCTCGGTACGTACGTACGCTCTTTCTTTTCGAGAAATTCTTGGATAGACTGAAACAACTTATCTTCTGTTAATTTTGACATTTTATTT
Organism: Coriaria nepalensis; assembly: GCA_027186245.1. Classification (NCBI taxonomy): domain Eukaryota; kingdom Viridiplantae; phylum Streptophyta; class Magnoliopsida; order Cucurbitales; family Coriariaceae; genus Coriaria; species Coriaria nepalensis. The sequence goes on along the minus strand of CP114495.1, from coordinate 8,528,259 downwards.
TTTATGTGTTTCTGAGTTTCTTGCCAGTTTGTGAAACTTTTCTCCTCTGTTTAGTTGGTGAGAAAATGGTTGTTTGTTGAGTATCTTTCTGTGGTTTGCTTTGTGGTGTAGAGGATTAGTGATTAGTGTATTCTATAAGAGGATAGATAGGTAACAATTTGGCTTAAATTAGCCCACGTGGAGGGGTGGACCACAACCCCTTTTGTACTTGAATATACATATATATAAGAGGCAGGACCTTAAGTGTTAGTGATTGACAAAGCACAGTAGTGTGAAAGAATCCATTTTTCACTCATATTGAAGTGCTTTTGCTGCATCTTTATTCTATTAGTGCGAAAGAATCCATTGTCTACATCTTTCATATTGAGAGTGCTTTTTCTTTTCCTTCTTTAAAATAATGTAATTGCACTCTTTTCGGCACTTTTAATTCACTTGATTAGAGGAAGATTAGAGCTAACTAGTCCCGTTTAATCGACGGGTTTGATATTTGATATGTTACTTAGTTCTGAACCTTTTAAGTGAGCATGATTAATTTGAACGCCAACATGTCATCATGTCTTTCTCTGTTTATTACTTACACTGTTCTATGCTATCTTAACTGATGTTTTCAATTGGATAGATTAATAGCTTCGTCCAGACTAAATTAATTCATTATGTCCACCTTCTTCTAACAGTATCTGGTCTTTCTGGAAGCACCGAAACTGCTCAGAGCCAGGTTTCAGTCGGGATGGGCTTACTAGCCGGCTCGACCGTTATGCTTCTTACCGTAATCTGGGGTGCATGTATTATTGTTGGCAAGTGTGATCTTAAGGATTCAATTGCAATCGATGCACAAAATACAAAAGGATTTAGCTTAACCGGTACGTATATCAACTTCACAACAGTCAAACAATCTTTGGATATGCACCAAAAAAGTTTATGTTTCGAGAAATGTTTTTATGTATACCTGGTGTCAAAAGCCAATAAGAGCTCAAAATTTTAGACGAACTGTAATGGTGTTATATTTGATTGATATACAATAATACAATGTCGGATAATTATCTAACCGCTAAAAAGTTTTTGAGATGAGTAGTAATTCAACAGTGTGACAAAAAAAAAGAAGGCTAATACTCTTCGTCTTTTACAGAGTCTGGAGTTAGCACTGATATTTGGACTAGCTATGCTGCAAGGATTTTAGTCATATCGACCATCCCATTCTTAGTAGTTCAAATACCTCAAGCTCTCGGTTCGACATCCGGGAGGCACTTGGCAGTCTTGATTGCCCTCATAGTCTCCATCTTACTATTGATCAGTTATTGTGTTTATCAGGTTTGTCTTCCTCTTCTTCTTATACTTCATTTATGTTTCCCTCTAGATACAAGAAAGTGTGATTGAAAGATGGGAAGCAAAATTGTGCAGATACTTCAGCCATGGATCCAGAAGAGAAAAATTGCCTATGTGGAGCACAGACATGTTATAATAGGACTCTTGAAATATTTCAAACAGAATGCACTCGGAACACTTCTCACAGAAGGTGGCGAACCCGACAGAAAAGTAATCAGAAAGTTAGTTTTCAGAATAATTTATTAATTGTTTCTACTTCTGCATCTAATTTTGATGAATAGTATGTATTAATTTTCTTGGTTGCACATATGTTTTACAGTCTTTTCTCCAAAATTGACGTGAATGGTGATGGATACCTTTCGAGGTCTGAACTAACAGCATTGATTGTCGGTATTCATTTTGACGATATCGATCTGAATCAGGATTATGCTGTGGATAAGATTATGAGGGATTTCGACATATCCGGTGATTCTCATATCGATGAAGAAGAGTTTGTTGAAGGCATTAGTAGATGGCTTAATCGAGTTAAGCTTGCTGCTCGTGGTCCTAATCGTAGTAGCACACACAAGATCTTTGATGACTGGCACCTAGTAAGTTCGGTTGATTTTTACCTTTTCAGAACATGTTGATAATTGTTAGCATTCTCAATTATAAAACATTCTTGATTCCCACTCCTAATAGTCTGAAATTCTAGAACAAATTGTTAACTTAAAACATGGTATTAGAATATAAGTCTTCCGTTGAAATCACCCTAGTTCCTGTATTTGTTACCTTTGCATATTATATGTTTCATGTTGGGGTTGTTCATCATCATCTGCTTGCACGTGCAAAACCCAAATCATTATGAACTTTCAAAAGGTTGCACGTGAAGGATATTGTTAGCATTCTCAATGACTACTATGCATTATTGAGCTTGTTCCCTAATAGTTTAAACAATCGGTAACTTACCAAGAATAACGTTAAAATGTAATTTCAAAAACTACATAAGAGTAAGTTTCATATATCTAGGACAACAGTGCTTATACAATTTTCATCTTTCCTATACAGCAAACAAAGATGGAGCGCGATCTATTAGATGTTGGGTATCAGAGCGACGAGGCTGTTGATGGCATTGAGAATGTAAAATCGACCACTGTAAAAGCGGTATTACTATTGTTGTTAGGAACTCTTATTGCTGGAGTATTTGCTGATCCACTTGTCGATGCAGTTGATAATTTCTCGGATGCGACAAGCATTCCTGCTTTCTTCATCTCGTTTATTGTACTCCCTTTGGCTACAAACTCCAGCGAAGCAGTCTCGGCCATTATCTTTGCTAGCCATAATACACGTAAAACTGCTTCTTTGACATATTCTGAGGTTTGCTTCCTTTGTTTTCTTTGTTTTTCTTCATAGTGTCAGTGCTAATCTTTTTGGTGGAATTGGTATTTGCTAGATATAGTATGCATATTTTGCCTCATTTTCTAAAAGTTTAGACTTAGTTTGCCTAATTGCTTGAAAACAACTTATTAACTTTAGAAGTCATTTATAGCTTTTCAAGTGCTTTACAATCTCCAAAATCTCTAACGAGATTTTATTGGAGCAGCTTTACGGGTCGGCAACGATGAACAATCTACTATGCCTGTCCGTGTTCTTGGCTATTGTTTACATAAGAGGATTAACTTGGGATTTTTCTGCTGAAGTGCTTGTAATTCTCATTGTTTGCATTTTGATGGGTGTCTTTGCAAGCTTCCGGACCACGTTTCCGCTGTGGACATCCATAGTCGCTCTTCTTCTCTACCCCTTGTCTCTCTTGATTATTTATGTTCTTGACTACATTCTTGGTTGGTCTTAGAGTTTTCGTTACATTTTAACTCATTGATCTTCAACTGGATTTTGAGCAATAAAGTCTTGCATTTAGTATCTTATCAGTTTACTATGGAGTTCTGATGTGACCCGAACCCCCGGTACACTACTCAGGTATGCTCACAAACTAAAAATAGGGTTTCCTCTCGTCCCAGCTTACTGATTACTTTCCGGTAATCGCTATTGTTAACTTCTTTTGTCTGTGAATTGTGAGCTATACTTGTATCTGTACTATTACAATTCCTATTATTTCGCTGATTTTCTACCTTTTGCTTTCCGGCTTCAAATTTATATGTACTGATTGGTTTCCGGCATTCTGGCTCGAACACATGCTTAAAACAAATCTCTTACTCATTACAAAGTAGATTGTTTTTAACTTGGAATTATGTTAATGAAACAGAACATCTTGTGACATACTTTGTTTTTCCCCTTGAAAATAGATAATGAAAAGAGAAAACTCCTAGTGTTCTACTGTACCGTACTGGGGTCAACTTCTTCCATCACCCATATGCATTCATAATGAAAGCTAAGATTTGAAGACATCATCAATATAAAAACAAAACACAACAAGCAAGACAAAAGCTATAATCAGTTCCCACCATTTCACATGCAAAAAGATTGGTTGTTTCAGTCCCTGAATTTTTTTTTTTTCCCCCCTTAACAAAATAGATACAAATTGCAAAGCAAGAATTCAGTGTAATGAAGAATACAACAAGAAAACATGTCACATATTATAACAAAGCCATTAGAACTCAAAATCTATTGGTAAAACAATGGGGGGACAAGGGCATCCTTTGTTTACAACTTCAAATTCAGATCAACAATTTCTCCTACATCATCATTACTATGTTTCTTAGTATCTGTGGTTTCTTCGCTACTACTTGCCGGTTTTTTCCTCGCTATTGGTAAAAAGTTGTAGAACTGTTGAGGCTGATTCAGACCCCGCGATCCATTCCGAGAAGTCGTGGTTTCCATCTCTCCCTAAATAAATTTAATTGGAAGGGAAAAAACCCGTTAATACTTCATATTATTACTGAAAAAGGAAAAAAAATAAAAATAAAAACCAAATTTTAATGAGCTTGTTACCTGAAAAGGAAGTGATTGAAAATTAGCCGTGGGTGGAGCTAGTGAAAGAAAATCTCCATCTCCTTTGTTGCTTTTCTTTAGATTCTGGGCTGAGGTAGGAGTTGAGCAAGATGGGAATTCTCTGAAATTCGCAAAAGAAAAAAAATACCATATATCAAAATTGTTCTTAGAACAAAACCAAGAACATACCTTATATATATACGAACAAAAATAAGAAAGTTATACAAGGCAAAAAGATTAAGACCTGAAATTCGGATTGCTAAATGCAGGGATGAAATTGGGCGAAGAGGATGACTCGTCCAATCTCATCGAAGCGGAGGAAGGGCACTTGCAGTTGAAAGAAGGGATAGGAGGGTTTTGTAGAGAGAAAGAATATGATCTCTTCATGCCAACCATCTATACTACATTTCAACACCATATCATGTTAAGAACATGGAATATGAAACTCTTAAAAAAAAAAAGAAAAAGGAACTTCCCGAAGGAAAGTTGACATTTATTCACCAATTGACATTTGCTTTTTAATTGATTTGATTTAAAAATAAAGCATATAATCATTACCCTATTGAACAGAGAATTAACCAAAGATATCAAGCTTCACCATACCCTAGTCAAAAGAAAGTAGACCTAAACAAACATGTGGGTCGATCAAGTAAAAGTCCGAGAGTGAATATACCTTTTCTTCCTCTGGAGAAAGATGTATATAGTTGCCATAATAACTTTGGTTTGAAGGGGGCTCCATCTGAACGTTCAATACAGATGATGACGGCGACGAATTCGGTACCGAAACATTGACCTAAGAACGTATCCATCAAAACACAAATCTAAATAATCATCTAAAGCAAATTATAATAAAAGTTTCAAAAAAAGCAAAGATTTGTTACCTGTCTAGGAGAGTTGGAATAATGATATTGCTGATCGATTCTTTGAGGCCGAATAAGGTTCGACTCAAAAGGCCAGCAGAAATTGGACCGAAATGCCAATCCGGGATCGAACATAGAAATCATGTTCTTGTGAGCATTATAAGAAGAAGGAACAGCATCTCCTTGCCTTAATTGTTCATTATTAATCCCAGGCCATCCATTTTCAGGAAATGAAACAGTACCCGGTCTAGAAATCAACTCGGCCGAAGAGAGATCAGGCAGAGAGAGAAGAGAAGGGACCGATATCGAAGAGCAAGATTGCTTTGGGTGATGGAAATTTGGAATTTTTGTTACAGGAGTAATGGATGAAGAGAACTTACTGTTATTGTTTGGTGAAACTGAAGAAGATTGTTGTTGTTTCTCCGGTGGCGGAGGAGGGGACAAGAAGAGTGAATCTGTCTTATGATGTTGTTGTCCTTCTAATCTAATCCTTTCAAGTCGGGCAACTCCCAATCCTCTCTGTGGGTTTTTTTTCTGTTGCTTGGGTTTTTTAGAATAAGAAGGAGATCTGGAAGGAGTAACGTTTGTGCCAATTTGAAAGCTTCCACCACTAGCAGTAGTTGTAGTACTATTCTTCTGGGTGTGAATTTGATGATCTTCTTCTTTATCCATTTCCATCATCACTTTTACCCATCTAAAAAATGCCGTTTTCTTCCCAGAAAACAAACTGAAAAATGGATTTTCCTTAACCAATTCTTGATCTAGATTCAAACCCAGATGAGAAACATGGGGTTAAAGAAAGACCCAGATTGTTATTTCTCAAGCTCGTAGTAGTAAAACAGTTGCGATCTTTAGATTCTTTTGTAACAAAATCTAGAGGAAGAATTCAAAGAACAGAGGAGGTGAAGAAAAAGAGGATTTACCCAAAAATCTCGCACAGAAGGGAGGAGAGAGAGAGAGAGAGGGCGTGTAGAGAGAGAAGTATCTGAAAGATATCGGATTTCTCTCAGCCCCAGTTGCTTGTCTGAGAATCAGGAGCAATGGAATTCAAAACATATTTATAATCCAAGTGAAAAATCTCGAATTAATTGTATTCATTTCTCACTCATTTCTAGCCCCAATCCTCGCTCCACTCCCATTTCTATCCTTACTCCACTCCTCTTTTTTTTCTAGACCGACTCCCATGAAATCTCAATCTCTCTTCTCTCTCTCTCTCATTAATTTCTCACTTCCCATTACCATTTTCTAATGTGAGATTCTCTCTCTAGAAAATTATGGTTGGATTTCTAAAATAAGGTAAGAACCCAGGCACGAAGCTCCGTCGTCTTACTTTGTTTGTGTCTTTTGACGATACGAAGATCTCACTACCTTGCTGGCCGCAGCTTTTTTAGACCCATCTTTTGGGCCCCACTTTAGGGGGAAAAAAACCTTAGCATGAAATTCACACTCAAATAACACTAATAACAACAAATAACACTAATAACAATTGTCAGCAAGTGATTGTAATTTTTTTTTTTTTTTTGGTGGGATGGCAATGAGCAAAGCAATCTCTTTAGCTTTTTCAAAGGGACCCACCAACAAAGACAGAAAAAAACAGCAACACCTAACAAACACCCAAGTGCTTTGAGAAGGACAGTGGAGCCTCCATGACAGAAGCTCTAACAATCCCATAGAAGCTGCCAAAGATTTTGTTAGATACACAAAATATAAGTTCCTCATCTAAAGCTATCTTTCATTAAGATTCTCTTTGTAGAATGCATGTTCTATTTTCTCTCTCTCCCTCCTTAAGATGAGTCATGGTCTTAAATGTGATCAGTGTACCATATTCATTGTAAGTGTGACCGACATCTAGATAGTTTACCTACATGGATAGGCATCTCCAACCGTGTGGGACGGGTGACCAAATAAACGAGACAAGACGGATCATTCTATTTGGAAAAATCAAAACGGGCAATGTATTTTTTAAGTTAAGAACATGTTTCAAACTCACACAACAAATGAATCACATGTTATGTATTATCAAATCGTGTCACAATTAGCATCGCGACCCTTGTTGTCACCGGAAACAACTAGAGGTAGAGAGGCCTACTTAGAAGAAAAATAGTGGTAAGGAGAATCGCTTATAGTTCTAATAAATTTAGTGTTTGTGTCAATAAATCATTTATTGTGATTACTTTTAACAACAATAGTACAATTTGATAATATTGATATCTTAGTCAGGTGTAGTAGTCGTAGGGACAACATAGTACTAATTATTTCACGAGCTCCATTATGGCATAAGATCTAAAAACCGCCACCGGCATTTCCGGTAGCATTAGAATCTCCATTATCTGGATTGTATGATTTTTTCTAACTATCAAAGAATGACTTGCCCTAAAGACATGAATGCTGAACTAAACCTTAGTTTTTACATATATCATTGCATCTGCCGAGTCATAAACTTAATAAGATCATAAGATTAAGAGAAAAAAGTTTTATCTAATACACTAAATAGTAATTGCAATATGATTTTACACCATTTAGAAAGTAGTTTCACTAAAGATGTTTCTTGCGTTGAGCACTTTTTTCTCTCTATCTTTTACTCATCACTTTGCAATAAATTTATAATACTTTTTAATATGATACATAAATTGGGAATTTTAGTAGAAACATGGTCCCGTAGCTCAGTTGGTTAGAGCGTTGGTCTTATGAGCCGAAGGTCGCGGGTTCGAGCCCCGCCGGGACCATTCTCATGTTAATTATTTTTTTTTCTTTTTTTATTTATTTTTACATAAAAAAAGTTCAATTTGGTTGAGATGTCATCTTTTTCTTTTTTCTTTTTTGTCTTTTTTATGATTATTATTACTATTTATTTTGGGGCGGGGGGACGAATCTTAGCGTTTAGATTAGTGATTGCTCATCTTTGAAAGCTGAAATAGCAGCTTCATATTGGTTGAGTTGTCAAGTGCAAGCCATGTAGGAAGCAAAATAGCCCATGCATCTTTCTCCCTAGATCTCTTCCATCTTACTTCACCTTCTGGTTTCTTCTATTAGACTGTATGTTACTAGTTTTCTCTACACATCTGCCCTAATTAGACCACATATTGGACACACTCATGCATGTTACCTAGCTTCTTCTCTGGTATGTTTTATAGTTTTGTTTTGTTTTTTTTTTAATAAATTGTTTGTCTAAGTAAGAACAAATAAAAAGTCATCTCCTATCTGGATATTTGTTTCTGTAAATTTGATCAATTGCTTGATGTATTGAAATGGGTAGATGGTAATTAACAGTGTTACTGTTCATGTTTATGTTTTTTTTTTTCTTACAGCTTTCTCATACTAAGAAAAAAAAAGAAAAAAAGGAGAAGATGAGTCCAGCTGACTGTTTTTGGACACTAATTAAGCTACGAAAAGCAAAGAAGCGTGCTTGGACAAATGAAAAAATAAGAGTAATTTTTTTCATATATAACGTTCGATTGAGGTAGAAGAATTTTATGCTTCTAAATCAAAACCAATCGATAGATCGATCGGACTTGTTATATTTCTGATGTAGTATGGTTGTATCAACAAACTTAATTAATATATTTATTTCAATGTACTTTTACACTAGTAACCTTTGAAAACAGGAACATTCAAGTACAAAAAACTTATCTGATGGAGGTACAAGGTCGCTTGAACATATAGCTGCAACCCGGATTCAAACCGCATTTAGGGCATTCGTGGTAATTATATAATACATTCGATCAATATATATTATCTACCAAGTACAAATTAATATCAAACAAATTTAACACTCCAATTTTATGGTCTTTCTTGTTTTACTATGTAGGCAAGAAAAAAGGGGTGTAACGGCGTAAAGCGGCGTCTGGCGACATTCCCGGTGAGAATCCAAGAATTGATTGAAGGTGATATCATGGGAAGAAAGCAAGCGTTGATTGCACTAAGTTACATAGATTCTTGGAGCAAAATACAGCAAGAAATTGGGTTTCGCCGATTGTTCATGGTCACTGAAGATCGGCTTAGGCAAAAGAGAGTCCAAAATCATCTCAAGCTTGAGGCCAAGCTTCATGAGATTGAGGTATTCTTTTATATCTTCTTGCTTTCATTCTCGTCACCAATGTGTTCATGATTACCATGTTATTGAATTCGTATCTTTGGTTTTCTTAATACAAAAAGTTTTGTAAAATTCTACAAAATTGATCCACAAAAATGAAAATTTTGTCTCTTTCAGCCATTTTCGTTTTGTGCCGAATTCTTACGTGATCAAATATGTAATGAAAAATAACAGGTTGAATGGTGTAGTGGGACTGAAACAATGGAGGAAATTCTTTCAAGGATTCGACAGAAAGAAGAAGCTGGAGTCCGTCGCGAACGAGCAATGGCATATGCCTTCTCTCATCAGGTTCGAAACACTACAAATGTTCGTACAATTTTTCAAACTAAAATAACATATACTACTTACAAAGCAAACATTTTTACAGTGGAGGGCAAACTCAATATTACAACTAGGCCCAGCAGCTACAATGAGTATTGACAAGGAAAACTGGGGATGGAGCTGGAAAGAACGATGGATCGCGGCCCGCCCGTGGGAAGTCCGCGCCCGAGATCACCCGACAGTTCCAAAGAAAGTACAAACCAAATTATTACATGGAAGCAAAATGGACAAAAGGAATCACATACAACCAGAGCTGAAAACAGCATCATCATCCGCTTCAGCTAAGAAACTAGCTTTGTCAAATGGGAAGGGAACAATAAAACACAAAACAAGATCATGTGCTCTATCCAATGCCTGAAACAAAATATTGGGCTGTTCAGAAATCCAGCCCATCGACTTGAATTTATTACTGGGCTTGAATAAATCTTCTGCTTATAATTATCAGATATATATATATATATATATATATATATTTAATCGATTGCCTTATGTTTTGTAATAACCACTAAAATGTCGTATTGTGCAATATTTTCAGACATTTTAAAATAATTCATTTTTATTTATTTATTTTGAGATCTTCTAGTTTATAAACTTGAGAACTTTTAGATTTGAACTGTTTGAAAATATTATCTTATCTTATATCAGATAATGATAGATCTTATTATATTATCGGATAAGTTAAAAATATTATTTTATTCTAAAAGTAATATATTTAAAATAGAATCCGACTCTCACCGGAAGAATCAACCTCTACAACCACATGAGCTACCCCTTGGCAGCTGACACGGCCAATATTGATGATCCCTTGATGGTAAACTATATATATCATGAAATAGGATCGTTCAAACTAAATTCTTGTAAGTTGAGATTTGAAATTAGATTTTACTGATTTTAATTATATTATGTGGACTCCAAGAAATCATTCAATGAACGTACTCATAAATATTGCCCACAGAAGGAGGATATCCGAGCTATCTTTTTACACTTGTCCTAATTTCTCAGCCATGTATTTATGCTTTGCAGCAACCCTCAGCAACCATACTTTATGAGGACAACTCATAACTTAATGTCACTTTCTCAACAAAAAAGAAAATAATAATAATAATTAAGAAGATAAATTCCAGCTAAGAACTGAGATTTTGCAGCATTTTTGGTCCTATCCATCATATATGTGTCCCTTTTCTCATACTCATCCCAGTAATTTCTGGGTGAGATTTCATTTTTATTTTTTGGAAAGTCGAGTAATTTCTCCGTATGTTTTCAGTAATGTGTTGTAAATTTCGAGAAGAGTATTTAGATTCACAATATCTCGATATAAATAAATTTAAATCTGAACTAAATTTAAGAAATCACTCTTACCCAATCGTTTAAACAATCCTTAAAAATCTCTATTATGTTATCCTACTTCATCCTTAATATATATTTTAAAACAATGTGATGGACATGATTTACGGCCAGTTTGAGAATTTTTCTCGTATAGATGTAATAGACTATGATTACGAATAATTATAATAAGATTTAATTTAATATATAGTCGTAAATAATACTCATTAGTTTAAAAATTCATTGACGATTCGAATGATTTTAAATCGAATTCTATTGAAACAAAAATTTATATCAAAATTTCACGAATTCAAATTCGATTAATGATTTCAATACTTGATTGAGTATCAAGCCAAATTTAAGTACAAATATCACGAATACTCTACACCTACAGGTATAATAACCTAACCCTACCCACAGGTCTATACTATTATTAATCCATTTTTCCCTACAACAGTACTAATGAAACTTCAAAATCAATATGCATTCTTTTAGTATAGACCGATTTATCATAGACGAATAAGATCAAAGCAGTATTAAGAACATATTATGATAACTAATATCATAATTGAAGCAGACAATTGTAATAGAATGAATTGAATCCGAATCTACAGTTAACATGACGTACCCAACCAAGGGAGTATCAATAATAGGAGTTTCCCGATTTTGAAATAGGAAAAGTAGTGGAAGTACTGTAGACACTATCCATTCCAACAGTTCCTTCTGTTCATGGAAAATGGCTTTTCTTTTCAATGCTCCCTAAAACTCAAGCAATGTAATGAAAGAGAGAAGATCTTGTCATGTTATTTATTCTTTCCTAATTGCTTTTGCAGGCTTAAGAAAGTCGTCTAAGACAAGACCTACAAACTTTTTTTTAGATGTCACATCTGTGAAATGCAGTACAAACTTAGGAGCTGACACAATACTATACAAAGATTCGTTCCATTTTGTTAGGGAATAAGTCTTGTCGATTATTTTAAAAGTATCGTTCAATCACGAAAAATATATCGCAAATTCATTTACACTTTACGTTGACTAGTTGATGTTTTTGACTCCAATTCGGGTTTATAATTCAGTTTGGACTTGCATAACTCTGGTTTATATTATACGTATGATCCACAAAATGCAGTTTCACCTCACAATTCATCCAAAAATCGGTTTCAAACACATGACCAGATAAACCTTTAAGGGAAACAGAGCTAACTTCTGTGGTGAACTACTTCTCTCATCTTTTGCAACAGAAATCACACAAAAAAGAAATATGAAATCAAATCAAAGCAGCCATGAATGTTTCCACAAGTCTTACGAGAAAACCAAATTAAGCGAGAAGCAAATCCACCAGATGAAGAGTTGAGCTTTTTCCCTAAGAGCTACTTCTGTAACTTAAAATTACATCCAAAAAGATAGAAGCTAATTAAAAGAGAACCTGAAGATATGCATAAAGTAGCCATTGAACACAAAACCACCCAAAAATTCTCATCCCTGCACATACGCAAAAGAGAGAAAAAAAAAAAGAAAAAAGAAAGATCAAGCGTTGGATAAAGAGGAATTCTAGTGAACAAGTAGATGCAATTGAGAATTGGGTATTGAAGATCATACCTTTCTTCTTAATCCCGAGAGAGAGAGATTCTTGGATTGTTTTCCTGACTCAATGGCGAGAATCGGAGGAAGCAGAAGACAGCTTGTCGGAAATGCCATCATGCTCCTCCTCACCGTGAATTCGCGCTGGAATTCTAAACCCGCAAAACTCCCCGGAAGCAAATCCATAACCCGGAAAAGGCGAAGATTGATCAATTGTTCCAGAAGGAATCTGATAACTCTGATGATTATGACTACGATTAACGGTTGTAGTACTAGGAATTGAAATCGGGTCTATCCAAGCACGAATCGAAGGTGTGTTACTGGACTGAAGGGGTCCCCTCTGAGAAAAGAACTGATTTTGGTTTTCACCAAACAACGGCTGTAAAAGCAGCGGCAGTGCTGACTGTGAAGCAGCTGTCTGATTAGGCTGCAGCGGAGGAGTGTTGAAGACGAACAACCCTCCTCCACTACCAGGCCCACTGCCGCTACTACCCGTTTCAGCTCCGTTGTTCCAAGGAATCATTCTCCGGAATTTACTACTCTCCTCCCCCGTGGCGGCCGATAGCGATGGTTGATGGTTCTGGTGGTGGTGGTCCGGCCAGCCATCCAAACCGCCTAATGGGTTGTTTGCTGTTCCTGAGAACAAGTCGTTTTGTTGTTGATGAAGTAGCATCGACGGGATTTGAAATGATTGTAGAGAGAGCCTTAGATCTTGGCTCTGGTTATTACTTCTCGATAGCAAATCCGGTGAGTAGTTCTGAAAAGGAGTCGTCCCTGCCCTCGACGCCGCTTCCGTCTCCGCCGACGAAGAGCCGCCCATCGGAAAAAATGACTTTATAGTATCAGCAATGGAGTCGGAATCTAAAGATGGAGGGAGAAAACTCAACCCACCGTCGACCATTGTTGCCGTTCCGCCTCCTCCTTCTCCTGAATTGTTATTATTATTATTGGTGGGTTTCCAAGCGGGAAGCTCAGCGAGCTCATCAATGGCAGCTTTGGCTTTTTTGATCAACCAATCAACGGCTTTGCTGGGCCGGTCGTAGCCTAACCGGTCTTGAACGTCGTAGAATTGAATGGCGGTGTGACCAGATAGTCTGACACGGCGGTCTCTGGGTCCTTTTGCCGTGCAGACTTTGCTGTGTCGGTCTTTCCGGCCAGTTGAGCGAACAATGTGGCCGCCTTGTACCTCCACTATCTCCCCTCCACCGCCGCCGCCGCCGCCGCCTCCAGCGGTGGTGGAAGTGGTTCTTATCCCCAATCTTGACTGTTGGCGAAGGTGATGATGGGTGTCTGCCATTTTACGAGCATATTCGATGCTTTGATCAGAGAAAATGGAAGGAGGAGGAGGAGGAGAAGAAAAAGAGTGTCTTTTGAGGGATAATGGTGGGTGAGGTTCTATAGCTGCATAGTCATTTTCGATTTGTGCGTTTGATGGATTAATGTTGAAAGGTTGAAGTGGTTGTTGATACTGTTGGTGGGGCGGCGGAAGGTGGTGGTGCTCCCGCCGGCGTTTGTGGTGTTCCTGGTCTTGGTCTTGGTCTTGGTCTAGGTCTTCTTCTTCCTCTTCCTCTTCCTCTTCTCCTCCTTGTTTTAGAAGATGATGGTGGTGGAGTAGTGGATAATGATGAAGATGGTATCTTTGAGGATCCAGACTCAAAGTGTAGTGAGTTTCTTCTTCCAGCTTTTTTTCTTAAATTGAGCAAATTGTATGCCTCTTATTCCTCTCCGTAAAGCAGCTTCTTTTCCTCCTTCCATTCCATTTTTCCATCACTACCATTGATGATGATGATGATCACCTAAACAATAGAAATTTAAATAAATAAAAACACACCATGATTGAAAAATCTAAATCAGACCCAGATGGGTAAAGTTCATTTCCATTAGAAGACTAACCCATTTCTCTCTCTCTTTCTTGTTTCCCTCTCACCTCTTTGTCTGTCTCCTCCACACAGCTTTTCATAGTTGTCTCTTTTATGTGGTGTATATAGGCATTGACCAAACAGGGCATTAAGTGATGACTCGCTTGACCACAATGACAAGGCAAAGCGGCAAAATCATAATCATTAATCACAATCCCTTTTCTTTTTTTTTTCTTTTTTTTTTTTATGAATATTTTCTTTCTTCCTCTTCTTTCTAATATTTTCTCTTCAATAAAAAGACCAAATTCCAAGAGGGGTCTTGTTGGGGGAATTTACTTGGAATTTTTAGCCTTGATATTTTTGGGAGATGAGAGAGAGAAAGAGAGATGGAGTTTACCCTGTATTATGTGTTTGTTTAGGTGGATGTGGTGACAGTACACGAAGGGCAATGGGAAAGAGAGAAACCAGTAAAGGGTGTTGAACCAAGTAGGGTTGTTTGGTCAGAAAGAAAGTTAAAGTTCTCTTTTTTTTCTTCTTCATTAGCTACTGCTCTTCTTTGCACAAATAATATCTCAGCTTTTTGCTGATCCAATTTTGTTGGAAAATAATTAAAATTTGAATGATAAATTCGATAATTCCTATTTTAATTTTCTGTAATAAATAATTTAATATATAATTAATTAATTTATCGTAATTTTCCTCGTTCACTTAAATACAATAAACTGGCATATTCATATCAAAAATAAATACTCTCTTATATTTGTTTTCTCCTCTATAACTTTAAATTCAGTGTGATAGCATTCGGATAGAAAAGATTTCATCGGAATTAATAATGGTTCAACTACTTCTTAATTTATTCTCCATTATATTCCGAGAAACCGATATCAAAGCATCTTAACATTAAGAAAGATGTAAATATGCTTTAAGTAAACCGTAAAAGTCCCAGATAATTTTTCCTACCGTCATTTCGATTTGCAAATATGTCTTCTCCATTTCAATTCTATTTTACAGTATTCCCGATTTTGTTTAGGATTTCTATGTTGCTTAATATTCTGTTTGTGTTTGCATATTCAGATCCTAAACTACTTACAAATATTGTTCTGTATTCTTTTTTTTTTTTTTAGACTATTTATTATTCTATTTTCTATTTTCTACGTAATCTGTTTCTATAAATTATGCACAACGTATTCTATCTTTCTACTTACTATTTCTGATTTTTAAAGTTTACTATCTCTTACGGATTACTAAAAATTCTATTTACTATATACCTAACATATTTAAACTGTCCACTTTCATTAGACGTAATGTAATATATTGGTTAGTTTAAACATTGTTACTTGTAGATTTATTAAACACTGTTTATTAGAAAAATTCTCGGTTTGTAACTGATCCATTTGAGAAAGTCGTGTAATGTAATATAGGAATCAGACACATAAATTTTCTTTTTAAATGTTGATAAATAATCAGAGGACAATTCATGTGCTCTTATACACGTGGCCCCTTATGTTGGTTTGTGCCTCGCTCGGTTAGAGGATTAAGCTTCACTTACTTCTGCTCAGATTCTTACATGGCATGATCAACTCCCACCTTAAAAGCATGTTCTTTATCCTCCTAAACGTTTGAGGTACAAGCCATAAAGTACACTTCATCTTTATCCTTTTACCTTCGACTCAGTTGATCAGTAAAGAGAGAGAGGTCCATAAGATCAGCTAGGGAGATTCTTGACATCAACAGTTTCCTATCATAGACCCAAAATAAGTCAAATCCGCAAGATGGACTAGGGTCAACGACATCCTCAGTTCAATCTGAGGTCAACGACATCCTCAGTTCAAGTGGTATGGGTCGGGGCTTCATGAGTTCATCCCAGGCAGGCCTTGGGCACGACTCAAGTGGGATGGCCTAAGGTTTCATTGGACTCGACTATGGGCGACCTTGGGCTCGCCTTGGGGCCGTACGTCCTCTAATTTTCTGTGGACTCTTAGCCTAAGTGGCTTGGGTCAACTTGTTTCGAATCATGCCCAACTTCTCTTCTCCAATCGAAGCTTTTGTTTTGACCAATGATATGGCCTTATCGCACAAAATCTTCCTAATCACATACCAATAGGAAATACATATATATATATTGTAAATTCACTTTTTAGTCCATGTATAATACGATTTATATAAATTTGGCTCCGTGTAGTCTTTTCGTAATTTCTTAATCCATAAGTAGTTCAAATTAGACTTTTTAATCCACCTGGTCATTTTTTTATTATTCTTTTATCTGTAATATTTCATTATTTATATTTTTGTCCCTTATTGATTTATTATTATATTTTATAATCTAACTTTTTATTTTTCATTTTTAGAAAAAAATAATATATAATATATATAAAAAACAATCAAAAATATCTTTTTTTTGGTGAGAAATCGATCAAAATTTTTTTTTCTAGTTCAATTAGATCCAACTCTTCGCGAGAAAAAATCGAATCGATCAGATCTTGTTCTTCGTGAATAATTGGATCAATCTGATCGAGTTCCTCATGAAGAAATGACCGATTCGATTTGGATACCTCATAAAGAAAACATGATCACTTTGAATGATTTCTTGCAAAAAGAGATAGATTGTTTCGATCAATTGTTTTTCCCAAGAAATCGGATTGGGTTTACATTTTTTAATATTATTTTTTTTTTCAAAAATAAAAAAATAAGAAGTTGGATTATAAAATAGAATAATAAATTAATAAAGAAGAAAAATAAAAATAAAAATAAACTAAAGATGAAAGAATGATAATAAAATGATCAGAGGAACTATAAAGTTTCGTTTAAACTATAAGGGGACAAGAAAATTTCATAGGGATAAATTTGTATAAATCACACTACACATGAACTAATAAGTAAATCTATCTATCTATATAGAATTATTATTATTATTATTTATTTGGGATCTCAGGTCATCTTAAGGAAAAAGATAAATCAGATTCGGTTTTTCTAGAGAAGAACAAAATCGATCTGGTTGAGTTTATAATGAAAATTTGATTATATTTAAATATTTGGTGAAAATATTTGGTTTCGATTCATCTTTCTCATAAAAAACCAAATTATTTTGATCCTTTTTTTTCTGAGAAATCGGGCCGAATTTTTTTTTTCCCCATAAATTTTTCATTTAAATAAAAATAGGATTTTTGGATTTAAATGAAAATAATTAATTAATATAGAAGAAATGTTAAAATAATAAAAGATTATAGATAAAATAATAATATAATTGTTGCTTACAGTTTCAGTAATCTGAATTTTATTTCTAACTATTAAAAGATGATAGAATATTACAAATAGACTAATTTATAAAAAAATCAAATTAAGCATAATTAAAAAATTAATTAACCTAAAACTTAACTTTATTTTAGCCGTCTGGCTTGTTTTAGATGGGATTTTGCATTAGATTATAGCATTTTCTATGGCATCAAACACAACACTAGACACCCTTTTTGAAAGTGACCTAAATTGAAAGCTTTTTGTTTTGTTTTGTTTTTTTTTTTCTGATCTCTTATCTCTTTCCTAATTTTTTGCTTCACTTAAAAGAAACAACATTCTTTTTCTCTCTTTCAACTTTTTCTATTTTGTTGGATTATTGTAGTTCGCATCTCAAGTGCCTTTCCTTCTTTTCTTAACTATTTTACTTATTTATTTTTAGCACTTTTTACTTTTAAACTTTGTTTTCTCTATTGGAATAATATTACAATATACAACCATATAATAAAAGCATAAGCATCTATGGGCTTGTTTGGGTACGTTTTTTAAAATATATTTCACGTTTTAAAACGTATTTTACTGATTTCATGAAAAAGTCTTGCAAGTGTATGATGAGCTTTATAGTATTTTGATGCTATCCTTGGATATTTGATCACGTACAAAACGAAGTGGTTTGATGTCAACTAGAACTAGAAACTTCCCAATTTTGATTCAAATTGAGAGGATCGAGCTCTACCTCCTGTCAACCTCCAATCCATCATTCTCATCTTGGCCATACGCGGTGTCCGTATTAATTTTATCCTAACTTATACATAATTTGTTTATATGTTTATTTAATTTTGCTTTTATATATAATATTCCTACTTTTGTTAAACTAGTTGGTTTCCTATGAAATTCTTAAGTCTCAAGTGCTAACATCTCTTTCCTAAGACAACAATCATGTCGAAATTAAAGTTGAACAATACATAGAAATGATCCTCTTCCCACCAAGTGTGGAGGCCATACATGTTGAATACTATAATATATATATACATATAAAAAATGAGAAAATATGGAAAGAAGAAGAAGAAAAGTTGCTACCCAACATCTAAAAGAATCTATTCTTGTAGTACAAACTACGTAGTATTATAGTACATGTTTTTCTCTTCTTTTAAGTACATGTTGAGAACGAATACTAAATGTAAAAGTCCTTCGTAGTAATAATGTAATAATAGTCCTAAAAATCATTCAAAATAATATTAAATTCAGGATATTGAGAAGGAATGGGTTATTCTCTATTTTGCCTAGTCAGAGAACTAATTCTTCGAGTATATATGATATGTGTATTTATGGTGTAATTTTGTATCTACACGAACATACTTTTATGATAAATGCAAGATATATATTACAATTAGTCCTAGACATGCATAATTAGACTTCTGGTAAGAATTTAAATATTCGTTTTAAAATTAATTAATTAAAAAAATTAATATTAACAACTCAAATAATAACTTAATCCCATAACCCGATTAGCTTAAGAAAGAAATTGAGACATCTTTCCATTTCCTCTCATAAAAAAGGTGCGACATGTTCTCATTATTAATTAACATTCTACCCTATTCACACTTCAAATATTGCTTAATTACTGAAAATTAAGGCACATTTTTATCTTTTGAAGGTGTTTTAAAATACTATAATGCATTTTAATCCTAAATCTTTGCTCCCAAAAGACCTTTAGATAGGCAATCATTTAGCCTACTTATCATGAACAGGGGCAGCTCTAGTCCTAGGAAAACTATGCAATCATTTAGGGTTCCAAAATTTATGAGGGTCCTTAATTATTTTTTTAAATTTTTAATTCTTATATAAAATATGTAGCTAAGTAAATCTTCTAATATATGAGAGCTAGCTCTGCTCATGGAATGTAAGATTCTAACTGTTAAGATCAGGCACGTAAAAAAAAATTGTTTTTCCTATTAAATATTAATATGGCTTGATATAATCCAAAAAGAATCATTCTTATAAACAGTATTAGGCAAGAAATAATGGTAACAGTATTAGTTGTGAAGGTTGTGGCAAGAGATGTTTGAGTTCGTATCGTGTCTCTTTCTCAATCCCTATCTCATTTATAAAAGAAAGAAAATAGTCAAATATCTCTACATTGATTGATCAATGATATAGAAATACAAATACAAGACTCCAAATCACAACAATAATTACATTTGTCTACAAATGGCTCAAACCGTATTGTAATTTGTATATGAAGTTTTCTTCTTTTGTAGATTAAGGTTGGGTTCTCATAATGCTAAATTAATTATAAGGGATGGTATTAAGAGTCATACATGACATCATTGACATATATTTGCTCATGGTTAGTGATAATTACATGGGAGTTGATTGTGTTGGCCATGTGGGGTTATGAACTCATGATAGTGGGTGTATCCAAAAAATAAAAAAAATAAAATTATAGGTCACGTGATTGAAGATCCATAAAAAAAGTTCCTCTAAGTAATATAAAATTATAATCATATATGATAATTAATAAGATACATCACATATATAATAATTTACTGTAGATTCACGTAGTCGTGAAGATTTGAATCCATATGCTATATCTTGTATGAGCTGTTAAGTGAATGCTCGTCTTATTGATTGATTATATTAACTGTATGTATGATCGGAAAAATGATGTAAGACAAGCATCTATAAAATTATAATCATATGATCATCTAATGACATTGACTTTATTGATTATTTTTGTTTTGCATGTCCAGTTCTCTGACTCCATAGAAGAGGAATTGGCTTTAACATTCGGATGTGTGAAAGCTGACTAATAACTCTTCTACTGTTAATTTTTATTTTATAATTATATTAAAATCAATCTTTTGTCATTGTTTCACTTGAAGAATAATGGATTAAGTTTCACAAATAAAATAGAATAAAATCCTACAGATTATATAAATACATTGAGATTACAATTTTACTCTTTTTTTTTTTTTTTTTTAATTCTCGGGTAGTGTTCTTCTTGCTCACTCTACTTTTGATTTGATCATTAGATAGAAAATAATGAAAAATATATTTACTAAAAAAGAAATTCGTTAAAAGTAAAAAAGAATACCCAAAAAAAGAAGAAGTTGAAAGAGCTATAAACAAACCTACCGCTGTTGGAGGGTTATTAACGATGACCTAAATAATTAAGGAACATTTCATTAGGGTTTTACACGTTAATGTCCTATAAATACATGTATACGCAACGTAAAAAGGTATGCTCTTAGTAATTCCAATTATATCAAGAAAATTATGGACTCGGTAAGTTTTCTAACTTAAGCATCATAAGAGATTTGTTCGTCATAACTCTAATATTTCTTCTATGTTTTTCTCTTTTGTAGGTTGAAGGCCTTAGAGCGTGTACTATTGGATGGATTTTGACATTAACAACAACTAAAAAATCAAAATAAGTTATAAAATCTGACGATTACAATTAGCAAACGAATCCATTACATAATTAACCTTCTTATAAAAATGAAAACAATATAACATGCAATGTAGAGGAAACACCTGGGAGCGGATTCCATCCATATATAATCTCATCTTTATCTATCTATGTTCGTAAATCTTAGTCGCCTATTTTTATCCAATGAACTATATGATTGCCACCTCTAAAGTGGAAGGGAAAGAGAGAATATTGTATATCATTTTTATATGGAAGATGAATACGAATTGGCAAAGCACGTTATTTCTCTTTCCTCTTCTTTTTTCTCTTTCGCTCAGATAGACGACAAGACTCACTCTCTAATTTTTTTTCTTTCGCCTTCAAATGAATAGAACATACACTTCTCCAATTCAATTTTGACATGCTCATTTACTAATTTCTAATCCAATTTTCTCTATTTTTAAAACTTGCAAAGGCAAAAATGACAAAAAATGATATGAATTATTAGGTTCTCTTCTAGAACTCTCTGACAAAAACGTGAAAATGACCCTTCTCCATTTTTTTCCCTTGTGCTTAGTTTGATCGTTGGGTTCTCTGTTTCTTGCGGTATAACGAAGTCCTTGGCAAAAGAGCTTCCAAAATAGTGTATGAATCCAACTCTGATGTGCTAATTTCAACAAAAAAGGGGTCATTGCGATGGAAAAAGAAAGATCTGATGGAAAATTCAACCAGGTAAATGTTTCTTACTTTCCTGCACAATTTCAAGTCAATTTTAGACTTGGTGATCTCATGGAAGGCCAAATAGTCTTTACTTCCTCTATATAGAATTGTCAAAACAGGTCGGGCTGAGCCTAAAATGGGCCAGTCCGACCATTTTTATATAAAAATAAAAATAAATAAATACTTTTGATTAAATAAATTTTTTATTATGTATTAATAAATAATATATAAATTATTAAATTATTGTGATACAACTATCATGATTTCGTAAAAAAAATCTCTTATCTTTAAGAAAGAAAAAATAGATCTTAAAATGAAATCATAAATAAAAAAGAATAAATAAATAATAAAAATTCGTTAATAAACTATAATCTATTATATGTTATATATTATTTATTTATTAATGGTGGTTGGTCATTAGTAGACTACATAACCACTTTCCATTTCAAAAGTTTCATCATTTAAGAACATATTCTGAAAATATTGAACCAAGTCTTCATTATGAGTTGTACGTTGATCTTGATGAGCTACATGCTCCTAATCTCTTCTGCATAATAATGTTTCAACTAATTCCAGCTGTAATGAAGTCCTCCTATTTTCAATAACTTTTTCACCTATGATGAATGTTGATTTGAAATAAACCGTTGAGATGAGAACAATTAAGACATCTCATACAAGTCATGCTAGTATAGAAAATTATATAAAGCTTTTCTTCCATCAATTCAAAAAGCATAAAGATTCTGAATTATTTGCCTAATAATCAAAAAAATGAGAAATTGGTTTCGAGATATTTCTGAAGTTCCATCGTAGTGAAACTGGAATTGGAACCGCTAACAAAATTCTAACTCTTCTTCTTGCGTCGAATCTCTTATTCTTGTGTCTGTTGCTACAAGTAGTTGTACTTATTATCATAAAAACTACACTTCATATAACGGTTTAGTACTATTAGTAATAGTGAAAAAATAATTAATATTTATATGTTGACTCATAAATATAATAGTATTTTTTAAATTTTGTAACTTAACCCTACGATTTAATATAAAAGTAAAATTATATAAAAAAAAAAATTTCTTCCAATATTTTAAAAATTTTGAAACAATTTTCTAAACAACATGTTTAAACAATTCATCATTCTTATATATTTAAAATAAAGTAATCATTTCAATAAGTAAATACAAAATAAGAGGATATATAAAATAATAAACACCCGAAAGTCCGTTAATAGAATCATAAAATATTTATAAAAAGTATATAAATACACTCAATATTCCATTTAGAAAAGCTTACCTTTTAAAGAGTTGACATCCCTCAAAATACTGGGAGCATAATTTCATTGTTTTCTCAAATAGGTTGGTAATTTATTCAAATTTGCAGAGAATATAATTCCTATAAAAATCCTTTTTGCAATAAATAGGACTTCCTACAAAATGAATGGAAAGGCAACGGTCGACTAACACCTCACAGAACATAAATCTTAACCCTAATTTATATATATGATTGGATTATATATATAACAACAATCAATGATGTAATATAACAATAACCATACATAAATTTTTTCAGTTATAAATGTAAACAGTAAAATACCTTAAAATTTTTGTCCATCGATTTCCTCAAATTTTTAAAAATTGTAACGTTGCAGACGCAGTAAATTGAGCATTGAATGGTAAGTAAGGCCGTTGAGCGAGCCCCCTGAAACAGAATAAGCCCCTACTCCTTGTCCCATAATATCACTTCTGTCTATGTATTAATTACTATGGCTGCTGCACATGAGTCAGAAATTCATATGGTGTACAAATAAAATATTAATACGATTCATTTAACATAATTTTTCGTAAAAATTAAATCATATTATATATTAAATAATTAAAGTCACATGTTTATGTAGTAGTATAAATTCGAATTCACGTTTATTAAATTAGCATGCCATTTTCTTTTATTTATTATTATTGTTATTTATATTTATTTATTTCTTTCATCTTACTCTTGTTAACTCTTTTTTATTCTGCTTTGAGGTGGAGCTTTTTCTTATAGGTAGTTGTTAAAAAAAAAAAAAAAAAAAAAAAAAAAAGTGTAAAACCAAAATCCTTATAGGTAGGCGGATTTGTGATTCGTGAGCATTAAAAAAATATGGCCTTTTTAAAGGTAATATGGGCTCATTTGGGCCTTATGTATATATAGTTATGGACTTTCTGGCTGGAAGAAGCCCAGAACAAAAATAATAATAAATTTAGAATAATATAATAGATTAAAAATAAGTGAGGGAAGAGAGACGAGAGTGTATAGGAAAAAAATATTTTTTGCGCCAGAAATTTTTTTTAAAAAAATTTAAAAATTATATATGAATTTTTTTAATTATAAAAAATTACAATTAAAAAGACACTGAGATAAATATAAAAATAAAATTTGATTTGATTTCTCTCGGATCTAATTTTTGTAAATAGCATGATTTAAACGATCCAGCTCTTTTGTGACCTCTTTTTGAACAATATCTTAAATAAAAAAATTAAAAAAAAAGGAAGACCACAACATATCTCGACCACAACATATCAATGAAATCCAATTTTTTGGAAGAAATAATAATATCGATTAGTTTTATTTTTTATGAAAAATTGAATCAATCTAATCAGGTCCTCGTGAAGAACCTGACATATTTTATTTTTATTTTATCATAAATTTCATTAAAAAAAATATATAAAACTTAGAGTATGAAATAAAATAAGAGAAGTTATAATAAATATTTTTTAATGACGTGACATATTTAATTATATAATTAGTCAATTTGTTGAAAAAATGATTGAGAGATTAAAAAAAATCCAATTTTAATAAAATATAAGAAATAAAAAATTAATTGGAGATTATATATGGAATATAAAAATTAAATTATATAAAGACTAAAAATATAATTTTAAAAAAATTATAAAACCTTGATATTTAATCTTAATTATTTTCTTTTTTCGAATTTCTCCATTAAAATATATTATTTAATCTTAGTCTTTTTTGAAGAAAAAGATTAAAAAAAAATTTCGATACATTTAAGAAAAATACAGTGATTTTTTGACACTAAAAATAAAGTATAAAAGTTCCTTTTTAAGTGTTTTAGAAACATAAATAATCTCGTTAAAAATCCATTCACTCTTACAATTGGAGTTGCATAATATTTTTAAAAGAGTTGAATGCTCATTAGTCAATACTAAATAATAAATATTTTAGTAGTCTTAATCATAATAGAGCATATTAGTGCTCTTCAAATGATTTAATCCTTTTTGGATGACTCTTTTTTGAGTTATCGTCGATGACAAATGTGGTGCTTAACCAAGCTACCAGCACCACCATGTACCTTTCTTTACTTGTATATATATATATATAATTGCTTTAGTTTCCAATCAACAAAAGATTGATTGAAAGATGGCATACAAAAAAAAAAAAAAAACACCAATACGCCACTTTCCACGCACTTTTTGTAAAAGGGTAAATTTTGAGAAAAGAGTATTAGCTTTAAACATAGCGTACGTACTCAAGACTTCTTCAAATCATTCTTTCGTTGTTTGGGTAGTCACTCACTATTATCTCGGGCTAATACTTTTTGAGGATATGTGATTATAATTTTTTGTACCTCTTGAAGTTCAAAAGTTGGAATAGCGCAAGGATATAACATGTCACATGTGACATCTATTACAAGATCTCAGGAGTACCTACATCATCTAAAAGAAGGATCCTCTTAGATTTTGCCATCAATATCAAATTTAAGGGATGATGTTTAGACCTTTATAGAGTACGCCGCCTAATAGGGATTTAGATGGGCTATCTGAATACCATTCATGTAAAAGGAGGTGAAGTCATATTTAAGGCACTATCACCTCTTATAAAGGTGTTACATTCGAGATAATAGTAAATTATGAAGTAGGTTAAAAGATTAAAAAAATCAAATTTAAGGATAAAAATAGAATTATTTAAACTTGGGTTAGTTTTTGAAGAAAATAATAAAATTGAGTGTAACTTATAATTTTGAAATATTTTGAATGTAAATCATACTTTCAAAAGTTTATGAATATAAATTATAATTTTATTCATATTTTGTCTCTAAATTATATTTCGCCCCTTATTTTACTTTATTTCTACTTCTGGCCAGAAACTCTACCATTTCATGCTATACATATCAGGCCAAAAGATCATGGAACCGGTGCTCGATCGATGGATCGATCTTGCGTGAATGATAGATCCACATTTCAGATCAAAAAAGGAGACAGGAAATCTTGAGCAATCAAAATTGGTACGTAGGGAAATAATATTTTTGGATGAAATGGAAAGAGGCCAAAGTTAATTAGCTGTCATTATATGCTAAAGGAAAATTTGCATTATAGGACAAGATCGGCCCCGAGTTTCGTTGGTTGATGAATTCCAATCGGGATTAGCATTTCTCAAGTTAGAGATTGGACGAATTGATATAAATTTACTATGATAAAAATTGTCTTTAATAATACAAAAAGACTATTTAGTGAACTTATTCCAACTTGTGAAGAGTTCATCAAAAGGTAATTAGACAAAGTTATTCGATATTACATAACTCTAGAACATCACATGTTTCAGACAAAGTTATTAGAAAATTTTCTTATTACATGGTGATTGCAATTCATCAACCAACGAATCTCAGGGCCGATCGATCTTGTCCTATAATGCAAATTAATTTCCTTTACCATATAATGCCAGCTAATTATTTTTGGCCACTTTCCTTTTCATCCAGAAGTATTATTTCCCCACCTACCAATTTGATTGCTCAAGATTTTCTGTCTTCCTTTCTGATATGAAACATTTGATTTATCATTCATGCAAGAATCAAGATCGAGCACCTGTTCCACGATCTTTTGGCCTGATATATATATACAGCATGAAACGGAATCGTTTCTGATCAAAAGTAAAATAAACGACAAAAAATGGATCAAGTAAAGCTAATCTTATGTAATATCTGTTCATGGGCACGTGCATATTACCCAATTTGAGCGTTATCTCACAAACCTTCGGCGGCAAAGCGTATTGCAGCAGTGTTTTACATTGACTGTGAATTTTTTTTTTTTTTTTAGTGCCTAAGATCTCATCCGATATTGTTTCCGTCGATATAATAAAACTAAGAGTATCGTCATTCATTAGTTAGTTATAAAAGAACCTATCTAAGAAAATAAAAATAAAAATAAATATCAGATTAGGTACTTTTGAATTGATTGTAGTGTGCCAATGGAATATTCTGATCAGATTACAAGTTACTCAAATTACAGTTTCAAATGAGTTAGCAAACCAACTCTATGGTAAGAGGTGTTACATGCAAGAATACATAACACATGAGATAGAACCATTAGAGAGATCACATAAGGGATGCCTGTTCGATAGTGTCTATTATTTCTAGGAAGATGAGAGCTAGTGAACTACTTAGCTTGCCATAAGTAAATTTTTGGTATGTTGTATTGGCATGATCAATCGGCTGACTGGATCTTTATGTTGCCTAGTATATAAAGGTGTTAGTAGCCGACTAGGGTTTTGTGATCATTTTTCCTTAAAGAGAAACCGAGAGCAACTCGAGTGTGAAAAACTATTGTAAATTTGTATATTATTTTTGATTTAGTGAATAATCTACAATGAAAAGTAAAGATAACTCACATTGCACTAAACCACTATAAATTTTTATATTTTATCATTTTCTTAATTGCTCTAGCAAACCTAAATTAGGTTTAATCTCTTATACTTTATGTTAGGGTTGAGCAATATATCCGTATCCAATTCTATCCGCTCTGATCCGGCGGATAGGATAGAATACGAATTGGATAATCACCCTAAAAAAACTGGTTGGATTGGTATGTCGGATCGGATGCTCAATCCGACTGGTTTTTGCAGGTATCCAATATATCGGGTGATCGGTATCTGTTACTGCCCGACGCTTAAAAAGAAGAAAAGCGCTCGCAGAAGTAGGCATGTGCCATTGCTGCTGCATGTCTGTGCCGAGGAAGACCAGAGCCTGCTGCCATAGCTCGATGCTTTGTCCTCCCCTCTCTGCCCTCTACCCTCCTCCCTATGCTATCCTTCCACTTATTTGTGTGCATAGCTGGTTTTCGGGTGTGAGGTCACCTTAACTGGTGTTATGGATTTAATAGAGATCTTTGATAAAAAAGATGTTATTGATGTTGTTGAACTAGTTGATGTTTTTTAATTTGATAAACTTGTTGATGAACTGCATATTTATTGTACCCAATAATACTATACCCATTAAGACTCATTTTAAATGATTTTCACTTTGTACCATTTCAATTATCAAGAATCTATTTTTCAAATTAGTTATTTTAAGTCATGATTATTCATTATTGATGATTTTCATTCTGAACCCTTTATAGGCACGGGATTATCAATTATCAACTCTCAATAAAAATATCAAGATCTTAAAATTTTACAAAAAGTCCAATTCAAATAACTAGTCTAATAAATAAGAGAATTCTTAGACTTTAAGAACTCACCTCCATGATTTCGTTGTGTAACCAATATCTGATATGGGTATTATCATCAGGCTTCATGTCGATACAACCGGAGCACAATTTGGTACATGCAAAACTAGTAGAGAACCGTTCAAGTGATCTAGAAATGTACTCCCTTGTTCTTCTAACAAGCAAGTTAGTTAGTTTACTATTTGCTAGGAAAATGACAGCTTCTGTTGAAGTATATACGTTGACCTCGAAAGGATTAGATGTATGTGGACGCCTTCGTACCTGAAATGTTAATATAATTAGGACGAGGGAAATGGATTATAGCTGGCCAACTTTTAATTCATCAACCCACTTACGCACAATCCATTCTGATTAATTAAAGGAAAAAAAAAAAAAAAAAAAAAAGATTGACTTGAGGAAGATAAAATAATATTAATGTACTTGTCAAAATGCTGCTTTGTAATCAATCAATCACCTTCACACATAATATTATAATCACGTACGGATCCATCTTTTAACTGTTGATGGTCAATAAGGAAATATATATAAGAAAAAGGGTGAGCATTATTAGCCTTTATAAACCAACCAGATCAAAATGGCTGCGGTTCTTTAATTCTAGGCTTTACCTTTTTTTTTTTTTTTTTTTTTTTTTTTTTAATGATCTTATAGCTCGATCTTCATCAACCCCTTTAGTAATTTTGGTGTATATTGAATTTTAGATACTCGAGTCAAACCTTCGAATTAATCCTTATTTTGTTTTACCGACATTTAGGATGAGTTATTTTATTTATTATTTATGAAATTTAAAATTTAATATTATATTAAAATTAGATCTATGAATTAATAAATTAAGTATGTATTTTATATTATTTATATATAAAAAAACATTTAAATATAAAATTAAAATAACACCATTACATAAAATATATTAAGCTTAGTACATAAATTTAGATGAGTTATCTATCAATTATTTTTTAGTTGAATGCTCAATTCTTATATATGTACACGCATGTAATTGAACTTGTTTGTAAGGGGTTTTAAGTATTTCAAATAACGATCTAATTTAACTAATAATTTGAGTATAAAGAGTTTATGGAAGTTGGAATAACGACAAAAAAATAACAGTTATTTTTTAAGCAAAAAGGTTGAGAAATCGCAGTAAATATATTTGTCTTGTAAGAAAATTCCAATTACTTGGCCAAAGTGCAAAACCTACGAAGTGCGGCAAATGATGCCAAACATTTATGACTTGGCATGGGATGATGCGGCACACAACCAAATAAGGCCGAAGTTTATGACTTGGATTACAACTCATTGAAGGGGCCACGAATTAATTGCAAGAAATTCCAAATTCCAACTTCAAACGGTAACTATATAGACGAAATTTCATTATTATTATTATTATTATTTTTAATTCTAAAAATAAATATTAACTTTATAATTTAGATTATTTTCAGCCGCCATAGTAAAAGGTTTGGTGGAAGTGGTTGTAAATAGATATAAAAATAAAAATTAATTTAAAATAATTTAGTTAGTTAAAAAATATAAAAATAAAAAGTAATATAATTTGAGGTTAATTTTTTGAAGTGATGAAAATGGGAGTAACTTATACTTTTGAATTTTTGTTTTGGGTGTAAATACTATTTTCAGAAGTTTCTAGATGCAATTATACTTTTATTTATGTTTCGAAACTAAATTATTTTTTGTCCTAACAACATCTACATACATATACATATGGAGAGATCAAATATATATGTTATAAATTAATATTATAACGTTCTCTTACGTAACAAGTTAATAAGAATTATTATATATTTTACCTTGCTATTATTGTAATTAAATAGTTTTAGTATGGTGATACAACCTCGTACTAAAATAATAATATTCATTTAAAAAAAATATTTCTTTTATGCTTATTGATTTATCTATATATATATAGTCTTCAATATCTAAAGAAAGTTTTCTTACTCCGGCCCTAGAAGAGACTTGAGTCTAGGTTATGATCAGAGATTAGACAATATTGCTCACAAGGCCCAACATTTATCAGCTCACAAGGATCGCTAAAAGCATTGTTCGAGAGATTTGAAATGTGATGAACCAAAGGTTGCCTCATAAAAGAGAATCAGACTCATTATCCATAATATCATAAATCCGCCCTTAAATTAGGAGAGATTTTAGTGGATTCTGTCGAATCAAGAGTTTTCCTTCAAGAAAATTCTATGAGGTGAATTCTATAAATACCTACTCTATGAGGCGTCAAGGGTATACACTCACGAGCCATAATTCCTATCATTCAATTGACTGATTACTTTAACCATATTACTTATTTTAGCATCAGAGGTGATTTGTAGGTAGTAACCCTTACCTTCCCTTCATGTTTTCTTTATCTTGTAGGTGTGACTTTGTGAACATACTGTTAGAGTAAATTTTGACATCAATTTGAAATTTTTTTTTTACTACGCCGCTATGTCTATGATGGATTGATTATTTTCAATCATATCACATAGTAAAATCTTGATAAATTAATACTGTTAGAACCAATGAAATTTATTAATTTTATGAAATATTAAATTATCGCTAAATTAATAATTTATTACTTATCAAGCTCATTTAAAAGTTAATTAAATATAAAAAAAAGGAACACTATACTTTAAGCGATACAATTCCCAAAATTTAAGTAACATATAAGAAATGTTAAAGATAAAATATAAGTTGTCGATTTTAAGAAAAAATAATTAAAGATTGAATTATAAGTATTATATATTAAAAAATTATTAATTTATATAATATATGTGACCTATATATGTTTCTTAAAAAATATTATTTTATAAATTTAGCGAAGTATTAATTTAGTGCGTTATCTTCGAGTAAAGATCGGCTAAAAATATTATTTAAATAATGTTATTAATTTTTCAATAAAAATATTATTTAAATAATATTATTAATTTTTCAAAATTCTATTATATATCAATTGAACTTTATTTGTAGTTGAGATTGGAGGCCTTCAACTTTCTTAAAATTTGTATTTTGTTTTAAAATTATTAAAATTTTGCTTATAAATCTTCAAAATTTTAATTAAGAAATTTATTTTTATCCACCTACTTTTTATTTTATACTTTTAACCTCTTCTTGACTTATTTTTTGACTTCTACTCTAATTAAGATGGATTATTGATCTATTCGATAGACCCGAAAAATTCTTATATATATATATAATAAGGAAAGAAAGTAGCAAGTAAGTAGTAAAGAATGAAAATGATTTGGGAGGCCAATCTATTCGAGTTTTCCTCATACATGACCGAAAGCTAATAGTAGGGATGAGGTTGAAAATTTGTATTTGGGTTTGTCGGCGCATAGTAATGTTTTGTTAATACTGAAAGGTAGAATAGGCGGCGATAGTTCATTAGACGCCTATCCAAAATAAAGTTGCCGTTTTTGCATCAGCCATGATACATAAGTCGACCAACAAAAAACAAAAGTAACTATAAGAGAGATAGAGAGAATATGCAAAACAAGTGTCTAAACTTGGCTTAGTTTGAATGATATATGAATTGGCACTAAATCATGACACACATGGATTAGTACTTTTAATTAAAAATATTACCACAAATTTCTCTATATATATACACATCCATTCGTTCTAGTGCTAATCACTCCATTGATATATTCTAGCTAGGATTAAGCTTAACTAGCTTCATATTGCAAGGTAATAACTATTATATATGGCTTGCTTGAGGGTATGCATGCTTTTGGTGCTTGTCTTGCTGTTGTGTTTGTTTTGTGAAACTCACTCAATAAGACTCTTTTTGGAGAAGAAGGAGAAGAAGAAGATTGATTTAGTTAATCGAGTTTTGAAGGCAAGGATTGAAGGGAGATTAGACCATTCGAAGGAGCTAATTGGATTGCATTTTGGGAATTCTAAAAGAGTCAGTCCAGGAGGTCCTGATCCTTATCATCACTAATTTACTCGGCTTCTAATTGAGGTTTTATTGATAATCGATATCAACAACACCCAATAGACCATTCCTCCTCCTTTTTTCTTTGTCGTTGTTGTTAAAATTTGGTCCTAAATATCTCGTATCATTGAGTTTAGGATTGTGAAGCGAAAAGAGAATAATAATGAAGGTAGGAGTTTAATTAAATTTGTCAAGTGTTTTAGTTGTTGGTTTGATATTTATTAATGTTATATAAATAAATATATATATATATCTTAACTCTTGAAATTATTGATGACATAACATGCATGAATATATTATATATATATATATATATATATATAGAATAAAATGATAACAATATGAGGATCTTAAAGAAACGAGTTGAACATGCATGCGCGCAAAAAACTAAAAATACTTTGTGAAAATTCTTGTTTAAAGAAGCTCCCATTCGCTGTGCTCCATCAACACATGATATTATTGGAAACAACAATATGGTGATTATGCACGATTGGTTTCTTCTATGACAAATTCCCCCCCCCCCCCGCTTCTCTATGTTCTAGATCTGTTAATTTGCTCGAATATATTATTGTTTTTAAGCTACAAATGGATGCTTATTTAATAAGTAAAAAGGTGCTTATTTCAGATACAGAAGGGGAAATCAATTAGGGAAGATTATATATATATATATAAATAATAAAATATATAAATTTCATATGTTATATATATATATGTGTGTGTGTGTTAATTTTGTGTATATTTGAAAATTTTAAATAAAATAAATTAAAATTCATGTTTATAAATAATTAAAGATTTATTAATTTTAAATTATATATCTATAAAAAATTTAAGGGAACTAAATTTCAGAAAATTTGTGGGGGGGGGGGGGGGGCAATTATCCCCACTGTCCCCAACATGATTCTGCCTCTAGCGAGCAATCCTCCCCCACCTCCCTCCTCTCCTATTATAATAACTAATGCACCTTTTCCATTAGCTTTGTACGTACCTTCATTATCTTCCTAATTATAATATTTCGTAATTATCTTCATTATCTCTGTTTCTATTCAATGTACAAGATGGTATTATTAGACAAGAAGAGATAACAACAGTTGGACAACATGAAACCAATGTACAAGATGGTATTAGACAAGAAGATATAACAACAGTTGGACAACATGAATTGCAGATTATTACTTGGGAACATTCGGAGATCAACTAGGTTTGTACGTGGAGATTATTACAACCTCGCTAGCTTGTTAAAGGACTTAAAACCTGTATAGCATGTTTGGCTGCAAAGAAGGGATAAAATGAGCAGGAAATAAGTGCATTCTAGATTAGTTTTTATATAATTGTGTTTTAAAATAGATATATTGATTCCGCATTAAAATATATGTATTTTAGACTGTCACATTATTCACATGAATTCAACGAGGCATTATATGATGGAGGTCGGTAGATTCTTATGTTTTATTTGTTTGGTAGGACTACTTTTTTCTTTTTTCCTTCAATGGGTGCTAGTTGGGGGTAGGAAAACATCCCCATGAATAACTCAATTCAAAATACTTGCAAAGCTAAAATTATTAGTAATATCTCATTAATGTATTTACATCTCCATATTATGAAAGCTAGTGGGACTTATTCACTACATATCTCCGGCTCTTGTGAATGGGTATCTATATCTGATCGGACCCATCAAATATCATGTCGGATATCCGATCTGTTGGACCAAATGTATTTGGTGAAATCCACCTGGATGCCCTGTGATCCGTATTTTATCCGTTGGTCATGAGAAATTCGGTTTGGCTTATGTCACACATGTGGCCTCTTCCTAATCCACAGGTGAAGGACTTAAGCGTTTCATTATACCCTTTTTTCTTCTTCTTCCCTGATTACATAGCAGCTAATCTCTCTCTCTGTGCTCGTGTACGATTTAGGTTTCTTGATTTTCCATGCTCCCTGGTTGATACAAATCCACTTTAATCTCTCCACACTTTCTCTTGATTTAATTTCTTGTTTGATCTATGCTAGATCTAGGAGGTAGTTCTTCCTCTTGGTTGAGACTCATGATTTTAGGGCTTGAATCCTGGTTGGAAATCTAATTCGTGTATGTGAGTTGTGAAATTTGTTAGTATTGATATAGATCTGTGATTGTATGTGTATGTGGACTCTGTAATATAATGGTATGAGTTACGGTGGTTTTCAGGAGTACGACATGCATGGAAATCCCATTTTTGACACTAGGTGTACAACAGCTAGCATGACTAAGAGACCCGAGATTGATCAAGAGGCTCATGATTTACTTGTGCTAAATTTGGGTGACAATGTGATTCAGAAAGTGGATGGAATAGATACTCCGCTAGCTCTTTGGTATAAGATAGAGTCTATATTTTCTACTCAACCAACCCTAAATTAAGCAAAAGCACACTTTACATATGGAAAATGGATATTAGTAAAAATCTATATGACAATTTAGGTAAGTTTTTTTTATACTAAACTTAGCTTTTAAGGGGACCGGCCAAGCCCTAGATTATACTAGCCAAACAATGATCATTTTACAATCATTACCTAATAAGTATGTAGTATTAAGATACCTTGGAACACAAGGGTGTAGTTCCTAAACTAAATTTGGTTGTAGTGTAAATTAAGGTTAGAGAATTAGAGTTAAACATTAGTAAAAAAATCAAACTCAAATTTATTTATTAAGGGTAAAAAAGATAGGAGAGAGTTTGCAAACCCTAATAAGAGCTCTAAGAAAAATAGAAATGATAAAAAGAATGGCAATAAGGAAACTAGAAAATATTATTAGTGTAATAAGTTAGGTCAAAGAAAGATTATTATGCTTTAAAGAATGAGAAACTGTTTCAAGGAAATAGTGATGGCAATGTGACATATGCAACATGAATATTCGAGGTCTTCAATGTATCTAAATACATTGTGGTGAATGAGTGGATCTTGGATTCCCGTTGCACTTTCCACACGAACCCTTATAAAGAGTGGTTTTAAGATTTCAATAAAATTGAAGATGGTACTGTTTTCATGGAATCAAATGTGTAGGATACATATGATATGAAATAAAATTTAAAAGTTACATGATAGTAGGATAATTATGCTCACTAAAATTAGGTATATCCCAAACTTAAAAAAAAAAAAACATAATATTCTAGGTACATTAGGTGAGGCCGGTTGCTCCTATAGGGCCAAAAATGAAAATTTGATTGTTTCTAAAAATGAAAAAACCTAGTCTTAAAGGTTTTAAGAAAATGGTTTTTATATCCTATGTGCTTACTTAGATTTTATTTTCGAATTGCACTCGTTTCTTCTAACCATGATGTAACAAAAAAGTGACACTTTAGGCTTGGTCATATGAGACAAAAAGGCCTAGATGCTTTTAGCAAGTAATGATGCTTTGGGTAAGGACTCCATAACCTCACTTGATTTTTGTCAAGTGTACGTTCTTGGCAAACAACATAAAGCAAACATGAGAGACAGGAAAAACGAA
This sequence comes from Coriaria nepalensis, assembly GCA_027186245.1. Lineage (NCBI taxonomy): Eukaryota > Viridiplantae > Streptophyta > Magnoliopsida > Cucurbitales > Coriariaceae > Coriaria > Coriaria nepalensis. Next base: position 8,492,708 of record CP114495.1, on the reverse strand, counting down.
AAAGCAAGGATCATAAATGGTGGAATATCGAAGAGAAGTGTTTCCGCTTGTTTGGTGCTTGACGCAACGGTTACATGATCAAAATTTGTTACAAGTGTTGAATATGAAGGGGTGGGTGATTAAGTTATAGGATCGAGATGTCGTGGAATAGTATAATTTTAGTAATAACGATGCGTATTTGGACCAGTTTTGAGTTAACATACCCATGGCTTTGATTGAGACTAGCCAACTTTTGAGCTGATTACACATGGCTTTGGTTAAGATTACAAAACCCTTTTGGAAGGGCCTTTTGCTCGAGGCAAACGATGATGCAAATGCCTTGGTTCAATCCTCTAATGGATCTAATTGGCTTTCAATAATACTTGGACGAAGAGGGTGTTGTCACAAGGCCATTACTCGAATATGGAGCGCAATCGATAATGCAGTAAGCATGCTTTCAAATCAAAGGACTCTCTTTAGGCTATGGCCACAAAAAGCTTCACAAAGATTATATGAGAAAAATAAGGATTCTAAAGTTCAATTTCGTTGTGAGGCTATATTCATCTTAGGAAATACGGAGATCCATCCCCAGACATACAAGTATGTGTCCGATCGAAATATAATTGAAATACATAATTCTAAGTGTATAAACAAAGATCCTACAAGCAAAAATAGGGTTTGAAGGATTTTCTGTCCAACAAGTACGGAACCAAGAAACAGAAAATTGATCAAGTTAAGAACGAATATCGAATCAACAGTTAACTCTATGATAGTTAAATCATAGAGCAAGAACACAGCGAAACTTTATACCTAATACCCTGATAAGTTACATGTTGAACATGTAGGAATTTCTAACAGAAGCAGCATTACCTAAGATACTGTAGGCAAGAGGAAGTTAAAAACTGAAGCGATGGACAATGAATTGAACATGTCTTGAAAATATTTGGAGAAAACAAAATACAATACCACAACCTCAATAGAAATAAGCAGATCGAAAGGCATGAGAAAAGGATTAACTCAAACAAAACCCCACTTAATTCCATCAAATTTTGAAAAATAATAGCTCATATAAGAAATTAAATAGGTCTATAAAGGACTAGCTCGTCTATCAAAATTTTCATAAGACAAACTAAGACATGATAATCTAGAAAAAACACAGAAACAAAGAAAAAAAAAACCGACTTTTCATTGTCAAATATCGGATCCACAGTAAAACCTACCAGATTCGAATCAGTCTCCCTTCCTCCTAAAAGAGCAGCCCTCAGTTAGCCTGGCACGCCCTCCGGTTGGCTGGCACAGCACTGTCTGGCAGTTCCCGCAAACTACAACTGTTTGCGAGTGGCTGAACACAGTAGTTCTGTACATAAAGAGCAAAAAAGTAATGTTTAATTTTCAATTTGCATATAAAAATAGAAACTTCATGGAAAAAAGATACGGTTTCAAAAATCCAACTTACATGTTGAAGCAGCCTTGACATTTAACATCCTGAACAAATTCATACAAACAAAAGCACAAAAATTGATCACCCAGAGAAAAGAAAACGAGAAAATCATTTTAATTTGTTTTGATTTTTCGACTAATAATTGAAAAGTAGAACTGAAATTTACCATAAAGAATGAGTTAGGAGATTGCACGAGGCGCTTGAGCTTGTGCTTCCTCTTCTCGATTTCGGCCGGCGGGTTGAGCAAATCGATGTCGTTTTGGAGAACCTACGAAGGAAATTGAAGATGTTCAGATCGCCATTAGAGAGATAAAGAAGCTTGGAAGAGAGAGGAGATAAAGACTTACCATTTTGATAGGCGAGAGAGATTTGCAGAGAGGAGAGAATCGCAAGATTTGCAGAAACCCTAGAGAGTGAGGCCGGCAACAATGCAGGCGTGCAGAGCTCGGCGAAAGATAACGATTTTATATATATGTAGGGCTTCACCCCGCAAATCTCTGGGGCTATTTCTGTCATTTCATCTGATCTCTACTCTATTTTCAATTAGTATCCCTTTAGAATTAGTATTTTCATTTTTACCCCTCAGATGAAAACGCAAATATTATTGTCGTTTTAGTTTGCCACGCGAGTTTACGAAGTTGCGCGGCGGCACAATCCCCCTTCTCCGCGTTTTCGCCACGCGCTTGGGAGAGGCTGTATTTCCCCATCTGAAATTAGCGTCCTTTTTTTTTTTTTTTTTTAACCTTTTCCTCCATTGCAACTAAAATTCGAAGGCCAAACAAATCTGCCTTCCCCCTTTTCGATTTACTATCCCCTCACTCTCTAATTACACTTCACTCTGAAACCGAATTTCAATTCCTCTGCTATTTCAATTGCGTATTGGATACGAAAAAAAAAAATCTGCTTTGTCTTCTTCAGAGCGATTGGATTCCGTACGATTTTCTTCATTGGTCAAAGTCGAGAAAAAATTAGGGTTTTTCGAACGAATTACATGAATGGCTTCAGGGCAACTACGTGGTGGTGACGGTGCGAGGGAGAATCACAGAAAACACCAGAACAAGGCGAAGAATCCGAGCTATCATCTTCCTCAACGATCCTCCTCACAAGCTGTAGGAACTACTACTACTACTGCCTCTGCTCGGAACGACAACTCGGACGATTCCTCGAGCGAAAGCCCGGAGGCGGATCGGTCTAATCCAAGGTACGATAACTGGGTTAGGATTAGTTTAAAGTCCAAGTCTAAAGCTGGTGTTAAGGAGCTTAGGGGAAAGTTGGAGAGTGAGCTTGATCAAGTTAGGGTTCTTGTAAAAAAGCTTGAAGCTCAGGAGTTTCAGTTAACTAGTGGCGTTGGTGGTTATAGTCAATCACAGTTCTCGTCCAATAATGTCGTAGAGAATGTTCGACCCAAGATGGGTTCCACTGGAATTGGTAAAATTGTGGAGAAGGAAAAGAAGAAGATGGTTAAGACCAATAATATGAATGACGAAAACCAACCCGAGCATGTTCCAAGAAAGGAGAAGTTCCCAACCAATAAGAAGAATGAGCCACCTATACGGGAACCCGGGTACGAGTTTGGGATGGATAAGAGAACAAGTCCATTATTTCAAAGTTGTAGTAATTTGCTCGAGAATTTGATGAAGCATAAGTATGGATGGGTGTTTAACATGCCGGTAGATGCCAAAGGATTAGGGCTTCATGATTATCATAGGATTATAAAGCAACCCATGGATTTGGGGACGGTCAAGACGAGACTAAATAAGAACTGGTATAAGTCTCCTAGAGAATTTGCAGAGGATGTAAGACTTACATTTAGTAATGCCATGTTGTATAACCCGAAAGGGCAAGATGTATATCATATGGCAGAGCAGTTATCTAAGATGTTTGAAGATAAATGGACAAGTATAGAGGTGAAGTATCATCTGAAGAAGAAGAAATCCCGAGCTGATAGTAGTTCCGTTATGCCTAAACAAACTTTGAAAAATCCACCAATTTCGAAAACTGTTCCAAGTTCTACAGCTCCTCCTCCTTTATCAGAAGTGAGGAATACTGGAAGATCAGAATCTATGACTAAGCTGAATCCAGCTAGAGCAGAACCAATGTCTAAGCCCATAGATTCCGCATTGAAACTGGGAAATTTGGGTAATCATGGTAAAATGGTGGTTCCAAAGAAGCCTAAAGCTAAGGACCCGGATAAGAGGGATATGACTTTTGAAGAGAAGCAGAGGCTTAGCTTGAGTCTTCAGAGTTTGCCTTCTGAAAAACTGGATAATATTGTTCAGATAATTAAGAAGAGGAATCAAGGGCTTTGCCAGAATGATGATGAGATTGAGGTGGATATTGCTAGTGTTGATCCAGAAACTCTTTGGGAGCTTGATAGATTTGTGACTAATTATAAAAAGAGCTTGAGCAAGAACAAGAGGAAAGCTGAAGTTGCTGGTCTAAGTAAAGACGAAGAAGAAGTAGAAGAAGAGGAAGGTCTTTCGGCTAACCTGGTATGAGCCATGGTGAAATGAGTCTCTTTTGGTCTTTGTTATAATTTCCATTTTCAATCCTGCTAATAGAAAAGTTATATTTCGTGCTGCTTTTTGTGTTTGCAGAATCTAGAGGTAGCCTCTGCGAGGGTACACAAAGATAGTAATCCAGGTAAAGAAATCTTAGGATTAATGATTAAGTCGTGCTCTAAGGTTTCATTTGGGTAGACTTATTAAATTGACGTTTAGAGTAATATAGTATGTTTTGGTTATATTTTTTTGGCCTAATCTGGACTATAAATACTCCTAAATAGGTTCACTTGGGATGATTTATGAGTCAATGAATTTTGGCCAAAAAAAAAAAGAGTCAATGATTAGCTCCTTTGCTGTCATCTAATATCATAGTTGGCTGTTTTTGGCTGTTTTACTAGCTCCCTCTCTCCCTCTCTCTGTCTCTCTCCATATATATTTATATGCTATTTTATTTCTATTTGTGCTACAGATACGGCCATATATATTTAGATGCTATTTTATTTCTATTTGTGCTACAGATACGGCCATATATATTTATATGCTATTTTATTTCTATTTGTGCTACAGATACGGAGAGCGATAGTGCCCCTGCATTTGGATCAGATAGGAGTCACTCAGCTAGTGGTTGAAGCCATTTAAAAAGAAAAAAAAAATCCAAGGTGGGAAACATGTTCATGTTGATATTGCTACTTTGAATTAACATTATTCGTCTTTTCCAAACCCTTATCGTTGTCATAATGCTTTCATTATTCTGAAATTTGTTGGCCAGGAAACTTATTTACTTGCATTGCAAGGGGATTTTTTTTAATTAAGTGCACAAATTGCAAATCGGATTTGGTGTTTTTCCTCATATTTCATGACTTCATCAATTTTCGCTCAAAATTAGCATGTTCTCACAAGAGTATTGTAATCCATATTTAGCTTCTACTTTGTAAAGCAACACCCTGTAAACCCAGAATTGATTCTATAAGATATTAGTTTTTGTCCCTCATGTTTTCTGATATTTTCTTCATATCTGTTTACAGTGTCTTGTATCGGCAGAAGCTTAGCCTTGCTTTGAATCTATTGATAATCTTCACATATCTTTTCTTTAATATTTCAGATCTTGCCGAGTTTGGCCGGGGAGCAAAGGGATCATGCCGGCTGGACTAGTGAAAACGCATTCGAAAATGCTACCTTCTCATTGTTCTATAAACATTATATACATGTATTTCCTCTGCTGTTACAGTAGTACCCCACATCTGCATTAATTTTATGCCTTTGTAACAAAGATCTATCTTTTTCTCAAATAATGGTCTAGCTAGCTCGTTTTTAGCATCTCTCATTGCCGTTCCTGAACCTGGAAAGTCTTGAATGTGTAGGTTTATATTTGTCTGTTCATTTTTTACATTCGTGGTATATTTTGTTCACATAGGAACCGAATTTCAACCAAGCTGTGGCTTAACAGCAATGATATCTTGGTCTTAATGTTTTTTGGCTGTTATGTCACCAAGCAAAATGTCCCTTTGCTACCACATTCTATACTTTTGGTTAGATCAAATAACATCTAATAGACCCAACGAGAACACTATCTCTGAAATTCGGCACGCATATTGTTGAACTCGATAAAATTGGACCCATAAATGTTATAGTCTATCAACAGATAAACATTGCTGACGGAGAAAGAGAGTGAAAGAGCTACCTGTGAGAGGCTGTGAGTAGTTTCTAATGGCAAATAGAAAAAGCGGCAAGAAACGGTGGCGAAGTTGCTTCGTAGAAACCAAACAACGCCTAAGAAGCATATACCTAAAAGAAAATAAGCACCGAAAAATCAAGCAATAACAGCAAAAATCAATCGAAAACCTCACGCTTGAACATCTTCCATCAAATTTCAACATAACATTTCTCACAAGACCAAAAAGCTCAAGAGAAAAAGTACAAGTTAACTGAGAAAAGACAAAGGGGAAATCATACTGGGAAGTTATGAGGATGGAGGTGAGATGGAGGCAGGAAATGCTGATAGAAGGGTCGTTTTGGTGGCTATTTTGAGGTAACAACAGAGAGAGATGGAGACAGAGATCCAAAACGATCGAGGTTACCATTTTTTTCTTTTTTAATTAAAGGTAGTATGATCATTCAATATATCTAAATTTATTTTTAAATTTAGAAAATCTAAATTTTTTTTATATTCAGAAAAATCTAAATTTTTTAAAATAGGAAATTAGAAAAAACTTTCACAACTTAATGGAAATTATAACAAACACTCAAAAAATTTCGTAATTATAATATACACTTAATTTTAAATTTAAATTATAATAAACTTCGAATTATATTAAAAATCGATGAAATAGTTATATTTATATATTATATAGTCATTAAGTAACTATTTAAATTATAAAATTAACTTAGTTTAAATTTAAATTTATCTTTTTATCACCTCCAATTTAAATTTAATTTTTGACGTATTTTATTTATTTATTTATATTTCTTCTCCATTTTCACTTACCAACTGCCACCATCCTCCTTCACCGCCACTACCACCACCGGTATCGCTGAATAAAAATATAAAATATTAATTTATTTTTTCTCTCTAACTCTTAAATATCAAAATATTAAATTTTAAGTTTGTATATTGGCAGTTCACCATTGTTACCACCAATCTCCACTGCCAATATAAAAATATAAAATTATTAATTATTTTCTCTCTTTCTCCATCTCTTAAATATTATATTAGGAGCGGTGGTGGTAACAATGGTGGAGAGGGTGGTGATAGAAGCGGCAAATGATGATACTGGTGGCCGGTGATCTAAAAAAATTTAAAGGCTTATTACTTTTGAGAATTTATCCTAATTTATCCTATTTAAATTAAGAAAACAAAAGAGAAGCCACTCTTACAATCAAAACTTTTATGATATTTGGACCACAGTTACAAATTATTCCTATAATATACAGAATCTTTTTACCACGGAGAATACATGATCCTGAAGCACCTTGAGAAGTCTCGGGCGTATACATAGGATTGATCAGAGGCACCTAATAAATTCTCATCACGCACACACGGTTGAGTCTAGACAACCAAAAACTAGGAATTGAAATGCAAACACAAAACCTAGATAAGAATCCCGAAATAGGTGAAAATCATCCCAACGAACAAACTTTCACTAGAAAAGAATAGATAGGAATCCCTCATAGCTAGCAAGCCTACCAGGATTTATTGATTAGAACCTTTCGAGTTTTTTTAATATCCTACTACTCTAAATCAAAAACAGCAAAAAGCCGGGTGCTCCTGATAGCATCAGTTACAACAATGGGAAAGAAGATTACAAAATGTGGGTTTTTTGTCTTTTTTTTTTTTTAATTGTTGTAGGCAAGATCCCTGCCATACATAATCTAATTGCATTTACACCGGTTCAACTTTGGTTTGCGAACTTGATTCCCTTCTCAATTGATGATTTGAGCTCGGGCTTCAGTTTCTCCAGGCCTTCCTTCTCAAAGTCTGAGAGAGGACCCAAATCCAAAACTGCCTCCACACCGTTCTTTCCAAGCCTCACCTGTGAAATATTAAATTTGTCTCGATATCATCATCCCTGGATATGGGCATGTTATCATAAATCCATGTCTCCAAAATTCAATTTTCAGTATGAGCAATCACCTTCGAAGCGAAGAAAGGAAGTTCAGTGATGCTTGACTGTACATACGAACATTCCACAACATCTGGAATGCCATTGAGCCCCTTCAAACAAGCATCAGCAAATAGTGCTCCAGCATAGCTACAAGAAAGAAAGGGAAATGCAGTCAGGTTAAGGAGCAAACAGTTACCCTTTCTGCTACATGTATGGCAATATGGGTAAATTAAATCGGTTGAGACCATCAGATAACCGGGAGGTATATGATTGGTGCACATGGGTACGTTTAATAATGCCAGTTTAACACTACAATTCAGTTTGGAGACAATTCTTATTTACAATTCCATTTTTAATAGCTTACCAAAACGCACCCACAATGTATGATATATTCTTTCAAGGCAATTTTTCCAGAATCATAAGTTACAAATGAAAAAGTTATTTCTAGAGCCCCATTCCTAGAAAGCAATGTATCAACATAAATTATTCACTTAAGCTGACTAAAATATCTTACGCCATGGATAAAGTAGCAGAGCCCTTTCCGGCCTTTGCTTCCACAACTTCTGTTCCTCCATCCTGTGTCCTCTTTGTAAGAGCCTCAATAATATCATGAGACAAATTGGCGCTTGGAGTAGCCTGTGTTGATTCGACATAATTGTCAAAAATTATTAAAACCCACCTCAGAAAATGCAACCAATCTTACAATACCGTTGATTATCTACCAAAATTCTAAGACCAGAAGTACATATGTGTATATAGGAATGAGAAAGTACTTGAGAAAATAATGGCAGAATCGTAATGCCAGCATGGCCACCAACAACAGGTACATTGACCTCTGTAAGAAAATAAAAAAGCCCAAACAACAGTATGTATTCAGCCATTGATGTTGAAACAATGAAACCCATAAGGACCAGATCATAGATTGAGGGATTACGAGCAACTGGGACGTTTGCCTTTCCAGCATAGAAAGTCTTGGCTCTAACAACATCCAAAGTTGTAACACCGAACAACCTCTTCTCATCATAAGTTCCTGCCTTCTTGAAAACCTCAGCAGCAATTGGGACAGTGGAGTTCACAGGGTTGCTAATCATGTTAACAAGGGCCTGATTATACAAAACCAATTCCAAAATAAGAAACTAAACAAACCAAAACCGAACAAAAAAAAGAAGTTAATTATAGAGCACCAAGTGGTGTTCTGCTTTTGATACTGGATGGCACTCACATGGGGGCAGTACTTAGAAATGGCAGTGCAAAGTGATTTAACAATCCCAGCATTGATGTTAAAGAGATCATCACGGGTCATTCCAGGCTTACGTGGAACACCAGCTGGAATAATCACAACATCGGCTCCCTCCAAAGCTTGGCCGAGCTGTTCCTCACCAGCATAACCAGCAACCTATAATCACAAAGAGGAAAAAAATCATTAATTTCACCAAATTCAACAATAAACACCAGATTATCACTCTAGCTAACAACAGGGTTAAGTCAGCAATTCAATCGAGACTAAAATAATAATAAATCGGTATGAAAATGAACTAAATGACATGGGATAAAATGAAAGATTAAATTTTCACAATGATACTGTATAAATGAACAGACCGATGAACTGATTCAGAATCGGACCGATCAGAAACCAACCACACAGTTGCAACATGATGTGTAGGTCAAAACCCTAGAGAGAGAGAGAGAGAGAGAGAATGGAAGGACCTCAGATCTGGTATTAACATGGCTGACGTCGGCGGCGACACCAGGAGTTCCGGCGATATCGTAGAGAGCGAGCTTGGAGACGAGAGGGTTAAGCTTCACCAAGAGCGAGAGGGGCTGTCCGATCCCACCGGCGGCTCCCAAGACGACGACTTTCCTCTCCGGCACGGTCTCGCTCCCGAATCCCCGACGAAAGAGGTACTGCGACGACGCCGGTGAGGAAATCTGTGTCCTCTCTAGGGCTGACTTCACAGATCTGATCATGGCGATCCTCATTTTCTTGTTTCGCGCGGGCGGAGAGTGAGAGAGAGTGGAAATGAGTCTAGAGAGAGGAAGTGAGAGAGAGTGAGTAGAATAGAGATAACACAGGCAGAACTCTAATATATCTTTTTAAAATTTACATATTAACCCCTAATATTTCTCAATTTACATTTTTTTCCCCAATCTTTCTCCTAATTTATCTGTTTAACCTCAATTCTTATTATTTGGCCCCAAAAAAAACATCTCTAAATTCTTAAAAATTAGAGATTAAGATAAATTAGTATAATTATTTGGGCTAAAAGTTCATTTATGTTAATTATTACCCACTGTTTTTCCTCTGACTCGTTTTGAAAAAAGGGAAGAAAAAAAAAAGTTGTACAAGTCCTTTTCAATCGGATAGAAAGGCAAGCATCTTGCACGTATTTTGATTCTTCGCTGAGAAAATATACATCTAATGCTTTATTTAATGTTGTTATTTAGATTAAAGTTTAGTTAAATTTGATCGAGTTAAAGTAGATTACACAATTCATTTCGATACTTACACATTTGATTTTTTATTTGTAAAATCGAATTATGTGAAAGTAAAATTATTTAAATTATATTAAAAATGAGTTATGAAATAGGAGTAATTGATTATATCTGAAATTAAGTATAAATAATTATTACTTAAATATATATCCCGATCCGAGACCGGGACGGAAACCAAGACCGATCCATCCTGTCCCGATCCCAAACTTTTGCTCAGTCCTAAATTTTTGGGATAAACTAATTGCAAGCCGACTTTAAGAGACTGCATTCTGAACCTGAAACGATGAAAATTAATACAAATAAAACCTCAAAAGGTCCTAAACTAAAAGAGATGAAGTATAAAATAAATGAATCAGATAATAAAAACTCCTCATCTGCATTTCGATTTTCTGCAATGACATTTGACCTTTTATAAAGTTCTACACTTTTGCCTCCGATTAGTAATTATCAGCAGCAACTACTTTTCTCAACTAGCCCGGCCAGCCAGGGCGGTCCCGGGCCAATCTAGTGGGCTGGGCACTCAAGCGCTAAAGTGGGGTGGGTCTCATTCAATATGATTTGTAACATATATATCATTGGAAAATATGAGATAAGCTTTTCATGGGAGGAAGATGGAAGATAATGTTCATATTTGGAATAATTAAAGGGGATCAACAATATGTTTCCATCATACAATGATTAATATTATTCCCTTTTCTTGGCCTAAGAAGCATCATATGATCGTTGCGAGAAATATATCAAAAACTTTTGAGATGTTCTCCGACAAAATGAAAATTTTGAGAAAGTACCCAAGTTTTTTAACTCATACTGCTACTAAAAAATGTAGATCTGATATTCATCTGCTCGGGATTTTCCTTATCCGACTAATGGGCAAGTCCCTGAGGCCCTGCAAAGCAAGAAAATCTCTCTAACTCCTTAATCCAAAATGGATATATATATAATATATGTATAATAACATTAGAAAATGGCGAAAAGAAGAGAACTCACCACCCGAAAGAAACCGAATTTAAATTTAGTGGTTCTGTTCAAGTGAGAGAAGGATGAACACTTGCTTGACCTTGAGTTCTTCTTATCCACTCTAAAACTTCCGAGCAATCTTGACGAGAAAGGAAATGCCTTTTCGATAACAGATAAAAAGCTAAAATAGTTAGCCAATTGAATTAATCAATAACATTAATACCATTACAACTAATGTCTTCATATTATACCTGTTTTTTGTACGATACACCTTTAGCTCAGATTCTTCCCGGCGATTTGAAATGTCTTTCTTCATCTTAAGTGATTCAGGTACGACCAAATTTTCACATTGCTCGTGATATGCATCATCAATAAAGTTGAGAACCGTTTCCTGGAAAAAGAAAGGTTTCAAAAATCAGATTGGTCCGTGATATCAAGATTGGCAGCTGATATGATGGTATAGCAAACTATGCATATGACCAAGACCATAAGATTTGGATAAGTGACTTATCAAGGAAGAAGGAAACTGGGAGGGAGACATACTAGAGGTTGAGAAGCATCAAGCCAGTGATATATTTGCTCATTCCGAAACCATGTCAATTGCCGTTTAGCAAAGTTTCTGTAGAAAGAGATTTGAATTGGAGGGAAAAGGAGTATATAAGACATGGAAACACATGTGAGCTAAGCATCACAAGCTCAAGTTTCATAGTCAACACAGTTAATTCGAAAAATTATTGTATAGTTAATAGAAAATAAATAACGAGCATGTGAAAACATATGTAGCAAATAATCAATGCATTACCTAGATACTTTCTGAAATTCGGATAAAAAAGAAAGGAACTCTCCAGGAGAACTTCTTCCTCCTTCCTCTCTACACCTTAATAGGTACTCCATAGCCTGAAATTTGTAGATTGCATTAAATAATATGTCTACTGCCAATTATAATTTGACCAGAATAATCCAAGAATATAGTCATCGTAGAATTAGCTAGTAACAAAATTTTAATCAACATAATACAGTACACCTGATGCAACAGATTAGTCTAAAGTTTTGTAGATGAATCATAATAGCAGTAAGAAGTAAAAGATGCCAGGTTCAGAAAATTAGAGACAGAAGTTGAAGATGTCAGGATAACCCTCTATTTTTTAAAGCTTTCAACTCAAAGACAAAAACACATCTCAACAAGAAAACAGTCAAGGATTTGCTTCAAGGAACAATACGGAAATTTAAGCTGATTTGAGACCCAATACAAGTTACAGAAAGTTGGAAACAACAGATTTACTTAATTATATGATCTATAAAAAAAAAAAAAAAATATATATATATATATATATATGAAATACCGAATGCATACTTGTCTGTAACCAATCGCTCGAGTAGCAGAATTTAAGTTTGGGAGGAGACCTGAATCAAGAAGCCATGATGCCTCCGACAAAATCCCACCACCTCCTATGGACAGTGCAAAACACAAATTTCATATAAAAATAAATAAATACACTTCTAGAAAAAAGATAGCAGAAGCTCGGGTGACAAGAACATGCATAAATAATAACAAATAAAGACCCATTAAAGCATTTTGTAGCAAAAGTTCAAAAATCATCTCTTTTTCTTTCCCTTTTTTTCTTTTCTTTTCTTTTTTTTTTTAATGGAGAAATATACCTGAAACCATATCTTCACATCGGTAGTCAATTAATCTATACAGATCAAGCCTTTGGCTAGATAGGAAGAAACAAATGAACTCATAGTCTAACTCCTTTGATTTAGGTTCGTCTCTATCATGAGAGTGGCTTATTGAACTAGAATCATACTGGTCCCTGAAAGAGTCGTATGGAACTTGAAATGCAGATGGAGGAGATCCACTGGACTGCCAATCCAAACCAAATATGATCAAACTCTGAACGACATTTATATAAATATATCATGAATTTCCTATTGATATTTGAGAAATTAGATTAGTTAGTACTGACCACATAATCTTATTATCATGCAGAACTAACCTTGATAATCTCAAGGCTGCGACGCAATCTATACCAATCATTGATAGCTACATTTTTAGCTTTTGGATCACCTGCTTTGACAACTACTTCTACTGCAGCATCCCAATCATCTAGTCTCTGTAAATCTGCTAACTCTGTATATACTTCCACAGCAATCTCTCTACTGGCTGTTGGAACATCTGGCTTTCCATAAATGAACCTTATTCAAACATCCCAAAAGAACAAAGGGAAAAGATGATTTGTGAGCCATGAAGATGGCATTGATGACTTGAGAGCAGTTAAAAGAAAAAAAATGGTAACAATGAACTTCTTTACACTATAATTGTTCATGTCACATAACCAGTTAATTTAGTAAAAACAAGACGGGGATGCTCTATCAGTTCATTATTGCAATATATACACAGCAAATCAGATGGAGAAAACGGTACTTACATGGAATTGAACCTGTTAACATGGGCATGAAGAATGATATAGGGTCTAGAATTTTGGTAATAAAGCCTCGTTTTAATGTTTTATAACCTGATCTCTATCTTTTTCCCTCAGTTTAACTAGGAAAACCGCCTGATGACTTGGCTCTTCCTAAGAACCCAAACCCTACTCAAGGCCACCCTGATGATTGAATTAACAGGGAGCAAAAAAAAAAAGGATGTAGAAGTACATACCATCGCAAGTACAATCCGGTCCCACCAGTAACTATTGGAACACGTCCATTCTCATGAATGCTTCTAGTTGCTTGTCTCGCATCCTCAAAAAATTTGCCTACGGAATATTCTGCGAAAATCCGTAAAGAATCCAGATTACGATCCTTGAAAAGTTGTCTTTGTCCGGGAGAATCTACTTATGCATCAAATATGTAAGTTATACCTTCAGATGGATGCAATATGTCAACCAGATGATGTGGAACCTCCTAAAAGAAGGAAACAACCAGGAAAAACAAAGTCAATTCTTACCATTAACTGAATAAAATTTGTTGATAAGCTTAAAGATCTAACAAATATACAAGCAAATTAATATTAGTACAAATCCTTTCATTAGTTTATAACTAGATTATTGATATGCTGCATATGCATACCAGATGACCAAAAGAGAAGACCTAAAGGGAAGAAAGCACCTCAGCCATAGATGCTCCAATTACTAAATTTCAGGTAAGAGGAAAATTAAATACAAGTATCATAATCTGAACAGCGCACCTTTCTATCACTTGTAGATGGCTTCGCGGATCCAACATCGAGACCTTTATATACCTGTGATATGCCAATATCGAATAGTAGTTATTAGTCCAAAAAAAATGCCCTTCTCCTTCTGATTACTAAAGAGAGATAAACGTTCCAAAGTTTACGTAATACAGATACTCGGTAATAAACAAGTAAAATAACAGCGAAAGAGGGAAGCTCTTGTTTTCAAAAACAACAATTTCCGAAACAGAAAACTCGCTCTGATTCTCCTTACCAAATGATTTCTTAGCTTTTCCTCACAGGAAATGCCAGAACTTAGAATCCTCAGTACAATTTATGTACATTGTTAAAAAGACAAAAATAAAAAAATTTAACATATAACATCTAACATGCCCACCAGCATCTCCTCCAGGCTCTACATCCTAGAAAGAATCTCTGTTCAAATAAGCCTAACAGGATGTCCGCACTCAATTCATAAATGTACTAAAAATACGAAAAAAATCCACTTTCGAAATTTAAATTTGTACTCATTTTCCCCTCCCCTATTTCCCACCCGTTTTCTCAGAAACCAAACAGAACCTCCTCCGTAAGCTAACCTGGACGGAATCAGCGCTAATAATTTCACCATTGAGACGCTTGGCAAGCTCTAAAGAAAGCCTGCTCTTTCCTGCACCGGTAGGGCCAGAAATCACGATCACCTTCTCCTTCTCCTTCTTAATCTTCCTCTCACCAGAAACAGAGCAGACGGTTGAAAAGAGGCAGCGCCAGAAGAGACCGTAAGGCGAAGAAATTGACCGGAGTAGAGGCTTCTCCGGCGAGAAGGGAACGCGCGGGGAAGATATACGAAGGCCACTTGCTCCGCTGCTTATCATGTTCTTGACAAAACAGAGACGCATAGAGACTAATAGAAGTCAAAATGATACGAGACTGAAGACTTGACTCATAAATCCTAGGGAAAAATAAATAAATTAATAATAAATCAATAAATCATAAAAAGAAAATGATATAAATATAATAATTATAAGAATAAGAATACTAATTATAATAGAAAATTATAAAAAATAAAAACAAAAAAAGGGAAAATAAATATATGATAATAATAAGTAAATCAAGCAAAAAAATAAGAGAAATATTACTTCTTTTAAATATAAATAAGTTAATTCATTTTTTTAATTATATAAATAGAATTCATATTAGTAATATTAGTATGTATGTCACGTCACGTTATTAATGAGAATTACTTTTTTAACTTTTAATTTTTTATTATTATTATTTTTTTCTCTTATTAATTAATTATTTTATTTTAAATCCAAAATTTCTTTTACTTAGTGAGAATCTAAATAAATTTACTTTTTCACAAAATATCTAAATAAAACTGAATTTTCATTATAAATCCGATTGGATTGCATCCATTTTTTCTTGTAAAGAATAAAATATGGTTTACCTTTTTTCTTAAATTAACTTGAATGCAAAAAAAAAAAACAACGATTTAGTTTAGTCTATTCCTTTTTTTATTTTTTATTTTCAAGATTCTAATTCATAAAAAAAATTAGATCATTCCTATTTAATTTTAATTTTTTGTGAGAAAGAACGAAGTTAATTAGGTCGAATTTATAACGAAAATTTAATTTTATCTAAATATATTTTTAAAAAAATTAAATTATTTAAATTAATTTTTCTAAAAAAAAAGAAATTATTTTAATCTTTTTCAGGAGAAATTAGGAGTTTCGTTTTTCTTTTTTTCCCTAAATTTTTATTTTAAAAAAATTAATTTTGGATTTAAAAAGATAATTATTTAATAAATGAAAAAAATATAAATAATAAAAAATTTATGATAAATATTTTTTTAATAACGTGATATATATATATTATTAACATGTTACGTCAATATCTAAATTTCATTTATAATAATTAAAAAATATAATTTAAATTATATAATAATTAAAAAATTAGTTAATAATAATATAAAAATAAATTTATTAACCTAATATAAATTTTGGAAGTACATTTATGATCAAATCATGTCCCTTGTCATGGTAATAGAAATATATTATCGAAATGAGTTAATTTATTTTATCGAATCGCTTCTCTCCGCTGATTCTTCCTCCATGCATGTCCAGAAGAACTCTTGCGAAGGGTAGAAGGGGTTGCTTTGTTTTACTTTTTTTGTCTCCTTTGATTAGTAATATACAAGATGTTGAAGTTGTATCTAGATTTCTTAACTCAATGACATATATGTACTTTGCGTTTTCTTATAAGGATGATATGGTTGATCACTTCACCTTTCCGATTAAAATCATAATTATATTATCTATAATTTTTTAAGTAATTTGATATATATATATATATATTTTTTTTTTTTTTTTTTTTCGGATTATTTTAAAATTCGATTTAATTATTATTATTTTTTCTTTTATTTGAATCAATTACATCTTAATATTAAAAATTATCATAAACTTCCACTCAAATTTTTCCCTCCTTCTTTCCCAACCCTCCTCTTCTATCACACGGTTGCACCGCCTTCTCGTCACGTCGCTCAATTTTTAGGGTTTGTTTGAAGCTGAGAGTTTCGAAATGGATAAAAGGGTAATTTGGCAGAAGGCAATCGCCATTTTTGATGCCATCTTCGACCTTTTGAGAAAGTAATTGTCATTGAACATGATTTTTTTTTTTTTTTTTTCCTTCAAAATTCGTCAACGATTTTCTCTTATTTTTAAATTTAATTTCTTTAAAATATTTTTGCGATTAATAAAAAATTATTTTTCTAGTTAAAAAAAATAAAAATAATTTTTTATATTTTAAAGTTAATATTTTATTATTTTAAAAAATAATCAAAAAATAATTATTAAATATAATTGACAATAAAAATTAATTGTGATATCTATACATGGTAAAAAGCTATATCGGCCGCTAAAAAACCCCACGTGGCATGGCAAAAAGCGACGTGTCAAGGCAAAAAGCCACGTGAGCAGTAATAAAACCCACATGGCATCCGGAATGCTGGCTTTCTCGTTCTAACGGTCACTAAATCCTCGTATAAATATGCCACCAGAGGCAAAGAAAAAAATATTTGATCCTCTGATCATCTATCTCCCGCAAGAAGAGAAAGTAGCTTTCAACCTCCAAAGCCCTAGTTTTACGATCAACTGTATAGAGATTTTCCGATCAATCTCCATTTCTTAGTTCTACTCCCGTTATTATCCTCTCTCTCACTTACGTATTTCTTTCTTAGAGTTCCATTTGAGAGATACGAAACCCTGATTTTATTTGTTCGTAGATATTAAGCCATTCTACTCTTTTACTGATTTTGTTTTTTGACCAGGTATTCTAATCTCTCTGTTTACTAAAACATAGAATGATGGAGATGCCTGTTAAATCCTCGTCCGATCAGATGGGCATGAAGAAAACTCTGGGAAAGAGAAAGATTGAAAAGATGGAGAAGATTGAGAACCCGCAAGCCAGAATGGTAACTTTCTCGAAACGGAGAAAGGGGCTTTTCAGAAAAGCCGATGCCCTATATTCTCTTTCAGGTTCTGAGATTGCCTTTATCATTAGATCGCGGGCTGGTCGATTCTATACCCATGGATCTCCCTGTTTCGATTCAATAATGGACAAGTTTGGAGAAAGCTCGGTTTCTGAATTCTGCGAGTCTTCATCTAGTCCCACTAGCGGGTTGACATCTGATGGTGAATTGGATGGGTTGAAGTTTTGGACAGAATTGAATGTTGAAGAGATTAATGATGTGGAAGAGGTTAAGGAGGCGGTGAAGAAGATGGAGGAGTTGAAGGAGAACCTTGAAAGGAGAACTGAACTTTACTTCGATTTCTCCGATCTCGATAAACTTTCGGGTTTTTATGAGTTGATGGATCAGGTTTAGAATTAGATCAGAAGGTTCTTACTGGAACTTTTGTTTTGTGTACTTTTTGGGTTGTAACTTGATTTTCATTCTTAGGTTATGATTTTTAGGGCCTGAGAATTGATTCTTTTATTATTACAAATTCTTTTGTACCTAATTGGATGCTGAAGTCCTGTCAGACGAATTGGCTACCAATCAATACAATGAATCATGTTTTTACATTTTCAATCATTATAAAGAAATCACAAACAGTTTAGCCATGTTTGATCATACAAACATATCTTCTTTTGTGTTGATTATTGGTGTTGGACTTTTATGTATTCAATGCTCTGTGCTCTCTCTGTGTATTAATCAGCGTCTGCTTCAATTAGAGACATAGACTAGTGCATTAACAGAACCCCACAGCTCTTTTTCCATAGTCTCTTAAGAATATAGAAAAACAGTAACTTTGATCGTAACTTGAAGTCAAAATGGCATGAAATGGTAGTGGTCAATCAAGGGAAAAACTGTTTCCTTCCAAACTTGGAGGAAAGAGGAAGCAAAAATACTTATTTTGTATTAATGTTTCCTTTCATATGATTCATGGAAGCGAGTAGAGTTACTGTACTTCTAGAATTAGAATGTCCAGTTTGAATATCAGTATTCAAAATAACGGATTGGGAACAGTTCTTTAAAGTATTCTTCTGTTCAATGTTTTTGAATGGTTGCTGGAACTGCTGTTTATAATGGTCTTCAGCATGCTGGAATGGCAGAGGATGTCCACAACAGAACTGGGAAGACCAGTATTGTTTGGTCCGTAACTTATCCTCTTTCAAAAGAACAATCGAAGCAACATGGTAAGCGAATAATCTCTTACCTTCCCTGAAATAACTGTTATAGATACTGTTGTTGCTTTTAATTGGGAGTTCAATTGGACGTTTCCTGAGAGGCCAGATGATGTCTTGAATAACTTGAAAAGTGGATAGTCTGTCTAGCTGTCAAGGATTGGGTTTAGTTTAGCTGTCAAGGATTGATGATTTAGAAGGTTTACATTTGGGCTGGAGTTTGGAAATGTTGGTTAGCCAGTAGTGAGAGAAGGCTGAGTGGTAGTTTAGAGAAGAGAATGAGTAAAATAAGAACAGGAAAAGAGATGAGATTATAAGAAGCCGCCTAAAACCACCCAGGCCACCTAAAGGTCAGTCATTGGATGAGGCTGATATGAAGTTGGTTAGAGAGAATCTCGAGCTGTCACGATTGGGACGAGTGTGAAGAGAACACATTGAGGAGGTGAAGAACATGAGAACTGATGAAGCTTTGCCAATTAGACAAGTTTGAACTGTTTTTGTCACGGAAAAGAGTGCATCTCGTCCCCAACTCTTCACTCTACTTCCGACAACTTCCATTAATATGACCAAAATCTTTGTCGTGTCCCCAAAAAGAACACAACTTTGGGAAAGAAACCATGGTTTGAACAAGTAACTTTAAACGAGCTTTTATTGCATAATTCTATAAGGAGGATACAAAATTCAAAATACAACGAAGAAGTTGATCTCAATTTAGATAATCGGAGAGATAGAAGGAAGATTCAGTTTGACTCGTTCCACTCCAGCAGCTTCTTCTTCAACTTCATAAGCTCTTCTTCCACATCGTTAAACTCAAATTTCCATCTCAAAATTTGCCATCCACTATATCAACATCTTCAAATTTCCTAACAGTTTTTCCCAATCCCAGAACATGCTTCATTTCCCAGCAGTTTTTCCCATAAACTCAAATTTCCATCTCAATATTTCAAGCATTTAGGAAAAAGAATCTATATAATATAATTATTATCGATGGATATATGAATTGCACAATCAAAAAACTAAAATCAAGAAATTCTTACAACAACCTTGTTCTTCTTGCCTGCAGATAGAAGCAGAACTTTACCATCCACTATATCAACATCTTCAATTCTCTTACTTTCCCCATCCACTCTCTTGTTATTCAAATAGATCCCTCCTTGCTTCAACAATCGCCTAGCAGCAGATTTACTCTCAAACAAACCCGACAAAACCGAAAGATCAACAATTGAAGCATTCAAAACCTGATCATAACTTAAAGAACAACAGGGAACATCCTCAGCAATACCCTCGATTGTTCTCCAATCTAGTTTCGTCTCAGCTCCAGGCCTCAATGCTTCAGTGGCCTTTAGAGCTTCATTCAACCCTTCTTCTCCATGAACAAATCTGGTAACTTCTTCCGCAAGCCTCCTCTGTGCCGTGTTGGGTACGTAACCTTGGCTTCCCATTTGCCTCTCCAATTCGTCTATCTCTTCCATGTCCAAGAAAGTGAGGATTTTGAGAAATCTTACAACATCTGCATCTGACACACTGAAAAAGTACTGATAGAACTTGTAGGGAGATAACATGGAAGGGGAGAGCCAGATTGCACCATCTTCTGATTTCCCAAACTTAGTGCCATCACTCTTCAGGAGAAGAGGAAAAGTCAAACCATAAACTCCATCAGTTTGAGGAAGAGTTTTTCGAATCAGTTCAGTTCCGGCAGTTATATTACCCCATTGGTCACTTCCTCCAATTTGAACAGAGACTCCTTCATTCACAAACAAATGCAGGAAATCATATCCCTGTAAGAGCTGGTATGTGAACTCAGTGAAACTCATTCCTTGTTCTGATTCCAATCTCTTCTTAACGCTCTCTTTAGCCATCATCGTCCCCACTCTTGCATACTTACCCACTTTTTTCAAGAAATCCAACAATGTAACCTCCTTCAACCAATCATAGTTATTTAAAATAAAAAAACCTGAATCAGAAGCTAAGCCTTGAAGAATTTTAGATATCGAATTGGTAATACCAATGGTGTTGTTATCTAGGGTTTGGGGATCGAGGTCAGGACGTTCTAAGCTCTTACCGGAGGGGTCACCGACACGAGCAGTGGCTCCGCCAATGAGAGCCACGGGAGTGTGGCCACACCGGCGGAACCAAGAAAGAACGATGAGGCCAAGAAGGTTACCTAAGTGGAGGCTCTCAGCTGTTGGATCGAAGCCACAGTAGACCTTGAGGGGGCTGAGGCAAGCAGAGCGGAGATTCTCGCTTGTGATTGATTCGAGCAATCCCCTACGTTTGAGAATGTCGACGACATTTTGGCGAGGGTTTTGGACAGGTGGTAGAGGTGAAGGGCTCTTTAGGGATTGTGGAGAGATGGAGAAGCAGCGGAAGGGGCTTTTGATGGAGCAAGAGAAGGTTGCGGAGAATGGAAGCTTATATAAAGGAATAACCGTGGTGGTGGTGGTGGTGGAGAGGAGGAGGTTGAATGGTTGGGCAAAGGGGAATGTTCTTGAAGCAGAAGCAGCCATTCGTTACCAATACAGGAGAACTGTAGAACACAACAACTAAAATAAGTTTAAAACTTGAATCAAATTAATTGAATAGCTCTACTGTAAGATTGATTCTAGAATTCCACATCGAATGGCAAATTTCTTCAAGCAAAAATTTTGAAATAATTTGCATCAAAATAGTTGCAAGGTAAGATATCACCTTTACCAATTGCAAGCAAGCCAAGATGAGATATCACCCAATACAAAATTTACAAATACTGGTGTATCTAATCTAACAGTAATAGCATCTAAGACTGCCCTAAATTACTGGTAACTATGATTCGGTTGTTGGACCTTGAGGGAAAAATGGCGAAAATGTGAATCCCACATATGAAACTTATGACATCTTCCTTCAAGTAGAGCATTACATCTATTAGATAAACAATAATTTACCAGTTTTAGCACCCAATCGGAAGAACAACCATACCTGACCAAAGTATTCTAGAATCCCAAATTGTACGTAGTTAAAGAACTATTTATTGTGAGAGAGGATTCAATAAACATAACAATTACTAAGAAAATGCAGCTTAAAATACTAGTTAAACCATTTTAAACATTGTTCTGATTTCCCAATATGCTTGACTTCTCACAGTCAATTGATCGAGCACATTGCCTACATTTTCAGCACCACAAGCTAGAATGTAACCAAAAATGTCGATTTAAGTCTCATTTTCTTTCCACAAACTAGGATTTAAATTAGATGGAATTATCCTCAGATAAATCTCAAACATCATGGCAGGCCCAAATATCTAATATGGTAGAGAGAAATAGAGAAAATAAAAATTAGGGATTTATAGTGAATGCCGAAGACAATGAAGAGATAAAGGAGATGAAGAAGAGAATGAAGACCCAAAGGAGAAGGAAGTACCTGGTAATGAAAATGGCAATAATGGAGAGTCGAAGAACTAGTCAGAAGATGTCGGACGAAGACTGTATCTTTCCTTAGATAAGGAAAATGAAGCCATTTGATATTCTCAACTTATTTTAAAATAATCCCAAATCTATTGATAAATTATATTTTTTACCCCTGCATGTTCCACGTAATTATACCAAATATAACACACACATATGTATATATATATATATATATATATATATATATTTTTTTTTTTTAATAAATATTTAAAAGTTATTTTAATTTGTATATGAAATTCAATAATATACTCTTTTTTTTCCTTGAAAGAGGAAGAGAGAGTGAAGAAAAACAATTCCACAACATGTTAAAACAATAAATTTCATTTTTTTGGCTAGTTGGTTGTTACTATTTCTTTTTCTTTTTTCCTTTATTTGTTGTTTCCTAATACAATTTAAAGATAAATTGGGGTTAGACAAAAGTAAAATTAGATTATAGGCAAGGGTAGGGATGGATGATATAATATTCTGAGTTCCGACAAAAAAAAAAATCTTAATTTTTGACTCGATACTAGTATCAATATCAGTTTTAGGTACTAACTATTGATGTTTGTTTCATATATTGGCTCCATCTTAGTGGGTCTTATGATAATTTTTTTGAACCTTTAGGCATGGAAAAGCCTTTTAAACCTTGCTTCAATTCTAGGAACCACCTAAAGTAGCTAGATCCCACCAACCAGTGGTTGCATCATCAAGACAAAGACTTAAAACGCAAGACACATAACACCTTAATTTTCAATCCCTTACACGTAACACCATTCCCCATATTCTTCAATTGATTACACTAAAAGGGGAAAAAAGAAACAAAATGTTGAAGCAACTCACTCTAAATCGACAGATCCAATCCCTCTTCCCCATTGCCTTAACATCTTTTCTTGTTTTGGGCACAGCACGTTTAGTTATAGACAGCTTGAAGAGCAACAGCAGCCATATTTTCCAAGCGAGAGTACTCATTAACAATCAGAAGCACAAGTTGCCGGTT
Source organism: Coriaria nepalensis (assembly GCA_027186245.1). Lineage (NCBI taxonomy): Eukaryota > Viridiplantae > Streptophyta > Magnoliopsida > Cucurbitales > Coriariaceae > Coriaria > Coriaria nepalensis. Next base: position 8,469,458 of record CP114495.1, on the reverse strand, counting down.
TTTGTTTCCGAAGAGGATCGGTTCAATGATGAAGATTGCAATCTTTTTCAAGGCAAATGGGTGTGGGATAATGTTTCTTATCCTCACTATAGTGAAGGGAGTTGCCCTTACTTGGTTAAGCAAGTTACTTGTGAGAGGAATGGGAGGCCTGATTCTTTCTATAAGAATTGGAGGTGGCAGCCTCATTCATGCAATTTACCTAGGTAACTAGTATATATATATTGAATTATATTTGGTGAATGGGATGAGAGTAAAATTGACAAGAAATCTATGATGTTATAGGTTTGATGCATTGAAGCTTTTGGATATCTTAAGGAACAAAAGACTAATGTTTGTAGGAGATTCTATACAAAGAGGGCAATTTGAATCAATGGTTTGCTTGTTACAATCTGTCATTCCACAAGAAAAGAAATCCCTTCAAAGAGTTCCTCCTATGAAGATTTTTAAAGTTGAGGTAATTTCAATTAATATGAAAATTCATTCGAACACTTTAGTATTTTTAACTACATCATTGCTCTCTATCTTTCGATGTATTGATAGTTTGCTATACGGTTTTCTCTAACGGCAAAAAGCAAAAATGATCTCGAAATAAAATATATAATAAAAGTTGTTAGAAAGTTTTGATAGAAGGAGAGAATTTATGTCTTTCTTTTTGTTTTGTTAGGATTATAATGTATCAATTGAGTATTATTGGGCTCCGTTTATCGTGGAGTCAATTTCAGATCACGTGACGAATCACACAGTCTTAAAACGACTAGTGAAGCTCGACTCAATAGCTAACCATGGCAAGCATTGGGAAGGAGTTGATGTGCTAGTGTTTGAGAGCTATGTTTGGTGGATGTACAAGCCCTTGATCAATGCTACGCAAGTACCCAACTCCTTTTCCTTTGTCTTTATACTCATTTCAATGCCCTGTTTTCACAACCTTCCATTTCACTTTTCTGACATCTTTTCAACTTAATATTTATTAAGTAGTTTGATCTAAGACTTCTTATCTTAAATCAGATCCATATAATTGTCGGCTATTTAGTATCTAATGAGTAGTGGGTATTTGTTTATTTGCTTATTCAGTTATGGGTCTACAGAAGATGTGAAAGAATACAATGTCACTACTGCATACAGATTGGCCTTAGAAACTTGGGGGAATTGGATTGAATCCACTATCAACCCTCTTTCCCAAAATGTCTTTTTCATGACCATGTCTCCTACACACCTGTGGTGAGCTCCACTCTTCTTGGACCGACCGGTCATAGACATACATATAAGTCATAGATATATTGAAATGTATATATAGTTTAATGTGTATAGTTTTGAATTATGATAGGTCTATCTTCGATAAATAGTATATAACTAATAATGTCAATAAAGTGATCAAATTATGTCTTATGAAGGAGTTGGGAATGGAAGCCAGGGAGTGATGAAAATTGCTTCGACGAAACACAACCGATAAACCAACATCCTTACTGGGGAACTGGTTCAAGCAAAGAGATAATGAAGATAGTACGTGATGTTATACAAGATCTTAAAGTAAATATAACAGTAATAAACATCACTCAATTATCCGAGTTCAGAAAAGATGCTCATACTACAATCTATGGAGAGAGAAAGGGCAAGCTTCTGACCATGGAACAAAGATCTCAACCCAAGACCTTCGCTGATTGTATTCATTGGTGCCTCCCGGGCGTTCCTGATACTTGGAACGAGATTTTGTATGCTTATTTGTTAAAGAATCATGGTAATAATTTTTTGTAATTTTTTTTTTTTTTTGTGATACGAGAAAAAAATATATACTACAACGCAGCAGGTTAATGAAAATTATATATATATATAATTTATTAAATAATAAAAAGAGAAAAAAAAAAAACCTTATTATTGTTCATTTGATAATTCAAGCTTCTTTTTGGTTTTATTATTATTAGTAGTAGTAGCAGTAGTAGTCATGTGTATAGTTTGAGACATGAGAGCAATTGAAATGTGGATGGTAGAGTTTGTAGGAGACAACCTTAGAATTACTTGTGCAAAGTGACATGAATGGTTGGGCTGTCTTGGATGGGCTTGGGCCGGGCTTGGCCCAGCTTTGTTGTTCAAAGTGGTAAACCCATTGGAGGAGACAATCCCAATTGTCCTTCGAGCCACCAAAAAACCCGAGTCTCAGGCTTTCATCCCTCCAGCTCCCAGAAAAAACTTAAAACGGATTTGTGGCCTGTTATCCGCTTAGCAAATGCCATTCCTTCATCTGTAAGCTTCTTCTTCTTCTTCTTCTTCTTCTTCTTCTTCTTCTTTCTCTCTCTCTCTCTCTGGTCCGAATTTCCTGTAAATTTGAGGATGTATGTTGCAAGATACTCATGTGTAAGAAAATCGCATGGATTTCATATGAATTCAGTTCTTCGATTTAATTTTGAAATACGTTTTTGTTTCCTTCGATTTCATGATTTTTAGTTTTGTTAGTTTGGATTTAGAACTCTCTATGAATCTATGTATGTCTTGGAAATCTCAATTTGCTATAGGAGTTGTGTGAAGAAATTGCAAAGAAGTCTAGTTCATGTTGCTTTTTTCGTAATGCAATTCTATGGAACAAGAATGCGGAATTCTTACTAAGTTTATGTAGTTTTCATGTTATTTCCGATCCTTATGTTGATGTTATTATCTCAATTTTTGTTCAGGATATCCTCTGCTCCAATCTCACCCGTAAATTCTCTTTCAAACCCCCATCTATATCGTTTTTTTTATTATTCAGACATGTGTTATTTTGCATTGAACTTGACCCAGTCGAGTAATTATAAATCTATCACAAGGAGCATTAATTTCCTGCCTTCGTCTCTTAGTATCTCCACTAGACCGAACCCTTTCCGAGCATTGCTCTTAGTTGCCAATGTGGGTGAGACATTAGATTCATGGGAGAATACAATTTTAAGCATGGAGGTTGAGTTAGATAGCTGCAATGATTCGTTAAAAGGTCTTGAAAATGTGGATGATAAGGAACAGGAAAGGAGAAGAAAGATAGGTTTAGCAAATAAAGGGAGAGTGCCATGGAACAAAGACCGGAAACATAGTGTTGGTAAGTGCATTTAGGTGGTACTTGATGAGTTGTTAGCTCATATATAATTTAGTAAGTTTAAGGTTTGTGAACTTTTTGTTTGTGTGCTGTAGAAACTTGTGAGCGAATCAAGCAAAGAACAATAGAGGCACTAAGAGATCCCAAGGTAATGTCTTCATAACCTATATTAGTTTCCTTTTGAATGTTGTCGTTATTAAAAAACCCACATAAATAGCAAAATATTGACTAATCCCAAGAACAAGATCAAAAGAAAAATCATAGAATGCAGAGTGTTCATTGTTCAGCTTTTACAAATTAGTAGTTGTTCTTGCATATTTATTTCTTTATATATTGTTTTAAATATATAAAAATTTTCTGGAAAACTTTCAGGTTCGGAAAAAGATGTCGGAGCATCCCCGTGCTCAGAGGTAATTGAACAAATTATGATCAATTTGAGCTTAGTGATCAAATAACGATTATTTTTAATCAACCTTTAGATTGTGTAAATAAGTATGATTTTCGTTTTACAGTGCAAGGGTAAAGGATAAAATAAGCTCTTCACTTAGACGAGTTTGGAAAGAGCGCTTGAAATGGAAACGATCAAGCAAAAAGTTCTTACTTTCATGGGCTAAAAGTATAGCAATGGAAGCTAAAAAGGGGAGAAAAGAACAAAAAGAGCTTGATTGGGATAGTTATGATAATATAAAGCAAGAAATGGCAGTTCAACAACTTCAATTTTTTGTAGAAAAAGGGAGGGTGAAAGAAGAAGCAAAGGAAAGAGCGGAGAATCGAGCAAAGATTAAAGCTGAAAACAGAGAAAAAGATGTTTCTATAAGCAAAAAGAGGGTGAGAAGATGTTATATAAAAAGTAAAGAGCAGAAAAGGGGAGCAAATGAAAAGGGTGATATCTCGAGAAAATCTAAGGAAGATAGGAAAGAAGTAATGGCTAGAAGATTAAAACTTAAACAGAGATTAGCAAAGGTAATAAATCGCAGAAATGGTTCCTTTTTATGTATTTATTTACACTTATATAAAGATAATCTCATGCAATATGTTCTTTGTTCTATTTTAGATTCGGAAAAAGAAATCGACAAATGGTGAGATTGACAAATTGAAATTCCATGCTACTGCTTGGGAGAAACTCGATTTGGAGCTTTTGAAAAAAGAAACAATAGTGCAAAAAGAAGTTTCTTTAGCAGATCTGATCCAAATAATCAAAAGTAGGAAAGCAGAACCCGAGCCTGGAAAAGCTCTTATCCAGTGAGGGATCAACTTGGATCATCAGTTCGTGGAGCAACAATCAAATAACAGATCAAAGGTCACTAAACAAGATTTGTTCAAGCGCAATTTTAGATAATCACACTACAACGAATCTGCAATGCAGGGTGAGATCTATGCTTACGTTTTCTCTACTTTCATTTTATGATTAGTGTTTTTATTTTGTCTCTCCAAATTATACATGGGTCAAGAATTCAATGTGTCAAAGTGAGACAAAAAAATTATTAAAGCGATTCTGTTTCTTATTCTGTTCATGATAGCTTATTTTGTTTTATAACTTGCAGCATGGTAAATCCAATTTTCTTGGACGATTGTGATGCACAAAATTTGGAACCATTTTATCTTCCAGAGGGATGGAAAACTAATCCCTGAACGATTTTTTTCACGGAACAGTTCAGAAGAAAGTGTTTTTTCAGCACCTTCATCATAACATTCAGGTTCCATTCCAAGTTGAATCTACAGATCTAATCTCCATAGTTCTTCTCGGATTTGAGTTATGAATCAACTGCTGCTCTGATCTTTGAGATGGATACAATGCCATGGTTGTGAAAGAATGGCCTCATATAAGCTCAAAAGAGTTAAATTGCAGCCTGGAATGAAAGTTTGAACCAACATATTTCGGACGGAAACCGCTTGATGATCTTAACGTCGTAGAAATTTGAGTTTTCATTAAGTGATTTTTGTTAACGGTCTCAAAATGAAGGCATAAAACCAATTCCAATTTTAGGAGGTAAACGAAGGTAAATCGAATACGTAATTCAAGTAAAGAGCCAGTACAGCTGACAATAGGACTCAAGTGGTCAAGGTACTACATCACAGAATAAAGATCCAACATTATAAATACTTAAAAACGATAATGTCGGTATGTGGAATTAATTAACCAGAACCATTTAGATATAAAATGAGAAGCAAAGTAATTTGTAGAGGAAAATTCAGCCACCCCAACCTTTATCTACAAAATGCCATCATTCATCTCTTCTAGGCTTTTATTCTAAATCTCTGGTTGGTGTGTTATACTGCTGCATACCTCCTCCCATGTTGTTTTGTGGCATCCCTCCCCCATAGCTGCTGGGTTGTGATGGTGATGGTGATGGTGATGGTGGCAGTGGTGATCCTCCCATGTTTGGCGGCATTTCACCTAAGTTGTTTGTCTGCGGTGTTGCTCCTCCGCTTCTAGTTGTCCAATTGCCTCCATAGTTGTTTGGCGGCCCATCAAAGTTGTTCGGTGGCCCACCATAGTTGTTCGGTGGACCACTATAGTTGTTCGGTGGTGGTCCACTATAGTTGTTCGGTGGTGGTCCACTATAGTTGTTCGGTGGTGGTCCAGCATAACTGTTCGATGGTGGTCCAGCATAACTGTTCGATGGTGGTCCAGCATAACTGTTCGATGGTGGTCCAGCATAGTTGTTCGGCTGTCGTCCATAGTTGTTCGGCGGGGGACCGGCAAAGTTGTTCGGCGGTCCACCATAATTGTTTCGTGAGGGAGCAGCAAAGTTGTTTGGAGGTGATGGTCCACCAGGATTCGGTGGTGGAGGTCCAACTGGGTTGTTACCACCTACTACTCCCATGGGTGGAGCTCCGCCCATGTTGGTTGGTTGGTAAGTTTGAGGATTAGAGACTTCCCGGTTCTGCATATTTCTCTGTCTCGTTTCAAAGTTTCTTGACCTGTCAAAATTACGAGGCCTGTCATTGCGCCTGTTTCTCTCATTAGCTCGAGCATTGTTCCTGATCCATTCCTCATGGTATTTTGGGTCATATGGAACAGCTTGCCCATTGATAAATGGTTCACCTGAAAGCACAAACAGAAAATCACGTTAAAGTAAAGCATTGCTAAGATGGGAACAGTTTAAAGCACTAAAAATGAAGAAATGGATGCAAGGACAAAAGTGATAGTAAGTTAAGAGTATGTTATTTTACCTCCATAATCTTTGTTCTTCACATCCAAGTATGAATCAGGAAGGACCCAACGAACTCCAGGCACATCTAAAAAGGAGAAGGGGCCAAATTGAAAAAATAAAAATAGAGAGAGAGAGAGAAAAAAAAATCAAGAGAGGATAACATAAACAGAAAAGCAAGAAGAACAAACCTTTAAGTTTGTATGAAACCTCTTCACTCACAAGAGCACCAAAGGCAAAGTAACATCTGGTTGAAACAGAGTAAATCTTCATCCTTGCTTCTTCCTCACTGTGATGAGAAGCATGCCAAGTTACAAGATATGGAATATATCGTACAAGCACACACTCCAATTATTGTAAAAAATCGAAAACAACAAATATTTTCTGACACAAATATTAAGGGACGAGACAACAGCTAAAATCTATGTGTATCTGTATGAAAATGGAGAAGACCCTAATCATAACTTTTGGCTGAACTTCAAATAGCAGATTCCTAATTGAAGGCACGATCAATAGAACAAAAATTCACATCTTCTTCTACTGTATTATTATCCATTATGCTCCAACTAAAAAGGACAGTATTTTCCGATCAAAATCCTCATATCAAATCAGCCCAACAAAAATTGCTAAGATTTCAACTAAGCAACATATGAACAAAATCGGATTTGCAACAAATCAAGGAAACTAATAAAACCCAGATTGATATTCGACCCATTAATAAACTACAATGATATGAAAATTAATCTAACTAAGAATCTCTTTTTTGTTCAGTATATAAAATGCCTACAGAATGCTTAAAGAGAGAAACTAAAAAGAGATATATATGTATAATAGAGCTTTACCTTCCGACAACTTGGGCTAGGGTCTTGATGTATTTGTCAATAATCTCATCCCTCGTTGGTTCACCCTCAGGCTTCTCCACAACAACGAGCCAATGCTCGAAGTCACATCCATCGAGCAAAATAGTCTCTTTAGGGGGGCGGTTAGTCCAGTTAGGGTTCGGATCGTTGAGGGAAGAAGACGTAGCACGAGTAGCAAAGCCTCTCAAGGTCGCCGCTTGAGCTATCGTCCGGAGATCGGAGACGACGGCCGCCGCAGTGAGTGGACGCAGGCGACGGAAAAGGGACGCCGATGAGAAAGAAGAGGTCGAATACGTAGCGGTTTTCGTGGCGGTGGCGCTTGCAGTGAAGATGGAGCGAGAGAGAGATGAAGATAGTGATAGGTTTCGAAGAAGAGAGCGAGAGAGCAGGTGAGTCGCCATGACTGGTTAAACCCTAGAAAGGGAAAATGAGAGATAACGAGGGTTTTTGAGGCTCTTTATAGGCCGGATTAGAAAAGGGCCCAAAAGGCTTGAGCCCCAAAAAATATAAAAAATAATTCATAGCCACCAAACTTTTTATTAATACTATTTTAATCCACAAATAACCAAAACAAAAAAAAAACTACTAGAAATTTACGTTGTTTTGTGAAACTATTCGTTATCACGAGTAGTTCGAGTAATCGAAAAATTCAAGCCGAATTCAAATTTCTAATAGTTTTACGAATTTAAAGCTTATGTCATGGTTTTTATAATCCGATCGGGCATAATTCAAGTATTACATTTTAATAAATCGGCTCAAATTTAAATAATTATAAAAATTAATTTTAAAATTAATCATCAGTTAATTTTAAAAAATATTTTTAATATTCAAAATTTAAAGTAACTCGATAATAAATAAGAAATTAATTAATAAGATGTTAATGATGATATTTATTTCTAATTAGTCTTCATATTTAGATACGTCTAAAATGTATATAGATATTGAAAATTAGTAATAATAATATATAAATCATGTATAAATTTCCATCAATTGGGCACTACATGTATTTTATGTTGAATTCCAGCTATAGGAACCCTAAGCCAATGGGGCCATGCCACCTTGATTAACATTGAGAGCGGAAGGCGGAGGGCGGAGGGCGGAGGGCGGAGCAACCGAGCAAGGGCACTTTCGATGCCTCTCTTCATCTTTACTAAACTTAGAACTTTATTCTAAAAATATTAAAATTCAATAAATAAATCCTTTAGTTTTATTAAAAATTTATCTTTACCCTTTTTTTTCTCTTTATATAATAATGTTTTTTTTTTGTCATCTTCAATGTTCTTCTGTGGTTCCTCCCTCCTTAACATGTAACTAAGAACAGTTTAGGAAATACATAAAACTATGAAGTGACATATTGAGACTACGTCTAAAAAGTAATCTAATAAATAATTAAATAAAATTATTTTTTAAATATTTTCTGTTATTTTATATTGAATATTGTGATTTGTTTCAGTGTAAAATTAGTTTCAAGGCTGATCTTGATGAGGAAATTTTTGTGCATCAACATTTTTAGGAGTTAACACTGACAATTGATTCAGTACAAGTATGAGCTTATCAATTAAATTATGTTAGCCATCGATAATTTAGAAGCATTATCTTGACCAGTCCAGGATCAAGTCAGCTAAATTGTGGAAACAAGTTCATGAATGGAAACAAGCTTATGATGCCAAACCTAGATTGAGGAAAGGATGTTTAGATGAGGAACAACCCTCGAGGTTAGTCACCCATGATTAAGTATCTACCTTCACGATTCTACCAAATCTAAGATTAAGATCATAGATCTTATCGACCAACCATTACACCGCAAGTTCCTAGGATAATATATTGAAATTCAAATACCTCAATTTACTATTCAATTATACTTTTCGTATGTTAAAGTCTAGATTATTGGGGATTAACTTAGATAAAGTGTATAAATATAACCATTTTCTATTCAAAAGTTTTCACTTCTCTTACTTTTTTTGTTAAAAAATCGATTATTTTTTTACTGGCCGGCCCTTAGTTAAGACAACCAAGACCCATAATTTAAATTTCCAAAATTTTGAGGCCCCAATTTTTTGTAATCATTGGTTTTTTTTTTTAATCTTTATGTAAATAAAATAAATATTTAGTATTTATGAGAATTAGTGTTAAAATGGGATTTAAAAATTCTGAATTTTCGTAATTAATGTGATTTATAAAGTATATGGACAAATCCAAAATTTTAGAAAATTTAGACTTTTACCCATATATATATTTAAATTTTATATAATTTTACCCAGCAACTAAAAAAAATATATATTTCCACACTTTTTTTTTTTTCTGTAACTTCATTTAATATGTAACATTTTCTTATTGGTTAGTTTTAATAAATCAGGAAGCGGATAAAACATGATACTTTTCAACCTTCCTCTTCAAAAAAAAAAAAAAAGTATGTTTGTTTTGTTTTGTTTTTCTCCCTAAATCCTTGCCCAAGACTTGTCCATGAAAACCATACAGCTGAGCTGTGACTGTGAGGTTATATATATAACAGTAGAAAGTAGAAACAAAGATGGTAAAGCTAAGCAACCAACACGACACCTAGCTATGTACTATGTACTATGTAGTCTGAGTCAATTATGCAGGTCACCAAAATTAATCAAACATATTTATTCTTCTTCACTTCTTTTTCTTTTCTTTTGTACTTGGGTTTTCTTTTCTCTCTCCAACTTCCCAACTAAAAACAGAAAACCCCACATCTTAGTCTTAACAGAAAAATTGAAACCAAACCCCAGTTCAAGTTTTAGTCAAAGCCCGACAATCCACATCATGTTCAAACATAAAATATCTGTATCTATATATGTATATATGTACGTATATATCAAATAACCCATTAGAGTATCATTAAAAGTTTGGTGTGTGTTAGCTCATCAATCTTATAACCTTGCTTCTTCTTCATCGTCTTCACGCCCCTTACTTATCATAATTATTTCCTTTCTTTTTGCATTTTCGCTTACCACTTTGATCTGTTTGTTTCAATGGATTTGCCGGTGAGTAGACTGCCGTTGGGTTCTTCCAATGGAAGGAAAACCCGATTTAAAATAGAAACAAGAAAGCTCTCCTACAAAGTATGTACCGATTATGATTATATGAATTGGGTTTGTACTCATTCAAAGAGGGACCCGAAATTCATCCTGAAAGATGTGAATTGTGAAGCAAATTCGGGAGAGATAACTGCAATTGCCGGTCCAAGTGGGGCCGGAAAAACTACATTGCTTGAGATTATGGGAGGAAAGATTAGTTCACAAATTAACGACATGCTTTCTGGTCAAGTGTTTGTCAATGACCGGCATATGGATCCGAAAAGCTTTCAGAGAATCTCGGGATATGTCACTCAAGACGATGCGCTTTACCCGTTACTTACGGTCGAAGAAACTCTCACTTATAGTGCCTTGCTACGGTTTAATAATTCTAATGGACACAAAGTGGTGACTTGCAGAGTAAGGGAGCTAATGAAAGAGCTTGCATTAGAACATATTGCATCTTCAAGAATCGGTGGGCCTGGATCGAATAGTCGAGGAATTTCGGGAGGTGAAAGGAGAAGGGTTTCGATCGGAGTTGAATTAGTCCACAATCCGGATGTGATTTTGATCGATGAACCAACTTCAGGATTGGATTCAACCTCGGCTCTTCATTTAATCCGAGTTCTTAAAAAAATGATCTTAACTGATCAAGGTAAGACTATTCTCTTAACCATCCATCAACCTGGTTTTCGAATTCTCGAGCTATTTGATCGATTCATTCTTCTCTCTAATGGATTTGTTATGCATAATGGGTCGTTAAATCTTCTAGAAGAAAGGCTTAAACTTTCTGGTCATCAAATTCCACACCATGTCAATGTACTTGAATTCTCCATTGATGTTGTTGAAAGTATGGCCGTCATGTATTCTTCGGAAAGTTTCAATAACTTACATTTTCTCAAAGACCACAGCCCTGAAAATTGTATGGAAGAGAAGAAGCCTTTTGTCTACTCGAATACTTGGTTCAAAGAGGTAATCATACTAGGAGAAAGATTTCGTAGAAACATATTTAGAACAAAACAACTCTTTGTGGCCAGAGTAGTTCAAGCCTTGGTAGCCGGATTGATACTAGGATCCATATTCTTAGACGTCGGAAATGAAAACCGGCATGTTTCTTTACAAACCCACCTCGGTTTTTTCGCGTTTAGTCTAACATTCTTGTTATCCTCAACCACAGAAGGCTTACCAATCTTCTTAGAAGAGAGAAGGATTCTAATGAGAGAGACATCAAGAGGAGCTTATAGAGTTTCTTCCTATGTTTTGGCCAATACCCTAATCTTCATTCCTTTCCTTCTGATGGTCAGCCTCCTATTTGCAACTCCTGTTTATTGGTTAGTGGGCTTAAAGAGAGACATTTTAGGATTCTCTTACTTCACCTTAGTGGTTTGGATGGTGGTTTTGATGTCTAATTCATTTGTGGCTTGTTTTAGTGCACTTGTGCCAAATTTCATCATGGGAACCTCAGTGATTTCAGGGCTAATGGGGTCATTTTTCCTTTTTTCTGGGTATTTTATACCTAAGAAAAGCATACCAAATTACTGGGTTTTCATGCATTATTTGAGCCTTTTCAAGTACCCATTTGAGTGCTTTATGATAAATGAATATGGAGGAGAAGAGAAAGGGAAGGGAAGATGCATAGATTTCAATGGAGGAGAAGGAGGATATTGTAGGGTTTTTGAAGGTGATTTCTTGAGACAACAAGGTCTAAAAGAGTCACAGAAATGGAGTAATTTGGCTGTGATGTTGGGTTTTATTGTTGGGTATAGAGTTGTTTCTTTTCTTATTTTGTGGTACAGATGTTGTAGAACAAGAAACTAGATATCTACAAAATTTGATGTTTCTCTTAGTAAGTTTTATGTTATTTCTAAATCCTTCACACCTCTTTTTATCAAACTTCATTTCTTCTCATTTGTTTATGTACTTTTACACATAATGAAATAAGATTATAGAAATTTGTTGATACGAATAAATTGTTAGCAAGTTTTCACAATATTTGGTAATCATAGAAATCACATTCCTGATATCCTAATTTCGGAATCGGAACCCACCGGTATCAATTGAAATGTCGATACCAGTCCAGATACCGGTTTTAAGCATTTTATTATTATTATTATTTTATCACTTACCAGTAGTTCTTGGATTTTGCTCATCATTTTTTTCTTCTTGTGGTTATTATTTTCTTGATTTAGTATTTCTTAAATTATGAGCATACGGAGAGTCTTAGGAACATAGGCATTAAAAGAAGGCTAATTATTTTGGCCCATAGATCCAATAAAAATCGGCGTCCCGATACCGACTTTACCAGGACCGGTACCGACAGGCTTACAGCAATTACAGGACTAAAAACAAATCACATGTTAGTTAAAACAATTTACAACAAATGATCTGAATGAAGTCTTTCACCAGTAGGATATTGCTTAAGATCTGATTCAGTCTGATTGCTATGTGCATTCATTATTCTGTAAAAGAATAAAAAATCAATAAATAAAAAGTGAACTTGTATTCAATCTTCTTCAAATAAAAGAATATCAAGAAAAAAACGAGTTTTAATTTTTTTTTCAAACAATCATTTTATGGGCGAATTATCTCCGATCGAAAATCGAACTGAAGGTCATGGTAGCAAAGGAAGTGGTGGCAGTATTCCCCGACGAAGAAGATGAATCATTCAACTTCCCCCCGGAACCTGCCGTAGAAGAAGAACCCTCAGTCTCAACTACTTCTTTCTTGAGGGCCCCAACACCATGAGCCGTGGGCCTTGGAACCATTCCCGGCTCAGATATCGTCATACCATCCACATCGATCTCACCCAGTAACATTTGGGCCACAGTTGACATGACTGGCCGGAGTTTCGGTAAGTCTTGGGTGCATAGAAGCCCAATCTTTAGAAATCTACAAGCCTCGTCAAGATCAAGATCTCCTTTCACTGATGAGTCAACTAATTTAACTAACATCCCCCTCTCATGAAGCTCCCATACCTCTTCAAGAAGAGATTTATCATCAGAAAGAAACCTTCTAACGGTGTTAGACCTTCCACAAACAATTTCAAGGAGCAAGATGCCGAAACTGTAAATATCAGCCTTTCTTGTCACTTGACCACGTATGGCATATTCGGGTGCCAGATAACCTCTACATGAACAACCAAATACACCATTAAAAGAAATTAAAATGAGTTTGCCTACGCATTTTCAAAACCTGGTTTGGAATTAATTTCATAAATTTTTGAACTCTTGGTTAAAACTTGTGAGAGCAAATTAAGAGCTACCTTCAATGGTTAAAACTAGAATCTGGGAAAGATTTTGGTAACCTAACAAAATTTATTTTAGGTAACTTAAGTGGGTCCAAATAGATTTTAGTCTCATTCGACACACATCTACTTAAATTCACTTGAATATATTCAGACTGGACCTTTAGAGTAATTTGGTTATCTAAAGAAATATGAAGAAAGTATCATAGATCTAACAAGTTGTAACTTACGTCGTTCCGGCAACACGGGTGCTAATATGGGTCCATTCAGGCGGCATAAGCTTTGCAAGGCCGAAATCTGAGATTTTGGGAACTAGATCTTTGTCAAGAAGGATATTGCTTGCTTTGATGTCTCGATGGATGATATGAGGCTTAACTTCCTCGTGAAGGAATGCAAGACCCTTTGCAACTCCGATGCATATTTTACGCCTTGTTTCCCAATTGAATTGAATACTATTACTTTCTCCACCTTTAGAAGAAAAGAAAAAACAAACGAAACGGGTTAACATAGTAAAAATATTATTCGTGGGTCCACGTGATGGGTCTCATTGATCCTCTCTCACATAAGTTGCATACATTTGCAGCATGACAGACTTTCTCGTGATTTTGACATGGATAATTTAGACGATTAGAGTAAGGATACTAAAATACAAAAGGAAAGAGAAAGGAGAAAAGAGGTGAGTATATTCGTACTGAGAAGAGTTTGTGCGAGGCTATTATTCTCGAGATAGCCATAGACCAAGATCCGTTGGTTATCTTCTACGCAACAACCATACAACTTAACCAAGTTATCATGCTCTATACTGGTTATCACTTTAATTTCGGTTAAAAACTCATTAACTCCTTGCCTTGATTGTGCTGATAGTACTTTTATAGCAGCCATGGATCCATCTCTAAGCACACCCTGTCACATTAAAAAAACATAATCCTTTTTAACAAAAAAAAACTCAATAGTAGGCTGCAAAAATTCCGGTAAGATCTTTTTGGCATTATAGATGGGGGCACAAATGAAAATGAAATCACCTTGTAGACATAGCCAAAACCGCCCTGCCCTATTTTGTTGAAGCTGCTAAAATTGTCTGTGGCTGTCCTCAGCTCTCTGTATGAATACAAGCTAAGATTCTGAATGCTTAAAACATCTGTGACCAAATGAAACCATATAGGAGTTCTTAGTGAATAAGCAACTATGAGAAATGTTAGACCAATTTTTCGGATTTTAATATTTTATTACCAAAAAAAAAAAGTAATATATAGAATTCAACTTCCTTCTGTATCATTTTTTTGGCTACAACTGTTTACATTAACTCAATCGAAAATCAATGGGAATTGTATAGATTCCGTACCTTCATCGAGTCCAAATGTTGGTTTAGCTGAAGAAGCACTGCTTTTTCCAGAAAAGCAACAGAAACCAACCATGACAACTTTCCCAACTCGATCCCAGCCCTGTCAAAGTTCATAACAACAACTAGTTTTAGGGAAAAGAAGGAAAACTAAAAGCCCTATTTTTCAACTAAAATAGTAACACTATCTACAAATCCAGAGCAACAATCCCGTTTCGATAAGAACCCTAGTTGAGGCACGTGTTGGAATTTGATGGGTACCACTCATCTCTAGCAATGGGAATGGAACTTTAACTTATATGGTATGGATTAGATACATGTCTCCCTAAAATTCACAACCCAATTGTACAGTTGCTATGAAATTAGACTACTTGAGAAAAACTTACAAACTAAAAAGCTAATTGAACTAATTAACTACGTCTTGACTTCTGAGGAAAATGAGAAAAATGAGGTCAAAAATTTGAGCTTTTTCAGAATTTTCTTCTTCTGGGTTTTTCAAAAAACAAGAGAAATTTGAGACCCAGAAATTATTAAGACTAAACACAAAGTTAAATAATAGAAAAAATCCAAGCATAATTCAAGAAACCCGCATGAAAAAAAAAAAACCATACAAACTGACCTCTTCACTCTTCAGCGCAGCAGAAAATTAGAAATCAAACCGAGAGATTTCCTAATCTCAGATCAGAATGCGGGTTTGGAGCTTCTTCAACCAATCAATTCTGGGCCTCTATCTATTGACTTGAGAAAAGACCAAGAATAATATTCCCAACTCCAAATTTACGAACAAAAAGAGAGAAAAATTTCGGGTCAGAATTGATTAAAAGGTCGAGTGAGTCATCATGGAAATAGATCCTCTGTCAGAATAATGAAGTAACTAAATCATCATCACCTAAAGAAGGTCAAAGGCTGCGATTTAGTAATCGATAAAAACGTGTGAAACTGGCTTCTCTCTTTGACTACGACAGACCTACCATCTTTTCAATCAATCAGCCATCTCTTTGGCCCTGAAAAAAAAAAACCAGCCATCTCTAAGAAGCTGCCCATCCATCCTTACCCGATTCGAGATGGGCCCCAGTCCATCAATTGGTATTTTTTTAATAATTTGTTTAATAGAACCAGTCAAATCTGGCTGAATCTCCAGTTGTACCCAATCACACACAAGTCAGAATTCTATTTGAAATTTCTATTCACACTAGGATAGAGATAAGTCAAAACCACCCTTTGAGAATGAATTCTACCCTGTTTTGGGTATGATTATTGATTTTGGTATTAAGAAAAGAAAAGATTAAATAATTAAAAAAAAAAAACATGGGTTAATATTCTTTGGCCCTTCTTTTTATAATCCAAACGGTGTTATTATATGATAATAATGTACGGTAGGTAATGGTATGATAACATTAATAGGGTCTAATTTAAAAATAATCTATAGTTTGAGAAACAGAAAGTGTGCCAGAGAAGCAGTGACGACAACAATATTATTAAAATAAGAATATTTCAATTATTATTATATTAAAGTTTAGGGGGGATAATTTTAAATATAGTAATCTAGAAGGATTAAGTCTATAATAAATAGTTTTAGGAGGACAAATTGTAATTTAAGGGGGAGGGGGAGGGAAATTGTGATCGGGAGATAATTTAAAGAAAATATTCTTAAAATGTGATAGTTTAGAAAATTTAGTCTAAGGTGATAATTTATGCTTGAGAAGCAATGATAACAAAGTTATGCTAAAATAATAATATTTAGTATTAATGTTAATCAAATCCGGCCATAACGAAAAAGCTTTCGGCTTTCTAGATCTACCATCTGCAACTGTTCTCCATGTTTGCAATATAATATATATCTAATTAACAAAAAGGTTTAGTACTGTCTTCTTACACGCTTGAAAGCTTCACCTTTTTATTTGTTTACAAAATTCACAAATAATTTACTCACATGGTGGTTTATGATTCATGCACCCATTTTTGAAGGTCGGATAAAATGTGATCTTTAGAGGTCAGGTCCTAATCTTAAAGTGAGATGGATAACTGCCAAGATTTGAGATCGGATCTTGACGGAGCATGATGAACTTATAAGTCGGATGCTAAGACGTCGTAACAGGTTATAAGAAATATAAATTATTTGAATGTTATACGATTAATGATTAAAATAAAAAAAAATTAATTATATAAATAATCAAGGATCGGCACACTTAAAAAGGTTTTAATGATCATTAATAAACTTACTTGCCTATTATTAATGTGAAGAGTATATATATGTCCAAAAGATAAGGGGAAAGGTACATTTTTACTCTTATTCAAAAATTTCCTAAAAACTGTATCTTGTTTTAACTTAATCGTCGGAGGAGTATCGCCGGAAATAATCCCTACGGTATTCTTTTATTTTGAAGAAGTTGATTGGATTATCATATTATTCACATAAATTTTCCATCAACAGTTTGGTGCTATCTGTGAGAAACAACAAAAGCCTTGTTTAATAAACTTTATGGGACGAAAGATCATGGAACACAATAGAGATTACACCAACAACCAACCTCAACCAATAGAAGGAAACGTTGGTGGTTAACCCAAAATATCCCCTCAATATTGGCTGGAAACTAAGGGGAGACAGTGAAGCTCAAGAGGTGGCTCAAATCTTTGGCACTGTCCAAAGAGTCATGCAGAATCATCTTAGAGACTTCTTAAGTCATATACAAGCAGAATTCAAAATAGCTCCCACTATAAACTCTAGAGCGTTAGGGATAAACGAGTGTAGGGATGAAAAGGTCAGCTCCGCTAGAAATGAGCTAGGAGACTTAACCGCATAAGAGAGACTTAAAGAAGAGCTTGAAAGAGCTAGGGCCAAAGAGATCAAGCTGGAGAAAGGGATAAGGGAGCATACTTCAAGAGCAAACAAGGATGTTATGCTTTTCTTCGTAGACACTAACAACCCTATTAGCGAGAGGATCATGGAGGTTCAGATTCCTAAGAAGTTCAAAGCGCCCCAAATCCTGCAGTACGATGGACTGAAAGATATCAAAGATCACATCAAAGCGTATATAGCCTTAATGCGGCTGAGCAAGATGTCCCAAGCGGTAGTCTGCCAAGTTTTCCAAATCACCCTCATAGGGGTCGATTATGAATTGGTACAAGGGATTAACCTCAAGCTCAGTGGATTCATTTGCTGAACTTAAATCTTTGTTTGTAGCTAACTTTTTAGAGGCAACCAAAGCAAAGCTGCTACTCATTAGCCTCAACACAGTCAAGCAGAGGCTAGGAGAGAACTTGTTAGACTTTAACGAAAGATTCAATCGAGCAGTACAGAAAGTGGATAGACCAATGAATTAAGGAGTTATGTGCGCCTTCCTTGGAAGCACCATTAATGAAAAGTTCATCCAAACCACCTGCAAGAAACACCTTACCTCTTATGTTGAGACTGTGGAAGTAGCTCAGAAGATCAGGGTAGCAGATAAAGTCTATGAAACACAACTTAAAACCATAAATGTGATAGCCCAAACTTCAGATTTAACCCCAAGAAGTCTAAAAAGAAGACAAACGAAGGGAAGAACAGAAAGATGAAAAGAAGAAGAAACCTGAAAATGAGCTGAAGCGCCTTTTGGCAAGACTAACGCCCCTAAACACAGATGACGAGGTGATATACTTGAAGTAAGAAAGGGTAGAACATGTTTAAAAAGCCACCTCCTCTTTGAGGGAACATGAATTCCAGAGACAAGTCACCATACTGCCAATTATACGGAGACGTTAGACACTAAACAACTAACTGCTACCAGCTGAAAAAATGCGATCGAGGAATGGATACAGAGCAAGGAACTATAAGAATTTATGGATCAGAAGGCGGATCGCTTAAAGAAATTCTGAGCCGATTCAGGTTGACTTATAAATGAAGGGGCCCTAGGTCATACTAAGGAAATCCATTTCATTGTCGAGGGCCCAAAAAGAGGCGACTCAAAAAATCAGAGAAGAGGTTGGGTCTGAACTGTACACTCCAAGGTGTTTACCATTAGGTCAGCCTTAATAGAGCAGCCTGTCCTAAGTATTTTATTCGGGAAGGAGGGGATCTCATTCCCCATAATGATGCATTGGTTATAACAGTAAACATCGTGACATTGAAGGTCCACAAGATATTAGTAGACTCGGGAAGTTCAGTAGATGTCATCACAAGTACGACATTCTGTCAAGTGGGGATTAAATACACTTTACTACGACCAGTCTGCACCTCTATGACAAGATTTTCCGGGGCTGAAGTAATACCCAAAAGAACCATCATGTGATAAATGACCTTAGGAGAAGAGCCTCGACAATATCACGGTCATGGTAAACTTCCTATTGTCGATATTCCCCTTCCATATAATGTTATACTTAGTCGTCTTGTAGTGAACAAAATGAGAGGAATAGTTTTTACCAAGTACTACGCTATGAAGCTCCCAACTGTTGTTGGCATTTGCATAGTCAAAGGATGCCAAAAAAGAGGACGAGAATGCTATGTCACCTCCCTTAAAGGAAAATTCCTAGCTCAATCTAGAAGTGTGAACGTGATAAAGGAAGGCTATGTAGCTCGACCCTCTTCAATAAAACCACTAAGGGAGATTGTAGTAGGAGATGAGAAAAAATTTAAGGTCTGAAAAAGCTTATGTGGGGCAGATTCAAGCTTAGTGATTTCGACATTGCAAGAGAATCTTGATGTTTTTTCTTGGAAAACATTGGACTTGTAAGGAATCTCGGAAGAAGTTATTGTCCACAAGTTGGGCTTCTGAGTCGAGGCTAAACGCATTCGGCAGAAGCGTTAGAAGTTTAATAAAGAGAAGAACATGGCTATAGCAAAAGAAGTCGAGAGGTTGCTCTAGGTCGGAGCAATTAGAGTACAATACTCGGAATGGCTAATCAACTTAGTGATGGAAAAAAAGCCTAAGGGGAAGTGAAGGATATGCGTTGACTTTACAAACTTAAACAAGGCACGCCCAAAAATGGTTTTTCTCTTCCCAACATTGACCAGTTAGTTGACGCCACAGTTGGTCATGAACTCCTCAGCTTCATGGATGTGTACTCTGGATACAATCAAGTAAAGATGTGGGGCCTTGACTAGGAAAAACCATATAATGGATAAAGGTTTATATTATTATCAGGTTATGCCATTCAGCCTTAAAAAAGCTGGGGTAACATTCTAGAGGCTAGTGAATGATAGAGGCCTTCGAAGATCATATTGGCAAGACAATGGAAGTTTATGTCGATGACATCCTTGTGAAAAGTAAGCAAAGAGAAGATCATGCAAGCAATTTGAGAGAGGCCTTCAAAATAATTAGGTCATATGGTATGAAGCTAAACTCATAAAAATGTGCCTTTGCCATTTCATATGGAAATTTTTTGGGTACATAATGTATAAAGAAGGATTGATGCGAATCAGTAAAAAATCCAAGCCATCTTATATTTAAAGCCTCCAAAGACAAAGAAGGAGCTTTAGGTTTGACAGGAAAGGCAACCTCGCTGAGAAGATTCCTGAATAGATCGAACGATTGATGTCTATCTTTCTTCAAAGCTCTTAAAGGGGCTAAGAGCAAAGATGGGATGGGAACTGTGAGAATATATTATGAAGGAGTACTTAATCACCATCTCAAGGCTAACTTAACTAGTTCAATATAATGTCCTGATTTTTTATTTAGCCATTAGTTTATTCCTCCTTAAGGAAGAAGAAGAGAAACCGATCCTTATAATTTAACAAGTAAGGGTAGAACAAGCCAAGGGGCTGCTACCCTTGGGCGGGACCGAATCGCTTACCCTTTAATATGTATTATTATTATTAATATTTTGATCAAATGTATTTATTATCAACTAATACTAATTTAGTCAACAATCCTTGTTTTTTCAAAATTAAGTGAATAATAGTGTATTTGGTTTTATTCCTCCGCAAAAATATAAAATAGAATTAAAATATATATCATTCAATTATTTAACTATTTAATTTATTTTTACATATATATTAAATCCACTTCTCAAAATCGATTTTATATTTCAAGATGTAAAAATTAATTTTTAAAATAGTTACCAAATACGATCTTTATTTATATATATATATATATATATATGATATATTTTGTTTCTTGTACTTTTGTTTTTTCTAAATCCGTCATTTCCTTCGTTATTATTTGAAATGAGAATTCTCCATCCTTTCATTTTGAAAAATAAATTTAATTATTATAATTTATGAATTTTTATATCTTGTAATTTATAAACAATATTGTCCTACAAAATAAAAAATAAAATAAAAATATTTATTTTAAAGAAAAATTACCCATTAGGGTTTGGTAGGCCTAGTGATGAGGCAATACCAAAACTCTGAATGAATAAATGATCAAATTAATTAATAAATAAATAATTTCTCCAAAAATAAATAATAAATTAACGTAAAAAGTGAAATAAAATATATAAATTAGTTATCACTTATCACTCAATCAGCTCTCTCCTTCCAACTGATATAACTCGGAGCGACTCACTGAGTCAGCAGTTCTTTTCGCTTCAATCACACTCAAACTGTAGACTGTATTCGCTTTTCCTCACCAGCGATGCACTTAACGATGTCAACAAACCTTCGAAAAGCCCTAAAAATGGAGGACTGAAAACTCTTCCTAGTGTTTCTCTTTTTCAGCAGAACGTCATGCCTTCTTCTCCCAAGTTCTTCCATGCGCGCCCATCGGCATCGCAATTCTACTCTCGCAGATCGACGGTCCTGATCATGTCTCTGTCTCTGATCATCGGAATCTCTGGATTCGTTTTCGGACTCACTGCGTTTCTAAATCCGAGTCTTGGATACAGATGCTCCAATGTACAGCCTAGATCGGTCCGTGTTGTTTGGGAGAAAAGTGGCGGTGGTGGTGATGGCGGAGGTGGAAATGTCGGTGAAGATGGGAGTAGGCATAAGGTTATGGGCTTTGTAGGGATTCAGACAGGTTTTGCATCGGTGGGGCGGAGGCAATCGTTGAGGAAAACTTGGATGCCTTCAGATCAGCAAGGACTTCAAAGGTAATTAAATTTCTGTTTATCTGTCATGAATTAACATTGATCCCAGCTCAAGAATTCGGATTTATGCTTCCATTTGGTGTAATTTGTAAATCCGAGTTAAAAGTTGTTTGCTTTGGTTCGATCATATTATGCATACTTCTGGTTTTTTGCTTTATTTCAAATTATGTTGCTGGAGCTTACAACCTGAGATCTGTAGTTGTTTATTTCTTATTACTCTGTATATCAATAATTCTACTTTTAATTGCATTCTTAAATAGTTTAGAAACGGCTGATTGCAGTTTGGAAGAAGCTACTGGCTTGGCATTCAGGTTTATTATTGGCAAAACCAAAGACAGAGCAAAGATGTCGGAGCTCAGAAAGGAGGTGGCTATGTATGATGATTTCTTGGAATTGGATATTGAAGAGGAGTATAGCAAGCTTCCCTACAAAACGTGAGCAGTGTTATTATTATCCTTTCCCTATTAAATTTTTGTCTGCTGTTTACTGTAATAAGCTGAAAATTGTTTTTTTTTTGTTTCCATTACAGGTTAGCTTTCTTTAAAGCTGCTTATGCACTTTTTGATTCCGATTTTTATGTTAAAGCTGATGATGACATATATCTAAGGCCAGGTGACTGGAGTTTAAAAAATTTGCAATGTTTTGTATACTGAATAAGCTTAATTGGTGAGATTTGCTCAGAGTTAATGTAACTGACTTCTATTTATTTTCAGATCGCCTTTCTCTGCTCTTGGCAAAAGAGCGATCTCACACGCAAACTTATATTGGTTGCATGAAGAAGGGCCCTGTCTTCACTGACCCAAAGCTTAAATGGTTAGTCTGTAACTTTTTTCGTTTCATTTGGCTGTCAATCTTTTACGCCCTTGACTAGTTTGAATTGCAAAGAAAAAGAAAATGTTGAGGAAGAATACTGTTCATATGATAGCTCTCATTAGAGATGGAATGTGGTAAGTTTCATGCATATAAGGTAGATTTTGTAGGACTATAAAATGGCACAATTATATTTTTACCATTGCCTATCTAGAACTTGGGATTACAACTTTTTGCCTGAAATCAACATTTACAAAAACAATTATGGAATGACTCTTGAGTTTTGAATCGACTTTAAGATGACATTTGAAGTGTTTTGCTAAAATGGGTAATTAATAAGAGGGCGGGATGGACAAACCTTACATATGAGGGTCATTTGGAAACTCTAAGGAGAATCAATATGCATAAGTTGCCTAACAGACTACTTTTTTTTTTTTAATTTTAATCTTTATATTATTACTATTTATATTTTTTTTAGTGCCTGTTGTTTGATATCAATGATAAATAATGCAGGTACGAGCCACTATCAAATTTGCTTGGGAATGAGTATTTTCTCCATGCTTATGGTCCAATATATGTTCTTTCGGCTGATGTAGTTGCCAGTTTGGTTGCGCTTAAAAATAATAGGCAAGTTGTTCAACCCCCCCAAAACCCCCCCCAAAAGGGAATAATAATAATAATAATGCAACTCTATGTCTTCAAATTTCAAGGGTGGTTACCTTTGGAAAGCAGAATTATGAAATGATGGAAATCTAACAGTGTAGATATACATTTAGCTTAGTTTTAACCATTTCCGGAATATCTACATTGTGAATTTATTTGTTGTATCTTATTTAAAATTTCAGCTTTCGGATGTTTAGCAACGAGGATGTAACAATCGGGGCATGGATGCTTGCAATGAATGTGAATCACGAGAACAATCACGCCCTTTGTGAACCAGACTGTACTGCAACATCTATTGCTGTATGGGATATTCCCAAATGTTCAGGTCAGTATCCCTGTACAGTCTCTGCAGCAGTTCAAGAGTTCTCTTTTGATATGACTTCACTCCTCATTTTTCATTCTTCTGAATTACAAGTCATAGACTTTGAATCAAAATCTAACATCATTTGAAACTGAGTTTAGCCTTAGGCCACTATACTCTCTCACATCCAATGGAGTGCAGATTGTACTGACATATTGCGTAGTTGATTAAATATTACTTTTCGGGCAGGGCTCTGTAATCCGGAGAAGAAATTATTGGAACTCCACCAAAAGGAAAGCTGCTCAAAGACCCCCACTCTTCCTTCTGATGATGAATAGCATTTTATGTCATGTTCTTATGGTTTCAAACTCGAGGGAGCATTACAATAGAACCAATCAGCTATGGAAGATTTCAGGTAGACGGGGATTAGTCCATGTATTTTTAGTCCTCTTAGTATGTTTACCATCTTCCGGTAGAGGACGCGATCATTATCATCATGCGGTCAATTTTCATTCTTTACAAATTTTCAATATATATATTTTAATTGCTTTGATTAGATTGTGAAGATAGAGTGAGAGGGAGAGAGTGAGATTGTAATAAATTTGAATTATAGTGAGTTACAACCCAGAAAAATCAACATTCTTGGTCAGCTATATACGCCTTTTCTATGTAGTATCTGGGCACTCTTTACTGTGCACCTTATGAAATAAGGCATGTTGGCATTTTAAGTAATCTTTGACTAATAGCAGGTAATGTAATTGTAAATTAACACTAAATCCAATCTAAAAACAAGACTTCTTGCATTTTATTCATGCTCTACACTTTCTCCTGCCAGTCTGCCACGCCTTGTCTAGAAGCTTTATCGTGAGGACTGTATCAGAGATTCTCAACTTTTTCTCAAATTAGTTACAACCTTTAGTCATGATCACGGTAGGCAAAAGTCTTGTCGGGACCGATAAGGTGACACTAGTTCCGATCCTAACTTTTCTATTATCGGTGCTGATTCGGAATGATAAAGTTTGCTTCAAAAAAAAAAAAATATATATAAAAAGCCTAAATCAGATTAAGATCAGTTTTAAAACTAACTCCGATATTATCCTCCTTAAAATTAATACAGTATTGGTTCGAAATAGAAAATCGCATCGGAACTTATAAAAAACCACTGTAAAGTCTAGTATTTAATAAAAGAGAGAAGAGATAGTGACATAGGGTTTAAACGTATCGGACCATCGGTAATGAGAGTAAGGTGAGGTTTGTAACGTTTATATGTGAAAGAGTTGAGTATACAAAAGAAAGCTTGGTCTGTGAACTTAGAACTAAAAGTGTGCATAATTTACTTGGAACTACCGAATCCGGTCTACCGAACGAACCGTTAAACCCGATCCTTCTCGACAGGCAATGTTAGTGATTAGTTATCATAGGTCTTGGCCCAAACGAAGAGATGGGCTGCAATGGAAAAAAGTGTTATGGGCTACGAACAAAGTCCAATCTCTCTATCCACAAGCGCAAGGAATAGAGCCCAACCTCTCTATCTACAAGCCCAAGTGTTTAGATTTGTGTACATACTACCAAAAATGAACATGAAAACGACATTTCGGAAATCACAGCCGATGCTGACTCCGACATGAAAATAGCACATGCCCATACATGTGAAAGAGCACCACTAGTCTACTATTATAATAATATATATTAAGTGCTTATATTAAAGTACCAATGTATTCTCTTGATCTATTAAAACAAAAAAACAAAAAAAATTATTACTAATTTATTAACAATATTATCTTATTAGATTAGATCGAACTTAATTTGATTTCCTTATCATAAGAACACCTAACTAATCATATTATTGGAAATCCTAAATTAATTAAGAGAAATAATGTTTATAAATTTTATAAACAAGATTGACATTAGTTCTTAATTTGAATATCCTAAATTAAGATTTATATCTCTTATAATCAAAAATTTAAATACATATATAATCCTATAAAATAAAATAAAATGTGAAAATAATTATTAAATTAATACGCTTAAATAAAAATATGTAAAAATATTTTTAAATTTAAATTAATAATTTTAAATTTAAATTAAATAATAAAAAAAAAACACAAAAATACTTATTGAAAGTATATTATTTAGAGAAAAAAAAAAATATCTAGTTTAGAAGACTGAAAATTGAAAGAAGAATCTTTGAACGCATATTCCATTAACCGTCCTTGCTTTTTCTAAATTTTCCCCAACTACTTGCTGACTGTATATACTATAAAAGATAAAAATTAAAAAATAAAAGAATAAAAAATAAAAAATAAAATTAATAATTAATTTGACGGAGAAAAAGAAAAAGAAAAAAAGAAAATCATAAAGTAGAAATCGAAGTCGTAACTCGTATTGGACAAATTCCTATAATTTCGCCTTGAACTTAGAGAGAGAGAGAGAGTGGACGAGAGCTTTTATGACTTTGAAACTGACTCCTTTGTAGAGTTCTATATATTAATAACACTTATCATTCCGCACTACCTTTGAATCTCTCTCTCTCTCTCTCTCTCTCTCTCTCTGTCTCTGCAGATTGTCTACTTTCACTGGTACTCAACTCTGATTCAGGTAACGCGATCGATCATCGATCAATCAATCTCAAGTATTTTTGTCGATCACGTAACTGCAATCTAGATTCTTATTTTTGCTACTTTCTGACCAATTTAGCGATTGAATCATCGGTTTCTCTGGTTCTGGTTCAGTGGTTCTTAGTTTTTTAAGGTCTTGTCGCTTTGATTTACTATGTGATTTAGGTTTGATTGATTAGTAGTGTATTAGTTTTTTTGTTTTTTTTTTTTTTTTTTTTTTTTTTTTTTTGGGGCTATCGCAGTAGGAGATTTAGTTTGTGAGGATTCGAGCAATGCCGAATCGGAATCTGGAGAAGCTGGCGTCCATTGACGCGCAGCTTAGGCTTTTGGTTCCTTCGCAGCTGAGCGAGGATGACAAATTGGTGGAGTATGATGCTTTGCTTCTGGATCGGTTCCTTGATATTCTCCAAGATTTGCACGGGGAAGATCTGAAGGAGACTGTAAGTGGGATTTTTTTTTCTTCTGATTTTAAGGTTTATCAGTTATAAAGTAACGGACGTTGATCATCATTATGGTTTGTTGCTAATAATTTTAACGTACGATTATTATATTTGATCGACATTTATGGTGATTGGTGATCGTTGAAAATATAATGTTTGTTTTAGATAGAAGGTAGAAGATTTTATATCTATTGACAGTGACTATGCTGAGGCCGGTAGATGAAGAAAAGTTTTGTCTAACTGGTGATTTAAATTTTGAATAGGTTCAAGAGTGTTATGAGCTGTCTGCAGAATATGAGGGCAAGCATGATCCGAAGAAACTTGAGGAGTTGGGAAGTGTATTGACAAGTTTGGATCCAGGGGACTCTATTGTTATAGCTAAATCTTTCACTCAGATGCTTAACTTGGCCAACTTGGCTGAGGAGGTCCAGATTGCTTATCATCGGAGGATCAAGTTGAAGAAGGGTGATTTTGCGGATGAGAACTCGGCAACCACAGAATCAGACATTGAAGAGACTCTCAAGAAACTTGTGGTTGAATTGAAGAAGTCTCCTCAAGAGGTTTTTGATGCTATTAAGAACCAGACTGTAGATCTGGTCTTAACTGCTCATCCTACTCAATCTGTTCGCAGATCCTTGCTTCAGAAACATGCAAGGTAAGCTCTTAGGCGAAAGCTGAAAGATCCGATCTTGTTTTGATATTTTACAATTTTGCTTTTCTTATTGACTTTGCTTCTTTTATACATCGCTTCAGGTTGAGGAATTGCTTGGCCCAGTTGTATGCAAAAGACATTACTCCCGATGATAAGGAGGAGCTCGATGAGGCACTCCAGAGAGAGGTGACAATCATCACCTTTGAATACTGTTTTTCCTTATTAGATCTCATAGCTTCAAGCAAATATGGTTTTCCGGATATCCAACAACAAAAAAAACCTTTATCTTTGTGGTGTTTTTTACAGTTTCTGAATCAAAAGAGTTAGTTTATGGCTTCGTTATAAGATAATGCTAACTACTACCTATGTAGTTTTCTATCATGTTTACATCTATGAATCTTTGCAAATTTTCCCAAATTTTAGCTTAGTTATGAGTTTATATCATCACTTTTTCTATTTTGGAAGAAGGAATTAAAAAAAAAAAAAAAAAGGCTTCGCAAACAGTAGTGTCAATTTATCTTTACTTTTTTTTTTTTTTTTGTAGATTCAAGCTGCATTTCGTACAGATGAAATCAAGAGGACCCCTCCAACTCCTCAAGATGAGATGAGGGCAGGAATGAGCTATTTCCATGAGACAATCTGGAAGGGTGTTCCAAAATTCCTGCGGCGTCTTGACACTGCCCTGAAGAACATTGGGATCAATGAGCGTGTTCCCTACAATGCTCCTCTCATCCAGTTTTCATCTTGGATGGGTGGTGATCGTGATGGTATGAAAACTATCCATATCCTAGTATAAACTATGGGGTTTTCCAACAAATAGTGCAAAAGGTTTTAATATTTTCCTACAAACCACTGCAGGTAATCCGAGGGTTACTCCGGAGGTCACACGAGATGTTTGTTTATTGGCCAGAATGATGGCTGCTAATTTATACTATTCCCAGATAGAGAATCTTATGTTTGAGGTATTTTATGGTTTATTTGCTATGTGATCTTCTATGAGGAGCTTCATCATCTTGATCAAGGGGCTCTTGTTCCTTTTTTTGTCACCACACTGTCCATTATTATAACAAACTTCTTTCCTTTCTTTTTGCGGTAGTTGTCAATGTGGCGATGCAATGATGAGCTTCGTAATCATGCTGAGCTGCTTCTTAGTTCCTCAAAGAGGGATGCAAAACACTACGTTGGTAATATTCATTATTTATTGATGATCCATCTCTTTACATGCGCTCTATGTCTTTCATTAAAGGTATATGCAAAAATATACAACAAAATAATGCATATGGGCCTTTAGCAAAAATAGTGGTTGGTCACTGAAGGTGATTTAATAATTTATTTCTTGAAACTGATGTAGATAAGTGGTTTGAGATACATGATGAAATAATTTTGATTCTGTAATTGACACCTTATGGGAGACTAAGGTTCTTAAATTAATGGCATCAGCAAAGAAAATGACCAGCTGAGTCTATGTTAATTTAGATAGGATCATTGGTTTTGACATTTGCCTGCCTATCTATTTTGCAGAGTTCTGGAAGCAAGTTCCTGGTAATGAACCTTACCGAGTCATTCTTGGTGACGTAAGGGACAAGCTATATCAGACACGTGAACGTTCTCGTCATTTACTAGCCCAAGGGTACTCTGACATTCCAGAGCATGAAACTCTCACAAATGTCGAGCAGGTAGATATGCTAAATTTCACCACAAAGCCTCTGTCCGAAGGCTATTATGGGCCAGTGGATCCCTTTTCAATGCTTTTATGGTAGCTAATTAGATGTTTACATTCAGTAACTTTCTCCCATTGATTCATCTCCCATTATGTTAAGTTCCTAATGAAATTTTGAAAACTTGTAGTTCTTGGAACCTCTGGAGCTCTGTTACAGATCACTCTGTACTTGTGGTGACCGTGTGATTGCTGATGGTACCCTACTTGATTTTCTAAGGCAAGTATCTACTTTTGGACTTTCACTGGTTAGACTCGATATCAGGCAAGAATCTGATCGCCACACAGATGTCTTGGATGCTGTTACAAAGCATTTGGAAATTGGGTCCTACCGAGATTGGTCTGAAGAACAGAAACAGGAATGGCTTTTATCTGAACTAAGTGGCAAGAGGCCACTATTTGGAGCTGATCTTCCGAAAACTGATGAAATTGCAGATGTTTTGGACACATTATATGTCATAGCAGATCTTCCTTCTGATAACTTTGGTGCATATATCATTTCTATGGCGACTGCTCCTTCTGATGTGCTTGCAGTTGAGCTCCTGCAACGAGAGTGCCATGTGAAGAAACCTCTAAGAGTAGTTCCACTTTTTGAGAAGCTAGCTGATCTTGAGGCCGCACCTGCTGCTCTGGCCCGCCTCTTCTCAATAGAATGGTATAGAGACCGGATCAATGGAAAGCAAGAAGTGATGATTGGATACTCAGATTCTGGTAAAGATGCAGGAAGATTTTCTGCTGCCTGGCAGTTGTATAAGGCTCAAGAGGAACTTATTAAGGTGGCCAAGCAATTCGGAGTGAAGCTAACAATGTTTCATGGCCGTGGTGGGACCGTAGGTAGAGGAGGTGGGCCCACCCATCTTGCTATATTGTCTCAACCGCCTGACACTATTCACGGTTCACTCCGTGTCACTGTTCAAGGAGAAGTTATTGAACAGTCCTTTGGGGAAGAGCACTTGTGTTTTAGAACACTCCAGCGTTTTACAGCTGCTACTCTTGAGCATGGAATGCACCCTCCGATTTCTCCAAAACCTGAATGGAGAGCACTTATGGACGAAATGGCAGTTGTTGCTACTGAAGAGTACCGTTCCATTGTCTTTAAAGAACCCCGATTTGTCGAGTATTTCCGTCTTGTAAGAATAATCATCCTTGTCTGAAATTTATCAATTTTCATGCTCTGTTCTATTTATTCCTCTAGGTCTGATTATCATTGTTCTTGTTGATTAGGCAACCCCTGAGTTGGAGTATGGTCGGATGAACATTGGAAGTCGTCCATCAAAGAGAAAGCCGAGTGGAGGTATCGAATCTCTCCGTGCAATTCCATGGATCTTTGCCTGGACACAAACGAGGTTTCACCTTCCAGTATGGCTCGGTTTTGGAGCAGCATTCAAGCATGTGATTCAGAAGGATATTAGAAATCTCCATATGTTGCAGGTTATGTACAATGAATGGCCCTTCTTTAGAGTCACCATCGATTTGGTTGAGATGGTGTTTGCTAAGGGAGATCCCGGAATTGCTGCTTTGTATGACAAGCTCTTAGTTTCCAAGGAGCTTTGGCCACTTGGAGAGCACTTGAGATCAAACTTTGAAGAAACAAAGAGCCTTCTTCTACAGGTAAACTATTTTTGAACTCTCCTCTATCAGGTTGTGATTTTCAATCAGTCTCAAGATTATCAAATTATAGGAAGTTCATGGAATTCTTAAACTAACGTTTACTGAATTGATGTTTACGGGTAGTATATTCTAATTATATATGGGTTTAAATGGGATAGTGTGGACCTATACTGGACATCATGTCTAAACTATACAAAAATAAGTGTACCTGAACAGAGCCTTACTGTACAATTGGTTCAAATTTTTGAACTGTAGTTTGGGAAAGGTCGATAAAACAGCATTTTAGTTAGAGTTTGAGGTAAATCAAGTCTTGCATTTTATATCAGCAGATAAAGAAAGTAGAATTTGTTGTGTTCTAAATTGGATTTAGATTGAAACTAGAGTTTCAATGCTACAAAGACTGATTTTGTATTCCTTTTTTTTGGGGGGGGTAAGATTGCTGGACACAAGGATCTTCTAGAAGGGGACCCACACTTGAAGCAGAGACTCCGTCTCAGAGATTCATACATCACAACCCTCAATGCTTGCCAAGCTTACACTCTGAAACGTATTCGTGATCCAAATTTCAACGTGACATTACGGCCCCATATTTCCAAGGATATTATGGAGGTAAGCAAACCGGCTGATGAACTCGTTAAATTGAACCCTCAGAGTGAGTATGCACCTGGTTTAGAGGATACCCTCATCTTGACCATGAAGGGTATTGCTGCCGGATTGCAGAACACTGGTTAAAACATATTAAGATCTTTACCTGTTCGGGTGCCCCCCCCCCCCCCCCCCCCCCTCCTCTGGCTTTTATGATGATGATCACTAATGTTTAATAGATAATTTGAAATTATATGTTTATTGCCTAAAAAAGACACAACTTAATGTGAGTTTCATATTTATGCTTTAATCTTAATCAAGTTACTTTGAGACTTCTTTTATCATTTGGTACTTCAATATTTTTACTAAATTCAGTCAAGTTTAGAACCAGTTTTATACAGGTCTCTCTTTAGGTTTGTTAGATTGTGATCGTAAAAGGGATGTACCGTTTGGGAAGGGTGATGAAGACGTGAAAATTTGTAATTAGAATTTAGACCTAAACGGAAGTTTCAAACTGCTTAAAAATTCATTTTCCAAAAGAGTACAAATATATTAAGCAAACTTAAAAACAAAAAAATCTAACTTATCTAGTAATCAAACTATGATTATGCCAAGTGAATCTAAAGGATGACATTCCTAACTAAGAGATCACACCTAATCAACCTAAACCTCTTCGTGTTATAGTTCGAAAAGACTTTCTAGTTTCTTCTTTTCTAGTTTCTTTCGTTTCTGTTTCTCTTCCAGCTTTTGGGATCGAAAATCGTATGAAGTTTCTATGCGGGATATGCAGCAGGAGCAAACATATTAACCTTTGCTCCTAAAGATCGAAGCTTCAAATCCAAATTCTCATAACCTCGGTAAATATGACCTGCATTGCTTATCTCTGTAGTTCCTTCTGCGGCTAATCCAGCTAATACCAATGAAATCCCACCTCTCAAATCTTTCGCAACAATGCGAGAACCGTAAAGGACACTAGTTAAAGAAATGAGGGTCAGTTAAATTAGCAAATATGATAATCTAATTCAAGTTATTAGAAAGATGAGTTGTATTCTCTAAAAGGGGAAAGATAATATACCTTCCTCTCTCTTTGCCGAGGACCAGAGCAGTGTTCCCACAAACATTAATTCTGGCTCCAAGCTTCATCAATTCACTCACTAAACCATTTATTGAGTCAATACAAATGAGTTACATATGGAGGGTTGGAAAATTGAGAATTTTGAAAACGTAGGGTGCAATTGGGTAGGCGTCTCAAATGCTTGTAATGCTTGTTTAGGACTAAAATTTATATCGGCTACACAATCTAAGTCTGTGCTTACAGCAAATTTTTACTAAGGGTTCACATAAATTAAACCTAAGATACACTTAGATTTCAAATACACACAACCTAAATTTAAGATCTCAATTTACCTAAAATTCCAATTTTCAACGACTTACCCAAGTGAACATACGCCACTTAAAACACAACTTTCATGAAGAAATCAAGACATACCATGACCCATTCGTTGATCAAACACGGTTTCCTCCACGGTACTCGAACTATCACATGTAGTGAGTAGTGCCATTGTTTGAGGTTGTAAATCTGTAGGAAAACCTGGATAGGGCCCTGTCTTGACATCAAAACTTTGCAAATTTTTACCAATATCATTCATACTTGCCGAAACCTGAATTTGGTAAAAGTTACCATACATAAAAAATATAAAAAATATAAAATAAATAAAAACCTGAAAACTTTGCATACCACTAAAGTGTCATGGTTTTCTTGTGTGATTTTGCACCCAGAAGATGAAAGTTTGTGGATCAAACATGATAGTTGGGAAGGAACGACAGGAGATAATGAGATACAAGACCGAGTAATTGCAGCAGCCAACATAAATGTTCCGGCTTCAATCCGATCTGGGGTTATATACCACTTGGGACCATTTAATTTCCTCTTTCCCTTGATAAAGAGCATGTCACTTCCGACCCCTTCTATTGATGCTCCACTTCTAGTCAAAAAATGAGCAAGATCGGCTACTTCCGGTTCCTTCATTTAGAAATTTTCAATTCAACCCACCATATAGTAGTTCTGAATATAAAGGGCAAAAGGAAAAGAAGAAAAAGGAATTTCCTAATTCATACTTTGGAAACATTTGAAAGGATAGTCTTTCCATCAGCTAAAGCCGCTGCCATCATAAGAGTTTGAGTTGCCCCGACACTTGGATAAGCCAGGTTGAACTTCCCACCCACTAATCCTTTCCCACTTTTAGCATATGCATGCACCTTCCCATCCCTGTAATATTTGAGAGAAAAATGAGATAAAATAAAATAAATGTAAACTTTCAAGTTGTTCAATTGAGCTTAGTTTGGTTTACAGTTTGCCAAAAACTAGTTTCCAAACTTCACGTTGGAAAATCTGATTTCCCGAAGTGCAATTCCCTATATAGTTAATATTTCACAAGGCCATAAACATCACAAATGTAAATGGCACAGAAAATTAAAAAAATCCCACAAATGGAGGTGCAGTTCTTTATAGGCAATCTTGCAAAAACCTGAGGCACATAATACGAGGAGGGGGGGTTAACAAAACTCATATCCTATCTGCTGCTTTGTTCTACTACTTATAATGCTAACTTCCAGTTCTTGAGAAACTAAGAAACCTAAACATATTCCTATGCGTTCATCTAAGGGTCAGAATGTTAAACATTCTGTGGTTTTCTCTCCTAATAGCTTGAAAGATACTGATATTAGTTCTCATTCCGATGCTTACAACCACCTTTCAACAGGGGACTAACCATTTCGCTATCTTTCCCCCGAGCAGCTACAAAATTCCCCTCTTTCAAAAGCCTGTAATTACGGATCTCATTATTGATCATTACATGATAACAGATCCATAAGACGCCTCCAATTGTTCAGTATTAGCTCCTGGTACTTGCTGCTAAAATTCTTCACATTCCTTCTGTGAGATAGAATTTTGAGAGCTTATATTGTCCATAGTACTTCTGGGGGCAGTGTCAAGGACATCGGATTTCGGGGAATAAACATTTTCAACACTTCCAAGTAATTCTTTTCTGGAGTCACCACTTGCCACTTTAATATTATCATCAGTACTTCTTTCTTCTCTAACAATTGTAAGGAATGCAGCATTTTCAGTGTTGACATATTCTGAAGACCGTTTTCCAGTTGAAGATCCATTTCTACAAGATGCCCCAATACTGTCTACTATTTCTTCTCCTTCACTTTTGCCACCAGTACCTTTGTCTTCATTATTGACTTGAGGTTTCATATCTATTACTTCCATGTTTTGAGACAACTGATTTTCACCATCATGGCATGAAACAAAGGTGCCAGTACCTCCAGATGAATCTGTGCAAGAAGTAGCTGCAATTTCTTTTGATGAGACTCGCAAATCCAAGCAAGTATTGTCATTGACACTTTTGCAACCAGAAATCTCATTTTTACTGAAGTTTGGCCGAATTAACTTTCTTCTTTTTTGCTCTCCACTCAACAGACCATCACCAGCTGGACTTTCTGCACTGCAAGGTTTGGAATCACAGTCAATTTTGCGGCTTTGACTTCGCCTCTTGAAATCCAAAAAGGGTGTCCTTTCATCCATTTTGCTTTCATTCTCTTCATCAGTATAAGAGATTATCTTTTCTTCATCACATGTTTCTACCGAGTTTTTCTCGGCAACGAGAGAGTTGGTCAGCTTTTTCTTCCTTAAGTTCTTGACATTTTCCTTGTGCTGAGTAAGGAGTGGAGATTCTTTTTTCCCCACCCAATGGAAATGATTCTGATGCAAGACGTCCATGATTTCTGCCACAGATACATCCCTACTAGACTCTTCATATGCGTTGGGGTTAACACTTTCATCTACGGGCTTACTTAACCGCAAAAAAACGCTAACCCTGTTCTCACAATCCATATACATGTTTCCAGAATTTTGATTCTCATGGGGGTAGAGGATTCCTGGTTTGACAGTATCAGTGCGATAAGGGCTCTCACTAGGATTGTCAATAGAAAAGGGAGCACTAGAAGAAAATGTTTTGACATTATCCTGCTTTGCTTCCATACTGTTCTCACGTCGCTCTCCCAATCCTATAGGATGACCATAAGTAAGTTCAAAGGAAGAATATGGACTTGGAGTGATATAAGGAACCTTGCTTTCCCTCTCATTGTTTCTAGTTGGTGATGGCACAGGAGTCAGAGATCTAGAAAACAAATAGCCCACACGATCTGGGATTTCAGGAGATTGTGTAACCAGGTATGGAAAATATGAAGCATCCCCTTGCGGGGGCATTCTACTACTACTGCTACTATAGTCTGATGGGTCAAAGTGGTTAGGGGGAGTGATTTGAACATTACGTTGGAGGCCATAATCAGATTGCAGGTGGTTTGAAAACTGAGGCTGCACATGCAACGGATAGGAAAAGCTACTCTCTATATCATCTTCCGTATGTGGTTCAATTGGAATATAATCGTCATTAAACCCAGATGGGCACCTGAAGTTAGTATTAGGTGCATTGGAAACAGGGGCAACATCTCTGCAATCGGTCGAATGAGATGGGTAAGGGATGCTTTGCCCAATTTGGTAATGATATGTGGATGAAATTAGATCATTGTACTTGTAATAATCACTTTCTGATCTATCATATCTTTCAGTTCTGGTATTTACAGTATACTCCATTGGGAAGATTTCCTTTCCTGCTCCACAACTTTTCGAAATACGAAGGGTGTCTCTGGTGTACTGTGCTTGGATATCTTCAGGCATGTAATTATCCACCTCATGCTCCTCTTGTATTATCCTCATCTCATTCAACGTAAACCTATCTTCGTCAATAAAAATTCCTTTCCCTTTACCTCTACAATACTCCTCATCTGTTCTTCTCGCATTTTTACTTGTGCTTGTCTGCCTTTGAGGCAGTTGTTGATCTTTCAATTTTCTTGAACTGAACAATGATAGAAGCCGATGAACCTGCTCTTTCGACAGCCCAAAGGTGAACTTTTTTGCTGAAAAGTAGTTTTCTCTTATCGCATTACGGAATTTGTTTTCCGGAATCGGACTACAGTTCCAAATCGGAATGACTTTAACCTGGTTATTGCAAATTAGCCAAAAAAAAAAAACTAATTAGGTTTCTTTCCAATAAACATCGACTCTGACAAAAACTATTGCAAGTGTTACCTGCGCAGGCAATGCGATGCCTGATGAACTGAATGCATGCGGCACGATATTGATATCACCATCCGAACACGCCTGAAACACACCGTAAAGCTCTCTCCTCTCATATTCAAACAGAAACAAAATCATTCCTGCTTTTACTTCTTTCACGAACTCAGCATGAGACGACGGAAGGCTAAATAGTTTTCGTCTCGTGCACTCTTTTCTCGTCTTTCCGTTTGACATAAAGATTGCGCCATATTCCGGTACAGTTCCAGGAAACTCCTTCTCCTTATCTACAAACTCCATAGCTTTCCTCGATCATCAAACACAGTGGAGAAAGCGAAGGAATTAAGTGGAAGAGGTCGAGACGGTACCAGCCAAAACCCAAGCGCTCCTCCCTCTATAATCTCCCTCTAATGGAATTAAATCTAATGAAAATTTTTCAAGCTTGAGCCGAGCTTCAGTGATATTCCACTCGGCTCGGCTTGAGCAGACTCCTAAGTTGTAACTGCATTGACTAATCAATTGACCACTAATTAAGAACAGCATCATATCAGTACGAAATCATAGCACTAAAACAAGTAAATTAATTAGCTTTCTTTTTCTTTTTCTTTTTTTACCTCATCTCAACAACAGCACCCAAAGCTCTAAGCCCATGAACATACAAGTCGATGGGCCGGGGCCCAATATCGCATCCACCGGGCAAGCCCACGATCGCCTCTCCGAACCGGGCCAGTAATGGGCCGATCACGAAAAACCCGCCTCGAATTTTCTTAATCTCCTCTAAACAAGGTTGAACAGAGAAAAGCCCATCAGAGTTGACCAACATTTGACCGCCATGGATCTCAACCTGAGCTCCTAAAGAAGACAGAATCGAAGCCATTACTCTTGTATCGGACAGATCGGGCACGTTTAGAAGCTCAGAAGTGCCTGAGCAGCAAAGGGTAGCGGCTAGAATGGATAGTGAGGAGTTCTTGGACCCACTTATTGACACGTGACCGGAGAGCTTGGTGGGGCCGGTTATGGTGAGGGTCTGTGTTGGGAGGTGGGAGAGAGAAAGAAGAGAGAGAAGGTTTTTAGGGAGAGAAGGAGAGAAGGGATTGAAGGAAGAAGAAGCGGCCATTAAAGAGTGAGAGTGGAAGCTGTCTTGTTGAAACATGCCGCCAAGTATTTAACGTGCTTTGCGGCAAATAGCTTTTTTTTAGTTTTTTTTTGTTTCTTCTTTCTTTTTTTGTCAAGCGGCAAATAATAGTTCAAACTCATGAAATTTTAGGGACTTAATAAATAAATCATGAAAATTTAGAGGCAAAATTAATAATTTAAATTTAATTTTATTATGTGTATTTTTTATTAAATAATTTAATTAATTAATCAAGTTAACATAGCAATTAGAAACTATATGAACATTTATAATCCATAGTTGAGTTAGGGACTTTTTATAATCTAAATTAATCATATGATTACCTTCTGAAACACACAGTTTAAGTAGGTAACTAAAATTTTCTTTATCATTTTCAAACAGGAACAACTAAATAATGATGATAATAATTATTATTTTTTAAATTAATTAATTATTATTTTATATTTATTTATTAATTATTATTTACAAGTTGGTCATCATTTATGAATTTATTATTCTAAAAAGGTAAAGGAAGGGGAAAAAAGAAAAAAAGAAAGATATTTTTTTAGGAAAATATATAATTGATTATATTTATTATAATAAATTTCCTAATATTTATAATTATAATTAATATTTTAATATAAAATTTTATTATAATAAATTATGCGGTTATTATATATATATATATATTTTTTTTTAATGAATATTTATCCACGTAGTTTTTATGTAGTTAGTAAATTAAATTTTTTTAAATATTTATCTTTAAAATTCAAGAAATAATATAAATATAAAAAATAAAAATTTAAGATTTAAGAATTTTAAAATATAAACGTTATATGATATAATTATTTATATTAATTTATTAAAATTGATGAGAATTTTTTTGTGAAAATATATTATAATAAAACTTTG
The DNA here is from genome assembly GCA_027186245.1 of Coriaria nepalensis. Classification (NCBI taxonomy): domain Eukaryota; kingdom Viridiplantae; phylum Streptophyta; class Magnoliopsida; order Cucurbitales; family Coriariaceae; genus Coriaria; species Coriaria nepalensis. Next base: position 8,431,193 of record CP114495.1, on the reverse strand, counting down.
TATCTATATTAATTATAATTATACAAATTTTAAATATTTATTTTAATAAATATGAAATCGGAGGATTTATTATAACTTTTCTCTTATCTTTATAATAAATAAATAAAAAGAAAGAAAGAAAGAAAAAGCGAAGAAAAAAGGAGGAAAATAAAAAGAAAAAGAAAAAGGAAAAGGAAAAAGAAATAAATAAATTAATAATAATAATTTGTGCAAAATGTAAGTACTTCAGACGTTGATAATTATTATTCTTTAGTGAGAGAAAGCATTTAAATCTTCTCGAATTTCTGTCTCTCTCCTCCCTCATTCTCTCTCAATCTCTTCTAAACCCTATTGCGTGCTTTGCAATCGACCTCGATATGGCGAACAGTAATCTCCCGCGAAGAATCATCAAGGTTTGTCTACCGATCCGCTTCACGATCCCTCTTTCAATTTTTTCTGATTGATTTGTTTGGTCGATTCACTCAGAAATAGATGGAAATTGATTGATACGAGTCGAGAAGTTTGAAAAGCTAGCTGAAATTCTTTTAATGTTCTATGTTTGTAATTTGAATCTGCATGGAGTACTTTGGATTTTGATGCTGTCCGAGCATTTTTCTGCTGGGTTAATTTGTTGCATAACTTTGAATTGAGCTGTTTAGATCATTACTGCTTAAATTCCTGATGTTAATTTGTTTCTGATTGTACTGATCGATTGTTATCTGTTTGATCTCGTAGGAAACTCAGCGGCTCCTGAGTGAACCAGGTAAGCCTTTGACTTTAAATCTATATATTATTTACTCTCAGAGCTTGAATCTAGAAAATTTTGTTTCTGTTTTGTGCTGGTGATTGATATATTAGTTAATTCACGTGGAAAGTGATTTTGTTTACGAAATATGTTTCGTTTTCTTTTTCTCTCTATAAGTTTTCTTAATGTTCTTGAGGATTTACGTACATTTTATGCTGTATCCTGTGGTATCAGCTCCAGGGATAAGTGCCTCACCATCGGAAGACAATATGCGATATTTCAATGTGATGATTCTTGGCCCCACCCAGTCACCATATGAAGGTAGATCGCTTGGTGGAATACTTCATGACTCACATGTTTTCTTGTGGATTATAAGTGGGAGCGACATTTTATCTTTAAACTAAATGCTTTCTTCTTAACTGACAAGTTCTGCACTTTTTTTTACTTTACTTTAATTTTTAATTTTTATGGTGTTTAGCTTAAAATAATATTGATGTTGGTAATATTCAAAATGTGGTAGCATTAATAAGAAATAGGAATCTGATTTTTCTCATTCTGTTGTGTATAATGTTTATGAATTTATTTATCCCCGAAAGCTACCCTCTAGCCACATACTCGCAAGAATTATATTTGTTTTATGTAATAACTTAAGTACTTAAATCTTTCAGATTCTTTCTGTGCAAAATGATTTATGCTGATGTTTGACATTGTGTAGGAGGGGTGTTCAAGTTGGAGCTATTTTTGCCTGAAGAATATCCCATGGCTGCTCCCAAGGTACTTCATACACGTGTCCTTTCTATTCAAACAAAAAATTCGTAGCAATAACAATGGTGTATAGTGCTTTTAGCAATATAAAATTGAGTAAAATAGGCTACTGTAGAAATTGGTTGCACTTTTGAGATGATACAACTATCTTTTTTATTAAGCTTGGTTCTGCTGTTATCTATGATAATCATGCATATAGATTTTTGGTTGCATCATATGATTGGTTAGCGTGAAGTACTTGTGTCTTCATTTCTTCACTCCCTTGTTATTGAATATACTTGTGATGGCTGGAATATTGAATTTTACATGTCATGTTTTTAGGTGTGTGTATCCATTTTTATAACGGTAGTGGTAGATACTCTGTTCTTTCACAGACTAGTTATCCACATCTGTTTCTAAGGATGGTTATGGAGTGTATGTCATACCTTTAAGTCTAAATTGTTTTGGTACTCCACCTAACACTTTTCATTCGTAGTTTTGTCATGTAAAGTAAGTTGGACAATGTATAATTTGTGCTCCTTATTTTAGAATCTAATCTTATGCATCTTATTCTATCAACTAAGAAACTCATTGAGAGTGAATTCATCCTGCTATGCCAGAGGAGAACTTAAGAATCATGTTTCTTCATGGTGAGAAAACAATTTTCATGTTTTCGTGTGGGTTGTTACAGCAAGAGCACGTTGCATATAATTAAATTTGGGTAGGAAAAGTTATGGGGTCAGAAACAGTTCATTGATATTGATAGATTTATTTGTCGATGATGATTGGTAAATCTGTTCACACTTAGACGTTATTTTTTTTTTTTAAAAGGAAAAAGTCAGATTAAAGATATATAGAATGTTGATGGATGGATAGGAAGTGCACCCCTTTTCTATAGAATCTTTTCATCAATTATTGTTCCATTATAAGATCTTTTTAAGCAAATTTCTTTGCTTGCCAGTGTCTTTGTTATTTCACATTTTATTCCACAGTATCTAGTTATTTTCCCTTCAACAGGTTCGATTTCTCACCAAGATCTATCATCCCAACATCGATAAGGTATCCTTTCTTACCTACTCCCCTCCTTTACAGTGGTTTGGTTCCCATCTTCTGATTGAATGTCCTGTTGCCCAGCTTGGCAGGATTTGCCTTGATATTCTGAAAGACAAATGGAGTCCTGCCCTCCAGATTCGAACTGTACTTTTGAGGTATAACAGTATGTGACCCAAATGGAAAAAACAAACATATAAATAAAAGTACTATATGGCATTTCATAATCGGACTAAAAATTTGGCTCGTTTGTGAAAGATGTCTTGTTATGAGAAACTTCTACTGATTTTGTTGATCCTATTTGGATACTGCTTTCTGTCAGTATACAAGCCCTTCTGAGTGCTCCTAACCCTGATGATCCGCTGTCTGAGAATATTGCTAAGCATTGGAAAACAAATGAGGCTGAAGCCGTTGAAACTGGTAATGTCTCCACCATTGAACTGTCAGAGGAAGTTTCTTTCATGCCCCTTATTTTCATTGTTTTCTTCGGTATTTCTTGCAGCAAAGGAATGGACTTGTTTATATGCGAGCGGTGCATGATTAAGAAAATACAGACAAAAGGGCATTGCTCAAGAAAACACTTTGATGGTGAATTGTAATATTTGAAGTTTAAATATTCTCTGTTCAAATTTTAAATTCAAAAAAAGAAAAAAATTGGTAAGAACTGATGAGGTGAAGCTTCGGACCAATATTCGGAACCGTCCTTTTAAGTATCGTCTCACTGACGGTTCGTTAATAGTCATTATTAACTGCTTCACCCATTTGTTTGATTTGATGTGGTCTAAACTTGTATGATTAGTTTAGATGAGAGATACTGATAGTCATCTTCATATAGTCTTCTTTCTCTAATGACTAATCTCTCCTATTAAGGAATTTTTAAAGGAGCTTAAAACCGTAACTATCTTATAAGCTCGCCCTTAGCTCTGGTTTTGTTCTCTCAACCGCACACAATAGCTGAGTGGAGAAGAAGGTGAATCCACATTTGGGTTCTCCTTGGCGCAGAAGAAAAAGAATCAGTGTGACCAAAAATGGCACTCATTTGTCAAAAAAAAAAAGTAAGGACAAATAAAAGTAATCGGAGGATAAAAAAATTGATTTAAATAATACAAAAATTAAAAAGTTTGTCCCAACTAAACCATAGTAGGAATGAGGTTAACAACCAAAGTGGGAAAACCTCTTTAATACTAGGACACTGCCACATAAAAAGCTCCTTATGACGGGAAAAGATGTCACATTGCAGTTGATCTCTGCTCCTAATCCAGCCTTGAAAGTTGGTCAACCCCATGAGATGTAGAGTTTCTAAAGTTTGGACAGAAAGCGAGGAAGAGGAAGAGGAAGAAAGTATATACTCCATCCTTTCACAGTCTATGATTAAACAACACTGCAATCCAGTTACATGGTTCGAGATACGGTCAGATAAGCTCGTTATAGAGCAATCATGTAACACTACATTTTTCTATCTACTGTTCTTCCAAGCGGCAAAACTTTTTGGTTCTAGATCAGCAACAAAAATAACGTATCTAGAGTCTTTTCGCTTGGTCATCCACGTGTTTAGAGAATTTATTGAAGTTGTGGATACCTTTCAAGGTCCCTTCAAAATTTTCCAACTTTCACAGGCTCAGCAGGTCCTCGATCAAAACAAAACATGTAGATGGAAATTCCAGTTTGTGGAGTTTAGATAAAGTTCCTTTAGGAATCTCGTATAGTCTTGTTTCACTAAGATTGAGGAACCCCAAGTGGGACAACTCTTTCAAATCTTTTGGAACTTTATCAAGGTTCCATTAAGATCGAGTTTCCTTAAACCCTTGATAAGGATCAAGGAGGGCACATAACATAATCTTCGACAACCGTTTGTGATAGATCCACAAGTTTCGTTAGAGAAGATACTGTATTAGGCAAGGCTTGAATATTCGTATTAGATAAATTAAGGACCTTAAGTCCAACAAAAAGCTTGAAGAAGGAACCTGGAATTTTGATAAGTGATCTATTGTCTTGAAGCATCAATGTTGAAAGGTTAGGACAATTTAGTGAAACTCCTCGTCGGATTTCTGAAATGTTTATTGTTCATTAGAGACACTTCGACCAAATCCTTTACCCATTTTTCTCTTTCCGGTATTTCCTTCAATTGCAAACCCGCTTCAACCATGAATAGTCGATGAGGACTTATATTAGTAATTTGATATGCCATATCTCTAATCAAATCATGCATCTTTACACATTCATCAGTTGTACTTTACAACAAACAAACATTTTGAAGAGTCCGTATCATGGAATGACCCTCATCTAGTTGCGATTGTCTTGCCTTCATACATTCTATTATCCCATCGTCGATCAAGAACTCTACCAATTCTTCTTTATCAATCATATGACTTTCAGGATATAATGTACAAAATAAAACCATTTCCTTAAGTTTATCATTTTTCAACCTTTCGTAACTAAATCTCAACCTTTCAATTACAACCCCGTACTCATTATTCGGATCCTTAAACATTCCCTTCAACGAGTCAAGTGCAAGCCTCCACTCATAATCTTCCTTTTTGCCTGCCATTGCACATGCCACGACTTTGATTGCAAGAGGTAGACAAGCACACTCTTTTACAACAGCTTCCATAACCCCTTAAAATTTCAATATTCGCAACATCTGCTCCAACATGTTTTGCGAATAACTCCCACGCCTCCACTTCTGAAAGATGAGGCATCGGAATCTTTTGATCACATTTCCTAAAATACAGACATCAAGTGAACGTGTTGTCAAAACTATCTTGCATCCATTTTCCGGAGAAGGTTCAGGGACTCCAATGTCATCAAGATGGAATCCTTCCCACATATTATCAGGGATATTAATACATATCTCTCCTCATGTTGCAAGGCCGAAGACAGTGAAGCTGCTCGAACTGTAAGATCCTCATCCTTCGAAAGTTCAAGATTCAATTGACGTGCAATGTCATCCTGTAGTTTCATAATTCCAGACGATGCTGATACAGGCACCCAAATAACTCTATCGAACTTATCCTTCCATTCTTTTACGAGCCGATTATTGACAATCCACATGACCGTTGTTTTACCAATACCACCCATACCATATACTCCGATCTTTCCAACATCATCAGCCCCTAAAAATTCCAATACTTCCCCTACCATTTTCATGGCTGTATGTTCTGCAAACTGTTTTGGTAGTTGAAATATGATACCTCTGTTTGCAAGAGACGCTTCTAATGATTGACCTTCTCGAGCAAGTTGGTCAACTTCATCAATCAAATCCTTCACCTCTGTCTTCAGCTTATCAATTGCATACAAATTGAGCTCTACAGGTGACTGCTCTAAGTTTCGTACTGCTTCATTTACTTGATCATGAGTTGTGCAAATTTTCAGCTTCTCAAAGGCTCGGATCGCATGCTCAATTTTGCCCACCATTTCTATCTATCTATAGGCCAAAAATTAAAATAAAAATTGACCTATAAAGTAACAACTGATCACCCACCTAAACAATGAGATCACACTTTCCCTTAAACTATTACCTAATCAGCATATTACCCTTTCATCACATTATCCGTTTCGGGAAAAACAAAAGGAGAAATGAAACAAGCTTATCTGAAATTCGTGATGTTGCAAGAAGTTAGAAACAGAAGGAGAGAATTCTGTGTTCAAACAATAGGTTTAATTGCAGAGACGAGCCCAAAAAGACGAAGAGGTCATAAATAACAATTGAGTACTGTATAAGTCTAAGGATAGAAAGAGAGAAAAGGAGGACTGCATAATAGAGTGTGGTGGGGGCCAAAGTTACAATGAAGTCAAAACAATAGAAAGTGTGATTTTTAGGCTTCCCAGAAAAAAGGGTGTTTTGAAACTGAAGTTGAAGTTAAGATTTGTGCGATCATTAAAATTAGGGGCTGGCAAAAATCTCAGTTCCTAAAGTAATTTGGGTATCCGACCTGATATTAATATGGATTTTTTGTATTGAACGAGGTATCAATGTCGGTCCCAATATTACTCCTCTTGATCTCCAACATGCCTTTCTCCGTTCTTTGAGTTCTTTGCTTCAAAGACAGTTTGATTATTGCACTTTTTTTTTGTACATTAGCGTTTGAACTTAACTTCGTGGCTTATGATCCAGTTTTGCTACGAAAAACTACAATTGGTGCAAAAAATCAATAGGTGCCGGAGCTGCTACAATTGCTTCAGCGGGAGCTGCTGTCGGTATTGGAAACGTGTTCAGTTCTTTGATCCATTCCGTGGCGCGAAATCCATCATGTGGGAATTCCATTCAGAAGAGATAGCTACGGAATTGAAGCTCGAATCCTTTTATTTGGGAAGAGAGGATGGACTCTCTTTAAGGTAAGGTCTTTTGCTACTAAGAACCGTTCGAGTCTAAAAAATTATAGCTCTGCACAAAAAACCCCAACTTGTCTCAAACGCTGAACCAAATGCAAAAACTATAGTTTATCAAAACTTTAGTTTCAAAAGCAATTTAAAGTAACGGATACTTTTAGTTTATATATCAAAGAAGTATGAACTTGTGTTCTCACAGTTTTCTCAATTTTCCTGCGCTAATGTATAATAGATAATCATTGGGATTCGTAATGTTTTCCGGTGACATATATAAGATTCAGGTGACGTATAATTGATTAAGGGAAGGAGAAGGCAATTGGAAGCAGTTAAGTTATATATGGAGACAAAGAAATCACAAGTAGAGACGTGTATTAACACACAATGGTCGGAGAATAGTCTTGTAGTAGGAATGGTTCCACTCCAGGAGATTCCATTCTTCTTCCTTCATTATGATGCTTTGAAGAGAAGAGGGTTGACCTTGGCTATTGAAACCAAGCTCAATAGGCATCTTCTTTAAACCATTGCACCCAACAATACGAATGCCAATAAGAGAGTTGCATATCAGGACTGTAGAGATAGGGCAAATGCTCTTCAATTTTTTCAACTTCACTAAGCTAAAAGCTTAATAATTTGGGAAGAGTAATATTTGAAATTGGTCCATGCATTTTCTTCTCTTCTTCGGATAAATCTTCAGCAATTTCCACCAATTCCTCACACCCACTAACCCATAAAGATTCTAAGTTCTTGAGGGATGAGCTCAAAATCCAAAGTGGGAAAGCCTCTTTAATACTTCGACAGTCCCAAATAAAAAGCTCCATAAGATGGGAAAAGATGTCACACTGCAGTCGATCCATTAATATTATGTAAAAAATATTTACTTATACTGATCTGGAAGAAGAAAAAGAAATAAATAAATTATATTTTTTGTATTTGGAAAATTAATTCTTGTAATGATGACAAAAAACCGATATTAAATGATAAAAAATCGGTTTTTGAGTATTAAACTCGTTTGATTCATGTTGATATAAAATCCGAATTTTCAGTGATATAAATGCAAAATTCATTTTTTGAAATATATAAAACCACATGATTTTTATATTTTATTTTTTCATAATTTTTTTCCCATTTTTTAAAAAAGTTTTTTAGACAAAAACTGATACAAAAAACAGTTATCAAACAAATTTATCTCCCCCTCACAATTCATAAATTTGTCATACAATCTAATTTTGACCTGATATATACTGTTTTTCGAAACGCACTTCAATGTCATGCTTTTGGGAAAATATATTATAGTCAAATTAGAATCCTTGCACCATAAAAATTTCCCCCTCTTCCATAACCTTTAGAACATTTTGTGTTAATTAGGGTTTTGTTTGATGTGGGTGTGTTTCAAAAGAAATATATAATTTCATGAATTTAATACAAAATGTAATCTCACAAATTGATGATGGGAAGGGATGAAGTAGATAATGGCATAAACATTAACTCTTTCCAATAACAAGTGAAAAAAGAAACAGAATGGAGAAGAGTATACAACATTTGGAGTCATCGATTTACGAAACCTTGTATTTGTCGAAAGAGCTTCTTTGTCCCTCTTTTTACTTTCTTAAACCTTGTGTCGGCTGGAAGAGGTTCTTCATCACTCTCTGTCTCTTCACTAAAATCAAGCTAGGACAAGATGACCGACATATTATAAGAATATGCGCTCGACATAAGAATCATTGGGAGAAGAATCGAAATAACATGTAATTAAGGGAAGGATAAATGTACCTCTCCGAATTCACAAAATGGCTGAAGAACAGTCTTGTAGTTGGGATGGTTCCACTCCATCTGATTCCATTGTTCTTCTTCCTTTACTCTTATGGTTTCAAGAGAAGAGGGTTGACCTTGGCTATTCAAAGCAAGCTCAAAAGGCATCCTCTTTAAACCATGACACTCCTCAATATCAATAATTATAAGAGAGTGACATATCAATACTGTAGAGGTAGGGCAAATGCTCTTCAATTTTGGCAAATTCCATAAGGATAAGACTAATAATTTGGGAAGAGTAATACTTGAAATTGGTCCCTGGATTTTCTTCTCTTCTTCACTTAAATCTCCAGCAATTTCCACCAATTCCTCACACTCATTAACCCATATATATTCTAAGTTCTTGAGGGATGAGCTTAAGAACCAAAGTGGGAAAACCTCTTTAATAGTAGGACAGTCAAAAATAAAAAGCCTCTTAAGACGGGAAAAGATGTCACATTGCAGTTGATCCACTCCAAGTTCGTTACTCCTAATGAAGCCTCGAAAGTTGTTCAACTCCATGAGAGTTAGATGTTCTAAAATTTGGATAGAAAGCGAGGAAGAGAAAGAGGAAGAGGAAGAAAGTATATGCTCCATCCTATCACAGTTCATGATCAAACAGTTCTTTAGTCCGGTTACATGGTTCGAGATGCACTCAGATAAGCTCATCATATGTTCATCACCATGAATTACCAGAAATTGCACATCCGTTGGAACTTTCAGAGAGTCATATTGATTTAAAGAGCAATCAAATAACACTACATTTTTTCTCCATCTAATATGCTTCTCTCTGACAAAACTTAATGGATCCACTCGATCAGAAACAAAAAGAAAGTAACTAGTGAGTCTTTTCTCAAGGTCATCCATGTGCTTAGAAAATTTATTTAAGCTCCGGATACCTATCAAGGCCCCTTCAAATGTCTCCAACTTTTGCAGGCTCAACAAGTCCTCGATCGGAACAAAACATGTAGATAAAAATTCGAGTTTGTGGAGTTTAGATATAGTTCCCTTAGGAATCTTGCTTAATCTTGTTTCACTAAGATCGAGAAACCTCAAACTAGTCAACTTTTTCAAACCTTTTGGAACTTCATCGATTAAGGTTCGATGAAGATCGAGTTTCCTTAAACCCTTGATTCTTTTCAGGGAGGGCACATAACATAATTTTCTACAACCATTTAGTGATAGAGCCACAAGATTCGTTAGAGAAGATACTGAATTAGGCAAGGATTGAATATCTGTATTAGATAAATTAAGAACCTTAAGCCCAATGAAAAGCTTAAAGAAAGAACCTGGAACATTGGTAAGTGGTCTGTTGTTTTGGAGCGTCAATGTTGAAAGGTTAGGACAATTTGGTGAAACTCCTCGTCGGATTTCTGAAATGTCATTGCTCATTAGAGACACTTTGACCAAACCCTTTACCCATTTTTCTTTTTCTGGTATTTCCTTCAATTGCAAACCCGCTTCAACCATGAATAGTCGATGAGGATTTATATTAGTAATTTGAACTGCCATATCTCTAATCAAATCATGCATCTTTACACATTTATCAGTTGCACTTTGTAACAAACAAACATTTTGAAGGGTCCTTATCATGGAATGACCCTCATCTAGTTGAGATTGTCTTGCCTTCACGCCTTCTATTATCCCATCATCGATCAAGAACTCGACCAATTCTTCTTTATCAATCATATGATTTTTAGGATATAATGAACAAAATAAAACCATTTCCTTAAGTTTATCATTTTTCAACCTTTCGTAACTAAATCTCAATCTTTCAATTACAACCCCATACTCATTATTGGGCTCCTTAAACATTCCCTTCAACGAGTGAAGTGCAAGCCTCCACTCAAAACCTTCTTTTTTGCCTGCCATTGCACTTGCCACGACTTTTATTGCAAGAGGTAGACAAGCACACTCTTTTACAACAGCTTCTATTTCCCCTTTTAATATTTGAATATTTGCAACATCTGCTCCAACGTGCTTAGCAAATAACTCACACGCCTCAAATTCTGAAAGATGAGGCATCTGAATTTTTTGATCACATTTCATAAAGTTACAAACATCAAGTGACCGTGTTGTCAAAACCATCTTGCATCCGTTTTCCAAAGAAGGCTCAGGGGTTCCTACGTCATCAAGATCAAATCCTTTCCATACATTATCAAGGATCAGTACATACCTCCCCTCACTTTGCAAGGCAGAAGACAAATTCGCTGCTCGCATGATGACATCATCATCCCTCAATAGTTGTAGACTCAGTTGACGAGCAACGTCATCTTGTAATTTCATAATTTCAGATGACGTTGGTACCGACACCCAAATGACTCTATCAAATTTGTCATTATGTTCTTTTACAAGCTGATTATTGACGATATTCATGACAGTTGTTTTGCCAACACCGCCCATACCATATACCCCAATCCTACGAACTTCATCATTAGCCACTAAATCTTCCATTATTTCCCTCACCATTTCCAAGGCTGTAGTTTCTGCCAATTGCTTGGGGATTTGAAACACGAAACCTCTGTTTGCCAGAATCATTTCTAAGGACTGACCTTCCTCCGAAAGTCGTTGGACTTCTTTTGTCAAAGTCTCCACATCTCTCTTCAGCTTAGCAAGTGCGTCTAGATTGAGCTGTCCCGATGATCGCTCTAAGCTGTGTACTGAATCATTGACTTCATCATGATTAGTGCAGTTTTGAAGCTTCCGCACAATTTGAATCGCTTTATCAATGCCTCCCATTTCTATGTATACATAAACAAAGATAATAATCAGAACTTCTCTAATAAGAGGAAAATGCTTATTTATTTGCAATCTTATTCGAAGAGGTACTTTGATTAAGAAGAATCTAAAACAACACTATAGATCTGGGGAGAGATTTGGAACTAAACTGGGCAAAAATTGAACATACCTCCAGCCATGTTCGTACAAGGAATTCGTAGAACTTCTGAGCTCGCCAAACAATAAATGAGACAGGAGTTAGAGCTGAGAAGAAATCAACCGGAAGAATTGATTGGTTGATTAGTCAGCGGAGGAATGGGAAGAATCAAACAATAATACGACGGCGTTAGAGATATTAGAAAGAGGCCCCACAAAAATATGGCACTGGTCGCAGTGAAACAGCGTTAGAAGTTGGACCGGCTATACGCTACTAACAAATTTATTTAAAAAATTCAATAAGCTTTTTTATTTATTTTTTAAAATTTTTCATATTATTTTCTAGTAGATATAATAATGTAAATATTTATAATTAAAAAAAAATTCTTTAAATAATTTAAAATTATTTTATAATTAGAATAAAAAAATTGAATATGAAACCAATAAAATTTGATATTATAAAACGAACGAGTGAGCGAAACTTTATCCCTAATTAATACCCAAAACTTCAAACTTACTAAAATTAATATTAAAAAAAGTGACAATAAAAAATAATAACTATAGATATTTATCATAATAAATTAATAACATAATAAACTTAACCTAAATTCTTCTTCAATTTAATTTTGAATTTTTAAAAATTTGATTTACTTTTCATAAATTTAGCGAGTTAAATTGCGAGTTTAAGGGAAAAGTATTGGTTTTTGGGTTTATACTAAAAATAACTTACGTTTTGGGAGTTGTCAGGTATTATTAAAAATTTTGGGGTTCTAATTAGTATATATTTATTCTTTTGGGGGCTCAAGATTTTTAGCTACACAAAGCATGGTTTATATGTAGAAACTGTTCTGGTTGACGTACTTCACTACTTTATAATATATATGCAATTGCAATAGCTTCAAGCTCGTTCGTTTTGAGGATGTTGAGTTCATTTACATTGTTCTTGAAAACAATGTATCATGTCTTGAAAACAATAATGTATCTTGAAAACAAGACTTGAAAATCCAGCATGGTTACTGCCTTGAGGCTGCCATAAACTCAAGAAATTGTATCATGTCAAAGTACGTACTATGTACTATCTCTGCAAACCAATTAAGCTATGGCTATGGCTTCCTTCCTCCATAATTAAGCTGTTCAGTATAATAGATGCCAACTTGGGGGGTTGATTATATTTCTTAAAAGCCATGATCTTTCTATATAGTGGGCCTTTTTCTGTACAATTTAAGTTGAGGCAAAACTGGAAAGAACACGACCGATAGGGATTGAAGTATATTGGTAATCACATAGTCGGATTTTTACAAATATCGAACCAAAATTCAACTTGTAATGACCAATTAATGATCGGAAGAGATGAAGCAGAAAATGGTATAAACACTTATAACTCTTCTCAACGACAAGTGAAAAGGAAACTGAATGCTAAAGAGTAGACAACATTTGGAGTCACCAATTTACGAAACCTTGTATTCGTCGAAGGAGCGTCTTTGTCCTTCTATTTAATTTCTCAAACCTTGTGTCTGCTGTAAGAGCTTCTTTATCAATCCCGGTTTTTTTATCACTCTCTGTTTCTTGATAACTCTAGGAGAAGATTAACAACATATATAAGTATATGCCCTTGAGATAAGAAAGAAAAGCTCTCATTTGATCATTTGGATGAGCCAGCAATACTAATGCAGGTATGATAGATAATCATCATTCAGATTCGAAATTGATATGATTCAGGTGACATGAGTTTACTCGGAGAAGCAGTTAAGTTATATATGAAGAGGACAAAATCACAAGTAGAGACATGTCTTTACGTACCTTTCTGAAGTTACAAAATGGTTGAAGAAGAATCTTGGGATGGTTCCACTCCATCTGATTCCATTTTTCTTCCTCTATTTTGATGGTTTCAAGAGAAGCGGGTTGACCTTGGCTATTCAATGCAAGTTCAATAGGCATCCTCTTTAAACCATGACACTCCTCAATATCAATAAGTATAAGAGAGTTGCATATCAATACTGTAGAGGTAGGGCAAACGCTCCTCAATTTTGGCAACTTCCGTAAGTATAGGACTAATAATTTGGGAAGAGTAATACTTGAAATTGGTCCCTGCATTTTCTTCTCTTCTTCACTTAAATCTCCAGCAATTTCCACCAATTCCTCACACTCGCCAACCACTATAGATACTAAGTTCTTGAGGTATGAGCTTAACAACCAAAGCGGGAAAACCTCTTTAATACTAGGACACCCCCAAATCAGAAGGTACTCAAGATGGGAAAAGATGTCACCTTGCAGTTGATTCACTCCAAGTTCTTTGCTCCTAATCAAGCCTCGAAAGTTCTTCAACCCCCCTAGACTTAGTCTCTCTAAAGTTGGAATAGAAAGCGAGGAAGAGGAAGAAAGTATATACTCTATCCTATCACAGCCCAAGATATAACATTCCTGTAATACAGTTACAAGGTCCGACGAAATACACTCGGATAAGCTAGTTATATGTTTCTCACAAACAATGTCCAGCTTCTCCACATCCCTTGGAACTTTTGGAAAGACATGTTGGCTTGTGGCGCAATCAAATAACACCACATGTTTTCTCCCTGGAGAGTTCTGCTTCGTAACAGTGATAGGACAATAATGATCCATTGGATCATCAGTAACATAAAGAAAGTAACTAGAGATTCTTTTCTCAAGGTCATCCATGTGCTTAGAAAATTTACTTAAACTCTGGATACCTACCAAGGCCCCTTCGAATGTCTCCAACTTTTGCAGGCTTAGTAACTCCTCGACCGGAACGATCCATGTAGATAAAAATTCGAGTTTGTGGAGTTCAGATAAAGTTCCTTTAGGAATCTCGTATAGTCTTGTTTCACTAAGATCGAGAAACCTCAAGCTAGTCAACTCTTTCAAATCTTTTGGAACTTTATCAATTAAGGTTCCATGAAGATCGAGTTTCCTTAACCCCTTGATCCTTTTCAAGGAGGGCACATAACATAATTTTCTACAACCGTTTAGTGATAGAGCCACAAGATTTGTTAGCGAAGATACTGAATTAGGCAAGGATTGAATATCTGTATTAGATAAATTAAGAACCTTAAGCCCAATGAAAAGCTTAAAGAAAGAACCTGGAACATCGGTAAGTGATCTGTTGTTTTGGAGCGTCAATGTTGAAAGGTTAGGACAATTTGGTGAAACTCCTCGTCGGATTTCTGAAATGTTATTGCTCATTAGAGACACTTTGACTAAATCCTTTACCCATTTTTCTTTTTCCGGTATTTCCTTCAATTGCAAACCCGCTTCAACCATGAATAGTCGATGAGGACTTATATTAGTAATTTGAAGTGCCATATCTCTAATCAAATCATGCATCTTTACACATTTATCAGTTACACTTTGTAACAAACAAACATTTTGAAGAGTCCTTATCATGGAATGACCCTCATCTAGTTGAGATTGTCTTGCCTTCATGCCTTCGATTATCCCATCGTCGATCAAGAACTCTACCAATTCTTCTTTATCAATCATATGATTTTCAGGATATAATGTACAAAATAAAACCATTTCCTTAAGTTTATCATTTTTCAACCTTTCGTAACTAAATCTCAATCTTTCAATTACAACCCCGTACTCATTATTCGGATCCTTAAACATTCCCTTCAACGAGTCAAGTGCAAGCCTCCACTCATAATCTTCTTTTTTTCCTGCCATTGCACATGCCACGACTTTGATTGCAAGAGGTAGACAAGCACACTCTTTTACAACAGCTTCCATAACCCCTTTTAAATTTTCAATATTCGCAATATCTGCACCAACATGCTTTGCAAACAACTCCCACGCCTCCACTTCTGAAAGATGAGGAATCTGAATTTTTCGATCACATTTCATAAAGTTACAAGCTTCAAGTGACCGTGCTGTCAAAACCATCTTGCATCCGTTTTCCAAAGAAGGCTCAGGGATTCCTACGTCATCAAGATCAAATCCTTTCCATACATTATCAAGGATCAGTACATACCTCCCCTCACTTTGCAAGGCAGAAGACAAATTTGATGCTCGCATGACGACATCATCATCTCTTGATAGAGTTAGATTCAGTTGACGAGCAATGTCATCTTGTAATTTTATAATTTCAGATGACGTTGGTACAGACACCCAAATAACTCTATCGAAATTGTCCTTCTGTTCTTGTACAAGCTGATTATTGACAATATTCCCGACAGTTGTTTTACCAATACCGCCCATTCCATATACTCCAATCCTCCAAACTTCATCATTAGCCACCAAATCTTCCATTATTTTCCTCACCATTTTCAAGGCTGTAGTTTCTGCCAATTGTTTGGGGATTTGAAACACAATACCTCTGTCTGCAAGAATCATTTCTAATGACTGACCTTCCTTTGAAAGTTGTTCGACTTCGTTTGTCAAAGTCTTCACATATCTCTTCAACTTAGCAAGTGCATCTAGATTGAGCCCCCCTGGCGATCGATCTAATTCGCGGACCGATTCATTGACTTCATCATGATTAGTGCAGTTTTGAAGCTTCCGAACGATTTGAATCGCTTCATCAAGGCCTACCATTTCTACATATAAACAGAGATAAGATTTAGAACTTCTGTAATAAAGAGGAAAATGTTTCTATATTTGCAATTTTATTTGCTTCTAAATAGTATACATGGGTGTCTTTATTTCAAGAAAATTCGAACCAAACTGCGTAAAAAAATTGAACATACCTCGTGCCATGTTTGTTCTAAAGGGAATCCAGGAAAGCCGCGGAAATGGCTAAAGAGGAACATGAAGATGCTCTGATCTAGTACTATACTATTATTCTACTCAAAACCCTCAAAGGCCCAACTCGTTATAATGGTTCTGAGTCGACCTCGTTATAAGAGCCCAAAACTTACGGGCCCAAAATGGACCAAAAGTATGGATAACTAACTTAATCATGTCACATTATACGAGCTTGACAACATTTGATAAATTATATCAAAGAAACAGATTTGAATCCCTCACTAATGGGGGAAGTGATTGTGTGGGGGGTTTAAATGTGGACAAAATTATTGGTTTTATCTCAGCTCTAAATTCAATTCTGCTATTAGGTAGTGAATAAGATTCGATATGAATACCAATATCGATCCCTATATTAAAAGATGAAATTGAGATCGAGACTAATTTTAGAATCAGTTCCAATCCTAAATATTGATTAATAATAAAAAAAAAATTAGAATTATATTTCTTATTTGCTTTTCTTCTTCCTTCTTTTTCCCACTATTTTTCTTCTAATCTTCTCTCTTTTTCTTATTATTTTTTTATTTATTTATTTTCTTATATAACTTAAAAAAAAAAAAAAGTTTATACCGGAACTTTGTATATCAATGTACCATCCCCATATTTCCCTATACTAATGGGACTAATACTAAGCCGATATTAGTAACTTTAGTCCCATTCCAATACTAGTATCGCGATAGTCGGGATCGGTACTATCCTATCAGCTATCGCAGTTTCCAAAAAACTTTTGCCACCACCTAGTGAGCCTATCACCCTATAAACCTACTTAAAAAATTTAAAATTTAAAGTCAATTTTAAATTTTAAATATTTTTTAAGCTAAATTGAAAATTTTTTTAAAAAAATTTAGGATCATTATATGAAATTTAGGTGCTGAAATTTTGCATTTATATTTAATTTTCTTTTAATCAATATACTATTTTAGTTTAAATAATCAATTTTTTTTTTAAAATTCTGAATTTATCGCTGAGTTTAACAATTAGAAATACTATTAATTTTCAATAATTAGAAGATTAAGAATTACAATTTACTAATTTATTTTAAAGCCTAGTGTAACAAATCCCCTTCTTACGGTCCACTTATAAATTATTATTATTAATAATAATAATAATAATAATAATAATAATAATAATAATAATAATAATAATAATAATATCAGTGCACAAAAGGGCAAGTTAGTAATTCCAGCGAATCAGCGTCTCCACTCGTGGCGGGGATTATTATATTACAGCTCGGGTGTTCACATTTTTTGGACCAGTCAAACTTAGATCGCAGCCAATTTTCTTCTTCAATCCCGCTAATCTCACAGCGTTGTCAGGTTAACATCTCACCTACTGCCCTTCTACACTTTCCACGTGTCCCTAATACAAACCCTTTACTACACTGTTACGCAAATATGTCACATCCCTGTGATAGTATCATCTCGTTTATGGGCTTCCTTTATCCTCCCCCTCATCTCTCTTTCTCTCTCAAACTTTCTGTATTTCTCTCTCTTTCTCTCGCTTCGTCTGGTGAGGGACTGTGAGCATTCTAAAAGCGTGATGTCTCTTCGGAAAACATTCTTCTCGCGGAGGCATTCTTCGAAATCGTTCTGGGAATTTAAGAATCTAGAAGGAAAAGTTGGAAGCGATTTGGAAGTGACCGACGGAGGCAACGGCGAAGATTCGACCAGATCGGAAGCTCGAGATGCTGCGACTCATGGAGAGTCTTCCTGGTCGTCCATGCTGCCGGAGCTTCTCGGAGAGATCATGCAACGTGTGGAGGCTAGCGAGGATCGATGGCCTAACCGCCAAAACGTCGTTTCTTGCGCTTGCGTTTGTAAGCGATGGAGGGATGTTACAAAGGAGATCATTAGTGCTTCTCCGAAGAATGGAAACATCACATTTCCTTCGTGCCTCAAGCAGGTTTTTTTCCCTAGCTCTTGGCTATTAGGTTTCCTAATTTCTTAGCTGTTAATAGCAACATTTTGTTTGTTCATATGATTTCCAGATCTTTTATTATTTTTAAATAATTTATGGGTTTGGATTGTTTAATAATTTTTTCTTCAATGGTGACTGGTTATGCATTGAGATCCGTCATTAAAATAACTGGTTAGTGGGTTGGGGGGGGGGGGGAATAAAGAATTATTATCAATTTGGGGCTTCGTAGTCATGATTGTTGTGGATTTTTTGTTGGATCTCTGTTTATGTCTTTCAATCGTCCACTTAAGATTGTCTCTATTGGTTTCTAAAACACTGGAATTGTATCAGAACTTGTTATGCTAATTGCTATAAAGTCTAATGTTTGGGGGATTACAGAGGGTTGGGGTTTAAACTCAGTCCCAAGCCTGAGATGATGTATCGGTTTTTAACCTCATTTTTCTATTATAAAGACAATGCTGAATATCTGTCAGATTGGAGAATTGCTGAATTGGAGTCTGGCTGTGCGGCGCTTAGGGAGATCTATCATCTGTGAAAGATAATGTTCAAAATCTGGAAATTGAGTGTTGCCAAGTTTTAAGGAGATAAACTGTGTTTTCATAAAGTATACAAAAAAGCATGGTGAAATATGAAAGTGGAGATTGTGAAACTTATAAATTCAGTTGGTGATTTAGAATTCATACTTTAATTACTGATTTTTCATTTTTCTTCTCTCACTTTCATAAAAAAAATGTAACTTAAGTAACAGAAATTTGAAGGGCTTTTGGTAAGTTATGAGCAAGGAGGTTACATTTAGATATAGAATGAAGTTGCTTTGTAAAATGTTTATTCTTTATTGTTCCATCTTATCTTGTGTCCCAATTTGGAAACTGACTGAATATTTGATGCGATACAGCCTGGGCCACCCGACCTTCCACATTACTGTCTTATAAAAAGGAACAAGAAGACCTCGACCTTGTACCTGTATCTCTCCCTTTCTCCATGTGAGTATATATACTTGTATTATATCAACATGCAGACACATAGTTCCTACCTCCTGAATTCAAGTTTTTTCATTTCTTCTTAAGCTTTCAAAATTTTATTCCGACATCTAGATTGTTATTTAAGCCATTCAGAAGTTTAGTTTTTGAAGAAAGAAATTCAAAGTAAACTGAGTTTGACATGTAGATTTGAAAGCAAACTGCAGTTGACTTATAGACTTGCATGTTTTCAAACATGGCTGCGGAGTTTACTTGACTCTAGATGTTTTCATTCGTTGCCAGGGTAGTCTGAGATTTGACCAATATCTAAAGATTATAAATTAAGCATGTCTAATCTTATCATGTTTTCTGAATCTTATAACATAGTGAATAACTCCACCTCTGAGTTGGAGCTGCCTTCTGTCTTGTTTATCTACGATGTAACAACATATAAAACTTGAAAAGAAAATATTTTTGTCAAGTGAATGACTGTTTACTTTAACAATTCAAATCCTTAGAACCAAGAAGAACCTTATCTCGTGCTTTACAAAGTTGTGTGAGTGATTCCTACCTGCTATTAATACCCATTCTGAACTAAGACTCTATAGATGCTTTTTATTTGGGTAGTGCTTTTTTATTTTTGGCCAAAATTTGGGTACTGCTTTAATTGTCACAATTTATGAGTAACTTTAGAAGGAATAGCAGTTTCCTAAGCGCATCTAAATAGAATCTTACAAGCTATTTGCTAAATTTGGTATTTTGAGAGTCCTAAGTTGGATTTCTTTCTTCTGATGTTATCAGTCCTTTTCTCTCTTTTGCAGCGTTCACAGACAAAGGAAAATTTCTCTTAGCAGCCCGGAGATACAGGCATGGGGCTCACTGTGAGTATATAATATCACTTGATGCTGATGACTTCTCTCAAGGAAGCAATGCTTATGTGGGAAAGCTAAGGTAAAAACCCAAACCTATGTTTCACCACATCACTCGGGTACAGTAGAACCTCGACCTCGATAAATCAATAACTTTGATTAAATAATATTGTTTTTTATCTCAACTTGAGGATAATATGCTAAATTTACTCGATAATTTAATATTATCGCTAAGTTAATAGACTTTTTTGTTTATCCCAACAATATTAATTTATCAAGGTTTTACAGTATTTCTAATTATTTGAAACTTTCATTGTCGCTACATTATTTTTCTGCTTGTACCCGGATTTGAGTTCACCTTTATTACTTATTTTGTTATAGACACATCACATGACTAGTAAAAGATGTGATAAAACTTATTTGTTCTTACTGAGTATAAAAATTTTTGCAGCTTGGATTTCCTTGGTACAAATTTTACAATATATGACAGCCAGCCACCTTACAGTGGCGCAAAACCGTCTAGCAGTAGATCAACCCGCCGTTTTGCAAGCAAACAAATAAGCCCTCAAGTACCGTCTGGAAACTTTGAGGTCGGACAAGTTTCTTACAAGTTCAACTTCCTAAAATCAAGAGGTCCAAGGAGAATGGTCTGCTCTCTCAAGTGCCCTTGGGCTGGAGACACTCTTACTACCACTACTACTTCGGATAACTCTTTTGAGGACAACCTTAACAAGACCAAAAAATCGGAATATCCCGATTCCAACTTTACTGTCTTGAGGAACAAAGCACCAAGGTGGCACGAAAATCTTCAGTGCTGGTGTTTGAATTTTCACGGTAGGGTAACTGTAGCATCGGTGAAGAATTTTCAACTAGTGGCTACTCTGGATCAAAGCCAGCCTGGCGGCAAGGGAGATGAGGAAACTGTTCTCCTCCAGTTCGGCAAGGTTGCAGATAATATCTTTACGATGGATTATAGACAACCCTTATCGGCTTTTCAGGCTTTTGCCATTTGCCTCACGAGCTTTGGCACGAAACTAGCTTGTGAGTAGTACAAGTTGTAGTGCTAGTTCTAGTAGTGTTATAGTTCAGTGTTATACTGGCTTGTGGAAGCTTTTATCATGTACAAGGTGTTGTGTGATTATTTAAAAAAAAAAAAAAAAGAGCATGATCTAAGTTGAAGGTTCAAAATGGATGGGGTTGGAGAGCGAGAATTTCTTGTGTGAGAATTTCATGCATTATTTTGGGTAATTTGATAAATAGAATCCTATTATTTGATAGAATTAGGGATAAATGATATGATTTTATTTGTCGAACTATTGAAATTTTGCACGCAAGAATTTCTCTGTAATATTTTGTTCTTGTACATGTGTTTATGTAATGATTAGTATCATAATGGGCTGTCTGGATGGACGCTTGAGGTAATGGGTTTAGTTCTAGAGTTTCTCCCAAGTACTTTCTTTTACTTTCTTTTACTTTTATTTTTAAAAGAAATTCTAAATAATACTCTTATTTTTACTTTGATGAGTGGTCAGGTTAAAGGTTATGAAATGATCCTTCAAAAAAAAAAAAAGGTTTATTATAATTTTAGATGTTTATTATAATTCCATAAATTTTAAGTATTTATTATAATTTAAATTTAGTTTTAAAATATTCATTATAATTATAATATATTTTGATATTTATTATAATTTATATAATTTTTTTGAGAATTAATCCTAATTTTTGAATATATAAATTATGTGCTTTTACTTTTATTGAGATTCTTATGAATGTTTTTTCTAATTCAATTTATTAATATATATACTATTTTTCTTATTGAAATTCTTATGATCTGTTTGGTAATATATTTTAATTTTTTGAATTAATAGTGAATAATTTTTTATATAATTTTTATTTCCTAATAATATGTATTTTCACTTAAATATATTTATTTATAATTATTTTTCCATTTTATTACATTTTGTAATTCATTTGACAAGTAATTTTAAATTTAAAAATATAGAAATATATATAGAAGTGTGGCCAAACTTGTCTAAAAAATCAATTTATATTTTAATACTATATATAGGAAATTTACTTTTTAAATAAAATAAATAAATTTATATTCGATGAAAGATATATTTATCTTTTTTAACATAAAAAAATGAATATTAATATTGAAATATTATATAAAAATATATATATTTATATGTTTATTTTTATAAAGTAGTGAGTGCACCAATAATTTTATGAACCGCTGAGGATTCACTTATATTTATTAAAAAATTCAATTGGCCCCACCTATATTTTATTTAATTATTTTTTCCCCCCTGTTCATATCATAGAAATATATTAATAAGGTTTTCTTATGCCTCCCCTTTTGGACAAAAGGATTTTCAAAGAAAACGAAAAAAAATTGAACCTATTTTGACATTTGGGTATAATTAGGGCTTCCTTTAGGTGGTGGCTTACCTTCAGACGACGGACGTGTTTATTGCCTCTAACCGGCGGCGGCGGCCACCACTCTCATCCTCTCAGGTGACATTTCAATCTAATTCTATCGCTGCCTCCTTTTCCAGCTTCTGTTTGATGAGAACTTTTTTTTTTTTTTTTTTCTTATTTCTGCATCGGAGGCTAACTGAAATAGAATTGACGACAGAATTCTTAATACCATGCTGAGAATAATACTTATTTGATTTGGTGACAAAAAGATAGAACTTTGATTCCGTTTTTTGGTTTTTTGTGTTGCTCTGCTGAATTTTTGACTACCTGCATATAATATTTGCTACGGCTATAATAGAATCGGGTTCATTTCTGTGCATGTAATTTGGTTCAGCAGCGTGAAAATGGAAGGAAAAGGGAAATCGAAGATGAACATAGCTATAATTCATCCGGATCTTGGAATAGGTGATTGCTTATGCTTATATTCCGCTTTTGTCTTTTGACTTTAAACTTAGTGACCTCAAGTATTTGAAAGCATGGTGGTTTTTAGCTTTTTCTTAGAGATGTTTTTGAATCTACGTTCTTATCATGGTGCTTTATGCGCACATTCCCCAGGTGGAGCTGAAAGATTGATTGTAGATGCAGCCGTTGAACTTGCTTCCCATGGCCACAATGTTCATATCTTTACATCACACCATGATAGAAATCGATGTTTCGAGGAGACTCTTCGTGGTATGCTTCTTTCATCCCTTCATATCATGGTTTAGCTTTAGAAAAGAAAAGAAAAGAAAAGAAAAGAAAAGAAAAGAAAAGAAAAGGAAAGGAAGGGAAAGGAAAAATGAAAGGGAGGTGAAATTTGTGATTTAGAAATCAGTAACACTTGAAGTTGGTTTAGAAGTTTAAATGTACTATAGTTTTTCCATTTTTGCTCTTAAATTGCATCTCATGTTATATTTTTTGGTTATGGTATTCCAGGTAACTTTTCAGTTACTGTTTATGGTGATTTTCTACCGCGGCATATCTTTTACCGTCTACATGCAGTATGTGCATACCTACGGTGCATTTTTGTAGCTCTTTGCATGCTTCTTCTATGGCCATCATTCGATGTCATTCTAGCTGATCAGGTCTCTATTGTTGTTCCGCTACTGAAACTTAAAAAGTCATCAAAGGTACTTTGTTCACGACCCTATAGTTATTTATTTATTTATTATTATTATTATTTCCTTTTCACTATTAGTTGGTGATTTTCTGTTGTTTCTCTTTAGGTCGTATTCTATTGTCATTTTCCGGATCTGTTACTGGCTCAACACACGACCATTTTGAGAAGAATCTATAGGAAGCCCATAGACTTATTAGAAGAATTGACAACTGGTTTGATCATTCATCTTGTGCCCTTCATTTAAATGATGTGGAATTTGATATTGATCCTGATCCTGATTAAGAGCTCTGTGCCTTTTGTTGAATATGCAGGGATGGCAGATTTGATACTTGTGAATAGCAAATTTACGGCATCTACTTTTGCGAATACATTCAAATCACTTGATGCAAGAAGGATTCAACCAGCTGTTCTTTACCCAGCAGTCAATGTCGATCAATTTGATGCACCCCAATCTTCTAAGTAACGAACATGTTTGTATATCTCTCGTGCCTTCAGTTATAGGCACTTTCAAATGCACATTAAATATTGCTTTCATTACATATACTGATTGTAAGGTGTTCAGGGCCTTATCTCTTCTTGTTAATATCTTTTTAATAGGTTGAATTTTCTCTCTATAAATCGCTTCGAAAGGAAGAAGAACATTGCTTTAGCAATTTCAGCCTTTGCTAAGCTTCGAACTATAGGAGGTGTTCTTAAAAATAGTGCTGATGTTTCATTGACCATCGCAGGCAAGTCTACTTTTACTTAAGGCTCTATTTGGGTAAGCAGTTTAAACTAGAATTTGTTTAAAAGGGAATCTAGACAGATTCTATATGGCCTGTAAGTGTTTTTTCATTAGATTTTGTGAGCCCGTAATTAGAATGTGGACCCAAACCAGAGTTTTAATCGCAATTTGGCATTTAATACTGTTCCGAATTATGCCTAAGATTCTTATCCTTATGACTTGTGTAGTCGATGGCATCTGATTTCCTTTCTAGTACCATTTTGCCCTTGTTATGCCTCAGTTTTCTCTGGTGTATCTTTCAATTAGTTAGGTTGAATGCTAGCTGAATCATAGTTTCCAAAATTGATTCTTCCCCCTCTAAGATCTAGTTTTCATCATTTTCTGAAGAAAACTTTTACTTATTACATTTGTCTCAGGTGGGTTTGACAAACGATTGAGGGAAAATGTCGAGTACTTGGAGGAGCTTAAGGCTCTAGCGGAAAAGGAAGGAGTGTCTCATCAAATTACTTTCATAACTTCATGTTCAACATTTGAAAGAAACACTCTTCTCTCTGAATGTCTATGTGTCATTTATACACCAACGGTCAGTCCAAAATCTTGTTGAACATTACAAGAAGAAAAAAAAATGCCTTGGAGGTGAGTCTTACAATCTCTTTAAACTACAGGATGAACACTTTGGCATTGTTCCTCTGGAGGCAATGGCAGCTCACAAACCTGTAATAGCTTGCAACAGTGGGGGCCCAGTCGAGACGATTAAGAATGGAGTGACTGGATTTCTCTGTGATCCTAAACCAGAGGAGTTTTCTTTGGCCATGGCTAAACTTGTTCAAGAACCTGAGATGGCAGCAAGAATGGGGATGGAAGCTAGGAAGCATGTGAGCGAGTCATTCTCTACAAAGATATTTGGTCAGCGTTTGAATAGGTATCTTCTTGATATTGCTCAAACTAAGAGGGACTAAAAAAATTCTCTAATCAAATCAAATACAAGGAAATATGATATTTAGTGGCCTTCCATGATATTTAAGACTTCAAATTGTCAAGTGAAGGGGGAATTAATTGTTTTGACTGTTTGTAAGCTTCTAGTGGGTTTTGAGTTTGGCAATGTAAATTGGGACGGGTAAGAAATCGTGTCATTTGGCAGAGATGGGTAAGAAACCATAGCTATTTCTGTGGTCACTGCATTTCGTGTCATTTGTCTGTAGTCTAACGGAATGAAATCGTGTCATCCGACGGATACTGAAACTGTGGTAAGAATTTCTCAAGTAAATTACACCCATATGACGAAATCGGTTACTTTTATACTAATAATACCCACTTCACTTGGATTTCTTACCTACGTAAGTTCTGGTGAGCCCTGTTCAATTTTCACACTCTTACCTCAAAATGCCTGTTCTTGTTAAATGTTACTTGGCTCAGAAATTGTAATTTAGATCCATAGAATGGTTACAGATATATTTCTACATGGGTACTTTCTTTTTTCTATCAGTCTGTCATTTGCGATTAATATCCAAATTTGAGTTAAATTTTTTTTACTAAAATATACATCATCGAAAATTTCATAAATAGACTCGGTAAATAATAGATCAATCAATCATAATTATCTGTAAGATTTAATATAATTGATGATATAATATATGAAGCTGATAGTTATAGCCGTGATTGATCAATTTTATATCATTCCTAAATTATCTCAAGAAATTTTATCCTTACTATGATCCTAGAAAGGTAAAAGAAAAATTTGAATAGTTGTTTGGAATCGAGAAAAATGTCATTTATATATTAATACCAACCGCTTATTGATTATACATACAGAAATTAAGGGCTTGGTTCGTGTATTAAAATGCTTTTTGAAATGTATATTAAAACACAAGGCATAATTTGATGTACAAAATAGTACTATTTCACCATTTTCTTTTAATTACAAAAAATACCTCTAAACTTCCTCAATTTACCATTTTCATTCTTCTAAGAAAAAGCCATGGCTGGAGCTTTCTAGCTTCATAGATCTGGAGCATGAAGCTCCATGGCATGAGGTTTTTTTGTTTTTTTTAAGGAATAAAAATAGTATTTTCGTATTGTTTAGAGGTGTTTTTATAATTTTTAAAAGATAATAAAAGATTTAAATTTTAAATAAAAAAAAAACATATTTTAAAACACACATGTTTAGAGGTGTTTTCGTATTAGTTATGTTTTGAACATAGTGCTCTCCTCAGCCAAACAAATCTATCCATTTTCAAGAGATAAGGTTTTAGTGATCAGTCAAGAAAGTATATATGTATGAACAAACCAGAAATTCATCTTGACCAGACGACGACGACGACGATGATGATGATGATGATGATGATGATGATGACGATGAATGATTATCTCCAATAACCTTAAAAGCAATTAGAATCTTTTCTACTGTTTTCAAAAAGGTTGAATGATTGAGTATATTTAGTTTTTAATTCAGTTTATGAGCAAACTCGATTCATCATCTCTACATGTTTGAATAACTACACTTACTCCACTTCCGTTTGAGAGATTATAAACACATTTTACATTTCAAAACATATTTTCACATTTTAAAATTTTAAAATATTTATTACAATATTATTATTAATAAGAAAATAAAAACATAAAAATAATTATCAAATTGGTATATACTTAATATTATCAAATTATCAAAAATTATATGAGAAATTATTTCTTAATATTATTTATTATTTATTATTTATTATTTATTTTTTTATATTCTAAAAACTGAAATATATTACTAAGTGAATGCTGACCTGGCACTCCCAACTTGCAGGCATATGAGCAAATTTGATCTCTTTTTTTTTTTTGACCTAATGGGTAAAGTTGATCCCTCTAATTTAACAGACATATTTCGTAAATTAATGGATTATGAACTTAAAAACTATTATGCATTGACTTTTGGGTGTTTCTTACTGATAATTTTTCAAATATTAGTATCCGTACACAATTTAAACTATAAACAAAATCATTCATCAACTCCTAAATCCTTTTAAGGGAAACTGAAAAAAAGATTGTAGTTATGAATTTATTATATGCTTTTTATATGAATATTGGTTATATATTTTGACTCCTGCCAATTTCTTTTCTATCTAATTATTATTTACATATAAATTGGAAGTATATAATCAAATATATTTTCAATCTCAAATTAATAAAAAGATATTTTATATTGTATTATATTAATATTGGATAAATATAATAAAAATTATTATATAATATCTTATTAATTTAGATTTTTAAAATAAATAATAATTTAATATAATATCAAAATAAATATCTCAAATTCAAATCATATTTTTTAGATATTTTTTAGATTTTTATTTATTTATTTTTATGCATAATGCTCAAAAGTGTCCGGATCTAATTTGGTAAGGCAAAGATATATATGACAACTTTGAATGAGTTGTGCTGACTATTCATCTTCTTCAGAAGCCAAAACTCTTGTCACTAAATCGGCAGAAGGGACAAATTACAAGTACTGTGACAAAGCAACCGCAAATAAGTCTTGACAAACCAGTGTTGGTTTTTTTTTTTCTTCCTATAATTAGCGTTACTATGGAATTATAATTCTACTTCTTTACTCTTCTCTTTATCCTATAAATTGATGATAGCTTGTTTTTGTGCATTTTAGTGCAAAATCCAATCCAATTGTAACTCATGAGTATGGCCTCTAATGAAGAGGAAGAAGTAGTAGAAATAGGTGAGAAGGTTAAAAGCATTGCAATAGTGGCAGATAAGTACCGTTCAATCTTGCAAGAAGAAGTAGATAATACCCAATGGAGAAATGGAAGCCCTCCCATCTTTGATGCTGTTAATAAGCTCTTCGAAGAGGGTCGAACGAAGGTCCGATCGATCAACTCTCCGATCCTAATTTATTTTTTTCAAGTGAAAGTTTTTCTATATATATATATATATATATATCTAAGATTCTAAGTATATTTGATTTGATTTATTTATATTCTATTACATTTATATTTCGCCGTGATACCGTAGCTTATATTTTGTAGCTACTTCGCCCTTGATGTAAATTCGTCCTACTAGCTACTGCTTCTACTTCTAGTTCTAGTGCTTCTACCTGCTAGTGCTTCTGCTTCTACTTCTTATCACTACAAGATGATTTATTCCACGTGTTGTTTCACGAATTTATATTAGTATATTGCTGATCCATGCATACTAAGCTTTTAGATTTCTCATCCACACGTTACTTAAAAAAAAGATGTTTGGTTTTATAGGAATGGCCGAAAGGGTCACTAGAAGAAGCAGTTCAAAACGCTGTGAAGACATGGGAAATGGAGCTCTCTTACAAGACCCGTTTACAAGATTTCAAGACCATTAATCTTCAAAAATTCAAACTAAGTGTCAATGGTATTTCAATTAGTTTCCCTTAACAAAATACAAAACCCAACATTTAGTATTCAATTTCGATTTATGAGTAAATATATATATATATACATATTACTTATTGTAGGAAGGGAGGGGTTATCAGGAGAAGAGACCTTGAGGCTAGGAAGCTACAATGCTCTGCTGAAGAACTCATTGCCTGAAGAATTCAAGTACTACAAAGCAGAAGAAGAGAGCTTTGAATCTTCACATGATCAATTCAGAAGGGCTCTTCCACGTGGATTTGCATTTGAAGTGACAGATGTTTATAGTGGGCCCCCTTTGATCGCTTACAAGTTTAGGCATTGGGGCTACTTTGAAGGTCCTTTTAAAGGACATGCTCCCACCGGTAATATGGTTGAGTTCTATGGGATTGGAGTTATGAAGGTATCATCTAACTTCCATTTCTCTATTTATCCATATGATAAAATAAATGGTAATTATATTATAAATTTTCAAAATTTTAATTCAAAATCAACAGTCTAGCAAAAAAAATTAAAAATTAGGAACCAATATAATATGAACCGAGAAATTTATTTTTTTATATATTAAATTCTTAAAATTCACATACCCGACATATGATGATGAGTATCCTCGTGTAAGATACTATTTTAAGCTTACATATAAGTGTGGTGGAAGCACGTGTAATGATTTGTCCATATTATGTGTGGACTTTACTTTAATTCTATAAAATTTAAATTTTTAACTTAAAATTAATTAATTAATTATAAATAAAATAAATCATTTTTTTTTAATTATATACTAAATTCTTAAAACTTACCTTACAATATATATGGGACTATTCTCAACAAATATATACGTAGATATATATATGCATATGATGTGGGTCCTATTGAATTTCATTTGCTAACATTTCCTTTATGTTTTACATCATAATTCATGCATAATAATGCAACTTTGGACTAATAAAACATGATTTAGAAATACTATCTTGAAATGACAGTTTTACTAGATCATTTGTAAGTCTATTTGAATGAAAAGAGTTAAAAAGAAGATTTCAGTAAACTAAAATCCTAACTTGATTTTATGGGTCTTTTTATTTTTGTTAAAAATGAGAATAAAATTGTATTTTAGTACCCCCAAAAAGACTTCAAAAAATAATTCTTGCCAAAATTTTATTTCATGATTTTTTTAAGAAAAGAAAAAGCTAAAAAGGAGTACTCGTGTTTGTGGTATTAGGTTGATGAAGATATGAAAGCAGAGAATGTTGAAATTTACTATGATCCGGCTGAGCTTTTCTCTGGCCTTCTCAAGGGAAAGCCAATCCTCGAAGCTGATACGATCACACATTCTCTAAGTAGTTGTCCCTTCAGCAATAAGTAGTACATATAGTAACTAGTCAAGTCCAGAAAAAAAAGGACAAAATAAAAGGTAGAAACCTTGTTCAACGTCTCACTATCCTAAATTTTACCATTTACCATTTACTATCATCATGTTTTATAGCAACTATCCTAAAGAGACATTTTAGGTTCTTAATGCAATGCCCAAGAGTGTCCGGATCTACTTTGAATAAGGCAACATATGACAACTAAGCTGTGGTCACTCTAGCTTCTCCTCTTCTTCAAAATCTAGAAGTCAAAAACATTTTGTCTCTAATTGGAATAAAGATACTTTTAAAAAGATGCTTTGCAATATAATACAAAACGTCCATTCAAATTAATAGCATATACTATAAGATTTAGTTAATTACACTTCTATTTTATAAAAAATATATATTTTACCTTCTTAATTTATTATATTTTAAAGTCAATAACTCTTTAAAGCTCAATTTAAATTATAAATCGAAGTCTAATTCAATATAATTACTTTTTTTTTATCATTAATTTTGTATAATTTTACAAAGAAAGTAAAATTAATAAGTGAAAAAATAATAAAAATTTATTTTATATTTTGAAATGGGTTGTAAGAAAGTTATTGATCTAATGTATATACAATAATTGAAGATAATAAAATATATATTTTTATGATATAAGAAATTAATTATCACAAATTTTAATAATTTAAGGTATAGGAAAGAATCATTCATCCAATAATTAAAAAAAAATCTAAATATTTAGGCATTTGAGCTGTATTTTTTGTCGTGGCCAAGATATGATCAAATTATTTTGGACATATAAATAAAATTTAAAAAAAAAAAACTTATTATAATTGATTTAAATATATCGTTAATGTAGTTGATTAATAAAATAAAATTTTAAAATATTTAAATATAAATATAAATTCTTAATTATATAAATATGTGATTTAACTATAGAATATATAATATAATTTAACTTATATATAAATTCAAAGAATTTCCAATAAAGTTTATACCTCAACCAAAATACTTGGATATAAAACATTTTTATTTTGATATTGACTTTACTTTAACGTATAGGGCAAGACCATCGTACTAATTTTATTGTTGGCTCAATAACATGAAGTTATTGACCCACTTATTAAAGTCAACCCACCCACTTTATTAAACACTATATAATAAAGAAGATGCAGATGATGTGTCACAATCTTCACCTATAAAAACCAATCCACCCCCTCTATCCCATTATAACTAAAAAACAGTACTAAAGTTAATTAGAACCATGGCTAGTTCTGATCATCAAGAAAACAGGCCTCATGATCAGCTTGCAGATAAGTACAGACCTTTCTTACATGAAGAACCTGACTCTGTTGAATGGAGACATGGAGCTCCTCCCACTTATGACAGTGTTAATCTCCTCTTTGAACAAGGCCGAACCAAGGTACAGACATATGTATATGTACAGACATGAGTATATATATATATATATATTATTTTTATACATGTAGGAGTGGCCTAAAGGATCTCTAGAAGAAATAGTACAGAATGCTGTGAAATCGTGGGAAATGGAACTTTCACACAAGGCTCGTATAGAGGACTTTAGGACCATCAACCCTGAAAAATTCAAGCTCATCGTTAATGGTAAGGAAAAAGAAAAAAGAGAAAAAAAAAAGAAGTTAAAATTTTAGGGTTTGTGATCTGATCCCAAAATGTTTGATATGATTTTAAGATTAATGCTCTCTAATTATATAGTATTAAGGATTATGAGATCATTTTGGCCCCTTTAATTTATATATATATTTTTTCTATTTTCGTCCATTAATTTATATTTTTTTTTCTAATTTCATCCGTTAACATTAGTTTCACTCAATTGAGTCTTTAAAAAAAAAAACTTTTCTTGAATTCTCTAAAACTTTTTTCAAATAAAATTTCACCCTTCTTCCATAGCCACCTCTTCCTATCGATTGCTGCTGCCGCCACCAACCCTTACCCCTTGCCGCCCCTCTGCTAAAATAATTACATAGTATATACATAATCTTGCATAAGATTGAATGAAAGATGATGAGCTGTAACATTTTGGGAGTGCAGGGAGAGAGGGATTGAATGGCGAAGAAACCCTGAAAATTGGCAGCTACAATGCACTGCTAAAGAGTTCACTTCCGAAACAGTTTCAATTTTACAAAGCAGATGAAGAGACCTTTGAATCCTCCCATGAAGTGTTTAGATCAACTTTCCCGAGAGGGTTCGCATGGGAAGTACTCGAGGTTTTTTCCGGCCCACCTGTTATTGCCTTCAAGTTCAGGCACTGGGGTATCTTTGAAGGCCCTTTCAAAGGTCATGCTCCGACTGGCGAACTGGTCCAGTTCTTTGGCTTGGCCACTCTCAAGGTACTTGCTTCCATTTTGGCAGGTTTATTGAATACCGATTTCAGACTAAAATCTAGTTAAGGCTCATAAAATCCAATTTTGCCCACATATAATCTTATGTAGATTTCAGGTTACTCAAATTTTCAGTTTCAAAATTTTGTACGTATTACTACTAAACTTGCTGCAAAATCCAGAGTTCTGAATGTATGCCAGTTTGAGACTAAAATCCAATTCAGGCACACAGACTCCAGTTTTGGTCCATTTACCCTTACCTTAACTATAAACACTCAAAAGTTCGGTTTCAGACTAAAACCCCATTTGCCAAAGTTCTATATATATATATATATATATGTGAATTTGAAACTAAAATCCCGCTTGGGTGCACATAATCAAACTTAGGACTTAACAAAAATCTTGACTTTCACTAACCATTCAAGACGCATAGAAACTAAAATCCAGTTCACTAAAATTCCAGTTTCAACCACATACCTCGACAGGTATTACTACTAAACTCAATGCAACAAAACTTGCAGGTCGATGAATCCTTGAAGGTGGAAGAAGCAGAGGTGTACTATGATGCAGGGGAGCTGTTTGGAGGACTTCTAAAAGGACGGCCGATTTCAGATGATACTACTCATACCTGCCCATTTTCCGAACTCAATAGAAAATGAATAGCAGCTATGGAAAACAAGATAAAAATGCATGTGCGTGTTTATATTATGCTGCACTTAAATTACAGGCCTATAAAATAATAATAATAATAATAATGATAATAATTAAAAATAAAAAATATAATCACGGGATTTGTATGTGTTTCCTTCTGGCTTGTATGAGTTTCCTTCTGCTTTGACACAACAAATAAATTATGAACTCGGCCATTTTCGATGCAGTATGGCATCTGGATACATAAAACATTACATTGTGAAGTAATGTTTTGCGAAACACAGCTCGTGTCATCGGAATTCTGGTTTGGGGTCAATTACACTTTGACTTTCATCCACAAGAGCTAAAGTTAGCATTTCAGTGCAGAACTGGTCGTCTGGTTTCAGCCACAAGGCCTGACTCCGAAAATTAAGAGGAAAAAATAAATTACAAAAGAGGGCATTTAGATATGGAGTAATATTTCGGCCAAAAAAAAAATGATATAATATAATAAGTACACCGGAAAAAATGTTGGAACCAGTCTATACTGTCCTTCCACTCTAAATGAGGTTATGTTACTAACTTATCACCTAGCCTCCAGTATAAATTCCAGGTATTGATCAAAACAAATTAAACATATATATTTTACTTTGTTCTCTTTTGATATGAATATCCATATTACATTTCACAATAAGTTTTTATATTATGCAAACAACCTATTGTAAAACTGGATTTAGTACATTGACCAACTCTAAGAGGTTCTGAATTGCAGAACATGTCGATACGGACAAATGCAATTTGCTAGTTGATAAACAAATAATATGATTTTACTACCGTTTGTTTTATAAATTATTTAAAGAATATTCTTTAGGATAATTATTTATAGATTATCAATGGATCATAGTGGCCCGAAAGCCATTTGAAACTGAGGTCAGTAACATATGAATCAGAATATCAGGTGGTGAGAAACTCTTGACCCAAGTACTGGAGAAAGGGAGTTCATAACACGTAAAAGACCACGGCGAAATTAAATCTGATAATAGTACCTTGTGATAATATTCAATAGCTGTTGTGTAATCATCCTGCAGTAAATGGACAAGCAGTAACAGTTGAGAATAGTTCGCTATAATTACAGCATGGAAATATAGGAAATGAAAAAGAAGTTTGTTAAGGAAAGTGACAATACCTGCAAATGATAAGTGTATGCAAGACCAGCATAAGTACTCAAACATCTAGTTGATAAAGCCAGTGCTTTTTCATAATATGTAATTGCTTCATTATACATCCTGAAACATATATATGTTCAGAAAAGGCAGTGAGCATATGAGGTCCTATTTCAAAAAACAAGCTGCTGAGAAAGTAATTCTACAACGAGAAGAAAAGCAAGCAGTATGAAGTGTACCCAACAGAATGACAATAAAACAATAATGCAAAGTTCACCAACATACTTCAGTTTTCTGTATGAATGAGCAAGATTAACCACAGTTGGCTCCCACATTTCAGTTAAAGGAGATGGAACGCAAGACAGGGTTTTCTCCAACCACCA
This sequence comes from Coriaria nepalensis, assembly GCA_027186245.1. Lineage (NCBI taxonomy): Eukaryota > Viridiplantae > Streptophyta > Magnoliopsida > Cucurbitales > Coriariaceae > Coriaria > Coriaria nepalensis. Next base: position 8,396,610 of record CP114495.1, on the reverse strand, counting down.
GACAGCTTTGTTATACCTGAGATTAACAATGAAGGAACCATAATTTACAATTCATCTAATCACCAAATCCACTAACACAAACTCAAATGTATAAATTCCAAAGAAGACTTGCTATATTGGTTGGCCAAATATTTAGTAAACATTTTTTATTTTATAGAACTCAAGTATCCCTTTATCGATCTGTCCGTGTGTCTGTGAAGCTAGAAACTGGAAAACATAGCGGAGAAATTGTGAGAAATATATAGAGGGATAGATGTTTCAGGTAACGAAACATACTCCTTCATATGATAAGCAACAACTCCAAGTTCATTATAAACAAGTGGGTCTGATTGACAAATTGCTTTGGCCTGAATAAGAAACTGAATACCAAAAAAAATTATCAAAATGTTGACAGTTTCAAAAAATAAATATAAAGATAGAGCAGAGGGTAATCAATGTGATGAATTCAAGACAAGAACAGGTTGCTTTTTAACCCTTAGCGAGAAGCACAATTACCTGCTCGGCAAGCTTAAAGCTGTGGGTCCGCATGTATTCCATCCCAATGTACAGAGTTGGTAAATGGCACCTGAGATAAAATAATATAAGGGTTCAACCTGTTAAAAATAAATGCATAAAAATAAAACAACCTATTTAGAACAAATGGTACACTTAACCAACTATTTCTTTAAACAATTATCAAGTAAAAAATGTTTGAAGGGCCAGTTCATAATTAAGTTTCACTTCATTTCATGGTCAAAAGGGTAGACGAATTAGGCTAACGATATTCTAATGGAAAGTTCAATACAATTACAGAATAAATTACCCTGGAAAAAGACGAGCAGCAGTGCGATACACCGACATTGCCTGATCACCCTCATCTTTAGCAGAGTAAGCATTACCATAACCTATCCATGCAGGTGGAAATGTTCCATCTAGAGACGTAGCCTTGCTGCCGTTTAGGAACAATGAAGGAAATAAGAGAATCTGAGCTTAGAATTACAAAATTAAAATATGAATAATGAGAAATCATTTAAAACTTAAGGACAAATAGAGTTCACTTAGTAGTGTACTGTAATGTTTACCTGAAATTACGCCGTGATTGATCGTATTTCTTGATACAATAATAGTAACAGCCAACAGCAAACCAGGAGAAAGGCCTGAAAGGAGAATATGCCTCATAAAATGAAATCTTATTTTTTTGCTTATTGTTCATTACTCTTTTTGGTTTTGAGGGGGTGGACCAAATCAAAACTATCTCCTTAGACTCTTTCAGTCATATTCTACTCATTTTCAGTAGTCTAATGTAACTGTTTATGCTACAAACCTCTCAGAGTAAGGATCAACTTTGATTCCAAGACAACATAGCCAGCCACCCCCCCCCCCCCCTCTCTTTCTCCTTTTAAATAAGAAAAAGAATGTAGTTTTCCACCTTATACAACATAGAAATAATAGTAAACCATGCTCACTTTCGAGGATAGTCCTTCACTAAATTGCATGCCATAATATAGAGCTCATTCGAATGTCCAAGCTCCATTGCAGCAGCTAAATGCACCACTGTACTTTTTAAATGGAAAGGATCCTTTTCAAGTAGTCTGTAAGAGATAAGAAGCAAATATAAAGGGGAAGCCAAAAATATGAGAAAAAGGGGGGGGCAGAAGTATTGTGCTTGATTTAAGCTGTATTTTCTGCAACATACTTCACGACTTACACAGAAGTTAGCTCGAAACATTTCTGATATTCACCACATTGATGGTAGTAATCAGCTTTGCAGGCTAAGAGATCGGTGTTAGTTTTTAGTGTATGCATGAATGATGAGTCAGATTGCTTGTTATTGCGACTTTCCTTTTCTAGTTCTTGGAACTGTGCCTCTACATCAATTTCTTTGTCATACTAGAGAAAACAAAGAGTGAAGCAAATGGTAAGAATTCACAAGCAAATAGTTATAGAAGAGGCTAACAAAAGTAACTGAAATAATTTCTTCAGATAAGAGGCCTCTATACGTTTTTGACAATCAGAATGGGTGAGTTAAGTTTCAATCATTTTACCTTCTTTATCAGACATGAATAAAGTGATGAGAGCCACTGCTCTTCTGGACCAAACTGTAGCGATGAAAGTAAACTTGTTTCTGGCATTCACAAGGAATCCGTCAATTACAAACTCAGTCATGCACTAAACTATCTCAGGAAAATAGCAGAGACAAGTCCAAAGTATCATGCAGATAAATCAATTACCAGAGGAATGGAGCCAATATTCGAACGGTAACTTTAGAAAAAATTATGTGGCAACAAATTGCAAAGCAAAAATTACAAAAGGATGTCATGCATTCATTTCTCTTGAATAGCATTCCTTGGTAAACAGAAAATAATAGAACAAAAATAAAAGTGATTTTATACCTCATACCTTCCTCAGATGTAAGCATATGATTCTCAATGATACTTTCCAAAGCCTGAGACAAAATCCAAATATCTCAAAAACACTAAAAGAATGGTAATTAGAAATCAATAGTAGAACAAACCAAATGCTTGAGGTTCCTTGTCACTGAGGACTTCTGAGAGGAGAGCAACATTGAGTTTAACTAAGAGACCACGTCTTACAAGAACATATAGAAATATGACATCTAACATCTATACCTCGTAGCATAGAGGGTCGGCCTTGATAGCAGCTATATACCTTAAAATGTAACAGAAACAGAAAATGTAAGTTCTTCCTGCTTTATTCTACCATCATACTTGATACAGTTCCATCCATGAAGATTATAAAGTAATCACTAATCACCAACCAAATGAAATAATTCTACCTTAGAATAAAGAAAAAGAAGGATATAATATGTTACATAATAAAACAAAAACACAAGGAGACACTAACCAAATTCGAGCTTGGGCACGGTTTTCCCGAGCTTCATATGCCTTACCCCTTAGAAAGTATATTGCTGAACATATCTGTCACAGGGTAAGATAATAATATCAGCCAAACAGGAAATCTAGGTCCTAAGCAATAAGTGGAACCAGATCAAGGATGAGAAGGCAACTCAACTCCAGTAAGCATCAAAAGTAACAAGTTGGAGTGATTTACTCATTCTCCTCCCTCCTCCCTTGTATAAAAGTTGAAACTAATAGCAACAGTATAATACAACAATGAAAGCTTACATTGATCTCACGATCTTCACCATCTTTGTCTAAGTACATTCCATTTCCATCCTTCATGTTGTCCACATTTCCATGCTCGTCCACGTTAAGCATATTTAAGCATTGCTCCCACTCCTTCAACTCCCCCTGCTCGACAAGGGTAATATTGAATAAAATGTTGGAGAAAACAAGAATACAAGACCATAATCGCAAGTAAATGGCAAACTAGCTTAGAAGCTATTTGTCTCCAATCATTCCGTTTCTCTGTTTAGATTAACGTCACAAAACCATTCCCAAGTTGGATGCGTGTCATTTAAATGCTCTCTTATTCCTTCAACCAAGCGAATTTCTTATACAAATAGTCATTTCCATGCTTTATGCTTGAATTCCTGTAATCTAATCAAGCTTAATAATACGAGAAGGACCCCCCTCCCCCCTCCAAAAAAAGGGAATTATTTCATCGCATATAGATGATAACATTCTGTAATTATGCAAAATACACACAAATTAGTTCCTTCATAGAAGACCTAAAACATCGAATTCTGATTTAACTGAACTTTCAAAATTCCAAAAGGCTAGTCCAGATACTATTAACTCACTAAGCAGTAGAAAATATTTAACATTCCAAACCGAAATTTAAACGACAAGCTCCAATAAGAATGGCGCAATTAGAGATGGACTTACGAGGCACTTAGCAGCGAGGTATCGAAACCGGAGATCGCGAAAGACGATCTTGGAGGCATTGAGGAGATGAAATGCTCGACGAAAATGGCGACCTAGGAAGAGAGCCTGAGCTTGCATGTAAATGTCGGCCGGATCCTCCGTGAAGGCGGCGACCTTGTCGGCGAAGAAGATGGCGGAGGAGTAGAGGTGCTTGCTCAAGCAGTCCCTCACCATGCCGCGAAGCTTCTCTATCTCTTCTTCTCTCATGTTTTATCTTTCGATTCACGAATTGGAGAAGAACGGTGATCTGAATTCTGATACCAGAGCCCAGGAGGGTATAGGGATTCTGAAATTGAGAGAGAGAACGAGAGGAGAGAGATAAATGGGCGGGAGGTTTGAGATTTTGTGGAGGGTTTTTGGACAGGATTTTCTTTCAAAGATAACCGAAGTGTATTAACATATAACATATACTGTATCTCCTTTCTGTGGAGGGTCAGGTTTAGGGGCGGACAAAAAGCTAGCCGGAGTTCCGATATCAGACTCGATATCGGTACTGATTTTTTAGCAGAGACTGAAGTATCAGGTCTGATAATAAAGATCGGAACTGATATTGAGATCAATTTTAAAACAGGTCCCATCCTGAGTTGTAAAAGTACATTACCATTCAAATTGTCTTACAGAAATTTGAACTTTCATTGCCAATAGAACTCATACACAAATAGGCCATAGCCATCATGATAAATGCTTATCCTGCAAAATGAACAACCTGGAAATTGAAAGCTATACTACAACTGTGCTTAAAAGTAACATTACCATTAATCAAATCAGGAAAAAGAAAAAAATAAAATAAAATAAAAACCATATTAGAGCTTAAACATACTCCTACTTTCAAATAGGCCTTCCAAAAGAGAAAATTATAACAAGTTTCTGAGGACAATATTTTCCTTCTCTCTAGCATTCAGGTTCTACCATGAAAAAAGAATCAAACTCCTTCTCGATACAAATCTGTTCTTTTTCTTTTCCTCTTTGACTGCGCAAAAGTTTAACTCGAGCAGCACTTAATTCTGTTCAAACCAGAAGAATCATCTTTGATATTTATCCTCTCCCCTTGAACCGGAACAGAAGAAGAAGAAGAACCAGCTCCATTTTCTCCACCTTCGACCGATTTCTTGCTCAAAATATGATAAATCTGAGTCAGAACCTCAGCAAATGCTTTCTCCACATTGGTTGCTTCTAATGCTGAGGTTTCAATGAAGTAAAGAGACTCTCTTTCAGCATATGACGATCCATCTTCAGTCGGAACAGCCACTAGGTGGCGCAGATCGGATTTGTTTCCAACAAGCATGACAACGATGTTGGAATCAGTATGGTTTCTTAGTTCTTTGAGCCATCTGTCTACGTTTTCGAATGTTGCATGGCGGGTCACATCATAGACTAGGAGTGCACCTACAGCTCCACGATAGTAGGCACTGGTGATGGCTCGGTACCTAAGAAATCACAGGCCAAGAAAAAAAGGAAAGCATGAAGATTTTAGTTGAAATGATAGATATCTAATTAGTAAATTTATTTTACTACTCCTGGACCAGACACCTGTCCAGTTGGTGTTGATGTCATTAGGACTCCCTGTAGATCTCTAGATCCTAGAATATCGATGATCTGAGGATTGTCCAGGATATAAAAGCAAACCCCCACCCCCCTCTTCTTTCCTTCTTCCTTCAGATCACTCCCCAATGTAAAACAGAGGGCCTGAACTTCTACTTATTTATTCAAGACCAGGAGTGGAATGAGTAGCAGAAGAATTTACTTAAACAGAAACACAGTAGAACACTGAAACAACAAGCTTAGTAACTATAAACTAGAAGGCCGAGTGTTATAAAACTAGAACTTATGTTCACAACAGGAAATTAAGGTTATGAAACTACACTGTCATCTGCAAGTATTATAATTAGATTGATAACTACACTATAGGAGAGCAGCAAAGCAATCTAGAGTCAATTATTAACCTGTTTAAGGTTCACTCAGAAATTCCGAACCCAAATAGTACATTCTTTCATAAGACGTTTTCAATCTTTAGTAGAAGATTTAATTATGTAGTAGTTATCAATGTGTTTTCTATAATTCTACTTTACCCCCGAGTTTTCCCTTCACATTTATAATAACTTCATTGTTCTCTATCACAGGATTTGGTGATTATTACATGGATGGTTTTCTCACTTGCATCTTCTCTAAGTATTTTTATTATGGAACTTAACGCCTAGCTTTAAAATGGCAGGACCTGGCATGAAAAACATTAGCTCCTAAGTTCAAATCTGGTAGTAAATAAACTCTTGGAGCCAACCACCCATACCACTTAGTGATTATGATTAGCCACAGAATTTGAGTATGGAATCCCTGAGCAGTCTCAAACCAAAAAAAAAGAAAAAAAACAATATGAAGAAAAGCAAACAACTAAGCTATGATGGGCAGTCATGACCCACCCACCTGCTTCATCTTGTGAGGGGGATGGAGTAAGACAGAGCTCATGACTATTAGCCTGTCTCAAAATAACTTCTAATGTGAATAATTGATTAAGTACTCTCCCCCTTTTTCAAGATCTTGGATATATTCCTGCCTGGACAACAAGAAGCCCTCGCTAAAAATTGGGCTAGCTTCACTGAAGGACAATTTTACATCTACTGAGAAGAAAATTGAACTTCGATGGAAGGGAACAAAATTTTGAAATATTTTCCATTATAACGATTTCAATAGAGAGTACACAAAAAACCATAATTAACTACCAAGCTTAATCCAGAGTACCCTGCCATCAAAGTCTAGAAACAGCTGTTACTCAGCTCATTATAACTTCCTAAACATAGTTTAGGACCAACCATCAAAATCAGTGAGTGTAGAAAAATAATAAAAAGTTATTCAAAGTAAAACTCATTTAAAGACGAAGGGCAAAAATGTTATTCCCCTGATAACTAAGAAATACTGAAAGCCTCTTGCATCCCTCTTTGATTTGTTTAGCCCAGCAGATAACCAGCCATGACATCAAATAATAAACAACTACAAGCCATGACATCAAATAATAAACAACTACAATAACTAATAATAATAAAAGAATAAACTAACCTTTAATGGGGCCAAAACTGAAACTAAGACGTACTGAGGAAAGAAAATATTCTAAGCATCTATATTATCCCCTGTGAAACAAAGATTTCAGACCAATCTAAATAAAGAACTAAAAAGTTAACTTAATCCCCGGGGAATAGTATCTTTCCAGGGAAAAAAAAATCCCATCATACTATATAAACAACTAGTAACAAAAACTTTATTTTCGGTCATACAAAAGAAAAAATTTCAGAAAGAGCAATTTGGTTCACAACATTTGAAGGTCCAAAATCCAGTAACTACCCAGAAAATTCAAATTTATATCAATAGCTCCTCCAAATACAAAATGCAGTTAACCTCAAAATCTAGCTAAAAGTATGTTTGCATACACTCTAATTTACCTAAACTACAGTTCCAAGATATTGAAAAAGAAAGAGTTATTTCATGAAACAAAGCCACAGAGCTCTTCCACAAATAAATAAAAACTTCCCGGAGTTACGTTAGGATCCACATATCATGCTTCTTATAGCTAATTGAGCAAGCAGTCGTACTTTTATAAGCCAAAAAAATTAATAAGCAGAGCTACCGCCAAACAGATCTGAACTATGACTACGAACATCCCAACCTAAATTCGCCTAAAAAGTTAACTAAATCCTACAAATCACAGTGTTTCAAGCTAACTCATAGAGAGCAAAAACAAAAGGAATCCTACAGAGACGCAAAGCAAACAGAGAAAAACCAAAAAAAAAAAATCAAGCAGGACAAGAGATAATAAAAAGGCGAAGATGAAGGAGAAGAAGAAGACGAAAGACCTTTCCTGACCAGCAGTGTCCCAAATCTGAGCCTTAATGACTTTTCCATCAACGTTCAACGTCCTGGTAGCAAACTCGACGCCAATGGTGGATTTAGACTCGAGATTGAACTCGTTCTTAGTGAATCTCGAGAGCAAATTGGACTTGCCGACGCCGGAATCGCCAATCAGAACCACCTTGAAGAGGTAGTCATAGTCCTCATCTGCTCTGTACCCCGCCATAGAAGTTGCAGTTCAGCTGCTAATTTTCAGAGAGAGAGAGCGGGAAGAGGAAAAAGGTGGAGGTAGTAAATTGGTGTGGGGACTTTTTGGTAGAGTGCGAAGTGGGGAAGTATGTGAATAGAACTTGTTAAAGAAATGAAAAAAGCGCCATGAATGATGTTCGAGAAAGATTTGATTCCATGCGGTCAAGTCGATTTCTTATCATGCGCTCTCTCTTATAATACTACACATTATTAGTTTAATGAGTTATTAAATTATTTAAAAAAATTAACATATTATTTTTTAATTAGATAAAAATTATTTTATTATTATTATTATTTAATTAAGTATTAATTGAAATATCTTGATTCTAATAATGGAAGAATGACGATAATTTCTTGAAGTGATAGAAAAAGATAGGGAGGAAGTAGAAATAAATATGTGTTGAGTTGAGAATGATGCGTTGATGTAAAAGATCCATTAACCCATGAAACCCATCGACCGGATCTGATAAATTTCATTTTTGGCCCGCCCGTTAAATCTATGTGCGAATCTATTCAAGTTGAACTGCAGTATCTAATGTCAAAAGATTGATGATATGTCTTGATCCGAAGTTGAAGTATTTACATCAACGTAGGAATAGATAGAAGTTTCGATCCGGATAGAAAATACAATTTCGGACCCGATATGGAGATCAATTTTAAGTACCGACCGATAAAGATACCGACAATAAACTCTGAGAATAATTTTAAAATTAATACCGATTCCGATCTTAATTAATATTTATTAAAAAAAAAACCAATAACTCCTAATATCAACGGAGTATCGATACCAAGTCGGTAGTAGTGATTTCAATATGATGGATTTATGACTTAGAATTCCAATAGTCCATCTATAATGGATTTATTTATATATAAAACTCATAGATTTCACATCAAAATTCACCTTTTTCTTTAATAGATAATTAGTGTGCCATCTATGCTCAATGACAGGCAATTCCTTTTTCCATCTCAATCTGGCTGAAACCATAACACTTCTTCAATCCTCTCACTCTCATCACTCTTCTCAATTGTTCCACTTTCACCCACTCACAACTTTCAGCATAAACCATACTCAACAAAGCATAATTAGCAACATTACCCGGTTCTGACCCGACAAGCTGAAGACCCAACCTTTCTGCCATTTCCATTCTCCCATGATCTTTACAAGCTGAAACCAATGAGCTCCAAATCCTCGTACTGGGCGCCACCTTCATTCCCCTCAAAACCTCACAAGCTTCCTCAATCTTCCCGGCCCTTCCAAGAAGATCAATATAACACGCGTAATGCTCTATGCCTACAATTACTTTTTCATCCCTTATCACTTGTTCGAATATCTCTTTCCCTTCCTTAACCATTCCAGAATGGTTACAAGCTGAAAGAATTGCAAGATAAGTGATACCATCTACTTGGAATATACCTTCCTCCTTCATTTTATAAAAGACTTTTAAGGCTTCTTCACCATGACCATTAAGTCCGTATCCAGAAATAAGAGTGCTATAGGATATAGAATCTCGAACCGAGATTTCATGGAGTATCTGATTCAATGAATGGAGGGATCCACATTTGGCGTACATGTCCATAAGTGCATTATTAATGAAAATGTTGGACCGTAACCCGATTTTCAAGACATGTCCATGAACTCCATTTCCAAGTTGTATTGAAGATAAAACCGTGCAAGCAGAAATCACGGTCAATAGGGTTACTGAATTTGGTTCATTTCCTTCCATTCTCATTTGACTGAAGAACTTCATAGCTTTTGCTCCGTCTTTACTTTGAGAACAGGCGCTGATAATTGAACTCCATAAAACAACATCTTTAACTAAACACCTCGAAAATATTAACATGGCAGGACCCAACCCATCTCTACTTTTGCTATACATATTTATGAGTGCAGCTGAAAAGTGATGATCTGAGACAAACCCATTACGGAAAGCATACCCATGAATCTCTTTACCATGTGATATATTACAACCTAACTCAGCACAAGCCGGTAAAACGGACGTTAATGTAACCCGATTAGGTCTAATTCCTCTATCTCGCATTGCTCTGTAGCAATCCATAGCAATATCGTGATTTTGATTCTCAATCAATCCGGAAATCATGGCCGTCCATGTAACCTCATTCTTCGCCTCTGTCTGGTTAAAACAATGGAATGCCATTAACGGGTCATTAGATTTGAAGTAAAAGTTAACAAAAGAGGAAGACAAGAAAGGCGGTGAGCCGTCATTGATCATGCTTCCATTAATGACAACTCGAGCATGAATTTGTCTTCCAAACCTTCTTAAATCCAGGTGATGTCCACATATTGATACAATGCTCGCAATTAACTCTGGCTTGGGGGCGAAACCGGAAGCAAACATTGTCTTGAACATGCCTAAGGCTTCAAGGAAATACCCATTTTGAACATAGCAGTTAATCATGGAGCTCCAAGTAATGGAGTCTCTTTCATGCATATCATCGAACATCTTGCGGGCGCTATTGGGGATGGAGAATTTGGTGTACATGGAGATGAGGGAATTCGCTACGACCGTGTCAGAGTCCGAACCGGTTTTAATGGAGGTACAGTGGAGCTCAAGGCCAAAGTGGTGGTTGGTTTTTGCATTGGAGCAAGCCTTAATGATCGAAGGAAGAAGAATGAGGGGGAACGGAATGTGTTGAAGCTCTTGTTTGTATAACTCTAGTGCTTTGTTATAGAGTCCTTTTAGGACCAAATCTTTGATCCTGTTTGTAATAGTTGAAAGTGACATCTCCTTATCCACAAATGATGATAATTACAAGGATGCGGCTTTAGAACTAGTTCTGTCTTATAAAATTTTTATTTAATGAATTAATACATATTAATATTTTAATATTTTTCGATGATGAGACAATAGCTTAAAGTAGTTTAATTACTTGAAAATTAATAGATTTCGATTTGAGTTACCAGAAAAAAAGTAGGAGAACTTGATGTAATCCAATATTAAACACAAAAAAAGAGTAATTTTACTTTTAATTTTTATATAATTTGACATGTATAAATTTATTTATTGATAATCTTTTTGCAATATTTAAATTCATGTTTTTTTAAATAATTTTTTTAAAATTTATCTAATTATTTTATTTTTATTATTTCATCCTTAATTTTTATTATTTTTATTTTTCTCTCTCATTAATTTATTATTTTATTTTATAATTCAACTTCTTATTTTTCCAAAAATAAAAAGTTAATATTAAAAAAACAATCTAATCCAATTTGTTGGAAAAAAAAAATAAAAACTATTCATACATTTTGTAAAAAAATCAATCGAAATTATCAGAATTTTTTATGAGATATCCAAATCGAATCGGCTTAATTATTTGTCAAATCTGATAATTTGTCAAATTTTAAATAAAAGTATTCTACATATCAAATATTCTTTACATTACTTGTTTCTAATGCTTAAGATTTGAAGATAAAAAAATGATTCTTTTTCGGAGGTAACCTTAAGTAGGAGGGTATTTGCTCGTCGTGTCTAGCCCTTGAACGAGAAGGTGGTATTGGAATTATCGAAAGTGAAACTCTTCATAGATTAAAAGAAATGCTATTACTAATATAGAACCTTCCATTAGGGTTCACTAGGTGAACTATGGTAGATTAGCTTCTTTATTGCCTTTATGGCTTAGACTGGACCATGGTAGCGGAGTTCTCGGAGGTAATATTTGTTGGAATAAATATATCCATTACATTAATCTCATAAACTCTGCATAAAATATTAAGATTTCATAATAAAATAATGAGAAATCAACTTAAAACCGAGAATTCAGTCATGTTTCTGTCATTCTAGATCGAGAACTCGATATGGGAAGGAAAGAACAGTTCTCTGTCTAAATTAGGAACTTAGACTGAGAGATCTTATCTTAGGTCTTGGTCTGGGAAAGAAGAGAAAAGTCTAGTCTAGATCGGGAACCCAAACCAAGAGACGTTATATGAGACATCGGTTTGGGAAAAAAGAGAAAAGCTCGGTCTGGATCGGGAATTCAGACTGAGAGATATTATATGAGACCTTAGTCTTGGAAAGAAGAAGAGACCTCAATCTGAATCGAGAATCCAGACCGAGAGAAGTTATATGAAACCTCGATATGGGAAGAAAAAAGTACTCGGTCTAGGAAAAGTCCTCAAGCCAAAAGTGCTTTTGATACAGGTTGACAAGGTCGATGCCTTCAAGATGAAAAATGGTTGACAGGGTATATGGCTAGATGCCTCGACGCCTCCGGTAGGCAAAGTACTCAATGATTTGAAAGTGTCGACAAGTACTGTAGCATAAACAAAATTGTGGACTCCTTGAGTAAATTATATATTTTTAAGTAGAATTGAGAATCAAATTCTTACTAAGATGAAAATACATGTTTGGCTAGGTTAGTAGTTGGCCAAATTCAGAAAGATTGTAGTAGGCTCTTACTAAGATAGAACATATAATAGGTAAGTAAAGTCTCACTTACAACACGAGTTTTTTCACTATTTTTTTTACTATTTTTTTAGCATGAGATTTATGATATTGTTATGAATGTAACATAGTATGCTAAACCTTGAATTGATTGCGTGGTGCTATGTTTTTATAAAACATATTGGAATTGAGTTTATATTAGTCGAATATATACTTTTTCCAAAAGTAGTGAATGCTCCTTCAATTTTTACACAAAAGCAGAAAAGAGAAGTGTTGTGCTTTTATTGATGAGTGTGTGATGCTTGACAATATATAAGCATAATATTATAGTGAGGCACTACCTGGTTAGGGCGGACTGAGCTGAGTCATTGACCTTAGAGAATTTTCTCGATCAGGTCTGACTGAGAGAAGTCGCTGATCCTAGATGAGATCTGATCAAGGTGAACTGAGTAGAGTCGCTGATCACAAATATTTGGCTCACAGAAGACCATATATCACAATCAAGCCAACGGTAGCATCCTCAAGATCCATAGTAGAAAGAGAATCTCATTGGATAGAAACATTTAAAAGAGTTTACAAAACTATTCAATCTAGTTTTTAAAGTGTATTTTAATATGTTTTCTGTATATGAGATAACATCTTTACTTTGAGCTTTTTAGCTCATAACAGTTATTTATATTTGTAAGTAAGCATAAGGAAGAAAAATCAGTAGTTCAAGTACATGATTAATGAAGCGTGATCAACTTGGTGTGGAGTACATATAGGGCCGACTTGTGGGGAGACAGGAAAGTAAGGATGCAAGATTTTGAAAAGGCCCCCTTTAACATATTTTCAAAAGCTTTTAAAAGCGGAACTTTATTTTACTAACAGAGTTGTAATGATTATTAGATTATATATAGATATAATCTTATGTTTTAGTTAATACTGCTGCCGAGATTTATAGAAACAAAGTTCTTAGAAAGTTTAAAATGTCTCCGTATTTTCACTGAGATTTCCAAGTATTTGGTTATATTTAAGCTATTAATAAAGGAATAACCTCAGTTTCCAAATATATTTCAATAAATAATATAGCTAGTAGGAGAGGGGCATTACAATATGGTGTGTAACGTGTATTTTCTACTGACTATATTACTCATTAAATTACATTTTTGAAAACGATTATTCTTATTATTTACTTAAATATAACTAGTAGGGGCATTACATGTCATGAGAATTTGTATAAGTATGATTATGGTAATGACTAATATCAAAATAAGTCTAAAGATGGGGATGGGGATGGTGGCGATGAAGAGATTAAGAATACGGATGATGATACAACAGTGAAAAAATAGAGGAAGAACTTGGTAATGGTTTGAACAACGAAGCTAATCTTGTGAATAAATAGTACGAGAATGACTTCTTTAATGCATTAATACTCATGGGAAATTTATCTGATATTTTATTTGGTTAAGATAACTTAGATCACATACCAAGTAATGAATCACTGCCACCATGTCAACCACATTCACCGTAACCTCAAAATGAATTGATGAGGGTGATTATGCTATTACTACTCGGCCCTCCATATGCATTAAGAGCAATTCAGTCTTAATTATTTTTTCGCATCAAACAGAGAAGATTTATATCTTAAATAATACTTCACATCAAAGAGGGGTATAAAGATAAGTCTATATATACACCTGATGTGAAGAATTTTGAGTTTAAGCTTAAAAAAAAAAAATCAAATAAGATTATATTGTTTATCATCTATAGAGATTCCAATTTCTAACGACGGCTCCATGCAACGGGAAGGATGGACCTTTTGTGAAAGAAAAAGAAGAAGAAGATGGAATATAGAAATAATAAGTGAAAGTTTGGCCACGATTTTCAAATTTCGTTTCCTGAAAAAACATATTTTGCAATTCATTGACAAAGATGTGTTAGAAAGAGAAGATCAGATCAGATTATTGTAAACCTGTTTGGCCAATAACCCGGTTTTCTTTACAAATCATTGCAAAAATAATTTTTAATACCGAAAACCTTAAAGTTATTGTTTTAAAAAATTATATGATTCTACTTGTATGTTTTAAAAAGTTGAGTGAAAAATATTAATATTATGAAAGAACTGGAATGATAAATTTGTTGAATGCACCTTTGAGTTTCTAAAAATCATTTTACATATTATAGTAAAATATTTATAAATTAATAATTTTAATTAAATAATATTTTTTATCGAATAACATATTAATATTTTTTTTTATAATTTAATAATTCGTTAAATTAATATATTTTTTTAATCCCTATATTAATTTATGGATATTTTTATTATAATTTTAAATAAATATATTTATGTGAAAATTTATTATTAATTTTGATTATAACTCGAATCGCATTTATGCAAATATTTCTCGAAATGTCAGAAATGGAAAAGAAAGCAAATAAAGGCAAAACAAGAAAAAGCTAATTAACTGCAAGGAACCCGGAAAAAAGAAAAAGAAAGGCGAAGTCAACCACACAGAAGGAAACGGGACATGCGTTTGAGTCAAGCAAGCAACCATAGAAAACCAACTTCATCGATTAACCTACACAACCGCATCGTCCTTCTCCATCTATATTTGGAGTTTGGAGTTAACTGTTGAATTGGTCAGTTATAATTAATTAACATACTAAACAAGAATTCAGTGCAATTCCTCTCTATATAACCCCTGTTGGTATAATTGAGAATTGCACCCACAAAATATTCAGGTTATTCTACCATCTAATATGGCTTGTTTAAACGCAATTCTGATCTTAACTTGTCTTCTACTATCAACTTGTTCTCTGCCCCTTTCCTCAGGGACTAGAAAGTTTGCTAATGTGAAAAATATAATGAAAGAGCCTACTTTGAAGAAGATCGATCACCCTAATGACCCTTGGAGTAATGCCCTTTCAGACAGTAGAGCCATACCATCTTCTGGTTCAAGTCATGGAGGTGATAAACGGGCTAATCGACCACATGGTCCTTCTTCCCCAAGTGATGATAATCATATAGATCTTAACCCGAAGAACATTAATGGGAGCATTTATTCTAATAGGATTTCTTCAGTTCCAAGAGATTCAGTTCCGAGAACTCTAGTACCACCTTCTGGTCCAAGTTGTAGACATAACAACTATAATTTTTCGGATGTGCTCTACAACAGTTCAAGATGTAAAATTCATTAAAAGAATTAATTTATTACAGCATTAGGAACAAGCTGTATCTTATATTTGGAGTGCGTCCTGCATCAACTAATGAAGTTTGAACTTAATTAGAATTTCTTAATAGAGAAAGAATCTAAGAATTTCTCTCAATCATATCCTAAAACCCCTACAACACATTCTCCCAATGGCTAAGCTGGCCTCTCTAAACAATCTTAATAAACAACACTCTATAAGCAAACTCTATGACTCTTTTGTTGAGGATTTACTCATTCTTTCTTTAATCTTTTGTTGAGTGTTCTTCGCGCAACACTCGAACCCAAGACCTGGGTTCATTTCTAGTATAGTTTATCTTCTTAAGAAGAAGAAGCAGATTGATTGATTCAGTTCTTCATCCTTAAGAACCTAATCGAGCTTATTGAAGTTTTCATGATCAATTGATTCAATTTGTGAAGAAATTATATCATTTCAGTCATTTTTTTTTTTTTTTGCAAAAAACTGAATTATTTAGATTTTTTTTTTCTTATGAGAAATGGGTCGGATTTTATTTTAATAATAAATAATGGATGAAAAAATAAGAATAAGAAAAGATTATGGATGAAGATACAAGTTGTAATATTTAAATCCAGGGTTAAAAATGACATTCTAGGATTACTACATAAAAAAGGACTAATACCTAGACTTAATCAAAGATCAAAAACTCCTATTGCCGTTTTTGACTACTAAATCCGCGTTTCTTCCTAAATTTTTGCCGCACTCAAATCACTTCTACTCATATATTTGCTTTCTTCGCTGCTTTCGATATTTTAGATCATGATCGTCGGAAAAAGGTGTGATTGATACCACAAGGTAAACTTCTTCGCTTTCACAAATTTTATTTACTATTTTCAGATTTCGTCAAACTAAACTCTTGCTACTTCTCTTTTTATTTATTTATTTAGTCATAGTGATTCTACCAATTGCTTAAGTGATCGTGGCAGGAGGTATGTAAAGTTCTTATTCATCAGTTTGAGATCAAAATTTTAAGGAAATTGTACTACACCAATATATTCTCCTGAAAATTTAACAGAAGAGAGGTTTATTACTACTTTGTTTTAGAATTTAGGTGTTTTAAGTTAGTATATAAAATTTTAGGTGTAGAAACTTCCTTAAGCTAAACTTGTAGAGGTTGTTGATACTCTTTTTGTCGATCAGCTTGATCTTGGTGGATTCGTTGTGTGAAAGATGTATGTTAGTTGAATGGTTGATGGCGTGCTAGATATAATTGGAGCCTTCAATGATTAAAATCTATGAATTAGAGTAGTTAATAGAATGACTAAAGATGCAGAAAGGCCACAATTAATCACGCAGTACATATTACTTACGGAGCATTGCATAGAGAGAAATAAGATAGATGGGTAAGAGAGATTCAATGTACTTCGTGAATATAAAAGCGGAGTTGAAAGATTTGAAGGGGACAGAGAGAATTCGTAAAAGTAAATTTGAAGTGTTGATTCGTTGTAGTTTTGATACGATGAGTTTGAAATATTGTCTCAATCTTCTATTTATAGGCATAGCTTCGATCGTCATACTGTCCTAGACATGTGGCCAATTAATGGATGTCCTCATCTGCCGGAAACCTTAACAATTACTCCCTTTATCAGCTGGTCTTTATTAACTAACTGCCCATAACAATTACTATCCACGTCCCCACGAGATATGGAGCTGTTAATCCTCTTCTTTCCTGTCGAGAATATATATCATATTTGAAAGAAAAATTTTGGAAATCCACTATAAGAGATACTCTTTGAATTGAAAGAATGGTATCTCATATACCATCGTCTTACAGCATGAGACGATATTCCAAACTCACAAGGTAGAGACCTCTGGAATTTAATAAAACCGTAGACAAGAATTCAATACAATCGTTGAGTCACAACTTATATGCCCATGTCATGCCAACTATCAGAAATATTGGCTAGCAATCATCTTACTGCATTCAAACTTATCTGAATCAGAAACATAAGCTAGTGTATTATCTTATATATTATTGTCTTACAACATTTATAACTAATCAGGATCAGAAACCTTAGTTAGTGATAGTATTTTATATACCATCATCTTGGTATTTAGATCTTATTATTTTCTGAAACATAAGCTAGTGATAGTACATATACCATCGTCTTACAACACGAGTCGATATTCAATACCCCTAGATAGAGGCCCTGAGAATTTAATACAACAGTAGACCGGAATTTAATACAACCATCGAGTCTCACCTTATCTGGCTATGGTCATGTCAACTATAAAAAGTATAGGCTAGCTATTGTCTTACATCATTCAAACTTATCATAATGAGAAACAAAAACTTGTGACAACATATCATGTACCATAGTCTTCAATTCCGAGAGTATTCCATGCCACAAGGTAGAGACTCTGGGAATTTAATAGAATAGTCGAGACACCTTATCTGTTTAATCACTGTAATCAAAACTTCCGTGGGTATACTCATGCATTATGTTCATATGCATGTGCAATTCAATCAGACATTATAATCATCATGTTCAGAATCATATTGATCATGCTAATAACTAATAACTCATATACATATATAGATCTGGCCATATAAATAATCATCATAACTTATCCATATATTTCACAAAATCACGCAGATACATGTGTACGAAGTTTACCATATTGTAGAAGGATTCACTTGATATCCAAACAGCAAAATATATTTTCTCTTAACTCTTCCGTAGTTGAGAAAGAGTTCACGTGTTTCACTCTTTTAGCAAAAAAATCTTACTCTTTTAAGAGTAAGCTTAGTTATTATGAGGGTTTGAGAATACAACGTAGATTACTCATGCTATTATGAGGGTTTGACAGTACAACTTAGTTATTATGAGGGTTTGAGAATACAATTTATTGCCTATGGTCACATTTGGTACAGATTACAAGAACCAATAATGCTAAAATTGATTACTCAACCTAGATCTCAGAGCTGTACGTGCATAAAGAATGAAAATCAAACACTTCCAAGTTTCACTATAACTTCTTATTCTTTTTAGCATTCTTGACATTTTTAAAGGACTATTTCTTTTATGCTCTACCTTTAACAAGCATATTTGAATTACTTCTTTTACAGATATTATTCAATTCAAGTTCTCTAGCCTTTGAAGCAGTAACAACCAAATCAATTTAAGGCACAGCAGTATATTTTAAAACAATCTTAACAAGTAGATATTCATTTGATTAAGATTGCAATAAAATCATAGCTTAGCTAGTTTCATTTGAATCCTCATCAGTTCCCCTAAGAGCTAAATTCATTGTCTAAAATTTATCGAAGTTATCTTCTATATTCTTAGAGACCCATTTTCCATGTGAATCGTGTTCTTTTTAAGAAAAAGCAAGGTTAGGTATACCTGGAGCAAAATAAATGGAATCAAGTTTATCCTAAAGAGACAGAGGCGTCTCTTCCCATCTATTTTCTAACGAGTGTTGTCTTCTAGATTCAACACAAGGAGATTATGAGCCTCCTCATAAATCTCTCCTTTTCTTGCAAGTGCAGCAGTAGACCATTTCTTGTCATCAGATTCCAGTGCTATAAGCACCTTATAGTGAGAGAGTAATGCTCTCATTTTCTTATGTCAAGTACCATAGTCAGTTTTACCATCAAAACTAGGTATTTCCAAGCAAATAGTACTCATCTCTGCTCTCTATTATTCAAGACTCAGAAAAATACTCAATCAAGAAAAAAAATATGCTAGACAGTCAATTTGCTTTAAAAAATAATAGGATCAACAGATCACAGATTAAATCAGAGTTTCCAGCAACATAGATTATAATAGGATAATTTTAAATATTTAGGAATAAAATTTATAATTTCTAAATTTTTAATCAAGAAAGTTAAAACAGTACCTAATCAAGAAAGAACTTATTAACAAGTTTCAAACAAAAAATCCATAGATTATATTCTAATAACCACAAAACTGTACACAAGTATCAAAACAAGTTAAATATGGTTCTATGCATATATGTATATATATATATATACAATATTGTAGACCTAGCAAATCTGGTTATATGCAGTGGCGACAGATCCAGGATCTCGGCATAGTGCTGGAAAATTATAGTAAATTTTAAAAAATTATTGGGGTCAGAGGCAAAGTCTCTGCAGTACAGTAAACGTAAATTATATATTTATAACAAAATTTATTGGGATAAAATTGTATAAAATTTCTCTACTTTTGAATTTAATGGGGTAAAAAATTAAATTTTAGAAAGTTTGTGGTGAAAATATTAATTACTGAAATTTGAATTTGTGTAATTTAACAAGTAATAAGAGAATATGAGAATTGAGATTTAGAGATTGTGAGGGAAAGAATTTAAAAATTATAAATTTTATTCCTAAATATTTAAAATTCTAAATTTATCCCTAAAAATTTGTAATTGGATTTTTGGGGATGTGGGGGAAGCTGCCCCACCGCCTCATAAATCCGCCATTGGTTCTATGTAGCATGTGTGACGTGTGAACGTTTCCATGCCAAAAAATTTATTTTTGTTGTACTAATTTTGATCTTTGGTTATGTACATGAATAGAAATGAGAGGCATTGAAGAAGCGATCCAAATTGTGAGAAAGCTGAAGAACTGCACTACTCATGATGAAGTAAGAGAATCAGTACGGAATTTAGAGGAATTACCAGGGGAGCTCAATCTATATGCACTTGCTAAGTTGAAGAGGGACGTGGAGTATTTGACTAAAGAAGTTGATCAACTTGCTAAGGAAGGTCATTCACTAGAAATGATTCTTGCAAACAGAGGTATCGTATTTCAAATACCCAAACAATTGGCGGAAACTACAGCCATGGAAATGGTGACAAAAATAATGGAATCTTTAGTGGCTAGTGATGAAGTTAGAAAGATTGGAGTATACGGTATGGGTGGTGTTGGTAAAACAACTGTCATGAACATTGTCAATAACCAGCTCATAAGAGAACAAAAGGATAGGTTTGATAGAGTAATTTGGGTGCCTGTATCAGCATTTTCAGGAATTATGAAATTACAAGATGATATTGCTCGTCAATTGAATGTAGAACTTCCAAAAGATGAGGATGTAACAATGCGAGCTGTTTTACTGTCTCTAGCCTTGCAACGAGTGGAGAGGTATGTATTAATCCTTGATAACATGTGGGAAGGATTTCATCTTGATGATATAGGAATCCCTACCCCCTCTCTGGAAAATGGATGCAAGATTGTTTTGACAACCCGATCGCTTCTTGTTTGCAACTTTGTGAAATGTCATCAAAATTTCGAGATGGGTCATCTCTTAGAAGAGGAGGCATGGGAGTTATTCTTGAAACACGTTGGAGAAGTTGTGAACTATGAAAATTTAAAAGGTTATATGAAAGAAGTCGCAAGAGAATGTGCTTGTTTGCCTCTTGCAGTCAAAGCTGTAGCAAGCTCCATGGCTGGCAAATCACAAGAATATGAATGGAGGATCGCGCTCGACTCTTTAAAGGCAATGTTTAAAGATCCTAATAATGAGTATGGGGTCGTGATTGAAAGATTGAGATTTAGCTATGACATGTTAAAAAATGAAAAACTTAAGAAAATAGTATTATTTTGCACGCTATATCCCGTTAATCATATGATTGTAAGAGAGGAAGTGGTGGAACTGTTGATCGATGATGGGATAATAGAAGGCAGGAATGCTAGACAATCACAACTAGATGAGGGTCATTCCATGTTAAAGGCTCTTGAAAATGTCTGCTTGTTACAATGTGCAACTCAAGAATGTGTTAAGATGCATGACTTAATAAGAGATATGGCACTTCAAATTACTCATATAGGCCCCCCTCAAATATTTATGGTTGAAGCCGGGTTGCAATTGAAGACATTACCTGAAGAAGAAAAATGGTCAACTGATCTCGTGAAAGTTTCTCTAATGAGCAATAATATTTCAGAAATACATCGAGGAGCTTCACCCAAATGTCCTAACCTTTCAACGCTAATGCTACAAAATAATTTGTCACTTACATTTATTGCAAGTACCTTCTTTTCGCATTTGGTTGGACTTGAGGTTCTTAATTTATCTAACACAAGCATCCGGGTCCTACCAAACTCGATATCCACTCTTAGGGATCTTGTCGCTCTATCACTTAATTGCTGTAAGGAATTATATTATGTTCCTTCGTTGAGAGGGATGAAGCTTTTAAAGAAACTTGATCTTCGTGGTACTTTAGTTTCTAAAGTTCCAAACGGTTTGGAGGAGTTGACAAGCATGAGATATCTCGATCTTACTACAAAAAGGCTCGACAAGATACCTAAAGGTACTTTATCTAAACTTTCTCGACTGGAATATCTTGCGACATGTGTAGCGCCCGTTGAGGATATAGAGAGCTTGAAAAATTTAGAAACTTTCCAAGGGGCGTTCTTAGATATCCATAGCTTAAATCAATTCTCTAAACATGTAGATGATCTCGAGAGAGGGCCCTCCAGTTACTCTATTATTGTGGATCCTGGACTGACGCCTGAGGACATTTTGGAAGCAATGTCATCTAAGTTCTTTCTGGATCGTAAATGGAGAAAATTTGTAAAATTATTTAACTGGCTTGATAGCAACTATGTGTCTCCAAAGTTTCCACGGGATGTGGAGCATCTAGCGATCACATATCGGGAAGATATAACAAGCTTGCCTCAATATATCTCGTCGAGTGACATAATGGGACTGAAAGAATGTGTTATCGGGGCCTGTAATGAAATAGAGTATTTATTTTCCAGTTCTTCTCCTTCAGAGCTTTGTTTTCAAACTCTAGACACTTTTTCTTCTTCTCCTTCTTTGCTTTCTCTTCAAACTCTAGAGTCATTAAGTCTTATGTGCTTGGACAACTTCCGAGGCTGGATTAGAAGCGAGGAGCTAGGATTGGATCAACTGCGGTGTAACATGTTTTCCTGCCTTAAAAGGGTTTCTATTGTTGATTGTGCCGCCATCAAAGAGGTTTTTCCACTTTGGCTTGTAAGATCACATCTCAAGAACTTGGAGTTTATCATTCTATGTAGGTGCGAGCAATTGGAAGAAATTTTAGCCGATTCATCTGGAGAAGAGGAAAGGATGTCGCAGAGTGTATCAACTAATTTTATCCCTCTTCCGAAATTTATAGGGCTGTTCCTGTATAAATTGCCAAAATTGAAGAGAATATGTTCTAGCTCTACCGTACTTGTCTGTGAGTCTCTGAAAAAAATTATAATATTAGAGTGTGAAGGATTAAAGAGGATGCCCTTTGAGTTTGATTTGAACAACAAAGGTCAACCCTCATCTCTTGAAATGATCCATATGAAGGAAGACGATTGGCAAGTACTGGAGTGGAACCATCCCAACTATAAGTCTATCCTTCAGCCACTTTGTCAATTCTCAACCGTATGATACACATCTCTACTCTCTACTTTCCTTTCTTTCTTTTTTTTTCCTTTTTTTTTTGGGTTCCGAGATATCAAATGCCGGGTTCTCTTGAATGCTAGAGGAACATGAGGTCCTAATTAAGTTAAGGTGGTTTTGGGTGATAATGGAAACTTTTGTAGTATTAGCCTAAATGGGCTTAAGTTGGTGCCTTGGTGTTTTTGACCTCTTTCTTATGAGAAGGAATAGGAAGACTAAAATTAAAACAAATACTAGTGGTTCTAACTTTGATGATAGTGGGGAAAGTGGTGATGGTGGGGGCGGTAGTGACGGTGGCAGTGATTATAAAAACTTATATAATCTTAGGATAGATAGACTTAAGTCTTGGCCCTTTTGGGGTTCTTGGCCCTTCGTTAGAAACGGAAGTACCTGTATATGGCAATTTAAGTGTTTACTTTTTAATGCATGCATCGTCAATATCCAATAAAAACTTATATCAGATTTTGTTAGGACTATGCTATGAATTATGGTTTATTTTAAAACTATTTGCTTAGGATGATTGCATACTTACATGTTTCTTCTCTTTGTCTTAGCATGATGGCGATATTTGGTCAACAATGGATGATATTGAAGCTGCTTTGCGAGGAGAAGCTCCTTCAGTGGATTTAGTCATTGGTGAAGACATTCCTACATTGGACAGAAGCAATGAAAAAAATGCTCCTTCATCATTTAGAAGCTCTTTCATCGTCAAAAGCATTTTGTCGGTCGGTGTGCTTTTCGTTCTGTATGCATCACTGCACCATCGCTCCAATTCTAATACATGTCATGCAAAAAATACCCCAAAGGTAGTGCAAAGGAGTGAGGAGACATGTGTGAACAGAAAACCAAGCAATCAACAACTTTGGATGGCGCCAGATTGGTGGGAAAAATATGTTTGGAAGTCGGGCGAAATTATCAGGAAATAAGCAATTTATTTGTGGAGCTGTAGCAGATTACATACGCTCTGTAATTTCTTGAATCCATTCTGTTTTCGTGCAGTGAAATCCTTGTAATATCTATTCGAATCCCCATTTATTAATTTTCTATGGGATTTTTTCCGTTGATTGCATTTTAACAGTTTTATTTTCGTATCTAATTTTTTTTCAACTTGTATAATTATCTCCCTCCGAACTCCCACAAAACTAAAGTACAATTTGAAATTTTAAAAGTGATGTGGCCAATTATGCCCCCATGAAACGGATAAGATATTTACAAGTTTGCCGGAGCTCCGGCACTATAAAAAATGTACTCAGTAGCGGCACCGTTAAAAGATGAAATATGCAGTTAAGTGTAATTTAGTGGGACACATGAGAGGCAAAATACAGATGCCGTTGTGGACATGCCGCTAAGTTTACATTAGCCGTGGTGAGTGTGTTGTCGGTATTTGGTTTTTCATTTAGTGGCACATATTTGCGGGCCGGGTTGATGTAGTTTGTTGAAATTGCTTGTTCTGCAACTTGAGCAGAACTAACAAATAGTTTACTTGCTGATTTGTTTTCTTTTTGGCGTTGACTTATCAACCATTAGCTGAAAGTGATCAAGTTTGACTTGTGGGCTTCGGAATCACTTAATTTGGAATTATATAGCTCAAGATATGATTTAAGTTGCAGAAACTGTTTTTCATCAAGTTCAGTTGCTTCAAGTGCAAGTTAATGGGATAATTCAAATTTGACTTAGAGTTTTGGAGATCCAGCAAATGAATGTGGTCTTAGAGATCGTTGGCATCATGTTTTGTGAAGAACTTAATCATGTTTTTTTGGATCATGAAGATATGTTGGTTATTAACTATGGTAGGTGAAAAAAGCGGACTGTTTTCTGGTTTCTACTATGACTTCTGTACCTTTTATCTTAAAGCTTTAGTTTGCATTTATTAGCAACATAATTGTGCTTGTGATCATGTTCAGAAACATGGTGATGGAAGTCTCTTGTACTGTTTCTAGTTTTATATATATGTGTTGTAATTGTAGTTGAAAATTAATGAAGTTTGATTAATTATTTTGGTTCGAGTCGAAACCGAGCTCCTTTGTTTTCTGGTTTTAGTTTTTGAGTTCATTAATCATCAACTCATTCACTCCTCTCATCAAAAGCTTGATTTCCAACACAACTAACATGAATGTCATTGCGTGGTAAGTGCACCGCTAATGTTTTCAATTAAATTTACCAGTACTTTTCTTACAGATCAAGTTGATGCAACTAACATGAATGCATTGTTTGGTAAGTATACTGCTAATGTTAACAACTAAATTTACCATTACATAACCATCGAGAACGAGAATGAGAATGAGTTTTGCTGTCATGTTTGATACTATACAATATTACCTTTACATTAAAAAATTGTATCCCTTAAATTCTAGTCGCCTTGAGCAGTGCTCCATCTAGCCCATATGTTCATCCCTGTAGACCCTCCTCAAAAGGGGGGAAAAAAAAGACACATTCTGGATAAAAACACAACCATGAACACGATAAATCCATTTTGGATAAGACCACAACCACACCTCAAGTCTTTACATTCTCTTTCTGGAAAGGGGATTGTAACTTACCCCAAGAGAGAAAAACCAAACATTAAGATGGCGAGATGAAAGAATTTAGATGTAAAGGAACGACTGAAGAACTGCTCACCAACCATAAAGTGTGCGATTGAAAACATGGCAAGAGGAAAGTAAAACAAATAGGTCAGCTAAGACATGGGTGGAAGAAGATTGAAGTGAACCAGAATGCAAGAGTACTCATACTTACAGGTAGTTTTCCTGCGTCGTGATGTAGTACAAGGCTATTGCTATGATGAAAACGATCACGGTAAGTTAGAAAGTTTACTATAACCACTAACTTCAAGAATTCCTTAGGTCCCCATATAGGTTCTAGAAGCTTTCCCATCAGAATGTATATCTAATGAGAATGCATACCCCATATTCTGATAGTTGAATGTAACTGCCAGTTACAAGGTTGCAAGCGAAAGGAATTGTCTTGCAAATAGATAAATGAATGAATGATGATTGAAGTTTCCAAGTCATGTACATACAAAGAGCATAACATTGGTACTATGAATTTGCATCTGTACAATGAAATTTTTGGGAACTTTCACTTTTCAATTTTCAAAATAGTTAATTTGGGTAACAAGGAGAAAGAAACCACTACACCACGGCAACAATAGAACAAATAAGAGAGAAATCAAAAGACATGTGGAAGTTAGAAGTAAGTGCTTGAGTGGAATAATCCCAGCTGTAAGATTATCCCGAAAGAACTATATAAACGAAAGAAACTGGGTAAACTCTTGTTATTTATCATTAATGATTTAGTACATAATGAGTAGCAGATACATAAGCTGCATGCATTGTCTTGCTATAGCTAGCTTTTAATATTGATATCGCAGAGTAACATTCAATTCGGCCATAACAAAGGTGAAAGCAGAGTCCGATGCCAAAAAACAGTATAAAATATAGCCAGAAACAAAACGAAATTGTCCCGTTCCTGATACGACTGCGACCTCTTTGATGGGTTGAGCTAATACATCGATACCTTGTACTTGAAGAGTACTACCATTGTAAAGGCCGCTTGTGAATATGATTGAATAGGAGTCATATATATTAAGACCTTTAGTATGTGCAGTAGCAAGTAAACCCTCGAGTCGTGCAATTTCCGGTGCATCGACATCTGGGGTTGCAGTAATTTTGTTGTCCACGACAAAGACAGTTCCGAAATTTGTGACGTTCAACTCTTTTCCTTGAACGCCTGCAACTGCGATTGCTGTAGCTTTTTGACTGTTCAAGAATAATTGAACATATATAGTAAACTTGGTTTCTCTTTGAGGGAATTGAGTTGATGATGGGCATGTTTCCGTAATGACGTCAATGGATTCAACCATAGCGGACATGCCGAGAAGGCATAGCAGGACAAATCTGGTACGATGACTAGCTGTGAAGTAAATTTGCTCCATTAACGTAAGACGAATTAATGTGGTCGATAATTATAAGTAATGACAAAGGATGTTAAAGGGCTTCTTGTCTATATGCTCGATTAATCTCTTTGTGCTTTTGTCTTGGTGTTTAGGTCTCTATTTATAGTGATAAATCTGGTGCTAATTGCTGGAATAGGTAGCGACCACCGTGCTAGGTGATAGAATCTAGCAATCTAGACAATATATGAAGTGTGAATACGTTTAATTCATTAGATGCGGATCTTTCGGTAAGGCTTATTGCCAGAGTAGTCAATAGAAAATCTCAATAAATTACTGAGACGAGAAAAATATATTAATTTAACGAAATTTAGTATATCTTTCAATTGAGACAAATAAAATTATTATCTAATCTAAAATATTAATTTATTAATAATCTCAAATTGCTAATTTATTAAATTTCTAAAAGACTTCATAATTAATTTCCACAAGATATCGATTCAACTCCTTCTAAGTGCATTTAGGATACAAGTGCTGAGTGAGATCATATCCTTAGTCTCGTACATACACACAAGTGTATGTAAAATTCCACATGAAAATCTATAGATATATATCTTTTTCAAATACACACGTCTGAGAGAGGATTTGCATCCGTATCTTATGCGACAATTTAGATTGCCTGGATTTTGGAGTTTCTAGAGAATATATGTAATGAATGTCAGGACCACTGACTATGAACGTGCATAGTGTACGGAATAGTGCATAGTCTCTATCTATAGTGATAAGTCTTCTGCCAGTTGAATAGGCAGTGACCATCGTGCTGAATGATGGTATCCAGGCAAGATATGAACTGTGAATATGCTTAATTCATTAGACACGGATCTTCCGTTAATGCTTATCGCTATAGTAGTCAATGTTTTAACCATACTCAGTTATCACAAATATATGTGATATCCTATGTAAGGATCTAAGGGTTAGATATCCCTCGAGTGCGCTTCACCCTAAGTGCATTGTATACTCAAGTGCACTACTCCCTCAAGTGATACGGACCACTGACTGTGAACGTGCACACTTTACCAACAACTAAATGTGGTAGCTCAATGACAGCTTATAAATTGTATGAAAGTATATATAAATACTTTTGATTTTGTATCGATTGGATTAGAACGCTAATTAGTTATATTTTATATACACCATTGAAATCACAGCTAGATGGGGAGGGTGACTATGTTTAACTTTCTTGAAATGTTAATGATGTGGATGAGAATCTACGCATACGCCATAGAGATTCTCCATTAGTCATAGACCCTGAGGAAATTTGTTTTGGTTCGAGTAATATTAGGCAAATTATATTGTATATAGTAATATGGTTTTAGTCGATAGTCACATGATTGCACACTGGTGGGAATATAGATTTAAACAAACGATATTGGATACTGTAATGTTCTAGTCCAGAGTCATATGATTACACAACGGAACATAAATCTATATTTTAGATATTTGTTAACGTGATTTTTGGGATGGTGATCGTGACTCGCCTTGTCAATATTATGTTCAATACGTAATTCTTGAGTTTGCAAAGAAAACACGAAAGGATTTCACCTCGTTGAGAATCGATGATTAAGTTAGATTTTAATAAATTAAACTTCTCTTCCTATTATTTATTTGTGTTTGATAAAAATTCTTGTATACAGTATGTATATAACTAACGTGACGTAATAAATATTATCTTAATTATAAATATCACTTTCGATGTGATGTATGCAAGAATCTCTCTATATATATAGTTAATTATCTTAGTTATTCCTTAGTATTTTAGTATCTTTTATTTTCATCTATAAGTAGTGGTAGAGGTAGAATAAATGTTTATGCTTTTAGGATTCATTAACGAAGTATTATTAGTTGTTCTTAATTCCGATTTCATGTTTTTTACTACAAAAAAGTAGTTTAGGGATTCAAAGGCTTAATAGTTTGACTGTTTCTTGCTTTTGGGCATGGTTAGTTTTTGGGCTGTCTGTTGCTTTTGTAGTGGGTTCGTTTCCTTTTTCTCTTTGTGTACTGACTTAATTGTTGGGCTTATCCTTTTCTCTTTCAGCAATGAGGTCGTTTGATAAAAATAATAATAAATAAACTAGTTTGCTTGAGTATAGAACGCGGTTATTTCAAATGCATCATTTTTACAGTATGTGATTACTTGTTTGAGTATAGAACTATGTAGGTTTAGGACAAAATAATAGTTACAGGAGCCTTCGCGCTTGAGATTTGCCTTTACCTCTTCGTGTCACACTACAACTTTAGAAGGAATGGACCCATAATTCTTGGATGAGCAGTCACTTGGGCTAAGAGCCAAATACAACCCCCAACCTGTCGTTTGCTAGAAAATTTTTGTTGTTCCAAAGAAAAGTCAACGCGTTTCTTTCTGCAAGCCCATGCCAATGTGGACTTATCTTATTATTGCAGACCCCAACGGTTGACCAAGACTCTGAAACCATATTTAACTCTCTTCCAGATCTGCTTTCACAAGCTAAGATGGGGTCGTTTGAGAAGCTGAGCAGCGGTGCAACTGAAAAACTTGAGCAACTGAGCGAATTGAAGAAAGACATGGAAGAATTAATAAGAAAGTCAAGGGAGTTAAGGTCGAGCCGGGATCGGATAAAGGTGATGAGAGAGCGGAATACACAGAAAAGGTTGACTCGCGAAAACGAAGAGTGGTTCAGTAAGGTCGACGACACCGAGGAAAAGGTCGAAGAGGC
The DNA here is from genome assembly GCA_027186245.1 of Coriaria nepalensis. NCBI lineage: Eukaryota > Viridiplantae > Streptophyta > Magnoliopsida > Cucurbitales > Coriariaceae > Coriaria > Coriaria nepalensis. The sequence continues at coordinate 8,367,081 of CP114495.1, read as the reverse complement.
GATCAAGCAGATGAACTTGATATGCTCAAACGAAGGTATCAGTCAGATTGTTGAGCATATTCTGAAACAGGCTGAGATGCCTTGTAATTTTGCAAAGAAAGATGATAAGAATAGTACTAATGTTGGAATTAATGCTAGTGATGGTGGTACTATAATTATCACCAACTCTCCTCTTGGAATTCAAACAGGACATATTGCTACACAATCATCTGGTTAGAACAGAGTTTGGTTGTACATTTATGTATCTGACATTATCTGTACTGTTGCAAATGTATGATTGACTTATTTATTTATTTAATTTTTCAATCTATTTTTTGGAGAAATCAAAGCTGGAATGGAATTTTTCTCATATGTGATGATTAGTATTTAGTTCTAATTGCTTATAAGGTTATTTTCTTTGTAACTCGGAGTTTGTATTGGTGTACCACAATTTTCATACACCATGTTAATTGATTGAAAAGAGGAAACTAGGATGATCCTCAAAGTTTACAAAATTATAATAAAATTCTCTAAAGTTTAAAGGTTAATTAATCACATTTTTATGAATTATAAGTCTTTAGTAAAAATTTTAATTCATATATTATTAAAATTTAACTTTTTAATTTTTTTGGTAATTTTTAAGCCGATTTAACAAATTTTTAACATATCAATACAAATGATATGATAATACATATAAATCTGAATTTTTTTTATAATGCCATATTCAATAATAAAAGATTAAAAATATGAATTTGATCCAAATTAATATTTTTTTTTCTTTACAATTTTATCTCGAAGATTTATATATTTACTACTTTCTCTCTCTTTTTTTTTTTTTTTTTTTTTTTTTTCACGACAATCCCCAGGTCAACCTCAGATCTGGATTTGGTATTTCATTATCATTGATACATGTAGTGTTTATCTTAATTTTAATTTATGTAAATAACTACAGTCCAACATAAGAACTTAAAAGCTTCCCGAGGGAAAGAATGTTAGAAGCTGCTTGTTTTGGGTTTACAAGCCGTAGAGTAAAATCTGCAAAGGTGAAATGTTCTTACTTTACGGGTTTACGGTTCGATGGGTCAACGACTGTAGAGTAAAATCTGCAAAGGTGAAATGTTCTTACTCTACGGGTCTACAGCTTGATGGGTCGACGACTCTACAGGCCGTAGAATAAAATCTGCAAAAGTTCAGCGTTTTGTTCTCTAAGTACTCGACAGGTTCGAAGGGTTGATGTACTCTACGGGCAAGGCAGAATTTACTCGACTACTCTACGGGAGCAGATTTCCTTTTCCTGAAGATTGAATCTGAAGCTGTTTTTGGGTGATGTGATTGGATTCCTACTTCCATAGCTCTCCTTATTTTTATTTTAGTTATTCTAATCAAGTTGTGATGCCGTGAACCAAGTTTTTGGTTTAAGTCGGACCAATGGATGCTTGTGAAGTATTGTGGGCTGTGTCGGAGTCTTACTCTGCTTTAGTTGCCATATTTGTTCTGTTGTAATTTCTATTAGATTAATAGTCTTTAAATAGTAGCCTAGCTGCTTCATTTTCATGTGCAGAAGTAGAAGCTCACCAAATGGGTGCAAACAAGTACCTCTCACTTATATTCAACAAGCAAATATCTCTGAGTTGTACCTCAAATTAGATCAAGCAAGTAGTAATACTACTTCTGACTTGTATCTTCGTCAGTTGCTTACCTATAAGGATTCTCATAATGCATGTTGATTTATATTTAAATGCTAGATCCTATAGATATTTTATCTCTAAGTTGTACTATAAATTAGATCAAGCAAGTAGTAATGCTACCTCTGACTTGTATCTTCGTAAGTTATTTGCTTCTAGGGATTCTCATATAGCATGTTGATTTATATCTAAATGCTAGATCCTATAGAAGTTTTATCTGTAATTTGCAAGTTTTATTATCTTTACATGTATTTTAAATTTTTCTATTCTGCTACAACTTGAGCAGTTTTTAGATTCTCAGTTTTCCAACATGGTATCCTCTGTTTTTTTACTCTCTTCATCCTCTGCACTTCTCAAAGTTCTAACAAAGAAAGCACTGAGGGTTGTTCGTGACAGGAAAGCAAAGAAATTGTGGCTGTCAGAGTGGAAGATTGTTGAACAGGTGATGGAAATGTTCAACATGAAGGGAGCCAGTCAGTTCTCCATTGGCCAAGCTTGTAAGCTGAGATTCTCTCCTCAGCTAAGGAAGAGTTGGTGTTTCAGCTGAGTATAAAAGAGTGTCTCTCCTCGAAGGAGAGGTAGTGTTCCAGCTGAGGAAAAAGGAAGAGATGATAGACGTCCCATACTCTTCAGCATTTGGAATTTTTTTATTCTTCTCTCTTGGCAAATCCTCGCCTATAAAAGGCAAGTTCATTTGCTTGTTTAAAGCATCAGAACCTTGAGAGTGTTCTGATCATCAGAAACCAATAAGAGAATTGGTGTAAGGAGTTGAAGAGTTGTGAGAGTTGAGTTGAGCTGTATTCCTCCTCTGTCAATTTCCTGAGATAGTGAAATTGAATTTCTCTCCTCTCTGGACGTAGGCAGTTGCCGAACCATGGAAATTCTCGTGTTTCTGATCGGGGTTTTGGATTATGGGCACAACATGCATGCCCGGAGATATATATGTTCAATTTTTGGTTCGAAATTTCTTGATACCATATGTATAGTCATGTTTTAGATTGTTCTTAATCAAAATCTGTAGAAGCAAATATAGAAACATTTTCCTCCTTTCAGAGAAGTTGTAATTATTATTTTTGTTTTTCAGAGTAGAAGATGTATTTAATGTATATAACATTAAAAAAAAGTTCTTAAAAAAAAATATTCACTCTTTTCTCGTATATCAAAGTAATGAAGTTCGATGTGTTACGTGATCATACGTCATATATATACAAAATATAATATCTATATAAAAAAAAAAAAAAAAACCATTTCTAATTGTATATATATAAATAGGAACAAGAGGCATTTCTGATACATCCGTGAAGTAAGAAACAAACAAAGTGTTGTTGCAAGTTTGAAAACAAGGAATCAATATCTAGACCTAGACAAGCAAACCCAATGCATGAAATATTCCATTTAATACTTGTCTGAACTATGTGGAGGCGGTGGAACTGGAAGAGATGGTGTCTTTTCGACGAGGAGGAGGAGGCAGTGGTGGTGTGGTGGCGGACCTGACGGTGAGAAGGTGGGATATAAATGAGAAAAAAAAATTAGTAGTATAGGAATTAGAATTAAAAATCAAAATGAATAAGATTAAATAGAATCAGTCAAAAAAAGTTAAAAGTATTCATCTTTTAAGTTTTTGGCATGTGACTGCTTGGTATTCATTTTTGTTTGACAAGGAGGTGTTAGATATGTTTTTTGTCAGTAGGGGTCTAATGATAATTTCAAACTACATACATCAAGACAGTAACCACGTGAAATTCAATGAAGAAGATAAGATTTATTCCAAGTTGTAATATTTAAACAGAGGGTTAAAATTGACATTTTTGTATTATTACAAAAAACAAATATATATATATATATATTAGTGTAGACTTTTTTAAAGATCAACAACTCCTCAATCCGCGTTTTTTTCCGAATTTTCCTTCACACCAATCAGTTCTACTTCTGATATATTTCTTTTCTCTCGACATTTAGTTCATCATCTGAAAAAGGGAGTGATTGATGGAACGAGGTAAGCTTATTTCTTCCTATATTCTTCAACAATCGTCAAACTCAGCTCAATAGATTCATTTCTTTACTGAATTATGTTAGAATAATTTTGATCTTTGGTTTCATACATGAATAGAAGTGGAAGGCATTGAGGAAGCGATCCAAATCGTGGGAAAGCTGAAAAACTGCACTACTAGTGATGAAGTAAGCGAATCAGTACGGAAACTAGAGCAATCACCGGGAGAGCTCAATCTATATGCACTTGCTAAGTTGAAGAGGGACGTGGAGTATTTGACTAAAGAAGTTGAACAACTTGCTAGGGAAGGTCATTCGCTAGAAATGATTCTTGCAAACAGAGGTATCGTGTTTCAAATACCTAAACAATTAGCAGAAACTACAGCCATGGAAATGGTGACAAAAATAATGGAATCTGTGGTGGCTAATGATGAGGTTAGAAAGATTGGAGTGTACGGTATGGGTGGTGTTGGTAAAACAACTGTCATGAATATTGTCAATAACCAGCTCGTAACAGAACAAAAGGACAGATTTGATAGAGTAATTTGGGTGCCTGTATCAGCATTTTCTGGAATAATGAAACTACAAGATGACATTGCTCGTCAATTAAATATAGAACTGCCAAAAGATGAGGATGTAACAATGCGATCAGCTTTATTGTCTTTAACCTTGCAACGTGAGGAGAGGTATGTTCTAATCCTTGATAACATGTGGGAAGGATTCCACCTTATTGATATAGGAATCCCTGACCCTTCTTTGGAAAATGGGTGCAAGATTATTTTGACAACACGATCACTCATTGTTTGTAATTTTATGAATTGTGATAAAAAAATTCCGATGCCTCATCTTTTAGAAGCGGAGGCGAGGGAGTTATTCGCTAAGCACGTTGGAGCAGATGTTGTGAATATTGAAAGTTTAAAAGGATATATGGAAGCTGTTGTAAATGAATGTGCTTGTCTGCCTCTTGCAATAAGAGCCGTGGCAAGTGCCATGGTGGGCAAAACAGAAGAATATGAATGGAGGCTTGCGCTCGATTCTTTGCAGGCAATGTTTGAGGATCCTAACAATGAGTATGGGGTAGTGATTGAAAAGTTGAGATTTAGTTATGACAGGTTAAAAACTGAGAAACTTAAGAAAACAGCATTATTTTGCACGTTATATCCCGTTAACCATATGATTGTAAAGGAGGAAGTGGTAGAATGGTTGATCGATGATGGGATAATAGAAAGTATGCATAGTAGACAATCACAACTAGATGAGGGTCGTTCCATGTTAAAGGCCCTTGAAAATGTATGCTTGTTACAAAGTGTAACTCAAGAATGTGTTAAGATGCATGATTTGATAAGGGATATGGCACTTCAAATTACTCACATAGGCCCCCCTCAAACATTTATGGTTGTAGCAGGGTTGCAATTGAAGACACTACCTGAAGAAGAAAAATGGTCGAAGGGTTTAGTGAAAGTATCTCTAATGAGCAATAACATTTCAGAAATTTGTCGACAAGTATCGCCGAAGTGTCCTAAGCTTTCAACAATGATGCTACAGAATAATCCATCACTGATTATGATTCCAGATTCCTTTTTTTTGCATTTGGTTGGACTTAAGTTTCTTAATTTGTCTAACACAAGCATTCGGGTCCTACCAAATTCGATATCCACTCTTACGGATCTTATAGCTCTATCACTCAATTGCTGTAAGGAATTACATTATGTGCCTTCATTGAGAGGGATGAAGCATTTAAAGAAACTTGACCTTCATCGTACGAAAGTTTCTGAAGTTCCAAACAGTTTGGAGGAGTTGACTAGCATGAGATACCTTGATCTTACTACAGCAAGATTGGAAAAGATACCTAAGGGTACTTTATCTAAACTGTCTCAACTCGAATATCTTTCTACCGGTGTTGTGCCCGTTGAGGATATAGTGTGCCTGAAATATTTAGAAAGTTTTCAGGGGGTGTTCTTAGGTTTCCGTAGCTTAAATGCATTCTCTAATCACATAGAATCTCTTGAGAGAGGGCCCTCCAGGTACTATGTTATTGTGAGTGCTCAGCTGACGCAGAAGGAGATTTTGAGACTAATGTCGTCTGCTTTAGGACGTAGTGGGCAGCGGATGAAAAGTGTAACTTTATTTAACTGTTCTGGAAGCAACTACGTCCCTCCAAAGTTTCCGAGGGATGTCGAGCTTCTCGGGTTCGATTGTCAGAGAGATATAACAAGCTTAGCTAAGTATATCTCGTTGAGTCACATAATAGGATTGAAAGATTGTGTTATTGCCGCCTGTAATCAGATAGAGTATATATTTTCCACTTCTCCTCCTTCCGTGCTTTGTCTTCAAACTCCAGACACGTTTTCTTGTCCTCCTTTGCTTTCTCTTCAAGCTCTAGAGTCATTAGGCCTTCAGTCCTTGAACAACTTCCGAGGCTGGATTAGAAGCGAGGAGTTAGGATTGGATCAACTGCAATGTAACATCTTTTCCTGCCTTAAAAAGCTTGCTATTTTCGATTGTCCCTCCATCAAAGAGGTTTTCCCACTTTGGCTTGTCAGTTCAAGTCTCAAGAACTTGGAATTTATTACTCTCTTCAACTGTGAGCAATTGGTGCAAGTCGTGGCAGATTCATCCGGAGAAGAGGGACAAACATCAACTAATTTTGTCACTCTTCCAAAATTAATAGCGTTTCAGATGTGCAATTTGCCAAGATTGAAGCGAATATGTTCTAGCTCTACGGTACTGGTCTGTAAGTCTCTGAAAGAAATTTCAATATGGGGCTGTGAAGGATTAGAGATGATGCCCTTTGAGTTTGATTTGAACAGCCAAGGTCAACCCTCATCACTTGAAATGATCCAAATGAAGAAAAAAGATTGGGAAGTGCTGGAGTGGAACCATCCCAACTACAAGTCTATCCTTCAACCACTTCGTCGATTCGCAGGGGTATGATGCATATTACTCTCTTCTTTTGTTCTGTATCTTTATTTATTGATTTTTTTTTTCTGGGTCCAAGAGATCAAACTGCCAAGATGCTAGGGCTCTCTTCTATGTTAGAGGAAGATGTAAAGAAGAGACGGGGATCTTATTTTGGGTGGTGGTTTATTTTGGAGGAGGCATAGCACTTGGCATTTTTGTGTTTTATGTGTCCTTGTACATCCTTTTAGCCTTGCCTTTTGTTGTTGCTGAATTGCTTTGCTATTTGTTTTGTCTTTGTCCTGTTAAGTCAGATGTTGTAGTTTCGTTTGTTAGGTGGTTTTAATTCATATTCCTCTTTGGCCAAAATAAAAAAACAATTCCTATTCCTCTTTTGACGGTTTTGTGTTTTATGTGTCCTTTTGCATCTGTTTAGCCTTGACTTTTTTTAGATGTTGTGGTTTTGTTTGGTCTCTGTTTCCTATGCCTCTTCTTGCTCTGTTTGGTCTTAGGTGTTTTGTTTTGTTTTGATTTTATCTTTCTTTTTTTTTCCTAAGCATAAGGTTAGAGTTTGCATTTATCTCACATCTGAAATTGGTTGGGCAGAGTGGAGCATCCTCCACCCTTAGCCAGCTTTTGGGAATCAGTTCTATCTTAGCTTATTTATCATGGTATAGAGCTATTGTTTGCATGTGATGTTAGGTTTAGACCCTAACCTTGCACGCTATGCATGACGGAGGGTGCTCGAGTTTGCCTTTGTCCCACATTGGTGGGATATAGTCTATACAAGTAGTTTGTCTCATCCAAGTGTCAAAATGCAATAAAAACTTGTCTTTGATTTTTAAAGACTATCCTTCGAATTATGATTATATATAAATTGCTAACCAGCTTGAATATTTATACGATATTGTAGATACTTTCCATGAATAGAGATTTGACTGCTGCCTTGCAAGAGGGAGAAGGTCCTTCGTCGGATGTAGAAGACGTTCCTTCATCATCTAGAAGAAGCTCTTTCATCTTCAAAAGCATTCTTTCGATGGGTGTGCTTTTTGTTGTGTATGTATCACTACTTCATGGCTCCAAGTCTAATACCCAAAGGGATGTGCCGAGGAGTGAGGAGACATATGTCAACAGAAAACCATGCAGTGATCAACAGCTATGGAAGGCGCCAGATTGGTGGGAAAAATATATTTGGAAATCTGGGGAAATTGTCAGGAAATAAGTAATTTATCAGGAGACCTGGTGTGATATTTGCCTTCTGTGCTTGTTGATTTATTCTAACATTATTGTATCAAAACCATTTCCCTACCAGATAGCCTAAGTTGCCGATATTCCAACCATGGTTTCTTGTAAGAAATCGTTACCGGAGATGACGTTGGTGCGCCCACGCATCAACATGACTGCCTTCATTTGGTTCATCCAAACTGATTCGCCATAACATGATTTTGGAACTAACATTGTTTTTGGAGTTACGAAAATTGTGAGATTATCTTGTAGACTCACCCTAATCATTGTGTATAAATAGACCCTCCCTTGTACATATAACATATTGAATACAAATCATATTTGTTTAGTATTGCTTTTCTCTTGCATTTTGCCTTTCACTTTTTGCTTGATTCCCTACAGACATCTCATTCAGCCATATAGTAGGTCGATTGGGAGTACTTGAGCAACTTTCGAGGCTGGAATAGAAGCGAGGAACTCCTCTTGATCAACTGCAATGCGACTTCTTTTCCCCTCTTACAAATCTAATTACTATTTATGATTGTCGTGCCATCATAGAGGTTTTCCTACTTTGCCTTATAAGTTCAAATTATCTCAAAATTCTTGAGTTTGTTAATCTCATCAGGTGTACGGAATTGGTGGAAGTAATGAGAGATTCGTTCGGAGAAGAGGAGAGAACATCAAATCATATCACTCAAAACTGAAGATCAGCATTTGTCCTAACTCCACAGTGTTGGTCTCTAGTTCCTTGAAACAAATTACTATGAAGAAGTGAAGAGAATTAAAGAGGGTTCATTATGAGTTTGCTTTGAACAAGCAAGGTCAACCCTCTTCTCTTAAAATCATCCAAACGAAGGAAACAAGATTGGTAAGTGCTTGAGTGGAATCATCCCAGCTGTAAGATTATCCCGAAAGAACTATATAAACGAAAGAAACTGGGTGAACTCTTGTTATTTATCATTAATGATTCAGTACATAATGAGTAGCAGATATATAACCTGCATGCATCGTCTTGCTATAGCTAGCTTTTAATATTGATATCGCAGAGTAACATTCAATTCAGCCATAACAAAGGTGAAAGCAGAGTCCGATGCAGAAAAACTGTATAAAATATAGCCAGAAACAAAACGAAATTGTCCAATTCCTGATACGACTGCGATCTCTTTGATGGGTTGAGCTAATACATCTATACCTTGTATTTGAAGAGTACTACCATTGTAAAGGCCGCTTGTGAATATGATTGAATAGGAATCGTACAAATTATGACCTTTAGTATGTGCAGTAGCGAGTAAACCCTCGAGTCGTGCAATTTCCGGTGCATCGATATTCGGGGTTGCAGTAATTTTGTTGTCCAAGACATAGACAGTTCCGAAATTTGTGACGTTCAACTCTTTTCCTTGAACGCCTGCAACTGCGATTGCTGTAGCTTTTTGACTGTTCAAGAACTGTTGAACATATATGGTAAACTTGGTTTCTCTGGGAGGGAATTGGGTTGATGATGGACATGTTTCCATAATGACATCAATGGATTCGACCATAACGGACATGCCGAAAAGGCATAGCAGGACGAATCTGGTACAATGACTAGCTGTGAAGTAAATTTGCTCCATTAGCGTAAGACGAATTGATGTGGTCAATAATTATAAGTAATGACAAAGGATGTTAAAGGGCTCCATTAAAGGGCTTCTTGTCAATAATTATAAGTAATGACAAAAATGAAAATTTTAATAAATTGATTAATCCATTCTATTTGATATCATTTTACTTGAATATATGTAATAAATGTCAGGACCACTATAACACACTATTGATAGTTAGTATATGGTAAAATATATGTAATAAATGTCAGGACTACTGACTATGAACGTGCATAGTGTACGGAATAGTGCATAGTCTCTATCTATAGTGATAAGTCTTCTGCCAGTTGAATAGGCAGTGACCATCGTGCTGAATGATGGTATCCAGGCAAGATATGAACTGTGAATATGCTTAATTCATTAGACACGGATCTTCCGTTAATGCTTATGGCTATAGTAGTCAATGTTTTAACCATACTCAGTTATCACAAATATATGTGATATCCTATGTAAGGATCTAAGGGTTAGATATCCCTCGAGTGCGATTCACCCTAAGTGCATTGTATACTCAAGTGCACTACTCCCTCAAGTGATACGGACCACTGACTGTGAACGTGCACACTTTACCAACAACTAAATGTGGTAGCTCAAGGACAGCTTATAAATTGTATGAAAGTATATATAAATACTTTTGATTTTGTATCGATTGGATTAGAATGCTAATTAGTGGTATTTTATATATATACATATATATATACTAATAAATGGGTATGAGTCTTTGCCAAACTCATCTTAATTTTCTTATTTAAAAGGTCTTAATAGCTCACCAATAAATTATTAATATGACCTTTCTTTTATTAAGAAAAAAAAAGTAGAGTGTGAGTACGATTTTGGTAGCTAAGGTCATCATGTGCCGTGGCACCTTCCATCTTCATTTTGGAGAGCAGATTATTACTATACTTTTGTTGAGATAGGAAAATACTTGAAGGAGTATGAGTAACTGTCTCTCCAAAAATATAATTAAGATCGTCCAAATCTTTGAGAGAGAACTTAGCACTAAGTTCATCCAATCGCTTCATATTATCAGAATTATTGGTGATTAATTAGTCATCAACATAGAAAATAGAGCAACACTCGATCAGCTGAATCGATAAATAGAGACAAATCTGATACAGCATTCATAAAACCACGAGACTGTAAATTATATTTACCATGTTTCTGGTACTACGCCCTAGGAGCTGGATTTATACCATACAATGAAAAGTTTACAAACATAATTAGGCATGTTGACATCAACAAATCCTCCAGGTTGAGACAAATATACTTCTTCCTTTAATGTGTACGAGGAAAAACGTTGTTAACATCTAATCGTTGCATTTTCCAACAACCAGAAATTGCAAAGAGAAATTGATTGATGGAGCTTGAGCTCCATTAAGCTCCGGATTGGAAATAGTGGTGAAAAATAAATTAAGGAAAGAAAAATATAAAATGTATAAATCCTTGGAATAAAATTGTAAAAAAAAAAATTAATTTGAGTTGAATTTATTATTTTAATATTTTATTGCTTACGTGACTAATTAAAAAAAAAAAGATTTACATGGTTTATTACATCAGATATATTGATATGTTAAAACATTACTATAGAATTATAAGTGTGACATTAATTTAATTAAAAATTAATAAGTTATATAAGAATTTTTATTTAATTATAATAACGTCATAAAATTTTATATTAATAATTAGACATTAAAAGATTAATGAATGAAATTATTAATTGATTTTTTATTAACTAAATTAATCACAAGGTCAATTAAATATCCATGGGTATTACCCATTAGGGTGGTTGGCCAAGATGCGAGCTTGACTCAATTTTATCTTTTAAAAATTTTAAGATAAAAGATAACTTAAGGTGATAAGAGTTTTAAGCTAATTAAAAAATATAATATAATTAGAAAAATATAACTTGATTGTGCTTATCAAATACACGCTAAAGTCTTGATTGAATACATCAAATCTTCTAAGCCTTTTTGGCCGCAAGAGAGAAAATAAAGTTTTTCTTCTTTCATTTTCTCCAAACTTATCATCTCATATATTGAGATCTTAAGTCGAAATTTAACCGTTCGAAACAAATTAGAGAATGAATAGTAGACACCTCCTTATCTTAATAAGAAGAATTTTGTAATAAAGTATAGAGGTATTTATTTTTTATAAACATTAATTTAATTTAATAGGATTTATTATAATTTTTATAAAAAAAAATTATATCTAATATAATGTTATATAATTAATTTTGATAAAAATTATATATATTATGATATAATTTAAATAATTTTTAAATATTTATTCCTCTACGATTCCTAACAGCACACCCTTGGTACCACGTCCTAGGAACCTGCTTTAGACCTATTATGATTTGCGAAAAGCTTACAAACATAATTAGGCATGTTGACATCAACAAACCTGGCAGGTTGCGACAAATATATTTCTTCTTTCAATGTGTCGTGAAGAAAAGCATAATTAACGTCTAATTATTACATTTTTCAAGGATGAGAAATTGATGGGGGGGAGCTTGAGCTCCATTAAGCTCCAGATTTTTTTTTGGCCAATCATTAAGCTCCAGATTGGAGCTTGCAATATTTCACCTAACCTCGAAAAAAAGTTAGTATTCTCACATGGACGAATGAACCTGAATCTAGAACCGGGTTTTTTTATGAAGTTTAAAGATGATGAGATCATATTTGTAGAGAAGCATACACTTGTTAAACTTGAGAAGACAAATCTCAAAGTACGTACATCGCCGACTATTAGATAAAAATCATGCCTTAGTGCATATGCATGCATGTGGTGATGGGTGGACCCAAACCTTTGTAACGATTTTGAGCAAATCCAAACACATCTCATTGAGACAACCTCAAAGGGCACAAACCAACATACCTTGTTTGCCACCGAAATGAACAATGATTTCATAACCAACAATAAAGACGAAAAATAATAAATAAAATAAAATAAAATAAAAAATTAATTGTATATTTGTACATGCATAATGCAATATTATAATCTTCTTAGGCCTATATATATATATATATATATAAACTAAGTCTCTCGTGCTTATATTATATAAATTATATTTTAGTATTAAACTTCTTTCCATTTTTGTTTATAAACTAATTTTGAAGGGATTAAGGTATATACTTATGCGGCGGTAAGAATTCCAACTAATGTATAAGATCTTGGTATAAGTATATTATATAATATATAGTATATAATAAAAGTTGAATTTAACACATAATTTCGTCACTTGTATATAATAAATATATATTCTATAATAATTTTCTAAAATACTCTCATTAATAACAAATGTAACATTTTAATTAAATATTATCATAATTATTATTTTGATAATCACTATAATTTTATCATAATTTTGTTTAATAAGATTATAATTTTATGTAAATGAATTTGAATTTGAAAATTAATAATAAATACAAAATATTACGTTAATGAAAAAGAAAAGAAAAAAGAAAAAATTATTTCATAATTTTATTTATAGATGATATTTTTTTTTATTAGTAAAAAAATATCATCTATAAATAAATAACCTCATTTCTCTCTCTTAGTATTCTCTTTTCACATATATATTTTAATTTTGCATCTCTCTCATGTTTCAATTTTACATCTTTTCATACAATTTTCATATTTCTAATATTACTACTTTTTAATATAATAGAAAATCAAAATTTTATTAATATCAAAACATATTTCTATATATATATATATATATATATATAATAAACAACAAGTAGAATAAATAGTCATTCTTTTTCCACGTCATTTAGATATGTCAATCTCAATAGAATAAAGATAATTAGGCAACAAATTGCACAAATATATAACGTTTACAAACATTATGATATATATATATATTAGAACATAAGTTGGTATGTACAAGTACATCAAAACATCATGTCTAGTAAATGATGAAAAAAAAAACAGCTAGGACAAAACATCCCTTCCGCCACTAACCTAACCTTAACAAAATTTCAGATTATATATTACATGAATTTGATCAAAAGCATATTTAATAATTTTTATTTTTATTTTTAAAGCCTTGTTCCCTCGAGAAGGGGGTCCACACGTCTTCACCCTTTTTTCAAAGATATCCAGCACCCAAATTGCACAAGAAAGAAGAAGCTCATCGGCAATATCCCATCTTCCCATATTCTACAATTTCTATTTATTTGTAGGACCCAAAAGGCTGTGGATTTCACCTATGTTTTCTTGAACCGAGTTTCAATAATTGAGGTTGTAATTGAGAAAGATAAGCCTGGCATTGTATGGTCGTTTTACCGATCCTAAAACCCGGAACGACACCAAGAGCCACAACTGGCTCAGCATCTGGAGAAACAAACACTTCCTCCGTTATGCTTTCCATATAAACATCCGAAAATCTACTCCCTTTCTCTACTTGAAAAATCTTAGCTTCTGTCTCAAAAGAGAACGCTAAGCAATGTAGAAGCCAAACCCACCTCGCCATTTCGATAAACGAGTTAAAAAATGCAGTTTCCGGAACTTCTCCTGAATTAATAAGACCCCTTTGATTCAAGTCTCCAAATAAAGAAGATTCCATTCTCGGATGAATCATCCTTAAGTACTTCACTCTACAAAACTTTGCAAAAGTCGATCTCGGTTTTTGTCCAAGATAATCTTTCAGTTTTACGGACTTCATTTCCATAAACCGCCCGAAAAAGAGACCGGTCAGTTTCTTTCTCTCGAGCAAAGACTCATTTGGAAGGGAGAAATTTGGGCAGTGGAAGCTATCAAACATTTCCCGGAAAAAAAATGTTTCAAATGCGAAACATTTATGCTCTTCCTTCCAATAAAAAACATCCGGTTCAATAACACTAGACGCCATGTCCATATCCCACCCAGAAGATCTCATCTCATCCATAACCAACCAAACAAAGCTCCTAACCGATTTAACCGTCTGCCTTAAAACCCTAATGAAATGAGAATGGTTTAATCCAGAATGATGAAGATTTTCAAGCATAGATAACGGCCCACTTTGATTTAATCTCTTTTCGATCGATTTATTTTGCTTCTTAGCCTCTTCTAACTTCTCCTTGAGAAAGATTGCTTCCGATTCCTTTAGCCTCACCTGAGATTCAAGCTTCTTCCCTGTTATTTCATACATGACAAATAGACTCTTTTGCTCTTGTATTTCAGCTAATAGCATGGAAGTTTCCGGAGAGGGGTCAAACTGTCTTTTCAGATGGCACCGTTTCAATTCGGACAAAATTTTCAGTTCGGAAACTACAGTTTGATCAGCGGATCGAATCCCATCCATATCAAATGGGGATTCAGCATACTGCAATCTAGCATATGCTGCTTTGACTGATGAAATGCTTGCAAAGACTTTTGTGAGAAAAGCTTCTAACTCAGCTCTGTTATGGAGCTCATCTTCTTCACTTATATCAAAGGATCCGGATTGGTTGCTTGTGCTCGTTCGGTCTTCTTGTTTAACATTTTCCTGTGATTTATCCTTCTGAGTTGCATTTACAGAGGAAATCCCTGTTAATGCTCTGATGTGAAGAACTTTTGCAAAAGTGCTTGCTAATTTGCTCTTTTTGGGGTTCAAATCTGAGGTTTTGGCTGAATCCATCTACAAAAAACAGCAAAAATCGGTGATAAAAAAGGGATGAATGAGAAATTTTGGAAAACTTCAGATTGTCAAAAAAGAAAAATAAAAATAAAAAGGTAACTAACATATTTAATTTGATCGAACTTTTCTAGTCGTATAACACAATGATGCAAGGCGAAAAAAGTATTATATAACATTAAAAATAATTATATTAAATATTGTTTTATAGAAAATAAAGCAAGTCATGATTTACATCAAATTAGACAACCTTCTACTTTTCTTATCAATTTATTTCACGATTTCTCTTCTTTTTTTTTTTGACCCATTTTTCATGAATAAGTTAGATAATAAAACTCCAAAATTCATTAGAAAAATACAAAAAATAAATAAATAAATATAAAAAAATTCTGCATACAAAAAACGGCAAATTGTATGTCTAATCTAATCATCTACATGTAAAAATAAATAAGTAAATAATAAATAAAAAGTGAAGAAATTTTCAAAATTTTGAACTTGTATAATTTGAAAAGGGTCTATCACTGTGACAAAACAGAAGTGTGGTACAGCAAAAAGTCAAAGTCAATGAAGGAATCATAGCACCGATTAGGAATTATAGGCATATCATGATCCAGCAAACAGAGTAGAAAAACCCAGAAGAAAACATAAAAAATTTAGGGGGGAAAGGAAAAAAAAACCCGCCTGAAATCATCGAAACATATCATTCACTCATACCTTCCGATATCTCACGAGAAGATCGCTGCCGCCGGCGAGTCGTATAAGGCTTATATCATAATCACCTCATCATCGTTAACTTGAACCTTAAGTAAAAAGTAGATACCGCAACGACACCAGAAAACCGCCGCTATAACCACTAATGACGACGAGCTGTTACTAAAACCCTAAATCTGTATCAGAAATCGTATAAGCTCGATCAATCAGAAAAAAAAAAAACAAGTAAAAAGAAACAGAAGAAGTTTTATTTTATGCCTAAAACATCCCATAAAACCTTATATATTGAAGAAACAACAAAATTGAAATAAATAATGCCATGACCGACTACGAATCTTCCTGAAGCAATGGAGAGAATATATATTTAATCGAAAACGAATAAATGATTGACGAGAAAACAGTTTCTTACCGCGTGAAGAAACTTGAAGAGCTGGATTTAATGGTATATCAAATGAGATGGACTAGTCTTACAGACTCTTCAACAACTTCAAAGATTTAACAAAAATGGCTCTTCGGAGCTGTGAGAGTATGAAATCGGCGTCGTCTACGACGTCGTTTGGTGGAGATAATAAGGTAGAGAGAGAGAGAGAAAGAGAGTGGAAGAAAAAAAAGTTTCAAGAGAGAGAAAATATATTATTTTTCGGTTCGCTCAATCGGGAAGAGCAGAGCAGAGCGATAAAGAGCATACAGAGCTCGAGGGGGGAGAGAGGGAGGTACAGGGGAAAACAGAGGACGTAAGAGACAGAGAGAAGTAAGAACAGATGTAGAGGGTCTAGAGACAGAAGGGGATGGCAGAGGGGAAAAGACCGAAAAGGACAGTGATCTTTTGGACGTGTCTGATACGTGCGAAATGTGGGTTTTTTGGGAAATTCAGTAAATAATAGGATGACGATTATATCCTCATGTTGTGTAAGGAATTACTGAGCCTTTGTTAGTATGTCGGTGCTCTATGCGCGTTGAATGATAAGGGTATTTCGGTAATTGAGAATGGTACGTCCAAAGGGGGAGTTTATTCAGCATATATATTACGTCGATTGCTGGAATACGTTGAGGTAGACGGTTCGTATTTTATATTTCTTTTAAAATAATAATTATAAGGAATTAATTTAATAATTTATCAATTTCATGAATTTTATTATTATTATTTTGAATTAACTTTGTTTTTTTTTTTTTTTTTTTATAATTATAATTCGAAAACATAAAAAGGAAGGAAAATCAATCTCATTGTCGACTTCTCTTTTCCAAGTCATTTAGAGTTGTCAATGACTAAAGTCGTATATTCGTCAAAAAAAAAAAAAAAGAAAAAAAAAAGCTATTTAAGTTTAATGATAATTATATATTATGTTTCAATTTTATATGATAGTACTTAATTTGAATTAATTATCATTTGTCCACGTCATAGGGACCGTTTTAATGAATTATATAAATTTACTTGAGTCGATAAATTTAATGTATATTTAATTTTCTGAGTTATTATAGAAATTTAAGCTTTTTGGTCAAAATCGATTAGTAAGTATAGTTCTGGACATAAGTTTGAATTCCAATAGAAGTCTCGCTTCATAATCTAGATTCAATGTTGAACTCAGATCGATGATTGAATCGTGATAAGAGTTGCTCAAGATGTGAGATCACGATTCGATCATGGCTTCTTCCTTTGAATTTTTTTTTTTTTTTTAATATGTAAATTTGAGATTCAAAAAATTTGCGGTGTTAGATAGAAGTGCCGTTGATGGCGGTGGTGATGGAGATAGATGACATGGTACTAGTGGGTTGGAAGGAATATGAAAAAAAAAAAAAAAGAAGAAATCCCTTTTATTTGGTTTTTAGGGTGAAAATTGTAAATAATTAAAATTAATAGGAGAAAAATATAAATAGATATGAGTGATAGATATTCGGTGGATCCTCTTTTTAAAAAAAATTAAAACTAAAAAGTAAAAAAAAAAAAAAAAAAAAAAAAGAAAAAAAGAAAAGAGAAATAATAATTAAAAAAAATCAAGAATTTTATGTTATACATATTAATGATAATTAGTTGTAAGCATGATTTATTATTATCTTGCTGACTGTGCATTTGAGATTAGGTCCTTTTAATAATATATTTTAGTTTTTAAAGTGTGTTTATAAAAAAATAAAGAATAACTTTTGATATTAATTGTGTTTTTAATAATATACATTTTTACTTTAGAGTACCCATTTAATTATTATTTTCACGTTTTATTATATTTTAAGTACCCATTTAGTAATTATTGTCGAGTTTTAAAATGTTGAAATAAATACAAAAATATATTTTTAAACATATAACCAAACAAGCTAGCTTTGTATGAGACCATTTGGTAGTTAATGAAATATTCAGATTTTCCACTTTCGACTCTCTTCTTTGATATGGTATCAGAATGGAGTAGTTAGGTCGTTAATTTTCCTTTTCCAAATTTTTTGTTCGAGAAACAAACATCTTCTTAAAACAAAGCAAATAAGGCTCACCCCTAATATTGTAATCTTGATTGCTCGACAGAAACTCATAAAATCTTATCGAGCATCGATGGATCGAGCATTGATTGCTCGAAGGAGATTCTGAACGGCCCATCGAGTATCAAGATTAAGTCATAGAGACATATAAGTCTGTAAGTTGTAATCTCGATTGCTCGATAGAGGCTCGGACGGGCGCATCATGCATCAAATGGGTGAGGACAGAGACATATAAGTCTCTAAGGTGCAATCTTTACCACTCAATGAAGACTCTCAAGGGCCTTTTGGGCATTAAGATTAAGTCACACAGACATAAAAGTATGTAAGTTGTAATCTCAATAGCTTGATGAAGGCTTTAACTAGCCGATCGAGCATCGAGATTTGAGGACAGTGACTTAAGAGTCTCTAAGGTCTAATCTCGATTGCTCGATGAAAAATCTCAAAGGCCTTTCAAGTATCAAGATGACATAATCTCAGCGGCTCGATGAAGACTCTCAAGTGCCCATTAAGCATTGAGATATGTGAGGACTTTCAAGTTTACTTGTTAAAAATTCATGATAAAATGTTAAACCTTTAAGATTAGACACTTATGGATTAATATCAAATATAATATACTTAGGGTTAGATGTTAATATCAAAGATCAAACACTTAAGATTTAATATCAAATATGATCAAACACTTAGGGTTTAATATCAAATATGAAACACTTAGGATTATGTGTTAATATCAAAGATCAAACACTTAGGGTTTAATATCAAATATAAAACACTTAGGGTTAGTTGATAATATCAAAGATGAAACACTTAAGGTATAATATCAAAGATGAAACACTTAGGATTAGGCGTTAATATCAAAGATTAGAGACAGGGTTTAATATCAAATACTTAGGGTTAGGTGTTAATATCAAAAGTACCATCGAACATTGAGATGAGGTTAGAGATATAACTTTCTTCTCCCTAAAAGGGGACTTATAACTTGAGTTTCATGATCAAATACTTGTTTAAGACTTTTCTTTACATATTTAGTATGGCCATTATAACGAAATAATGGTCAAATATTACGAAAATAGACAGCATGACGACTAAAATATAATAATTTATCAAGTAAAATTACCTATAACAAATTCTTAATTCCTACAATCAAATAGAACACAATACCGAAAGAACGAAATCTAATCAATTACTATATATCAATAGTATTTAAACAAGTGTTAAATAAAAACTAACTAAACTAAATTGACCAAAACCAACAAATAAATTACAAGTCTAGATATCCCTGATGAATGGCTAGAGCAATTTTCCGTCAAAATAACAATATGCTAGCAACCTTAACTAGCATTAAATCAAGTCCTGCATGATGAAACTCTAGGAGCTTGAGCATGCATATCTCATAATCCCCTAAATTTTCCGTAGTATTCTCATTCATCATAGTAACCACCTCGACCTCAAATGGATGAGCACTATAATCGTCCTTTACACTTCTCAATAGGAATGAGAGCATTGTGTACATTCCATTTATCATTGTTCGAAGCTTCACCCTATAAATCTTGTTTCCCGACAAGCTATGTATGATGTCTATTTTCTTCTTTGGTATATCAACAATGTAAACGAATGCGCATTCTTATAATTGCATGGAATGTAAAGCCGATTTATATACTAGAATCCCCTCCGACGATATGCCCATGACCAAAAGTGTAATTCATAATAAGTGTACCATCGGGAAATAAATGATCTGCCTATATTTCCTTCCTTATCTTCTTGAATATCTCATCCCAATAAAGTTTCATGTACTGAGGGAAGACTCAATCAATGAAAGCAGTAGACTGATCGAGCATATCATTGAATTTCTTCATTCTCATCCGAAGTAAGAACATATACTCGCCGATGTGCTGCAACCAAAAATAGAAAAAAGAACAAATAAAAATTATTAAAAAAATTATGAAACAATTTTCCAAAATGGTTTGAATACTTGTGAAACTGTCCAACCACTCCAAAGGAAAAAGTATGTTTTTGAAAAACTCTTGATCGTGTTTGTGGCCTTCAAATCCTACAACCTCAGTCCTATTAGGTAAAACCAATATAAATATAGTTACTTTAAACTACATAACAAAGAAACTATACATGAAGTACCATAAACAAAATACTTACGTGTTTGTTGTGGTTTTAAGGAACCGAGTCATCGCTCTCCAATTATCTAGATTGACAGTAAGAAAATGATCCGCATTTAATCCTACTTTTTTTTTTTATATTTATTTCTCTTCTTGATGTATATATTTGGAGACGTGATGATCGCAACACAAAACTTCATCCTCCTACCTCACCCATCCTCATGCTCTATTTGAGTCACATACGACTTTGCATCATCATCAATATCAAAAGGGGGGACCTAAGGGACCCAAACCACTATTGCATCTCCCTTCCCCGTAGGCAATCATGGAAAGGAAGCCTCTGGAAAGTGAGAGGGGGGGGGGGGGGATTTATTACATGAATTAGGGGAAGCCGATTTGTAACCTCTTAAATAAGATGACTTGGCTCTTCTTGATGTAGGGGAAGAAGAATGTAACCTCGTACACCGAATGCATGATGATGTGGTGGTTGAGTGGGTGTCGCTGCCAAAGAGCCTACACCAAATTTAGGAGGATGTGGTGGTGGTGAGTGTCATACACCCGATGTTGGATGTGGTGGAGATAGTTGGGGGCTTGGGATCATAAGGGATGTGGGGGATGGCAACGAATAAATCAACGAGCCTGTTATAGTACCTATTGCCATCAACTTTTTAATCTCTCTCACACTCTGCTCCTTACCTCCTAACTTATTGTTTAGATATCTAAACATCTTCACAATTGATCCCATCATCTTTTTTCTCAGAAGCATGAATGAGCTCATCTCACCGTCTCCAAATAGATCTTTCTCTTTTCTTTTTTTTTTCTTCCTCTTTTGCCTCTTCATCTTCTTCTCTTTTCTCTTTTCCCTCTTTTAACATTAGTATTTATTCTTCTACTTTAGCATCTTCCAATTCCCTCATCATCTGCTTCATAACTTTATCTGCCTCACCTAGAAAAGGTTCCACAAACTGTATATATTCTTGTTCTTCTTCATCCTAGGTTGGATTTAATGTTCCATGAACGAAAACCTATAAATGGAAAACATAGTTCCCAATATGACCAAATAAAATAGGTTAATGAATTAATGATTGGCTTACCCCTTTGGTGCCTATTTACTCTTCTACTTTGTCATGTGGCGCTAGTGGCTCCTTGGATTTCCAATTCAAAATCTAGGGTATAAGATTACCATCCACCAACTCTCCAGCATGAAATCTGAGATACATAATCGATTCATAAGCCCATACTTGCACAGTTAAGTCAAAAATCAAACTTAAATCACAAATCAAAAATCAATATGATATTTCCAAAACAAAAATAAAAAAACTTAGAAACCGAGCGGAAAACCTATGTAGGTGTATGTTTCTTCCTGCTCAACCATCCGTGCTCGATTTGTAGCTACCTTCACCAGTATATCTTTCATCAAAGATTTAATTATGATATAAAAAGAAAATCTCCCTCAAGGGTAGCTATTGAACCTTTCCAAGTTACTTGCTATGGTGAAGGTAGAGGGTTAAATGTTATCTTCCTCTCTTGAGCATACAAAACTGCCTCTATAAGGAATACAAGAGTGATCTTGACAATTCCGTCATCCTTCTTACTCCAACAATTACTTCTGAATCTCTATGTTAGCTCTAAAGCCCGGATAGATTTTCCACCAAGATACTTCTTAAACAATCAGTCATTTTTTGTTAACCGATAAACCATCTATTCAGATAGATAATCGTGACACTTCAACCCCATCACTAAAGCCCACTCCTTCAGACTGAACGACATTGGCTTCCCTCGGACAATAAACCACAACTCATTCTTTTTCATGCACTCAGCTCATCGAACAATGAAATTGTTAATAACTTGGCCAAAGTTCTTTAGAGGGACATTCACTTCGAGAAAGTGTCCCAAGCAAGTACTTTTAAATATCTCCATCTGTCGTTCGTTGAGATTTTTCTTGATATCAGCAACTACCACTTCCTACCTAGCTATCATAGAAATGCGAGCTTTGTATACATCATCTTCTTGAAGGATAAGTCTAAGTTTGCAACAAATTGCAACTTCTTTATCCTGAAATGAACAAAATATCGATCTGAACTAAAGATTAATATCAACAATCAACATATATATATATATATAAACAGATAAACAATCAAATAAATTTGAAATTTAAACCAAACCATTAATGCTCGATGGCTCAACAGTTCTAGTCTTTCAAACCCATCGAGCATTAAAATTTAGGGACTTCCAAGTCTTTGTTCCTGTAATCTTAATGCTTGATGGCACTTGAATGAGTACTTTAAATGCCCATTGAATATCAAGTATTGAAGTCAGAGACTTTGAATTCTCTAATCTCTGATCTCGATGTTGGATGGGTACATTCAAAGCCTATCGAGTATCAAGTTAGAGAGCAGAAATCTCAAAGTTTCTGAGATTCATACTTTGATCTCAGAAACTTCATAGAAATTGCATTTTTCTCATCGTTTTTACCAATATTTCAATCCAAACCTAGATTACACAATCAATAACATGCAAAACACCAATTTTCATATAAAAAGAACCTATTTTTCTTGTTTGGACGAACCTTGGGTGTCTGTTCGTTTATGGGAGAAGTAGTAGATGAGGATTTTTTTTTTGGGATGAAGATGAAGCTAATAAGATGCAACAGATGAAGAATAATACGAAACAAAATTTAAAGAAGATGAAGAAGAAGCTGATTATGGTGACTGTGATGTGAAAATGGAGGGAAGAAGGAGGGAGGTGAGTCGTTTCTTTTCCTTTTCCTTTTTTTTTCCTTAAAAAATTAACTAATAAAGTAATTTCACATTTTCTTTTATTTGTTATATAAAAAGTCAAAACAAGTCAAACTAAGAGGCTTTTTTTGCAATCAATTTTTTGTTGGGTCTAATGTTTTAAATAATTGTTTTTTTGGGTTAATTTTATAAATACTCACTTTTTAAATGTAAATAAAAGAAATATTTAGTTATTCATGGGAATAAGTGTTAAGAGTGAGAATTAAATAGTTTGGTTTTTTGCATTAATGTGATTTAAGGAGCTTAGAGACAAGTGAGACCCGCCGAAGTTTCAGAAAATTTGGACTTTTATCTTTATAAAATTCTAATTTTATATAATTTTGCTCTTAGATCATTATAGATATATAATAAATTGATATTATCTGAATTATTATTACATATGAATTATATTTATTTAATTAAAATTTTCAAAGTAAAATTTTTTATATTAAGGAATGAGTTATAATCCTAAATGCATAAAATATCATCAAATTTATAGGATATACAATTTTCTCATTCTATCTTTTTTATTTATTTTATAACGAAACATAAAATTAACACATATATAGAGATAATATAAGAGACAAAAAAAATTTACATGTTTTATTTGTTGATCAAAATATTTTGATACCAGATATTTACCGTACATGTTTCCACACCCCTAATTAACTTTTACTGTATCATAGAGACTAAGGTTTTTTTTCTAAAATTCGCATTAGGTCTTGCTATATATTGGAATGGCCTGACCCGAGACTTACGCTTGATTTGAGATTGTTGCATCTGCCCAGTAAGGCCCAATTGAGGGATTTATGCAAGGTCATGCCATGAGTTTAAATGCACAGCTTATGCTCATGTCATTTTAATTGGATGAACCATCCATGCTTTACTTCTTTTTCATGAGTCAAAACATTCTATAGGCAAGACTAAGGGCATTCAATTATCTAGGTGGTCTCAACATTATAGGCTTCCTAGACGCATCGCCTTTGAGTCTAAGTTTCCTCAATTAGGCTATGTCCTAAATTTGAGTATTGGTTGTGTTTTCAGCGAATGTGTGCTGAATCGGCCCTTAAAGGTAGACTATAGTGGGAGAAATTATGGGTCCAACAAGTGTAAGGGAGACTTAGAAGTTTATCCTATTACACTTGAATTGGCCACTAGATATTAACTTTATGAGGGCAATCAAGTCAGCTTCGGGTATGAGAGACCCTTAATTTCTTATCGTGTAGGTTAATTGATGACCACCAAATTTTGAAATTATAGGGACATATGTTGAGTCAACTCTGGGTTGAGACCCTTAGTTTCTGACCGCATAGGTCATTTGATGGCTCTTAGTGATTAAACTTGTGGGGATAAGTATCATATCAACTTTGGATAGAGGACGCTTAGTTTCTAACCGTCTTAGTCATTAGACGACCCCTAGAGATTGAACTCGTGAGGATAAGTATCGGGTTAGCTTTGTGTGGAGAGACCATTAGTTTCTAATCGCATAGGTCATTTGATGGCCCCTAGAGATTGAACTTATTTGGATAAATATTGAGTCATCATTAGGTGGAGAGATACTTAATTTCTAATCGCATATGTTATTTGATGGTCCTCAGAGATTGAACTCATTAGGGCAAGTATCATGTCAGTTTTAGGTAGAAAGACCCTTAGTTTCAAACCGTATAGGTCATTTGATGGGCCATAGAGATTGAAATCATGGCGACAAGTAACAGAAAATGTTGGGTGGGGAGACCCTTAATTTCAGATTGTATAGGTCATTTGATATCCCACAAAAATTGAACTCGTGGGTTGTGGGGATAAGTATCTAGTCAATTCTATAGAGAAACCTTTAGTTTTTAACCGCGTAGGTCATTTGATGGCTCCTAGTGATTGAACTCGTAGGGATAAGTATCGGGTCAGCTCTAAGTGGAGAGATGCCTAGTTTCTTATTTGCACAGGTCATTTAATGGCCCTCAAATATTGAACTCGTGGGAAAAAGCTTAAGGTTGAACCTACTTAAGAAGTAGCTTGAGGTTGGGCATGCTTGAGAAGATGCCGAAGGCTAAGTAAAGAGAGAAAGTGAGAGTAAGAGGGCAGATGATGTCTAAGAAAGGTTATCGTGAAGCCTTCAGTACCCATCATGTTATATCAAGAAGTTGAGACCCTTGATGTTGTGTGCGAAGCGGATGATGCTATAGTAAGGGCACATAAATCATGGTAACTAGGGACACCGAGGTCACTATATTCATTCATACCACCTCCCAACATCCTATCCAACAGTTAAGTCTTACCCTTCCCGGAGTGAGAACCAGTGGGCGCCCTCTGATGACTAGAATGAGTGTTTGTGAGGTATATCATAGTGATATAGTAAGATAGTAGGTGTATTGATAAAGTAAATAAGCATTAGAGCTTGAGAGTGAAAATGATAAGAGTTTTGGAGAAGAACGATTCTTAGGCATCCTTGTCTCTAGTTACCCTTGCTAATTTGTACACGAAAAGCTACCCAATTGGAAAGAAATTCCACTTTTGTATTGCTTTGGAGTCCTATTGGATCCTAGACTTAAGTATGAAGGTTTTAGTAAGGTTGTTTATTTTATATGAAGAGAATTATATATTTCTTATGATGAACTAATCGCTAATGCGAATATAAAATTCCATAAAGTTTATGTTGTTTATGAAAATAAGTATAGCGACTTGCGACCTTGATGTTCCGATCAACAAAATGAATGACTAAAGAAAGCGATATGAAATATTTACAACAAGAATAAGAGTTTTTTAAGTAGTAGTACTTCAGAATACGAGGAGCTTCATAAGTACCTTGAATCCCTAGATGATGAGGAAATAGATGAGTTTAATAACTTGCAATGGTGGAAGTATAATTAAAAAAAGTTTCCTATATAAGTTCGAATCGGACATGATGTCTTAACCGTCCCCGTCTCAACAGTACCTTGAAAGTCAGCCTTTAGCATAAGTGAGAGAATTGTTTTTGATAGAAGAACTAAATTAATCACTGAAATGGTTGAGATACTATCGTGCATCAGAAATTGGGAATGCGCAAATCAGCAAAACCAACATCAAATGGATTAAGAAGAAATGTATGGAGCATTTGATAATTTATATCTCAAATCTAAATATGAAGCTCTTAATTATATAGTAGAAAGTAGTTCAACTCCTCATTATAAATTATAAATTATGACGTATTTTAAGAATGTATTTTTTTTTCTTATTTTTAAGGCTTTATTGTAGATTCTATTTTTTTCTCCTTTAAGCCAGGAGGTTTTATGATTGAACTATTTATTTTTACAAATCACAATAAAATTATTTATTTAATTAAATCTTTGTTAATAATATATTAAATTATAAATCTTCAAAAATAATAAAATTGAAAAAAAAAATCACAAAATATGCTAATTTACTCGACAGGTTAAAAACTTTAATAAACGTGACTCGGTTAATATTTTTGACACAAGCCATTTTTCCTTTTATAAAGACCGATTTCTTTTAAACTCTATACCCAGAAAATAATAAAGAGATGGTGAGGAAGAGAAATAACAGTATACATCTTTTTGAGTATGAAGTCAGTCTAGCATTGTTATACCTGTCCTTTAACAAGTGTATCCAAATGGACCATCACAGCCTTACGGGCGTGTAAGAAACCGGACATGGCTAATTAGTCAAGACCGTTAAATAAGTCAGAGCTCAATAGTATCCAACGTAGAAACGTAAACTTTGATCCTTTTGTGTGTTTATACTAAAAGGACACCTACATATTGTTCTTTCTAGACAACAAAACTTGGAGAACCAACAGTGACAAATAAAATAACCATTCAAGGCATTTTAGATCAGAAACCGAAGAAGCCAAGCTCGCTGGCTTTCTCCTTCTCGAAGGTCTCGAAGTATTGATAAATGATCGTGACGGCAAGTAGGATACCGGTTCCGGAACCGATTGCTCCCATGAAGTCAGCCAAGACGGTCAAGGCTCCAATGCACATGCCTCCAAATGCAGCTGCAGTTGGGATGTAGCGGTTTAGTTCTTTCTGTAGGTTTGATTCTCTGTGCCCAGGCATGACCATTTGTTGTTCCTGCAAGTTGGCAAAAATGATATTATCAGATAGATAGAGCAATACATTTTCTTTTTCTACCATTAACCATAGACTAAAAAGAAAGCAATTTATCATTTCAGTAGCAAGACAAGATTTTGGAATTTCATGTTGAAAGAGTAAGTTCATATGTCAAGAATTTCATAGGTGTATTTATTGATCATTTGAAAAGTTAGTCTTGATGAGCGATAAGTTCAGTGTGAGAGAAGATGTTGTATCTATCCTGCCATGAAGAAAAGGCTAGTTGAATTCAGTTAGTACCTTGAGCTGCTTGGCAACATCTTTAGCAGAGGATCCAGAAACTTCAATCCAGGTTTTTGAGAAGAGAGCACATGCCGACAACATGAACACAAGATAGAACAGTGCATGGAAAGGGTTGGCTGCCATATCAGCTAGGCTGCCAGGAAATATTATACAGTTAGATGAATGTGAAGATAGCGACAGCTATAATAGAGTACAAGACCAGAAAGAAATACCAAAAAGGAAAAAGGAAAAAAAAAATCTGGTTTATACCTTGATGGAGCTGTGATGTAGTAAGCAATACCACCAACAGGAACAGATTGTCCTGAGTATTCAGATTCCTTCCATTTGCCCAAAAGATTCACGAGGAAGTTTCCACTGTACTTCCTGTGCAGTAACTGTATATACAAGGAATATTCAATTGCTTAGATGATTCAAGTATAGGAGATCTATCCCAAGCTGCAACTAAAGGGTAAGAGTTTGAAATACCTGAGAGATGAAGTAAAGATTCGTCACAAGTGCCGATTGTAGAATGATGGGCATGTTGGAAGTATAGAACAACTTGATTGGATATGAACCCTGTTGTCCACGGGCATTCTTTGACCTCACAGGCAAAACCACACGGAAACCTTGGAAGTAGATAACAATCAAGAAGACCAAGACAGTGGCTAGGAGGTTTGTAACATTTGGAAGATTCTGCCGATAAAATGCTTCACGGAGCGCTCGAACCTTATCTGTACGAGTTATAAGAAGATGGAACAGAGCAATGACTGCTCCTTCAAATTCAGCCCCTCGTCCACTGTTAATTGTGGTAGGACTAAATGCCTTCCAGATAATGTTTTCGCTGCAAGATTTCAAAAAAGATCAGACTTGAGTACTCCAGTGGGGACATGACAAATATAAAAAATCAGCAAAAAGAAACTATGATTCCATGTCGGAAACAGAAAAAGAGAAAAGGAAAGTAAACCAGGCACAGAACTAACCAGATGTTGGTTGCTATGAACAGAGAAATTCCTGAGCCTAAACCATATCCTTTCTGAAGAAGCTCATCCAAACAGATGACAATGATACCAGCAAAGCATAGCTGAATGATAATAAGGATAGCGTTTCCAACTCCAAGTTGGCCAACACTACCATACATCCCTGAGAGTACATAAGCAACTGCTTCACCAACAGCAATCAATATGCCCAACAACTTCTGTGCGCCATTTCTGTAATGATGGAAGACATTGTTATTTGAGTAATTGGAAAAAGAAAAAATTCACAAGTAGCACGATTCAGAAAAGACACAGGCGAGTGAAAATGAAAGTAGAAAAAGAGGTGAAGGTTTTCATTTCTCGAAACATGCACGAGTAAGGACATTTAAGAAGATTACCAGATGCATCCAAGTAATTTCTCAAAATGAGTTTGAAAGCTGTCACGCAAAATATATTACAAGAAAGGAAAACTTGTTCATGCTTCAAGGCATGTTACTTACAAGAGGGCACGATCCTCCCTAACGTTGTTGTCCACTTCGATGATCTTAGAACCAGCCAGAAGTTGCATCACCAACCCAGATGTCACAATTGGGGTGATACCGAGCTCCATAACAGTTCCACGACTTGAAGCAAGAATCACACGCATCCAGTAGAATGGATCTGCACCTGTAGTGGAGTGAATTCCATACAGTGGGAGCTGGCTGCATACCAAGAAGATAAAAAGAGAGATCACAGTGTATATGACCTTCTCTCTGAATGGAACTTTCCTATCAGCACTCTGAACTTCAGGAAGAAACGAAAGAAATGGCC
Source organism: Coriaria nepalensis (assembly GCA_027186245.1). NCBI lineage: Eukaryota > Viridiplantae > Streptophyta > Magnoliopsida > Cucurbitales > Coriariaceae > Coriaria > Coriaria nepalensis. Next base: position 8,337,905 of record CP114495.1, on the reverse strand, counting down.
TGACCAGATGAAGCACCCTAAATCCACCTCCCATCTTTCCTCCACCCAAGCTATCCAATCAAACTGCATCAATCCATCATTCAAAACAAACAATCATGAGTATACAACTCTCCGGTCAACGTATTAATATAAAATCCTCCTAATAAGATTAGTGATTACACAAAATTCCAGAACGCGGCCAAATTTACAGATCCTAGCCAAATATGTTGTTAAAAACACAAATATCTGTGCAACGAAACCCAAACTACAGCGGAAAAGCTCTGATTTTTCTTTGCATGGATAAATTACAAAGAAGATGTCTCGCGAAATTCGTTCGCATGCTTGAATGGATCTCTAGAATCATCATATGAACACGGATTTAAACATATAATGCATCCGAGAGAGACAGACAGTGATAGATACGAAAAAATCCATAATCGAGAAAGGGGAAAAAAAATTTCAAATTCCTACAATGAAAATTTCGAGAATCCGAAACTAGATCCAGATCTGCTAGAAATAAATAAATTAAGGCGAAATCCATACCTATTCGACTTTCGCAGAGATCAAAACCCTAGGCAGAGAGAGAGAGAGCTCCGCGAGAGAAAAGAAAAACGTGAATTCGCAGCGGAAGCTTGAATCCTATGGATACGGATACGGATACGAATAGGGATTTTATGATCCGATCTACACGTGAAGAGAGAGAGGAGGGGGTGGGGAGCCATGAGGTCACTATACCAATAGATGAAAGACACGTATGCTAAGAAAGTGACGAGGGCGAGTAAGAAGACGTCGAGTTTGACGCAAACTCTAAATGGTTGCGCTCCTTAACCGGCGTCGTATCATCTTCGACCTTCTTGGCCCCGTCCGAAGGAAAAAATTGTAAAAAATTACGATTTTACCGCGCTGTCAAAAAATGGAATTCCGTTTTTGACTTTTAGTCCAATTGAAATGAAGCTTCTTCTTCTTCTCTCGAAAAAACCCCCTTCTATCTCTCTCCGCTCGCTCTCTGTAGTTAGTTTTACTTTTTTGCGTGCTAAGAAAGCATAATGGGGTGTGCTGGATCGTCTCAGAAAGGAGATGGTAAGAGGTTTACTTTGATCGAACACTCTCTCTTCTCTCTCTAGTTCAATCTTTCGTTTTTTAATGTTTGGTTGCCGATAAAGTTTTTGGAAGAATGGTGGATGATGATTAATTTACTGTTGAACTTTTTCTTTTGTAGCGAGTTAATTATTAGCGACGATGAGGGGAGAGAAGAGTGGTTCGAATCTTGGGTAGGAGATTTTGGTCTAGCCGAGAGGGTCGAATCGAGGATATTTTTCATGCAACATTTGGACTATTCAATTTTTTTTTGTGTTGGTTTCATTGATATTGAAGTACGTGAGTTTCAAGTTCTCGATCTTGGGCATTGTATTACATTTGCTTTGCGTTTGGTTCTCTTGATTGTTGTTTTCCCCCTCTTTTGGGAGGGAGATTGGTGGATTTCTTCTGCTGATTGAGATTCTGAGCCGATTTCTATAAGTAAAACGAATTGAAAGAGTTCTTTTTCTTATCTTTATCAAGAGTCAATGCTAATGGTTACCCGCATTGGTTTCAAGGTCTCTGGTAATTTAAGTGATATGATATGATATGATGAGAGAAAGAAAGGGGAGGATCGTTTCTATAAGATGGTTATTATTGAATATACTGTTGATTGTCGATTGAAGTGTTCTGTGTTCCAAATTCTAGCATGGTTCATAGTTGTAGTAAGTACCTTAGGCTACTCTGTACTACAAAGTGATGTGAATCTGAATCTGCTCTAACTTGTTGATGTTTTCCAGGGTCTGTGAAAATGATTCGAAAGCCGAAACCTTGGAAGCATCCACAACCTATTTCAAAGACTGATCTTATGCAAATGCGTGATGAGTTTTGGGACACCGCTCCTCACTATGGTGGCCGAAAAGGTAGTCTTCCCTTCTAACTTTTGCTCATTAATTTCTATCCTCTTGGGAATTGCTGGAAATTGGGTTACATGGCATTAATTATAAGTAGTTTTCTCTTGGAATTTATATCCTAGAAAAAACTACTGATATCATACAACCAACTGTATGCAAGAGCGAAAAATAGAACCATTGGATTAAATTAGTACACCACAAATAAAGGAAAAAAAAAAAAAACAGGCTCATGCAAAAAGAGAACCAAAGGATTAATTTAGTAATGCCGGCTAACATAGATATAGAAAGCACTGAGATGAATCCCAAGAGAATTTACCTACCATGTAGGACAAGTAGGTACATCTTCTGCCTCTCCAAATTCCATATTAATCACAAGTACATTAATTATGAAGCTAAAAAAGGATGAGTATTCCGAAGAAGATGCTTGCAATGCCTAGACAAGGCAGAGAAAAGCATTATATTTTTCACTTAAAACATTTTTTTCTCTCCTGGACTTAACTGGACAGAAAGCAAATTAATCATCAAAGTTGTTGATGCTAGGACTCTTTTCTAATCTATTGTTCATTGCACTGTTGAAATTGGCTGATAGTATCTTTGTAACTTCTAATGGAAAGTTGTATACACATTTCCTGGAAATTAGAGATATGGGATGCGCTTCGAGCTGCTGCTGAAGCTGATCTAACGCTTGCTCAAGCGATTGTTGATAGTGCTGGAGTTATTGTTCAAAGTTCTGATTTAACTGTCTGTTATGATGAGAGAGGTAATTAATCTTTGTTTCCTCCCCATCCCTTACCCGTGGAAGAAGATAATATAAACAAAAATAAAGTTCAATGAAACATCCTTGGTATAAATTTTACTGCCAGTAGTAAATATTGATATATTGCTTACCTTAGTCCACTAGGTGCTTCTATTTGGCAAAAACATATTGCCCATTCTTATACTGCCCTATTTGCAGGTGCAAAGTACGAGCTACCGAAGTATGTTTTGAGTGAGCCAACCAACTTGATTCGAGAAACTTAATGACATGGAGGAGATATAGCACCATTTGGGTTCAACAAATTGATGTAAATCATGTATAATATTCTCCACAATCTTTCATATATTTTGGTCTATTTTGTGGGTGCCTTAATTGCATTCAATTGGACTTCATCCCAGCTCTGATGTAATTTCCTCTGATCTAACGAACATGGTGCACTGTATCATTTGTTCATATGTTTGTGGATTTTCTGGAAATTTCAGTTTTTTTCCTTTCTACATCCCCTTCACCCCCCCCCCCCTCATTTCTATTTTAGCCATCTAGGCATGTTATTAATTCCTTCATGGGGCTTGTTTTCATGGAAAGTTTATTTGTTTGAGCCATTCAGCCAAGAAAATACTCTTGTTTTCATACATAATTAATATGATTTCTGCTTTTGAATTGTTACAGTACATTTTTTTCAGTACATCATTACATTAGCTTATTAGTTAAGAGTTCTGTATTGTTACAGTACATTTTTTTCAGTATGGTCTCTGCCCAATTACATTTCCATAAGGAAAATACTCACATACCACAAAGGTATCACCACTATTGCATTTGATCCTTGCGCAACCCACTTGCTCTGTACTCTTCCATACCAATTGTGTATAATGCAAGCACTGTTTGTTATGCATGCACTTATTCTCTCTATAGCTATAGTCAGGTTCTTCATCTGCCCATGCCATGACTGCATCAGACGCATTCCACCGGGCCCCACTCCCCCAAAAAATGTTTTCGCCGAAATCACTGTTTGAGTGAACCAGCGCACAGTCTGCTCTCCTTTGATTCGCATACCATTTTGCATGGTTTGCTAACTTTATGCTCCATTTCAAAAGTGGTAGGTTGTGCTTTGCTCTTATGTTATTGTGGGATTTTAGGAACTGGGCAACTACAGCTGATGATTTTTCAGTCATGGCTTTTCTTGGAAGCTTTGATTCTATATGAGAGATGTGAAAGGTGAATAAGACCATGGTAAGAAAGAAAACACTAGTGAGTTGCTTATTGTAAGCCATCTTTTTTCTTTCTCTTGGATGATTGTTTCAGTATTTGAGGATTTGCTGTTTGGGAATCGAAGCTGTTGATTTCAATTTATAGAGGAAATGGGTCTGCTTTAGGTCAATAATGTTCCTGAATTGATGGTTGATGAACATGTGAAGCTAATCATTTGACATCATTACACTCTGCCAGTTTTTCCAGTGCTTTATTATCCGTAGGAGGAGAATGTTCTTAGTCAGGTTAAGACAGGAAGGACATGGCCGTTGTGATTCCCATGTGGAGCCGGTCCTGTTATGGTTGTTTCCGGTTTGTGGTTACCAGTTACATACAGTTACCGTCTTGCCTGTCATATAGGACTTCTTTTGGAGGACAAACTTTATAGACCTAAACTCATAGACTTGTTCATCTAACAAAATAGATGGAGGACATGATGACATGGCCCCTTCTGTGCCCCTCATGGTACCCGTGGCGTACCCGTTACATACCATTTTCACTTTGCTAAGTCATGTAGGGGTAGGACATGTTTCATGTGTGGAGCTTGGAATATAAACTTTACAACCTTACTGAATACTATCTGATACACCTTGACTGGTTTATCCAACACGACACGAAGGACAAAGCCCTTGCGGGGCTCCACATGGAGCCCTATGATCTCCCATATGATGATATGAACCTAACATTCTGGCAAAGATATAAATTATTATATCTCTGAATCTGTAAGGATTGAATTATTGAAGTGCCTTCTGTCGTGTTCATGGACTTACTATCATCTCATTCAACATTTTAAGAAGATAATTTATTTGTATAGAATCTATAACTAAGAATTAAAAAATAAATTATTTTATAATTTATATATTAAATTTAATTATTTATATTTGGATTCCAAATAAAGAAATAAAGAAATTCAAATTTTTAATTTTATTATAAGTACCCATAATTTTCAATTCAGCTCGAGAGAATCTTTTTACATTGATTATATGACCAATCAATCGTTTAATATCTGAGATGAGAGCGTTAGATTTCTCTTAGCACATGAAACAACAACAAAACTTGAAGAACTTGCAATGATTGGTAGTTTGACTTGCAACTTGCAAGAAGGCTATGTGAAAGAGTTTAACTGGTTGTAATCGTGTAATTATATATGATAATAAAATTTAAATTTATAATTATAACATAATTGTAATTTTAAAATATCATCAATATAATAATAAAATCTTATATAAATTTTATTTAAATTTTATTTATAAAATTAATTAAACACTTATAATTATTTCGAGTCAGGATCGAAATTTCTATCGGGATCCGAAAAAACGCTCACCCCTGTCCCGACTTCTTCTTAACTTTCTTTTGCATTCATAATTTTTATTTCCCCTTTTTGTATTATCATTTTTTTCTCTCCTAATTCTCGATCAAAAATTACTGATTCAAAAGTTAAGACGTTGCAACTAAAGTTTCTCTCCTCTTTCTTTTTGGCGCCTTAGCATATTGAAATTAGCATATTCAAAAGTTAAGACGTATCTATCTATGAATTACAATTTTAATGAATTATAACTTTCACACCAATTTTTCATAATAATTAAGATGTTATATATAGATGGTTTGAAAAAAATTTATAATCTCGATACTAAATTGACTTTAAGTAACTAATGCTCCCACAATAGATAGATAAGTATTCCGCATTGCTCATATTATTGTTAATAGTAGAAGTTTTAACGTTCAATTCTTTTAAATTCATACAACCAACTGTACTCTGCATGCAGTTTACTCCCTCCGATTTATAATCAACGTCATGATGAGAGCAAAAGTTGAACGAAGATTAGAATGTTGCTATCTATGTAGTTTCACTCCAATCCAAATCATAAATCATCCAAGAGAAGGGGAAGGCTTCCTGACCGTATGATTGAGAAGTATCACTAGTGTCAAGAGAGTCAACGCCCCGGGCCTGATGTGCCGATCCAAGAGAAACCAGCACATAAGATAATAGTGTAGATACTCCCAAAGTCACCTGCCAAATGTTGTTAGATAAAAATAAGACATAATAGAATACATCAGGAACCCCACATAAAAATGAAGTAGGAATTACCTGAAGAGCAGCCATCCCAAAGGTACTTCCGATCAAAGATTGGACCGCTGGATGTATGTCCAACTTCCTTGTGACCCACCATAATGCTCCGATCGAAACTAAGGTCATTGTTGCTAGTATGTGGTGGTCGAGCTGTAGCGTAACAAACAATTCATAACTTATTAACTAGCTTCTTCAAACTTGCAACTGGAGGGAAATACCCTTTGGAGCTTTAACAATTTACCTGAACCGTTGATCTATTCTCAAAGAAATTCCGAATAAATAGTTTCGTATTGAAAACATCGTCTGGTATCCATGTGTCGCCCATCGTCTGGCCCTAGCAGGAATCAAGCATAGAAAAATACCAATCAGCAAAGAAGTGGACAAGACGAGACACAAAACAAGGATTCAATCACGATGTTACCGCATCATTTCCAGCCACAAATGCCCCTGAAACTGCAGTAATACCAACAAGTAAGCTTATGGGCAGGACCAATCTCTTTATTTTGGCTGCCCCATGGACACAATTTAATGATTCGGCAGGTGGGTCGAGCATAACAACAGAAAGACCGGTCCAAATGAGACCGCAATAAATTACAAAGGCTGAAGTAAGATGCGCTGCTAGCGGTATGGGCTTACTCTTGGCTGAGCATATTCAGATGCCGGCTCCTGTAAAAGTTAAGATCAGTTATTTAGCAACTATTTGTTTTTATTTATTTATTTTATTTTATAGATTCATTTTGGTTGAGCGTTTGAAAGTCAGGTTGGACCCACAAAACTTCAATCTGTCTCAAATGTTGGTTGTAATGCATAATTCAGCTGATCTCATAATCTGTTAAAATAGAGGCATTAAAGCCCACTCCTGAAGTAGATACTCCTAGCAAGTAGGGATTAAGCCACATCATCACTTGTTGACATCAAATGCTTACGTGGATTTATCCCAGCCATTGGCAGTACATTTTGGTCGTGATCCAAGTTTGTGTAAATACAATTTCAAACGCTCAACCAGATGCACAATTGTAGATAATGATTAGGTTTTAACTTTCAACCTCTAGACCACTTTTGACCATCCACCAACCAATGCGACCCTGACCTGCACCGAGGGCAAAAAGGGTAAAAAGTCTCACACCGAGCCGTAAGGTAATATACCCTTTATGCATATTCTATCCAATATATAAACTTGAAATCTTCAATATTCATCCCTTTGTTAACACTGTAAAAATTTAAGAAACCCAATTGACATAGTGGAAGTGAAAAGGCTAAAATATTAATATGTAGCACAAACAAAAATTAAGGGTTCATTAGGGTTGCCTAAGCATTTCTAAAACCTTGTTTGGAATTTATTTACTAAATTTCCACTCTTAAATGAACACATTATATCAACTTCAATATAACATAGACTAAAAGTCCCATTTTAAAAATCCACTTCTAAAACTGCTAAGGCAGACTGAACCTAAATTCCAAGTTACCAAAGCAATCTAACCAAAATACAGACTGACCCTAAGACCAATAATGAATATATATCTACACTAAGTGCTCATAAATTGCTCGAAATCACAAAGTAGACTTGACCCAAAAAAAACAGATTTGGGCGATTAGCAGGATCTTACTGTTTATACTCAGGTGACTGCTTATACTTCTCAAACTCTTCCAACCATTCCTCTTTGGAGAGAGGAGGGAGGTTTCCGGTGAATTTCCAATCTGTCATGGAAAGACCTGATCGGGTTAGCTCGTAACACCACCCAGCACCACCATACTGAATACCCATGCAGCAGAGCCAAAAAGCCATATCCCAACCATTTTCCGAACGTGAGGCCCTGCAGTTACTAGATGCTTCAGCCCTTCCTTGTTTTTCATGTTGGCCGAAGCTATAGAACACATCTTCTTTATAGAAGGATCCTGATGAACCTAAAGAAAGCAGAAGAGTTCTACTCTTTCATATTTGTAGAATACATAATTACAAAAATTTAGCTGAGAATTATATGTAAAACCAAACTAGTCATTTTCTAATGTGCAAAAATGAATTGATGAAAACAAGCTGATTTGGTTGGGTGTTTAAAAACTCCAATTTAGGTCTAAAATCTATTTCAAGGCCAACAGCACTCTGATCTAAAATTCAAAAACTAAGTTTACCTCATAATTTAACTAAAACACTATCCACAAATAAATAAATAAACAAAGAAAGAAATAAAATAAAAAGGTGATCTTTGTCATGAATCATGATTTCCAATCATTTTCTTTAAATATCCGATTTAAATCTCCAAACATATATTGGCAACAAAAATCCATGAAATCAGTATTAGCCTGAAACTTGATGCTAAATCTACATCGATTTTAAGGGGCAAAAAAGGGATATTTCGAATCCACCTGATCAAATCCAAAAACATAATAACCATATGGAATTCATGCAATCGATCAAATCCCACTTCATATTGCATCTATATATTTAACCAAAAAAAAAAAAAAGGAGGAAAAGGAAAACCAGGTAGCTTCCTCTAAATGGGCACATTTAATGCTGCAATTCTGATTAAAATTTCTAATATCAAAGCCGGAAAAGTTTCAACTCGCCCAGAAATTTTTTTTTTTTTTTTTTTGTATGTTAGAAAATGAGGAAGAAACGGGGATTACCTTAGAGAAAGAGCTGGACCCATACAAACCATAGGAATTTCCTCGCGGGAAGAGAAGAGAAACTTCTGGAAGGTTCGACGTTGATAATTCTATATGGGGAATTTGTTTCTCTGAAAGTATTGTAGATGCCATTTAGAGCTTTCTTCCCCTTTAATAATGAGGTCACCATTCTGCCCTGAAACATCTGTCTATCTCTCTCTCCCTCTCTCCCTCTCTCCCGTACTCACTTCTCTCTCTTTCTGGGTTTTAACGAAGGCTTTTGGGGTGGGGAGATCCAGACGTCATTCCAGCTCCACAGAAATGACGACGTGTCGGTTTCTCTTTCTAGGTCCCAAACGACATGGTAATTAGTCAGTTCACCTCCCAAGAAGGACGACGCTTGACCTAAAAACCACGTTGGTATTTTATTGAGATAATTTGGGAAATTAATAGACTTGCTACAAAATATTTGTTAATAAATAGACGAAGACTAAGATTTTTTGGGGGGAAATTAGTCGAGGGGTAAAAAATATAAGACTAAAATACCTTTATCTTTATCTTTTATATATATATATATATATATATATAATAATTTGCTGATTTTAGGAACGGAATTGATTCAATTTAAGTCTAAGTGGCAGTATATATATACAACATATTCTTTGTTTATTATGCTTGTACTATGATTTTTTTCGTTCTGCAACACATAAAAGAATTTATAAAATTTGACTAGTTTATTTAGTACTTGAAGGCTCTAGCCAGATCGCTCGAGGGCATGATGGGTCATTGAGATATCGGGCCCATCGAGGCATAGAGTAATTTATACTTTGTAATATTTTTATTTTTATTTTTTTCTTCTTTTTAATCAAGATTACTAATTTGTATTTATTTTTATTGTACAAAAATTGAATTCTTATTCATAATGATATGCTTAGATGGTAGATGGAAAGAAAATATAAATCCAAATGAGAAAGAAAAGTCGGGGTATTAGTATTCGAATAGAAGTGAGGGATCAACTAAAGTTTCGGTGAAATCTAATGTCATTTAGAATCAACTACTGGAAATCATGTACCATTCTATCAATCTTGATTGTAATAATTTTGGTTTGCAACTATCATGCAAGTCAGAGAGTAAATTTTTGACTTCATTGTTCTATATAAAAAATAACCAACATATTAAGAGATTTTTCTGATACCTGTTATCTAAAGAGGAAAAAGTTTCACTATACGTTAAGTTGCTTATGGAGATGCAAAGAGAATCATATGGTGAAGATGCTCATCAATTATATAACTTTCACAATGTTCATGGTCTTTCTAGGAGTGTCATACCTTTTTTATGTTCATGCTCTTGCAGATAATAATTGTGAAGCTTTCAGGAGTGACATACCTGATCTTGATAATCTTCCTGATAGTTATAGGAGTGACATACTCTAATGGTTATTAATAATCATGAAGATTTGTTTTAGTATGATCATGGTAATGACGGACATCACAACGAGGATAAGAATGGAGATGGAGATGAGGATGAGAATGAAGAGGTCGATGATGATGATGAGACTGAGATTGTGGCTGATGATGATGAAGATATTAAGATTGCGGGTGGTGATGACGAATGTGAGAGAATGGAGGAACAAAATGGTACTAGTCACGACAATGAGTTAGATATTATGAATTAAAGGTACGAGGATGACCTCTTCCTGGGAGTAATATTCATCATAACTTTACCTGATATTTTATCTAATAAAAATAAGTTAGATTACATACCAACTGACGAGATGTCACCACAATCACCACATATATTGTGTGCACTTGATGATATACTGCCACTGTTACCGTGTGTACAACATACAAATGATATTGAAGATGGTGATTGTATGCTTCCTATTGCTACGCAACACTCTACATGCATTGAAAGTAATTCAGTCTTGATTGTCTCATCCTAACCAAGTGGAGGTGATTTTTATGTTAAATAGTATTTTACAATGAAGAGCAAACTAAAGCCTAGCCTACATATGCATATGATGCAATGGAATTTTAAGTTTAAGGTGAAGAAATCAAATAAGACTATATTTGTAGTCGTGTGCATGAATCTAAATTACAAGTGGTGACTTCATGCCACAGGAAAGAAGAATTCTTCATTTTTCCAAATTCGTACGTCTAACGATGAGCACACATATTCACAATTATTCAGGAAAGACAAACATTAGCAAACATTGACATCTATTATTGGATGACATGTGATGAATAGGTTTTAAGGGTGTAATGAGACTCCTAAAGCTCTAAATCTCGTTGATATAATATGAAATGACCCCGAGGTACGAATTAGTTATTAGAATACATGGAAATCAAGATCAATTGCACATGACTTTATTCGGGGTACAACCGATAATAGCTATAAATATTTATCATATTGGGTAGGCATGGTAAACATATTTTTATATTTTTACTTGACTTTTGGAGTAGCAATAAAAGGGTTTCAATTTCTGCGAAGAGTTATTTGTATTGATGAAACCTTCTTTAAGTGCAAAAATAAAGGCACACTTTTGTTCCCAATGGCCCTAATGGTAATAAACACATTTATCCATCAGCATGAGCTATTGTTGATTCGGAGAATGATGCGTTATGAACTTGGTTCTTGAAGAAGCTAAAGGGTTTGATACCCAATATCGCCGATTTGGTTTTTTTATCAAATCGGGAAAAAATTATTAATAATGTTATATAGAATGTTTACCCGAATGCAAAATTCGGTGTATGCATGTAGCACCTCGGGCAAAACATCAAGGCCAGTTTCAAGTGTGGTGGAATTCTCAAACTATTCTATGAGGCAACCAAAGCATATAGGGTTTGAGAATTTAACACATTTTGACGAGATTAGACGGCAATAGCCTGGTGTGGCAACATACTTGAAGATAGTTGAGATTGAATGTTGGTCAAGAGCTCATTTCAATGGTGATCGGTACGACATAATGACTGATAATATTGCGAAGTCACTAAATACTTCATTGAAAGATGCACATGACTATCTAATAATAGTATTGCTTGATAAGATTAGGAAACTCATATCAACTTGATTCTACAAACGATAATATACAACGAACAAGATGGCCATACCATTGATATCCGAGGTAGAGAAAAAACTAGAAAGAAGAGACAATGAGTCTACATCAATGAAGGTTGATAATGTGAACATTGATATATTTAAGGTGATCGGTTATTCCCATATTGCGTTGGTGAATTTAGGAGTTAAGAGTTGTACATGTAGAGTGTTTTAATTAGATAAGATATCATGCAACCATGCTTTAGCAGGTTCGTGCCACCTAAATATTGCACTGCATATATTATGTGTAGACTAGGATAAGACTTCTAATTGAATGCGGGTGTATGCATAATCAATTTATCATATTCTAGTAAACGAGGAAGCTCTCCAAACGATTAAGGTTCTATCTCCTATAATGCCAAACAAAGTGGAAAACCTAAAAAGAGACGTATACTTTCGAAAGGGGAACAACCATAAAATAAAAAAAATAAGTACAACAAATGTGGCAGTCATGGATATAACAAGATATATTGTACCTCAATTCCATTACCGCTCATAACCCCTGTTGAACCCAATATATGTCACCCAAATTGATGTAATTACCATAACTTTGATGTGGTAAATTATCATGTACCTTAAAAATATGATTCTGATGTAGTAATATTTTCATTAAACATTATAAGACTAAATTGTTGTAACATTTTAATTACTATGACTTTTTATAATTCTTTTAATAGTTTTATAATTTTACAATTGATCACTCAATTTGAGAGAACAATTCGAGTCATTATGTTTGTAAGACATAAATTCACTATCTTAACAACCTAATGACCTGATGGGGTATTGAAAGTACCCCATTAAGTCTTTGGAAAATAGAGACTTTTTAAGAGGGCCCTTCGAGCCATTTGATTTAGAATATAGAGAATTTTTCAGTATATCTTCCGATGACTCGATGAGGTCTTGAGAGAACTCTTCAAGCTATTTGATTTAGAAGACACAGACTTTTTAAGGTTGAGGGTTAAAGAGTTAAGGTCAAGGGTTATCTAGAGTTAGAGGTTTAAGATCTAGGATCAGGGGTTAGAGGTCTAGGTTCAACGGTTTAAGGTCTAGGGTTAGAGAGTTAAGGTAAAGAGCTAGAGGTTTAAGATCTGGGGTTAGAGAGTTAAAATCAAGTGTTAAGAGATTTAAGGTCTAAGGTTAGTTAGCTAATATCTAGGGTTATAGGTTAGATGTCTAGAGTTAAGGATTTAAAGTCTAAGATTAAGGTTTAGCGTTAGAGAGTTAAGGATTAGGGTTAGAAGTTTGAGACTTAAGATCTAGGGTTATAAGTTAAAAATTTAAAGTTAAAGATTTAAGAATTAGGTTTAGAGATTTAAAATCTAATGTTAAAAATTTTAGACTTTAACCTCTAAACCCAATGGCTCAATTGGTATTGAAAAGGTCATTCAAGCTATAGAGTTTTGAGGTCAGAGACTTAAAAGTTACTAACCTCAATACCCAATAGCATAATAAGTCTTGGGAAGGCCCCCCAAGTCATAGGGTTTAGAGGCCATAGACTTTTAGGCTCCATTTTCCAAACCCTTTGCCTTGATACGTCCTCTTAACACCCCTCAAACTATTGGCTTTAAGACTCATTTTTGTATCAATTATCAATTTTTATTTATATATTCATTTAATCAAATTGATAAAAATTGATATATTCAAATTGGATAAGCATTTTCACTTCAAAACTAGATTAGACAACAAATTGGATATGGCAAAAAAATTTGCAAATGCCAAAATAGATAATAATTTCATATATTCAAAAAGTTAGATACAATTACAAGGTAATCAAGCTACAACAAACCATAATAAAGCAAATAAGAACAATACAATAAACAAATCTCATTAGCATAATTTTTTTTTCCGAAGAGAGCATCATTCGAAAAATGCCGCCGTTACCAACCAAACATCTAGTTAAGGGAGAAAATATCCAAATTATACAACCAGCACTTAGTCTTTTAAAAGGCACCAAAAACACTTAAAACTCATAAGAAACACAACTCAGAAACAAAATGAAAGGAGATGGAGGTAGACATACCCATTCAGATATTAACTTGTGCTCGCAGTCACCCATCCGGCATACCAAAATTTTGATCTATTGATAAGTACAAAAATAAATCTACCAAAGACTGACGTATTCTCTCTGACAACCACCAAAACAACTACCACTATCCAAAATTTGCTCCACCAAAACTCTCTGAAAAAGCAAAAGGATCCACGAAAGGGAAACAAAACAAGCAAAGAAAACTGAAGCACCAATAGTAGATCTAAGAGTTATAACCAACATTTTGTAAAAATAGGCAACCAAGATCTGGAACACTACTAAACTGCTAGTAGATCTAATACACTGCCAAGCTAAACTTAGAAAAAAAATACCTCATGGAGGTAAAAGCTCTCGAGAAGGAGGAGGAGGGTTTTCCTCTCCCCTCCTGCTATGCTGCGAGGGAGAGATTATTTTAAAAGTTTTCTCCATAAAACCTTTTTTTTTAAGGCTGGTTGTTCTAGATTCTAATTCCCTTAGGTTTAGCTTATAACAATGTTATAATTGACTTTAAGAAATTAGAAGACGACTGAACTTAAATTAATGTAACGATGTCAATGTTTTGTCTTGGATATATTCTCTTACCTAGTGTCTAGGATAAGCAATCTTTCAAAAGGTAATATGTCATGCCACTCTTCTTCATACTACCATTACAACTTTCACTATAACATTTCTTACATTTCTTTGGCCATCATATATTAATCCAGATTGACATCGTAAAGATCCTTAAGGAGCTTACTTGACGAAGAGTAATCAAGCACCTCACCCTTACTCGGAATAGAGATGGAAGAGTCAACCCATGGGCCTTCAATCGACATACTTTTCTGCAACACTCGACTCTCTTGCAACGATGTCGAGGGGCCTTCGATCGACATGCTATTCTGCAACACTCGACTCTCTTGTGACGATGCCGAGGTGAATGTTTGGCTCTCTTGAGTTAACTTCTCAAAGGCCTTAAATCGAGCATCGGGTTGTTGAGATGTGTTGAGCTTCATGATTGGTGCTTGTACCAGAATATTGCCTTCAAGCATACTCACAACAGAAGACATGGATGGTCTAAGAGTGGGAGATGGGTTAGTGCATAGGAGAGCTATGTTGAGCATTCTCAAAACTTCTTCTGTTGAGTTCTTTGAATCAAGAATTGGATCCACTAGATCAAGAATTTTCCCTTGTTCTTGTAGAACATAAGCCTTCAAACAAAACCCAAGATAACAATTTAATTTTTTTATGGAACATTAGGAGCCAGATTGAATTAAAAAAAAAAAAAAAAAGGAGACAAAATTCGAAAATAATATATTTTTATGAGTAAACTATACATTACTTTCCTAAACTTTCATTTTACTACATTTAAATCTCTTAAACTTATAAAACTAAAGAACATCTTTCTAAGTTTCATAAATTAAACTTAGATTCCTATTTTAAGACTCCGTTATTAGACATGGGTCATATTTACAAATTTTGGGCCGGATTATTAAAATAAAATAGATAACAAAAATTGGTAAATTTTTCAGTAGAATCTTGAAATTAGGAATTTAACTTTAGTTTATGAAACTTTGAAGGACATAAGTCTAGTTTTATAAATTTGAAGGACCTAAATCTAGTAAAATGAAAGTTGAAAGGAACAAAGCCTAGTTTACTATATTTTTCCTTAGAGACGATCATGGACCATGTGAGACAATATGATATAATGGGGAGA